>CM038141.1:16165782-16861898 GCA_021437245.1 Aegilops speltoides | reverse complement strand
CACATGACTTATGGCAAAACCCTAGGCAACTTGTATTTTCGCTGCAGTGCATACACCAATTATTATGAAGAATAATAATAGAGAGAAAAGAGGGATTAAAGTTCTGATTCTTTTACTTAGAATCACGCGATAGATTTACACGGGTGATACAAGTTTTCTTTCTTTCTTTTTAATTTGCAAATGTGTGATTCAAAATGTCTATAATACTGTTACACAAGAAATCTTAAAAAGACAAAGGAAATAGGGAGCTTAGATCCAAACAGACGTGGAAAATGAGTGCCTGTCCTATTCGGGCAAATTGACGGTAGCAAATCCATGAACAGAAAATTGGGTATTACTTGGGTGGCCGCCACAGCAAGGCGACGACCTAACTCTGCTGTCACGGTCGATTGATGGATACCCACATCCAGAAAAGCGTTGACAAGTAATGCGTGCGTTAGTGTGTCAGCACCGACGCGGAGACCGACCCGTTCCTAATAACCGGCCTGCTCCAACACTAACTTAGCCTTGGCCTAGACGTCCCCTCCATAGATCTGATGGAAGGCAGCCAGCAGATCGGGTCCTTCCATTCGTTGATCTTCCTGAATCGTTCAATGTTCTTGGCCGGGGCTTCGTGGCGAGGTTGGGTTGGTCCAGGGCCAGACCTTGACCAAGCAAGGCTACCTGTCCTTGATCTGTGGCGGCCCGCATGATGGTGGAGCCTTGATGTGCGAGTAGCTGCCAGGTGGGTGGCGGCCATCGAGCTAACCACTCCGACATGCGCCATTGCTGAGGATTGCGGTGGCCATCAAAGGATTTCTTCAGATTTGATGGCTGCTTTTGGCGGTGAGAGGCAATCTACAAATAATGGCTTGACGCAGAGGGTATAATTGTGCAGTGACGCGATTGGTTTCCTAACCAAACACATGTACCTGCTGGGATTGTGAAAAAGTGGTAGCGACATCACATAATTGACTTCGACGAGCTCCGGGGTGAAAACCTAGGTATGGCCTAATTTGTTATACCTGGCAATGGCGATGTTGTTGCGTTGTTATCTTGTTGAAGGCATTGCTCGGATATGCTCAGACTGATTCTTTGAGGTGAAAACCTAGAATCCGTCTTTGGTGCCTGGATCCGGCGACGGCGGCGCTAGAGCGACGCTCCCTTCCTGAAGGCGTTGCTGTTGAAGAATCTCGTTGTCCTTGTGGTGTCATAAGATGATTGGAGCGGATATGGTCATTGTTGTAATTTGTCGATCGCAGATTTGATAGCTTGGTTTTTTTTTCTCGCTTAGGCATAGCTTTGGTCATATATGACTTTGCTTTTTGCCGGTGCATCCTAGCTATGCATAGGCCGGGTGTGTGCTCATTATGTTTGTATTCACTTGATGCTTCATTTTGAGTCAATAAAATCCATCCTTTATATGATAAAAAAAACTTAGTCCATGGATTGTTCTTAGTTTCACTGCTAAATAATGGCTTAAAAATTATGCGACGATACGTTTTGGGTTAAGCACATGCATGACCAAGATAACTTAGTTATTTTTTTGGAGGTATGACCTAGCTAACGCATGTATGGCGGAAGGATCAGTCGTATGCTCGCGGTATGGGAGATGACCCAGCTCAAGCTCGCTCTCTTGGGGCTGATTCCCTAGCGATTAATTTAAGAAACTGAGCATGCATGGAGGAGATTTCTTGGGTACGTGCATGCCTAAGTGGCAGGCTTAATTAGTTGAGCAGCAACACCACGTACTAGTGTACTACTACCCAACAAGAATAATAATCCACATCTATGGACCAGTCAGCACGATCTAGAAGTTGACAGGATCAAGTGCCGCCACATACACAGCCTCCAACCATTAAAACACAAGAGACATGCAGCTCGTCAAGTATGGCTGCGCATGTACTGCAACTTGTAGTAGCATGGAGGCATTAGCCATGGACCAAGCACCCATCACTCACTGCCCGCTCTCTCTATAAGAATCTCCCACGCATCACCGAGATCCTGCATGCAAACAAACTGCTAGTACAGCACACATCACATCATCAAAGCAGGCGCGCAATGGCGTCCTACTTCCGCAGTTTTTAACATCGCGAAGAGCTCAAGAATAGTCTTGTTTATCCCTTGCATATTATAGTTCATCACGAAGCACTTGTAGCTTGGTGGCGGTGATTGAAGAATTATGTCAATGACGCTATCCTCCGGAAGATTAACTCTCAGTTGAATCAAGTGATTGTTATACCCAGACATTCTGAGTATATGCTCACTGACAGAACTATTCTCCTCCATCTTGCAGCTATAGAATTTATTGGAGACTTCATATCTCTCAATCCGGGCATTTATTTAAAATATTAACTTCAACTCTTGGAACATCTCATATGCACGTTCAAAACGTCGTTAAAGTCCCGGTTCTAAACCGTAAAGCATGTCACACTGAACTATCGAGTAGTCATCAGCTTTGCTCTACCAGACGTTCTTAACGTCGTCAGTTGCATCTGCAGAAGGCCTGGCACCCAGCGGTGCTTCCAGGACGTAATTCTTTTGTGCAGAAATGAGGATAATCCTCAAGTTACGGACCCAGTCCGTGTAATTGCTACCATCATCTTTCAACTTAGCTTTCTCAAGGAACGCATTAAAATTCAACGGAACAACAGCATGAGCCATCTATCTACAACAAACATACACAAGCAAAGTTCTATCAGGTACTAAGTTCATGATAAATTTAAGTTCAATTAATCATATTACTAAAGAACTCCCACTTAGACAGACATCTCTCTAGTCATCTAAGTGATCACGTGATCCAAATCAACTAAACCATGTCCGATCATCACGTGAGATGGAGTAGTTTTCAACGGTGAACATCACTATGTTGATCATATCTACTATATGGTTCATGTTCAACCTTTCGGTCTCCGTGTTCCGAGGCCATATCTGTATATGCTAGGCCCGTCAAGTTTAACCTGAGTATTCCGCTTGTGCAACAGTTTTGCACCCGTTGTATTTGAACGTAGAGCCTATCACACCCGATCATCACGTGGTGTCTCAGCACGAAGAACTTTCACAACGATGCATACTCAGGGAGAACACTTCTTGATAATTAGTGAGAGATCATCTTATAATGCTACCGTCAATCAAAGCAAAATAAGATGCATAAAGGATAAACATCACATGCAATCAATATAAGTGATATGATATGGTCATCATCGTCTTGTGTTTGTGATCTCCATCTCCGAAGCACCGTCGTGATCACCATCGTCACCGGCGCGACACCTTGATCTCCATCGTAGCATCGTTGTCATTTCGCCATCTATTGCTTCTACGACTGTCGCTACCGCTTAGTGATAAAGTAAAGCAATTACATGGCGCTTGCATTTCATACAATAAAGCGACAACCATATGGCTCATGCCAGTTGCCGATAACTCGGTTACAAAACATGATCATCTCACACAATAAAATATAGCATCACGTCTAGACCATATCACATCACAACATGCCCTGCAAAAACAAGTTAGACGTCCTCTACTTTGTTATTGCAAATTTTACGTGGCTGCTACGGGCTGAGCAAAAACTGTTCTTACCTACGCATCAAAACCACAACGATAGTTCGTCAAGTTAGTGTTGTTTTAACCTTCTCAAGGACCGGGCGTAGCCACACTCGGTTCAACTAAAGTTGGAGAAACTGACACCCGCCAGCCACCTATGTGCAAAGCACGTCGGTGAACCAGTCTCGCGTAAGCGTACGCGTAATGTCGGTCCGGGCCGCTTCATCCAACAATACCGCTGAACCAAAGTATGACATGCTGGTAAGCAATATGACTTGTATCGCCCACAACTCACTTGTGTTCTACTCGTGCATATAACATCTACGCATAAAACCTGGCTCGGATGCCACTGTTGGTGAAAGTAGTAATTTCAAATATTTTCCTACGCACACGCAAGATCATGGTGATGCATAGCAACGAGAGGGGAGAGTGTGTCCACGTACCCTCGTAGACCGAAAGTGGAAGTGTTAGAATAACGTGGTTGATGTAGTTGTACGTCTTCACGGCCCGACCGATCAAGCACCGAAACTACGGCACCTCCGAGTTTTAGCACACGTTCAGCTCAATGACGTCCCTCGAACTCCGATCCAGCCGAGTGTCGAGGGAGAGTTCCGTTAGCACGATGGCGTGGTGATGATCTAGATGTTCTACCGTCGCAGGGCTTCGCCTAAGCACCGCTACAATATTATTGAGGAGGACTATGATGGAGGGGGGCACCGCACACGGCTAAGAGATCAAGAGATCAATTGTTGTGTCTAGAGGTGCCCCCTGCCCCCGTATATAAAGGAGAAAGGGGGAAGGGGGCAGCCGGCCCGGGAGGAGGTGCGCCAAGGATTCCCACTGGGAGTAGGACTCCCTCCTTCCTTGTTGGACTTGGAGAAGGGGGGAAAGAGGAGGGAGAGAGAGGAAGGAAAGGGTAGGCGCCGCCCTCTCCTGTCCTATTCGGACTAGGGGAGGGGCGCGGCCCTGCCTCGCCCTCTCTTCTTCTCCACTAAGGCCCACTGGCCCATTAAGCCCCGAGGGTTCGGTAACCTCCCGGTACTCCGGTAAAATCCCGATTTCACCCGGAACACTTTCGATATCCAAATATAGGCTTCCAATATATCAATCTTCATGTCTCGACCATTTAGAGACTCCTCGTCATGTCCGTAATCATATCCGGGACTCCGAACAACCTTCGGTACATCAAAACTCATAAACTCATAATATAACTGTCATCAAAACCTTAAGCGTGCGGACCCTACGGGTTCGAGAACTATGTAGACATGACCGAGACACGTTTCCAGTCAATAACCAATAGCGGAACCTGGATGCTCATATTGGCTCCTACATATTCTATGAAGATCTTTATCGGTCAAACCGCATAACAACATACGTTGTTCCCTTTGTCATCGGTATGTTACTTGCCCGAGATTCGATCGTCGGTATCTCAATACCTAGTTCAATCTCGTTACCGGCAAGTCTCTTTACTCGTTATGTAATGCATCATTCCGTAACTAACTCATTAGTTACATTGCTTGCAAGGCTTATAGTGATGAGCATTACCGAGAGGGCCCAGAGATACCTCTCCGACAATCGGAGTGACAAAACCTAATCTCTAAATACGCCAACTCAACATGTACCTTTGGAGACACCTGTAGAGCTCATTTATAATCACCCAGTTATGTTGTGACATTTGGTAGCACACAAAGTGTTTCTCCGGTAAACGGGAGTTGCATAATCTCATAGTCGTATGAACATGTTTAAGTCATGAAGAAAGCAATAGCAACATACTAAATGATCAAGTGCTAAGCTAACGGAATGAGTCATGTCAATCACCATCTTTGATTAATGAGCTAGTCAAGTAGAGGCATACTAGTGACATTAAGTTTGTCTATGTATTCACACATGTATTATGTTTCCGGTTAATACAATTCTAGCATGAATAATAAACATTTATGATGATATAAGGAAATAAATAATAACTTTATTATTGCCTCTAGGGCATATTTCCTTCAGACTCAAGGTGCTTTCAAAAACTATTATTGGTAATGTTCGTGCAAGTGAAAGAGTGACAACATCGTTGCTCGAGTCCAATTGCAGCCTCTTTACCGAAGTCTTTGGAGTATTTCTTTGAGCGGAGATTACCGCCATGAAAAAGGTGTTTTCAAGAGATTCCACTGTAATTCTTAGTCATAGGAGTTACTTTGCATTTTCTTGAATCTTAGGTCCAAATCAGTTTATCTATATTTTTTTTTGCGATGAAGTTTATCTATAATTGTTATGAGTATGAATAAAGTAACATGTGTTTCTAAAAAAAATTAGAAGAGCTAATCTTTCCGTATGAATACACATCCGATATATCATCAAAAAACAATACGTAAGAACAACAACATGAGAGTGGATTTTCTCTCGTACATGGAGGTCTCGTGCAAAAATCAGTGCATTGATCATTTGGAACACAGCCAGCTCCGATCCACCCATCCCACCTCCCATCCTTTATCTTCTGACGTTTAATTTTTAATCTACTATATATTTTGAACGATAAGTCCAATTTAAATTTTTTTTTTAGCTTCGTGTTGCTTAAGACGAAGGGTTTCAAAATAATATTCATTTTGATTATATTTTGATGATTTTTTAAATCATTACGTTTCAACTATTGAAACTTGGTACGAGCGAATGACAAAATCGCAAGTTTCAAAAACTGAAACTTATAACTTGATGTGTGCAGAATCCATCGAGTTTGCGGATCGCGAGGTAAATCGGGTGGTCGAGCAAGTTTCAAATACTAAAGCTTGATAGAAACAATGATAAATTAGCAAATCTCAAAACTAAAACTTAAACCCTAAACCCTAATCACTAAACCTTAAGCCCTAAAGCCCTAAGAACAAAACCCTAAAACCCTAAAAGCATATAAAAATTGATAACACTTGATGAAACAAGGCAAACAAGTAATGTTATGATTATCAAGTTTCAATATTTGAATTTTTTTTAAGTTGTCAAAATGTATTCAAAATTGATCTTGTTCGCAAGTACACATCGCAAGGAACACAAATATGCAAACGAAACTTAATTTAAATTTTGGGTTCAAAATATATAGTAAATTATAATTAGAAGAAGAAATAAAAAAAACATAGGAGGTGAGATGGATGGCACATGCAACTCTCTCACAACCGCATGCATGGGGGCATCCAAATTTATTAATGGTAGGCTACGCAGATAAACAAGATAAGCATGCATGTATGTGGATCTCCAGCCGAATGGGTGGCTGAGACATGCACGGAACCTCCCGGTGCACGGGAGCATCTCTTTTCTCGGGACAACATGTATTGGAACCAATACTGGTTTGGACTGCTACCCATGCATGTCCATGCACAACCATGGATCAATACCGGTTCGGACACCATAGAAGGGGGATCCTCTTTTGACCTTGTTTTAACCTTTACACCATGTAAAGAATTTGGCATGTTGAAAGTGCATCTTCATCCTTCTATGGATTTTGGTAATCAATATCAACATATCTCGAGTGGCTAATGATTTATCAAGTCTATTCATATTAGGTCCCAAAATGTTCAACAAGGTAAATGGTTGGTCATCCCCACTTCAAAATGGTAAGTCTTGACAAGACTCCTTACTTAGATTTTATATTTTGGCTATCCAATATCACATTGAGTCCACAGGTACGTCAATACTATCGAAAGTGGATCGAAGTTGCTAACCTGCGTTTCTTTCTCAAGTGTGCTTAAAGAGCAAATTCAGGAAGCCTCAAAAGCCACGTGTGCACCCCAAAATCAGCGTCGTCCATCCCGGACGGGTGCGGAACATGTCATCATGCTGGAGCAGGCGACGGCGGTTGCGAGATGGATGGATGGATGCGGTGCAATGAAGGTGCGCTACAATCAGGGAAGAGACAGGCAGACGGCGAGCTTGCGAGGGGGGGGGGTATCTCATGCACGTGGAGAGGTTGAGGTGGAGGAGGGCTAGGGTTATGCGTGGGCTTATAACGGGAAGACAAAGGGGCCATGGCGCGAAAAATATAAACAACTAAGTTGAGTACTTTATATCAAACAGTCGTCTTACGTGTTTGGTATTTTCTAAAAAAGAGAAGGCATATATAAGCCGAGTATGACATTAGAGGGAACTCCGTTTATAGAGCTCATTGTTACAGAGCCGTCAAGTGCGGTGGGGATAGCCATGTGGCAGGTGCTTCCTGAGCCTCGTGTGTAAGGCCCTGTTTGATTCATAAGTCTTAGGACTTATTTTAGCCCCAACTTATAAGTCCCAAGTCCCTAAAAAGTCCCTACCTGTTTGGTTCCTGGGACTTAACATGGACTAGAATACCATATTACAACTATAAGTCCCTATAAGTCCCTCCTTGAGAGTCTTATTTCATAAGTCCCAAATGCCCACTTTAAGTCCCTATAAGTCTCTCCTGTTTGGTTTAGATGGGACTTATAGGGACTTTTTTAAGTCCCTAAACCAATAAATCCCTGGAAACAAACACCCTCTAAGGCAAGTGTTTTTCGCATAATATGTCGAGTTCTTTTTTGTAAGCCGTGCATTTTTTAGGTTGTGCTCGGCTTAAGCCTAAGCTTTTTTAGAGGGTCATGTGGTTACCGTGTTTTTTAGCGGCTACTACTCGGTGTACACTGGACGAAACTTAGTGCCCGCAAAATAACACTCGACTTATGGCAAAACACTAGGCAACTTGTGTTGTCACGATAGTGCGTACACGAATTATGATGAATAATAATAATAGAGAGAAAAGAGGGGTTAAAGTTCTGATTCTTTTACTTAGAATCATGCGATAGATTTACACGCGTGATACAAAATATCTATAATATTGTTACACAAGAAATCTAAAAAAGAATGGAAATAGGGAGCTTAGATCCAAACAGACTCAGAAAATGAATGTCTGTCCTTTTCGGGCAACTTGACGTAGCAAATCCACGAACAGAAAATTGGGTATTACTTTGGTGCCCGCCACAGCAAGGCGACGACCTAACTTTGTGTCACGATCGATTTGATGGATCCCGTTGAATGGTTGTCTCCACATAACATCCAGAAAAGCGTTGACCAGTAATGCGCGTTAGTGTGTCACCACCGACGCGGAGACCGACCCGGTCCTAATAACCGGCCTTCTCCAACACTAACTTAGTCAATGGATTGTTCTTAGTTTCACTGCTAAACAATGGCTTAATTATGCGAGGATACGTTTTGGGTTAAGCACATGGCCAAGATAAGTTAGTTTTGTTGGTGGTATGACCAGTACGTAGTTAAGTTGTGTACGGCTTATCTTAAGGGATCTGCAGGAACAGGTCAGTTCGATCAGTCGTTTGCTTGCAGTTTAAGAGATGACCCAGCTTGCTCCGCTAGCTGATCCATCTTGCGGCTAGAACACTTCACTCCATCGATTTCCGAGAGATTAATTAACATGCATGGAGGAGATTTTTGGGTACGTGCATGCCTAAGTGGCAGACTTAATTATTTGAGCAGCAACACCACGTACTACTACCCAACAAGAATGATAATCCACATCCCTGGACCAGTCCACACGATCTAGAAGTTGACAGGATCAAGTGCCGCCACACACACAGTCTCCAACCACTAAAACACAAGAGACATGGATGCATCTTCTCGTCAATTATGGCTGCGCATAGAGCCATCAGACATGGACCAAGCACCCATCACTCACTGCCCGCTCTATAAGAATCTCGCGACGCACCCACCAACGAGCCCATGCATGCAAACAAATCACTAGCTAGCAGGCCACACACATCATTTCAAAGCGCAGCACGCACCGCAATGGCGTCCTCCTCCTCGTCTCCGCTACTCCTGCTACTGCTGCTCCCGCTCCTGCTCGCCATGGCGCGCCCGTGCTCCGGCGTCGACGCCATCGGCACGTACTGCGCCAAGAACGGCACCAGCGCGGAGACGCAGGCCAGCATCGACCAGGTCCTCGCGGCGCTCGTCCCGCGCGCCTCCGCCGCCTACTACGCCACGGCCACAGCCGGCCGCTCCTCGTCCGCGGTCTGGGGCCTCGCGCAGTGCCGCGGCGACGTCCCGCGCCAGGACTGCTCGCTCTGCCTCGCGGCGGCGGCCAAGGAGGTCGCGTCGTCCTGCCGCGGCAGCTCGGACGGCCGGGTCTTCTACGACTACTGCCTCCTCCGGTACTCCACCTCCAACTTTGTCGGCCTGGCTGACACGGGGTACACGCTCATCCTCCTCAACACCCAGAACGCCACCGGCGTCGACCTTGCCGCTTTCGACCGGGCGCAGGGGAAGCTCATGTCCCGCGTCGCCTCCGAGGCCGGCGACGCCGCCAACAAGGGGCTGGCGACGGACACGACGCGTCTAGGAGGAAGCGGCGGCGGAGCCAAGACGACCATCTATGGGCTCGGGTGGTGCACCCGGGACATCACGGCGGCGGACTGCGGGCTGTGCGTGGCGCAGGCGGTGGCGGAGCTGCCCAACTACTGCCGGTACCGCCGCGGGTGCCGCGTGATATACAGCAGCTGCATGGCGCGCTACGAGGTGTACTGTTAGCAGTAATCTTGATTAGCAAGTAGTAGTCCGTGTCCTAGTGTATTCGGTTTAGAGTGCTATAGTTTGAGTCTTGACTGGTCCGTGTACTAGTAGTAGTCCGGTTAGGAGTATTAGTTTAGACGTGTCCTTGTCCTTGTAGTATTAGGAAAAGGACTTTGTCCAGTCGGTTGGTAGTTGCATATATATATGCACAACCCTGTGTGAGGTTTGGATTGGCTTGTACCGAGAGAAAACCAGAAAAGAAATAAAGGGAAAAGAAAGGCACGACACGTGCCTTTGGCAAAAGTTTTTGTGCGTGCGTGTTTATCGTGATTTGATGTAATCGATCCTGTGGGCGGAGTTCCAACAATTGGTATCTAGAGCAAGGTTCAGGTTTGAGCGCTTGCCCCGGGGTGGCGATCTACTAGCGCCTCGGGGTGGGCCATGAAGTCGCTGGATGATGCGGCGAAGAGGAGGAACATGCGATCGTCGTTCGGCGGAGCGACAAGGAGGAAGACGGCAGGCTGTCGTCGGGAAGGCGGTGGAAGAAGATCGTTGACAGGAGCGATAGTGCCGTGGTGCGGTGCCGGAAAGTCGTCAAGATCGTCGATGAGTCAAGGAGTTGTGCGGGTTTGCATGGTCGGTCGGTCGGTCGTCGTCGTGTCAGTCGTCGTCATGTCCAAGTGCTCGTCTCTGTGAGGAGACGTTGAAGATGAAGCCCAGGTCGTCTATGTGTCTCGACGAGAGGATCAAGTTCAAATATGTGGGGGCGGTAAACCAGTGAAGGTGAGTCTCTTCAATGAGGCCATGTCTCTACATGAGGCTGGAGTGGGCGGTGTAGTCCACGGGGTGGTGTGATCCACAAGGAGCCGGCATGTATCTCGCTAGGGTGGATGGTGCAGTCTACCGGGTGGGGTTTTCTACAGGTTACTGGCGAGGCTGGGTAGTCCAAGGCATATTTGAGGTGGTCCGTAAATTCGCCAAGTCGAAATTGGGGAGAGATTGTTGCGAGCAATCAAGACCATTAATTTGACTTGTCGTGATGCGAGCGGATGAGTCGACATGGGATGGATCTACAACGAGTCAAGACCAGAGAAAGCACAAGGAGATGACATGTCAAGATTAGGGGAAGATTGTTAGCAGTAATCTTGATTAGCAAGTAGTAGTCCGTGTCCTAGTGTATTCGGTTTAGAGTGCTATAGTTTGAGTCTTGACTGGTCCGTGTACTAGTAGTAGTCCGGTTAGGAGTATTAGTTTAGACGTGTCCTTGTCCTTGTAGTATTAGGAAAAGGACTTTGTCCAGTCGGTTGGTAGTTGCATATATATATGCACAACCCTGCGTGAGGTTTGGATTGGCTTGTACCGAGAGAAAACCAGAAAAGAAATAAAGGGAAAAGAAAGGCACGACACGTGCCTTTGGCAAAAGTTTTTGTGCGTGCGTGTTTATCGTGATTTGATGTAATCGATCCTGTGGGCGGAGTTCCAACATGTACCCCTTCTTCTTCCCGCTCGACGGCGCCGGCGAGTCGGCCGACGAGGTCGCACAGTGCGACAAGATCGTCTTGAACTACCCGTGATGGGTGGAGTACAGCTAGTCATCTAGAGTGCTACCTACAAGCACTCTAGCTCGTTGTGCGTACCTGGTGGTGACGAATCCATTTGTTAGTGTATGGCTAGCTCGTAGCTAGCCTAGAATCCAAGCGGATCCAAATAATTTTCGTGAAGTACAAAATAATAAGGGAGATACTAGCCTCGTGTAATTTTCATGTTTGCAAAACTACTACTACCTCTGTCCTGTTTTATTTTTTCAACAAAGGGCGGATTTTATTGACTCATAATGATGCATCAAGAGAATACAAAACACAATGAGTACACACCCGGCCTCTGCATAGGTAGGATGCACACAGCCAACATCAACTTACATATAAACACGCCGACAACTAGCAAAGTCATATTAGACCAAAGCTATGTGTAGGCGAGGAAAAAAGGAAAAAAGCTCAAAGTAACCAGATACACGATCGGCAAGCTGCATTAATGACCATATCCGCACCAACCATTTCATGACACCACAAGGACGACAAGGTTCTTCAACAGCAACGCCTTCAGGAAGGTCAAGTGTCGTCATCACCGGATCCAACCATCAATGTTAGACTCTAGGTTTTCACCATGAAGAATCAATCCGTGCATATCCGAACAATGCCTTCAACAAGCTAACGGCGTAAAAGAAACATCGCCATTGCCAGGTATAACCAGCTCAGGCAGACCTAGGCCTTCACCCCGGAGTTCGAGATTGGGTGCTACAGTAACACCACCGTCCAAGTCACTCAAGTGTTGTCACCACCACTTTTCCGCAATCCTAGCAGCTACATGCAATGTGATCGTCGCAGCTGCACAAACCAACCCTCTGCGTCAAGCCATCGTCCACAATTTGCTTCTCATCGCCTTAGTCAACCACTGAATCTTGAGAGATGAAGACTCCCGAAGATTTTTCGGTGACCACAACCGTCATGGAGCCGTAGGAGTTAACTGCAACACAATCTGCAATCACCACCACCTGGCCGACCAGATTTGAATCACCACTACCAAGTCGTGAACCGTGTGAGAGGCTAGTACCTCACTGCCGCGGTCCATCTCCCGGTATAGAGGTAGACGCACGCCGACCCGCAAGGCCTAATCCGGTCGTATCCGACCGAAAACCGGCCCGCACATAGAAACCATGGCAGAGTGCACGGATCCACGCCGGAGGCCACCAGAGGCGCGAGCAACCACGTGATCCATGTGCTGGAGAACTGGATCTAGGCCGCTGGCCACCCGGGACGCAGCCATACGTACACCGGCGACGTACCTTGCACAGGTGGAGGGAGCGCACTGGGCCCGGGCGAGCGCGAACTAGAGCGGCGGCGGCGGACGAGCCGTTGGTGGGAACGACGAGGTGCCCGGAAGATAGAAGGCCTCGCCGGCGCCGGCGCCGCATGCGCTTTGCCTGGCGGCCCCCTGTGGCGGCGGCGAGGGGAGAGCAGGCCAAGGTAGTCTCCCCGGCGGTTGCCTGGGCGCCCCGATGCAGCCCCTTGGAGCCACACGGGAGCGGGGGTTGGTGAGATCCGGGGATTTGGTCCCTATTATATTTTGTGTCAAATTTTAATCATAGATTTAACTAACAAAATGTTCTTGCATGTCACCAAAAATTATATAATTGAAAACTATGTTCAAATACGAATCCGACGATATAATTTTTGTTAACCTGCATTAACATTTCATTAATTAAATCTTTGGTCAAAATTTGACACAAATTATAAAGGGGGCTAATAAATCAGGCAGTGGTAGTACCAACCAAAGTTAATTAATTTTCATATTTGCCTGTGGTGACTTCATCAATCCCAAGAAGCTATGCCGGCTCAACCTCTCGGAGGTGCTCATAGGGATATGTTATACGTGTGTGCGTTTATTTAGGTGAGTGCACGTTTGTGTATGTGAGCGACTTCGATTGTACCATTTAAAAGAAGTTAATTAATTACCTTTTGAAAGGAGTTGATTGCAATCTTGAGTTATCAACCACCTTGCTCCTTAGAGCTGTTATGGCCATTTTTTCCTAAATCTCTGCCGACTAAACTTTAACAATGTCGTCTCTAGTGGGTCTAACCAAAGTGTGAGTGGTCGGCGAGGAGAAGTTCAGTACGATCGCTAGTTGTTAGATCTACTTCCCGCGTTTCTAAATACAAGTTTTTTAAGACATTTCATTATAGACTACATACGAAACAAAATGATTAAAACTATACTTTAAAAGGTGTTTATATACATCCGAATGTAGTCTTTATAGTGAAATATCTAAAAAAGGACTCATACTCCTTCCTTTTCTAAATACTAGCACATATGCCCGTGCGTTGCAACAGGAGAGATTTTTTTCCGAGAAGCAACAGTAATGATAATTGATGTGTCATCCAAAAAGAGGGTCTACACAATGATAGATGATAGAGCAAGGAGTTATGGTCTTCTTGCTAGACATGTTTGACACGCGAAATCTTGATAGTGGTGGGGTTGGTCGGCGTGGTGGCGAGCACCAACTCATGTTTTTTTCCCTTCAAGTCCGTGTCCATCTAGGGGTTGTGCCCGCCTTCTCATTTGGTGGTTGCGCGACGACCTTTGGGACACGTTTGTTCCGACCACTTTATCCTACTACGGTCTAATCGGGTGGATTATTAATTGCAGTGCATAAATCCCATTTTATTAGCATAATCAGGCACAAATGTCCCTTCCTTTTGAGGGTTTAATTATCTTTGATAATTTTAGTGCTCAAGTGCCCATAATTTTGCTCTAATTAAAGCCAAACAACATATTCTATTCTATTGGCACGTGTCGATAATTTCTTTCATTTCTAGTCAACCAACATTGAACGAACGCGCACAGCTAACCAATGGCAAGTGCGGGTATTTAAGAAAATACTATAGTGCTAGATTAGGAAAAAATTGATTTTTTGAACATTAAAAAAACTATGAATTGGCGAATATTATTGGAAACGCGGACAACTTTGGAAAAACATGAACATTTATTTTTAGAATTCCTATATTTTTGGGAAAACATGAAAAAAAAAATAGAAACATGAATAGTTTTCGAAATTCACAAAAAACAATTGAAAACATTAAAAATTTATAAAAACACAAATGTTTTCGAATTTTGGATTATTTTAAAGGAAACATTCAAAACAATTTTAAAAGTATTTTCTTAGAGGCAAATAGTATTTTAGATTCGTGCTTATTCTACTAAAACAAGAATATTTTAAAATATGTAATATTGTGTAAAATGTAATTTTATTAAAAAACAAAGAATTATTAAAAAAACAAACATTTTTTATGTTGAGGAATTTTCAAAACACGAATGTTTTAAAAGTTTCGAACATTTTCAAAATAGTAATGAAAATTGGTATTACGGCCTTTTTTGAATATTTGAACAAAAAATGAAATTTCTGTATATTTTCATGAATTTATACTTCACAAAAAAATTAGAAATAAAGAAGTAAAAATGGAAAAAGAAATATTAAAGCAAAAGAGAAATGAACAGAAAAAAATAGAAATAGAACAACGAAACGAGGAAACGGGCCGGCCCATATTTAGGCGCGCTGTGCGAAGATGCAATTATTTATCGCTCTATGCCACAAATAAGGTCTTCCCACCTGTGTGGGCAATATAAGTGGGCTGGGTTCGTTGGACCAGAGCACGCGCGGCCCAATTACGCAATTCTGGAGAAATCTTTTTTCTTTTCTAGCAGATAGACGCAAAAAAATTCAGCCACCTCGCATAGAAAAAAAAACTTTTCTACGGAACGGATGAAAAACTTGGAGAAACACATCTTGCTTTATTAGTAGTAGCACATATGCCCTTGCGTTGCAACGGGAGATAAAATATTATGCATTTAAAGTCAGTGGGAATTATATGTGCAAGCAAAACCCTATTTTCCATTCATTGATCGAGGGCATTTAAGAGTTTTGTTATGTCATCGTACGCCAGAGAAGACCCATGAGTTATTGAATCTATTTTTCCTTTGAATCCTTTCAATCGAGGGGGTTTTAAGGTATGCAGTTTTCTGAATATTCTAGGAAACATGAACAATTTTCTTAATCCGGAACAATTTTTTGAAAATTATGTACACTTTTGGAAAAAACGCGACCAAATATGAAAGGGAACATCTTTTTAAATTCACAAACATTTTCTGAAAACACCAGCTTTTTTATACATTAACATTTTTTGACTTTGTGAACATTTTTTAAAATGGGAACATGTGCTGAAAATACATAAGTTCTTTAGAAAATATGTATCTTTTATAGAACATATTATTTTTAATTCTGAAAATTTGACTAAAACACGAATAGTTTTTGAATTTGGAGCATTTTTTAAATGCCTTTTTCTTTCTGTACATCTCAAACAATTTTTGAAGACAATATATTTTTTTGAAAAAATGGGAAATTTTTGTAAGTTCCGAATATTTTTCAAAATAGCAAGAAAATCTTGGGATTCTTACCATTTTCAAAAATTCGTTTTCTTAAGTCCGAACTTTTTTAAGAATTTTAATTTAAAAAATAAACTCTAAAGGAAAAACAAACTTGGAAGCGAAAAAAGATAGGGAAAGGAGAATAAAAATAGAAGTAAAACACAGAAACAAGAAAAAATGGGCCAGCCCATTATTGGTTGTCCTATGCGAAACTCCGAATAAAAAACACGAACATTATTTGAATTTGTGAACATTTTTTTAAAATGTAAACATGTGTGGAAAATTCATAATATTTTAACAATTGTATATCTTTTGTACACCAACATTATTTCTAATTTTGAATATTTCATTAAAATAAGAATATTTTTTAATTTGGAGCATTTTTATAATGCCATTTTCTTTTTAGACATATCAACAATTTTGAAAAACAATATTTGTTTTTGATAAAATGAGAAACTTTTTGCATGTTCCAAATATTTTTCGAAATTGCAACAAAATTTTGGAATTCTGAATATTTTCCAAAAAATGTTTTTTATTCTAAAAGTTTGTTGGGGATTTTTAATTTACGAAATAAATTCTAAAATAAAAATAAACTTGTAAGGCAAAAAATAGATACGAAAATAATAATAAAAGTATATGTGAACCACAAAAACAAAGAAAAATGGGCCAGCCCAATATTTGTTGTACTGAGCGAAATTCTACTATTTATTGCCCTGTGCGGAAAATAGAATTTTCCCATCTACTTGGGAAAAAAGTAAGTGGGCTGGCTTCGCTGAGCCATAGCGTGCGGCCCACGTATGAAAATTCTATTTCTAGCAGTCAAACACATAAAAATTAGTACCACCTCGTATAGAAAAAAAAAATCTTTTGGCGGTGAAGAGATGAAAAAAATTGACGAAACACACCTTGTTTTATTAGTAGGTATAGATATAGATATAGATATAGACTAGCAAAAGGGCCCGTGCGTTGCAACGGGTATAAAATTAGTTTGAAAGTATGTGTGTGCAACTCCCAATCCATCTCCTTCTGCCTTGTCTCATCTTCCCTTTTATTGAAACTGCTGGGCAGTGAATACTACAATTGCAAAGGCCACGATAAATTGAGCATGTTTAATTAGGATTGCTCTTAGCCTCCAACACATTCTAAACATAAAAGCATTAATTATAAAGTGTCAACCCAATGATGGTGACCAAGTGAAAAAGGAAAAGAACTTCAAGTAATTCCAGACGGACGTAGTATGTCAATAACAAAGAGATGTCACATCATTTTTGAACCAGTGAATAATCTCACATCTGTATGAAAATGACATAATGTTATCAAGCAGAACAAATACCATAAGTATTTTCCTTTCCTTTGATCCCAACATAAACTACTTAGTGGATTCAGATACACAACCAAGGTTGTGCAACAACTATTCCGTTACGGTGCCAATTAGATGAAATAAAAAGAACCTGGGCCTTTGCTCATATGCATCAAAACAATATGTAAAGGGGTAGTTTAACGAAAAAAATATCTAACAAACATAGTGTTTCAGGCCTCGAAGAGGTTGATCTGGAGACCCTCGGTCTCTCCTAGACCTGGTGCAACATAGTGGTACACATTGATTTGAATTTTGTTGATGACTCTCAATAGTGACTTGCACATGGCACCATGGCTAGGCATTATGTCAAATACATGACCAATAGTACCAAGAAAGAGACATCAAAGATCATGCTAATAAGTGATAAAACGCCTAACCTGCTCTGCCATGATCATGGTGATGGATGCTATCTGGACAGTATCTTTGAGGGGTATGGATGGCAGAGCTAGCTGGACAACATGGTGGTGGCATTGCCGACCTTGAGCTTCTGCCCGAGCATGTGGTAGTTCCAGTCATGATTGGATCATGATCTAGGATGCTTAACCTCTCGTATAGAGCAAAAGACTTTAATATACAACCTTGGTGGAAGGTTTTAAGCATTATTACCATTATCTAAAAATTCATAGAAATGTAAGTCAGCAGGAATTCCATCTATACTTGATACTGATAGGAGCTGCTATATTACAAACTTTAAAAAATAAATCTATGTAATAAGATTTCGATTGCTGAGCATGTCCATGCTATAATTCTACACAGTATGTCCTCCATTCCCTTGTCTTAATAATATTTCGGCAGAGCTCCTGCTTGGTTCTTCGGAAAATAGAATACTCACACATTCCGGGAGACGGTCATCTGAATTACCTGCAAATATATAGATTAGCTGTTGGTTTTATAAAAAAGAAGCTAATTATCTTGCTAGTGTGGCCTTGTGGGAATATCCGGAAAAAATAAGAATGAGCAATTTTGTTCAACCTACTGAGAATGCAATAAACCATATGTCGATCTAAGCTTATCAAGGGTCCAATCATATATGTATGCATCCATTAATTCCATCTATTCATCATCAGGTGTCTAATTATGAATCCATTAATCCAACATATCCATCAGTTCCATGTTTGTATAACCAAGTACTAAACGTATAAGGAGCTGAACAGAGATCAGACCTGAGATTAAATCGGCTGGAGCACGACCACCGTATGTCCCATTGGTCAGGTAGGAGTTTGATACATGACATTACGTTTAAGAGGAATGATTTAGATGGAGAGGGTGGTTGGCCGTGGCGGAGGATGGAAAAAACTTAAGGTGGGGCAGACTCAAAACTCAAAACTCTGGATCGTGTTTGTTCCAGCGTTTGACACTTCGGCCACCTACTATCAAAAGAGCACTACTATGTACGATCCACAGTAGTCACTTTGACAGAAATTTAGACCATTGACAGAAATTTAGACCACCTACTATAAAAAAGCACTACTATGTACGATCTAGAGTTGACACTTTGATAGAAATTCAGAAACACAGGTCCCATTGTAGAGTTCGAAAAATTAAGACATCTGATGCCCCTTGCTCCAACCTTTACTATGTACTTCATCTTTGAATCTGCGGACAACCAACCAATCAATCAATCTCCAATCCCTGCAACTCATTTTAAAAATATTTGTGCCATTTAAAAAAAATTGTGCTGTTATTCCTTCCCGGCACTCATTTTAAAAATCTTTCTCCTGAGTTTTGCTGATGACCCTGAGAATTCTTGTCATTTCCAACCTTTCAAAGCTTGTTCCTGTATTTTTCAGTGGGCAAGACCTCAGGTGCATCATCTTAAACCCTCTCAAACCCTAATTCCAAATTTTTGGAATTTGAATGTGCCCTTTGTGATTTCAAAGGGGCTATCATTTTCCTTGATCTGTTGATCATGCCATCTGTTCCTAGAGCCCCTCCCATCCTTTTCAAGCTTGGATAAGCAAAAATATTGCCAAGTCCCATGCAATATTTTTGAATTGTGATTTATTCCTTTTCTTGCCTTTCTGAAGAATAAAATCCAAAGGCATAACTAGCCATCTCCTAAATTCATGTAAATTGGTGGAGTTGATAATTATGCCTAATCCAAACTCTCGCAATCATATTGGCCATAATTAAATAAGGAAAATTGCCTTTTCCTATTTAATACCAATATTGCATTTCTGTCATTTTCTAAAGGAACTATTATTTTTATAGCAGATAAAATTCTCACATAAATTGTGGAGTTTGACCTTGCTATATAAACACTAGTTCCATCATTATCTCATGTTCATCAGTTCAAAAACTGGGCACATGATCCAATGCAAGTTTTTGCCTTCTCCGAAATTTTGCAAAGGAAGTGCTTTATTCCTAATTCCATTTGAGCTGAAATTCAGCACGGTGATTAAAATTGATAAATCACCCATGGATACCAAATATGGGATCAATCCAATCATCCTACCTCCCTGTGCAATTGTTCAAAGTTTCTGACCAGATTGTCACTTTGTGAAGGAAGTACCTTCATAGAGTTACCAAATGGAATGAAACTTTGCCATCCTCTCAAGTATCCCAACTCATTAGCCTTCACCAAAATTCAGCTCATTTCATGGAGCTATGTGAGCACAGGAAAAATTCTTGTTTTCTGTCCAAATTTTCAGTTTGTGAAGCAAGTATATTTTATCTTGCTTCATTATGGCTGAAAATAATTCCAAGCCTTCTACTATCCATATAACCCACCTAACCAAGAGTTTGGCTAATTTCATTTAGCCAATAGTTTCCTAGGATTTTCCCAAGTTTCTGGACCAAAGTGATGCTTGTGAAGAAAGTACCAATTTGGTAAGTCCATTTGCTGTGATCTTTTTACAGCGTCTACGTATGACCAAATCTTGAGGATTTGCCAAGTTATAGCTCAATCCAACCTTCCTAGTGAGTGCTTCATCATCATTTGATTTTTGGACATATTTTGGCAGTTGTTAAGCAATTATGCCAAATATTTGTCCTAATGATCTCATAACCCCCAGGACCGTAGTCCTTGTTACCCAAGCCTGCTAGACATCAATTCTACAATTTACCCTCTCTGGTTTTATCTCCAGCATGTTGCCAAGATTGCAACAGAAACCTTGTGGAGCTTGGTTTACTCCACTCCCTTTGTCTCTGCCTTTCTATTTACCGTAGTAATACTTCACTCTGGAAGGACTACGAGGTAGACATGATTTAACCTCAGTAAAATCTCCAGAGCACGCTATGCTAGTGGTGATCGTGAGGGCAGCCAGCCAAAACGGTGGTCTAGCCACCGTTGGCCTCGTCATCCCTGCTCTAGCTGGATTTGGCTCGTCCCCGCATGTCCAGTAGCTCCGCATCGCCGTCTCTGTTCACGTGGACCCCGCTCCCCCTCTGTTTTCTTCTCCGGCGAGCCGTGCCAAGAGTCGAGCAATGAGCGGCCGTGAGCCTGTCTTCTTCCTCGCCCCTGTCCTCTTCCTCCGTTCGTCCGAGAGCATTGCTCGATTCCAAGAGCCTCTGGCGCTCGTCGTGACCCTCCTCGTCGCCTTCCCACCGCCTCCCGTGAGCCTTGGCCACGACTGCCGACGACTGCACCGTCACCCTCGAGCTCTCCCCGCGGCTATAAGTAGCAAGCCCCGAGCCCCCACGTAGTCAGCAAACCCTCCTGCAGCTCTACCGCTCGCCCGGAGCTTCTCAATCACTTCCCCATCGCCATGGCCGCCGCCTCAGTTTTCTCTGGGTCCGGCGACCAGGCCCCCCCTCGCCGTTCCTCCTCCATCTGCGCCTCCCCCAAGGTCCGGCGAGCCTCCCCGTAGCCTCAGCCCCCTCATGCCCTCGCCGGAGCCCCTACTTCACCGACGACCGAAGCCCTTCGCCATCGTCCGCCATTCTCAAGGTTGCCGTTGCTCCCCTCGTTTCTGGAGTCCGTGGAGTGGGGGAACGGATGCGCCACTTCGCGGTGAGCACGCCGGTGGTCGGAGCCTCACCGGAGGTGGCCCGTGTCGCCGGGCTCGTCGCCGGGCTTGGCCGTTCTCTGCCGTGGCGCGTGTCGAGGAGAAGAAGGTGCCAGCCAGCAGGCGTTGAGCTGGCAGCGGGCCCCGCGACCCCACTGTCGGGCTGCCTGGCGCCCGCCCCACCTATGCCCCTTTTGACCGGTCGTCGCCACGTCACTCAAGTGGAGGCGCCCTCAGCGAAGCCGTTTTCCCTGATCGAAGGCGTAATATCCGAAATGCGCACTCAGTTTTTCCTCCAGGGGTATGTTGGCTGAAAAATTTTCACCGATAGGTCCCTGAACTTCAAACCTTCGTATCTTTTCAACCGTAGCTCCGATTGAGGTAAATCCAACGCCCACATCTTCGCCTCGTCAAGACCGTTACGGTCCCATAATTTTCACTTTGGTTTGACATATTGAAAATGACTACTTTGCCCTTGTCCGTAAATAGCCCCCTCTGAGAGAGAACTGTTTCTGGCAAATCTTTCCGCGATCGTTTCTCACTTCTTCCCGGAGTATTTGTCGACCCCCAGGCAAGCCAACCTCTTATCATGAGCCCCGAACTTGCATGTTGACTTTGCTTGCACCTTGTGTGTGGGTAGTTGCAGTTATTTCTTGTCGTTCTCATCTGCAGTTATTCCATTATGCTTACCATGCATGCTTGTGTTTTCATGCTACTTGCCATGATAATTAGAATGTTGTTATTGATGATGCCATGTCACTACTCTAATTTATTTTCATATCATCATTATAAAATGCTGAGATGATGGCAATGCACCGTTGGTATGCTAGTACTTAGTACTGTCATATGCTATAGTTGTTCACCTGAGAAGTTCAGTATTTTATTAAAGCATTTGTATGATGTATGCTCATTGTTGCATTCTTGTTAAAATGCTTGTATGATGATTGATGATGGAGAAGATAATAATATGACTTAATAACAAAACCCCTCCGTCATCGATGGGATCAAGTCATAGTGCCGCCAAATCAAACTTTTCCAGTGCAACCACATTTAACGGCATGGGACGGCCCTAATGCGGTCTATTGTCGTGCCTCTTGCCTGTGCCTCCAACGAGGGAAGGTTATGGGCGTTCGCTACCCTGATCAAGTAGGCGGACATAAGCCTTGTGTGCCAGTAGTTGGATTTTGCATGTTGTTGTCCCCGTAGGGGATCGTTTATGTTTTGCCACGACGATGGTTTGAGATGTCTTGAGGTAGACACGGGGCCACCCATGACTTAGCCCAGAGGGGAGTGAGTCGGAGTGGCCGGGAGAGTGTCATGCATGGCAGTAGATCGGTTTTGTCGGAACGCCGTTGGTCCACCCGAATGGGATGACGAGGCCATGGGTTCTGTGGTGTGGGTATAGTGCGCTACCTGTGCAGAGTGTATTTAAACTATCGATAGCCGCGTCCTCGGTCATGGGCATAAGTTCGTAGTAGGGTACACTATCGGGTCTTGGTCGAAATGGAGGATAAACCGGAAATAATTAAGCTGATTAATGTGGTTGTGATCGCTATAAGGATCACGGGCCATTTATTGGTCGGGATGTGATCGCCGTAAGGATCACGAGTTTGTCTCTGTTTGTGATCAGGAAATGAGGTGATCCCCGTTGGTAAGAGAGTCTGAGGGACTCAGTGCACAAGTTTGGTGGCATTGCATGAGTAATATGTTTGCATTTAAAGAACCATGGTAGAACATGAGATGGTTGCATACAGTTAACATGCTATGTCTACATTTGATATGATTGGTAGTTTATTTTCAGCATAATTTCATGATGCCATGCCATGCTTTGATTGATATGATTGAGATGATAGGCTATGTTTTGTTGTTGCCATGTTAGAAATAAACTTGCTATGCCATGTTGTTGCCATGCTAGAAGATGCCATGATGTTAGTTTGATTTATGTCATTGGTTTATATCATGCCATGCGTAGCTTCTGATATGAGATAGGTTGTTTCTTACGCTTGGTTCTTTCTTTGTCCTCTGCTTGTTTGGATGCTATGTATTTGGTTGTCTTGCAAGTACATTCAATGTACTGACATGGCGTGTCATGCCAGTTTTGTAGGTCGTTCACTTGTTCCGTCGTGCTAGGCCGTAATCTTGCCAGTCCCGTGAGTTGTGGAGCCCAGCTAGAGTGATATGCTGCCAAGACTTCCGCCTCCATTTAATTAGACTTACACTGCCATGTAAATAGCCTTAGGGCTATGCCAGAAGATTATATTCATCACTGATGTAATTATATACACATGTTTTTGATGAATATTCTTGTACCTGGAATGTTGTATCATGGACCTATCGTGCGTCAGGTGTTATCCTGGGCTGACGTGTGAAGGCCCCCTGCACCATGCGGATCGGGGTGCCACAGGGCTTGGTATCAGAGCAGCCAAGCTGGCATAGATTATCCTAGCATTAGATCACCGCCACCGTCAACCCATAATAATCCTAAGGGATTTGACCCATCCCTAGCGTCCGGCATGGCCACTGTTAATCAACAGATGGCGCAGTCGGGACTGACATGTCCTCACCCCGCTGTCCCCGCCTAGTTATCCGTGGAGCAAGTAGCAATCCTATCCTTTCTGGTCGGCCGCACCGCTTTCCCTTCGCCATTAAGGGAAAGGGGCCACGCCATGCGGGCCTGTCCCGCGTAGCTGCCTATAAATGCCCTTTCCGCTAGCTGTATCGCTCGCTCCTCAGTCCGCCATGTCCCTGTAGAGAAGCTTAGCTAGTAGCTCCCCAGCCATGGCTAGCAGCTGCAAAACTCACACGTAGTACACCCGCACCTATGCCGTTAACCACCCTGGCTTTCCACCCATTCTTGCCAAGATTCTTACCAAAGCATTTGGCGGTAAGACTAGCCCCGATTACCTGGTGTTCCAATCGACACCCGTCCCTCACCTTCATCGCTTTGTTGCAAGAGTGCACATTAGCCTAGGTCCCGCAGTAGATGTCCAGACTTTGGTTTGACAAGGTAGAGCCATGCCTACCTCTGGTTTAGCCATTCAAGCCACTGCTGTGGAGGCTATCCTACACCTCCGAACCAACTTCCCGCATGTAGCAACAAGGCGGGAGTTCTGCTTTTTCCCCACTGTGTCAAACGCGGTAATGCAGCCTTCTTCCGATAGCCAAGGAGATGATCCTGCAATCGCTCGCCTGGTGCAATACATCACTGCCCAGGGGATGTTGATTTCAGTGCTGCTTGCAGAGTTTAGATCCATGGACAATAATGTGGTATGAGTCGTCAAGGAAGCTTACCGTGAGGCTCGTAAGTTCGCATCTCAAGCTGTTGGCCCAACGCCATCCAAACCGGTGCTATCCACTCAGCCTGTGCTGTGGCCCAAGCCAAACATCACCACCTCGACAAGTCTCTTCTCCGAATCCATCAGCAGCATTTCCCTGGAGCAATTCCAGCCCCACCGCCCCAACCCATAGAAGTGTCAGACGATGAAGATGGAGATTGGCTTAGTCTTAAATCGTCGAGAGAGCCCAGCAAAGGCCGGTCTTCTGCATGACCTCGATCCGCGATCGATGGTTTCGCTAGTCGATTGGTCTGTCGGTTCATTCCTGATATGAGGATAGAACCATGTATCCCGCAGCGAGTAGTTTCGATTAACGCATAGTGCGTTTGTGCTTTCATGTGTGCTGGTACTGTTGTAACCCGTATGTTGTGTTATTTGCTTGCTTGCTTTTGTTTGTGTGTTTGTTTTTGCTTGTCTCTCTGTCAAACAGAAACGTTTGACAGGGTTGGCAATGTGTGCTAACAAGATTTTAATCAGTAGAACACATACACTAAAAACAACATTGACTCGTTCCGAGTTTTTAATAAAATATGCGCTCGTGTAGGTATATGTATACCAGGAGTACATATACCCACTAGCATTAAAATCACTTTAGTGTGATTTGTCTGCTGTGTTTTTCTATTGCATGTTTATTGCATCTGTCTGTTTGTTTAGATTTTACTGCATACTGCACGCATACCCGGTTCACCCACGAGTACAATTGAGAAGTACTCGGGGAAATGCAAAGTCGCATATCCCTCTCTATCTGTGCATACCCTGTGTGCCAGATTTTCCAAACCCAGAACCTCGAAGAGGCCATTTTCATCTGGCCATTTCTCGTCCCTGATTCTTTTGCGTGAACCCGATTGTGTTTCCGGAGAAACACTGACAGCTTTATTTCTCACGATACATTACAACTCCCCGATACAGATTTCAACTCCAATTCTACCTCGACACCTACATTTCGTGGAGTAATCCGCGAAATTTTTCCCGTGCCCCAAACTGATTCCTGAGCTAGCGTAACCACCTCACCTGCATCTGGACCCCATCACCCCCACCATCACTGCCTTGCATGGCGCCGCAAGTCACCACCACCGCTCCACCACTACACGCGATTACTCCGCCGGCGCAAAACGACGGAGAACCAAGCGTGGCGGAGGACCACCCCATGCACCATCTTCTTCCACACCCCGAGCCACCAGCCGCGCGTTGTCTCGAGCCCGCTCGTTCCTGATGAGTATCACCAGGAGGATCGACGAGCCGATCAGCATGCCCAGCAGTGCCGCGAGGAACAACCGTAGCGCCACCAAGAACACCTCCTCACCGAAGGAGCTCGGCTCGATCTCACCCAAACCAAAGAGGTAGTAGAGTGGCATAGTGTTTGTGTGTTGGACGCAAGCCACACTACCGTTTTTATAGCCCACCCCGGTGTACGGTGAGCGGAGTCTAGGAAACTCGCTTGTCGCCCGATCATCGGCGCCCAGGAGGCGAATCCGCGAGCAGTGCCGACAAGGTGCTGGCCCGCGACGTGAGTGCTCGCTGCACCGGCGCCGTGCATGCCGCGCACTATGACACTACGGTCCTCATCGCCTTAGGAGCTAGATGCGCGCTGCGCCAAGCCGCACACGAAGCAGCAGCACGGGAGAAGCAGTCAGCCGGAGGTAGAAGAAAGGAGGCTGGAAGTGGGCCCTGGACCCACGTGTCAGCAGGTGAGTCCACTGTTCACTGGGTGCATCTAGCATTTTTTGAGAGTTTGATCTCGAGTGCCCCTAGCCATGGATATAACCGTGTTTTTCCATATCTCTCCCTGGGTGTACCAATTATCGGTGCCCCAACTCGTTCAAATTCAATCAAAGGGTTAAATATTAACCCAAAGGATTTTCTCTGGAGTGGTTATCTTTTCTTTGTGTTGTAACCCTAGGAATCTCGAGGACAAGATTCTTTTAAGGGGGGAAGGTTTGTAGCAACCCCAAAATTGGGTTATCATTTTTTGTGTTGTTATTCCTTCCTGACACTCATTTTCAAAATCTTTCTCCTGAGTTTTGCTGATGACCCTGAGAATTCTTGTCATTTCCAACCTTTCAAAGCTTGCTCCTGTCTTTTTCAGTGGGCAAGACCTCAGTTGCATCATCTTAAACCCTCTCAAACCCTAATTCCATTTTTTTGGAATTTGAATATGCCCTTTGTGATTTCAAAGGGGCTATCATTTTCCTTGATCTGTTGGTCATCCCATCTGTTCCTAGAGCCCCTCCCATCCTTTTCAAACTTGGATATGCAAAAATATTGCCAAGTCCCATGCAATATTTTTGAATTGTGATTTATTCCTTTTCTTGCCTTTATGAGGAATAAAATCCAAAGGCATAGCTAGCCATGTCCTAAATTCATGTAAATTGGTGGAGTTGATAGTTATGCCTAATCCAAGCTCTAGCAATCATATTGGCCATAATTAAATAAGGAAAATTGCCTTCTTCCTATTTAATACCAATATTGCATTTCTGCCATTTTCTAAAGGAACTATTATTTTTATAGTAGATAAAATTCTCACATAAATTGTGGAGTTTGAACTTGCTATATAATCACTAGTTCCATCATTATCTCATGTTCATCAGTTCAAAAATTGGGCACATGATCCAATGCAAGTTTCTGCCTTCTCTAAAATTTTGCAAAGGAAGTGCTTTATTCCTAATTCCATTTGAGCTGCAATTTGGCAGGGTGATTACTATTAATAAATCACCCATGGATGCCAAAGATGAGCTTAATCCAATCAACCTAGATACCTGTGCAATGTTTCAAAGTTTCTGACCAAATTGTCACTTTGTGAAAGAAGTACCGTCATAGAATTTTCAAATGGGATGAAACTTTGCCATCCTCTCAAGTATCCCAAAAACTTATCCTTCACCCAAATTCAGCTCATTTCATTGAGCTATGTGAGCACATGAGCAATTCTTGTTTTCTGTCCAAATTTTCAGTTTGTGAAGCAAGTATATTTTATCTTGCTCCATTATGGCTGAAAATAATTCCAAGCCTTCTACTATCCATATAACCCACATACCCAAGAGTTTGACTAATTTCATTTAGCCAATAGTTTCCTAGGATTTTCCCAAGTTTCTGGTCCAAAGTGATGCTTGTGAAGAAAGTACCAATTTGGTAAGTCCATTTGGTGTGATCTTTTTACAGCATCTACGTATAACCAAATCATGAGGATTTGCCAAGTTATATCTCAATACAACCCTCCTAGTGAGTGCTTCATCATCATTTGATTTTTGGACATATTTTGGCAGTTGTTACGCAACTATGCTAAATATTTCTCCTAATGATCTCATAACCCCAGGACCGTAGTCCTTGTTACCCAAAGCCTGCTAGACATCAATTCTACCATTTACCCTCTCTGGTTTTATCTCTAGCATGTTGCCAAGATTGCAATAGAAACATTGTGGAGCTTGGTTTACTCCACTCCCTTTGTCTCTGCGTGTCTATTTACCGTAGTAATACCTCACTCTGGAAGGACTACGCGGTAGACATGATTTAACCTCAGTATAATCTCCAGAGCGTGTTATGCCAGTGGTGACCACGAGCGCAACCAGCCAAAATGGTGGTCTATCCACTGTTGGCCTCAGCATCGCTGCTCCAGCTGTATTTGGCTCGTCCCCGCATGTCCAGTAGCTCCGCATCGTCATCTCCGTTCGCCTGGACCCCACCCCCCTCCGTTTTCTTCTCTAGCAAGCCGTGCCAAGGGTCGAGCAGTGAGCGCCCGTGAGCCCGTCTTCTTCCTCGCCCCTGTCCTCTTCCTCCGTCCGTCCGCGAGCGTTTCTCAATTCTGTGAGCCTCTGGCGCTCGTCGTGACCCTCCTTGTCGCCTTCCCACCGTCTCGGTGAGCCTTGGCCATGATTGCCGACGCTCGCTCCGTCGCCGACGCGCGGACACGTCGCTCTCCGCGTGCCAGCTCACCCCCTCCTCCTCGAGCTCTCCCCGTGGCTATAAGTAGCAAGCCCCGAGCCCCTTCACAGTCAGCAAACCCTCCCGCAGCTCTTCCCCTCGCCCGGAGCTTCTCCATCTCTTCCCCATCGCCATGGCCGCCGCCTCGGTTTTCTCTGGGTCCGGCGACCAGGGCCCCCTCTCGTCGTTCCTCCTCCACCTGTGCTGTAACACCCCCAGTGTCATGCTACAGTAACCCTCTGTGATTAAGCTAATCATTTACCCAAACAGTGCTTAATCACCTTTGTCCAATATCCCATTTGAAATTCCAGTCAAGTCAAATTCAAGTGAAGTTTGAAGTTGATCAAAAGTTGCCGGAAAAATGTTCATCATCTGTAAAAAATTCCATAACAATTATTTGTTAAGGAACACAACATAACTTTGGTGCAAAGATGAACATTAGCAATTATAACAGCACCAATTCATCATTTTTAAATGCTATCCTATTTTTGAAAAATACCAAATGAATTCTTCTGGTGTCCAAAATAATTGTGGCACTGTCTATGATCACCAGGGATTTAATGGGACACCTCCCAAATTTTTGCTAAGTGAAATAGTTGGCCAAATAATTCCCTTTCTCTCTCTGTAAATAAAAAAGGGGAAATAGAAAAGGGCCTAGCTACTACTGTGCACTTGTAGCCCATTGCTACTGATTGCCCAACCCACTCCTCCCCATGGTCGTCCCTTCCCTGTTCACCCGACCGAGGCCTTGCCATGTGTTGCCGCCACGACCGCCTCGCCACCCGCTGCTCGCGCCGAGGGGATAAGGCCGAGCCTCCTGGCCTCGTCGGCTCCCACTCCCACTTGCGCCTTTCCTCTTCCCACAGATCCTCCTCACCCAGATCCGCCACGGCCACCACATGATCGCCATGGCGGCACCATCTACGCGCTCTCCGCCGTCCCCTTCACCTAGGACCGCGCCGAGGGCTCCGTCGTCGACCTCTCCTTCGCCCACGACCAGCCCCTCGAGCTCGGCGCCCCTGCATCGACTCCGACGCCAGCTTCTTCTTCCTCGGCAGCCACCGGCGTTCCTCTGCGATCCCGGCGCCCTGCTGCTCCTAACCTTTCAACGAGCCACCGTGTGCTCCTACGTAAGCTCCCCGACCTTTCCCCTATGCTAGCGCCATCGGTCTCGCCCCCTAGTTGTCGTCGCCATTGGTGCTGCCCCGCCGCCATGATGAAGCTCGTCGCAGTGGCCACCGTTGCCGCAGCTTCGCGTCCGAGCTTCGTGGTCGAGCTTGTGAGGTTCCTAGAGCCCAACGCGCACACGCGCGAGCCTTCTGTGCCCGTAGCGCCCGTTTTGCCGAGCACTTTCGTGCCGCGCCGCCTCCGCCGCTCTCCGATGCGATTCCGGCCAAGTCCGGCGATGCTACGGCCACTGCCGGGCCGCCGAGAGCTTGTTGAATGAGCCTAGCCCCGCTCCTCCCCGAGCCCTGTACGCGTTTTCCGGCGAGATCCGTGTTGCGCCGCCGCGTTTGGCGTCGTCTGCGTTGAGCCGCCGGCCACCGCCAACGTGGCACACCTGGGGCCACCCCGGGGCCCCGTTGACTGGGTTGACCCAGTCAACGAGCTGACTGGGCGTCTCTGTGACGCTGACGAGCGGGCCCTACTGCTTATTCCTCTAATTAAAGTGTTTTTCATAATTAAAACTAATTAATTTAGTTAATTAGTCCATGATAGGTGGGGCCTTCCTGCTAAATAACTCTGTCTTAGTTAGTTTAAACTTCTGTTAGTCCACTGTCCATGACAGGTGGGACCCATTGGTCGGTTTGACTAGTTAGCCAGTTTGTTGACTGCTGATGTCAGGGTGACGTCACGCTGACTCAGTAAACCCCCTTTTTGAATTAAAGATAATTTCAGAAATGTTTAAATCTTCAGAAATTCATAGAAAATAAACCATAGCTCGGATCGAAAAACTTTATACATGAAAGTTGCTCGAGCGATGAGGCGAGTCGAATCGCGATCCGTTTACATCCGATACCTCTAACTATCTGAGCGTGGAACTTTCTCCCTCCGGTCATCATCGACATTAGTCGGAACCGGAAAACTTTCGGTTGACTTTCCTCCTCGCCGGTATCGTGTAGCACGCGTTAGAGCACGTCTAGCTCTACCTGTTGTCCTGTTATGCTATGTTTGCTTTATATTTACTGTTTCTTCCCCCTCTTCTCTCCGGTAGACCCCAAGACCGATGCTGCCCCTGTGATCGACTACGTCGACGACGACCCCTCCTTGCCAGAGCAACCAGGCAAGCCCCCCCTTTGATCATCCCGACATCGCCCATTCCATTCTCTCATGCTTGCATTAGATTTTGCTACTGTTATTGATTGCTCCTATTCTGATGCATAGCCTGCTTTTTTAACCTGCTTATTGTTACCTTACCAGCTTATCCTAAACTGCTTAGTATAGGTTGGTTAGTGATCCATCAGTGACCCCCACCTTGTCCTTGTTGCCCCTGCTTCATCATCGAAGACCCGATCAACGGGATCGAAGACCAGGCCCCGGCACCGCACATCACTTTCCCCTTAGTTGCTCGACACTACTGGGATACTATCGAGTGTTGAGGGTGAGACCTCTACAGCACTTCTGATGTTAACCCTGTAGTGTAGCTATTCGGTCGTGGTCATTGAGGGTGATTTCCTCTTGAATCACTTCCGATATGACTCTGTCGTGCAACCCCTCAAGTGTGAACCTCGGGGGTGATTCCTCTTACGTTCACCTTGATGATTACATCGAGTGGAATTCACCGGGGGTGATTCCTTGGGTTTTCCCCTTGATGTTTGGACACACAGATACTTGGACTTTACAACTGTTACTTGGAAGGGCGGGTCGACCCTGAGAGGTACCCGCGAGTGATGTGGAGACGGGTTGACCTGGAGGGTGCCCGCGAGATAATTACGAGGTGTGGCCGAGCATTCCTAGCCCTTGCCGCAAGTCCTCGAGGCGGGCGGCGGGTCACATCTTTGTGAGTCTCTTCTTGTTACCGCGTTCCTAATCCACTACGATTTGGATATTTGATCCGAGGGCCTCGGCCCGATAGCACTAACCATCATGTGGGCATAGTATGGGCGTTACGCATCGTATACATCAGCGAAGCTTAATAGGCGTCGGCGATCGAGTGGCGCTACCGGGTTGGACTGGTAAGCACCTTCCTTTTAAAGGAGGTAGCTAGGTCTGCTCACCGACGCGTCATAGCGTCTTGAGGAGTTCGGGAGATGGCCCATGACCCCGGGGCATAGGTTTAGTCCGGCGTCTTGACCTCTCTGTTAAGGCTAGGTCGGGTTGCTGCGTATTGTTTGGCGAGGCGGGCACGACCGAGAAAGTGTGTCGGCGAAGTTAATCAGCGTGGTGGGTAAGTTGGTGCACCCTGGAAGAACTAATCTATGCATAGCCTGTCCCCACGATAGCGGACACTCGGAGTTGTATCCGATTGATACAACTAGAACTGGATACTTGAGATGAGAATTGGATTGTGATGACAAATGGATAGTATGGCTCTGGGATTGCTTTCTCGCAGGGAGTCGAGAAAGGATCTCTAGCCGAGGTTGATAACACTACTACTACTTTACTTTATGCTACTCTACTTCCTCCTGTTGCTGCAAGATGGTGGTTTCCAGACGATGCTAGTCTTCGATAGAACTAGGCCTTCTCTCTATTACGGCATTTACGTAGCCAGTCCACATATCTGACCTTCCTTTGATAATGTTGCATATGTAGTGTAGATCCTTGCTTGCGAGTACTTTGGATGAGTACTCACGGTTGCTTTGCTTCCCCATTTCCCCCTTCTTTCTTCTTTCTGGTTGTCGCAACCAGATGGTGGAGCCCAGGATCCAGACGACACCACCGACGACTACTACTACCCCGAGGGTGCCTACTACTACGTGGAGGCCGCCCGGCGACTGTGAGTAGTTAGGAGGCTCCCAGGCAGGAGGCCTTGCCTTTTCGATCGTTGCTGCTTTTGTGCTAGCCTTCTTAAGGCAAACTTGTCTAACTCGTGTCTGTTCTCAGATATTGTTGCTTCCGCTGACTCTTGTGTATTCGAGCTTATGTATTCGAGCCCTCGAGGCCCCTGGCTTGTAACATAAAGCTTGTATTATTTTAATTTGTGTCTAGAGTTGTGTTGTGATATCTTCCCGTGAGTCCTTGATCTTGATCGTACACATTTGCGTGCATGATTAGTGTACGATTGAATCGAGGGCGTCACAAGTTGGTATCAGAGCCGACTGCCTGTAGGTAGCCCCCTTTCCAACTCCTTGGCCAAAGTTGAGTCTAGTCGTCCAAAACTGTTTTACTAACTTGGCTGTGTGGCTTACGGGCCCACGTCGCCATATGGGTGGTATTAGGATCTTTTACTCCTCGTCTATACTCTGGGACTCTGGTCTCTCTTCTATTCGGGTTAAATGAATTTACTAACTACATTAGGTTCTCGTAACGACTTTCCCCGGAGAGCCCCTTGATCGGATGATACTTTCTTTGCACCAGAAGATTCTGAAGATACTCTATGATGTTCTCTCGAGATTTAGTGCCATCGCTTTTGCTTTTCCCTTCCAACGATAAACCCCCCCTATGGATAACCACGTACACTTATCATTCATACAATCAATTCCCTTTGATCTTGTTATTACAAGATGCCCCGAAATTCTCTCTATTACTCCGAGAATACTATGTGCCTACTGCTTTGCAGTTCTTTGCTACCTAAATACCCCTACGGATAATTTCTCGCACTAATCGAGTATCCGCTCATCCCCAGTTGATTCATGTATTTCACAAAAGTCTTCGAAATAACATTCGATCTTCTGAAAGTCCTTAGTAGCCTATTGCTCTTGTTCTTCTTTACCTGCTTGCATTATGGTTAAGTCCTTATGTCTAGCAATATTCCTTAAAATCCTTTGCAATTGTCACCCTTATCCTATTCATTCAACATGTGTGTGAATGCACGCAATCATCAGCTGTTCCTTGTAAATTGTCCTTCCAGCTCAGACGTCATTCTAGACAGGAGCTGGTTCTCCGTAAATCAAACCTTGATTGATTGCCCATCTAATCTATTCAACTTACTCACACTTAATCAGAGCATCTGATTTTGATACATCGATCTGGATATCAAAATTCCTTTGTTAATTAAACTTTGAATTAGTCAGTTGTTTCTATAATCTGTTGCCTTTGCATTCTTTCCTTCTTCTGATTGAGTACTGATACTCATATCAGATCCACTGAGGACCGCTGAATCCTTTGTTGGATTATTATCCGGCAATGTCCTCCATATTCAAAATCTCGTGCGCTCTTCCCCTGATACCTATTGCCTTTGGTAAATTATATCCTCTGCTTATGGTCAACCATGCTCTGCTATTGAGCTGATGTTATATACTCTGGAAGTCAGTGGTATATGTTCCTAAGATACCCCTACGAGTTGAACCTATGCCTTTCCTAATCCATGTGAACTCTAAAGAGATGTGAGTAATACTCTTCTAGTGCTTCACCAGATAAATCTTTCGCACTACAAATTCTTTGAGAACGAGGAGTGAATGAAAGGTTATGCATTGAAGAAGTGGGAGTCGCCCTTGAACCTTTGTGTTCATGCCCATGGAACCGGTGTAGAACTTATCATGGAAGCTGCTCGTAAAATAATTACCCCTTGTTATAAGTTCATCTTGTATCGGTGGTTTGATCATTCATAACCGTGGTTCCGACCATAGTTTCTCCTTAACTCCATTTCCCAGAAAAGTTAAAATACTTGTCTCCTGCAAGTCATTTCACCTGTCCAACCTCTACTTTGATCTACCTACAAGTATTGCCTCATATTATCTCGAGGATATTGTGTCACACACTACCTCTTATAAATTCTTAATTGGAGTGATACTCTGTCACATCATTCCTAGCTTTGATCGGCTATATCATTATCGCGCTAATTTAACTGTGCTACCTGGTCCTTATTTCCGGAGCACAACCTTTCGACGATGAGCGAAGCTTACGTCGATCTTCCTCTTTTTGTCATTTCATCTCGAACAACAAGCTTGATTTTGAGGTTGTGACGTATCCGTGGTTCCAATAGCCTTTTCACTTCATCCTTCCTTTTCTGCTCGATGGCATCTTCATAGAGTCTCTCGATAAAATCTATCGTGATCATCGTCTACACTTTGGCTTCTTCAGAGATGTCAATTGAATTCATGGCTAGAAATACAATCCCTGCCCCTCGATGATTTGTGATATCATCGATGACATCTTGACTTTGTGCCAACACAGACCTGGTTGTGCTTGGTTATTCCTTACGTTCTGAGATATCTTGAAATTGTTTCTCGGTATCTCTTGAGATCTTCGAACTCAATCTTTATTTGACACCATATCATTGCCGCATCGAAGCATGACTGTGGTATTCCGAATATCAACAAGAACATTGGAAGCACATTGTCGAATGTTTCTTGATCTATTATCCAAACACCATTGTATGGTAATATCATGTTTCTTCCTTCGCCCCCTTTATCTAAATGCTTTTGGACTTGCTGTCATATGATGTATATCCTGCTCCGCTTCCCCTTGGGAAGGATAGACTCCCAATTCTGGTGTGTAAATTTTTTTTCTTTTCCATTGGTCTGATTAATCCGATAATTTCATTTTCCTTTCCATTGGTTTGTTTAACCTTCTTGTGATCTATATATTATAAGCGAAATAATTCCTCGCTTATAAAACGCCTCAATGCACAACCTTGTCGATCGAGACCTTGTTACTATTGTTGATGACATTCGGTAACCACCGATGGGCCTTGAACCTTGCCGATTGGTCCGCCTCATTCAACGGCGGGAAAATGGTTCTCTTCATACCTCGCCCTTGGTACCAACGTTGTTGCCAACATAACTGACATGTTATCCTCTGCCATGCCTTGCTACCATGATCGTGCAATATGTCGGTGTCCTTCCTACTTTTGAACCACATGGTGGGACCATAACACACAGTTCCACAGGATCGAAACCTGACTCCTGTACATCCTTGATTCTGAAGTATCCTTTTTACTTGACTTCGTATGTAATTCATAAGCCACCTTCCTAGTGATCTGTTCTAGTATCAGACGCAATAGTTTTTTTGTTGTTGTTGCTCTGAACCCCTTTCACCTTTTGATTAGGCATCGAATGATTGCCTGCCCGTTAAAACTTCTCATGGTACCCTCATACTTTGCTCTCGACGTTTTATTTAAGTTCAACTCGAGAGATACTTCCGCATCATTCCCTGATTTGTTCACCAGATATTTAACCCTATAAGGGTCAGTTCTCCCGAAGTTACTCTTTACTTCCCCACTTAAATCTCGGGACGAGATTTCTTGTAGTGGAGGAGATTAGTAACACCCCCGGTGTCATGCTACAGTAACCCTCTGTGATTAAGCTAATCATTTACCCAAACAGTGCTTAATCACCTTTGTCCAATATCCCATTTGAAATTCCAGTCAATTCAAATTCAAGTGAAGTTTGAAGTTGATCAAAAGTTGCCGGAAAAATGTTCATCATCTGTCAAAAATTCCATAACAATTATTTGTTAAGGAACACAACATCACTTTGGTGCAAAGATGAACATTAGTAATTATAACAGCACCAATTCAGCATTTTTAAATGCTATCATATTTTTGAAAAATACCAAATGAATTCTTCTGGTCTCCAAAATAATTGTGGCACTGTCTATGATCACCAGGGATTTAATGGGACACCTCCCAAATTTTTGCTCAGTGAAATAGTTGGCCAAATAATTCCCTTTCTCCTCCTGTAAATAAAAAAGGGAAATGGAAAAGGGCCTAGCTACTACTATGCACTTGTAGCCCATTGCTACAGTGCACAGCCCAGCCCACTCCTCCCCGCGGTCGTCCCCTTCCCCTGTTCACCCGACCGAGGAGGCCTTGCCATGTGATCGCCGCCCGACCGCCTCGCCACCCCGCTGCTCGCGCCTAGGGGATAAGGCCGAGCCTCCTGGCCTCGTCAGCTCCCCACTCCCACTTGCGCCTTTCCCTCTTCCCACCACATCCTCCTCGCCCAGATCCGCCACGGCCACCACCGCAGTCGCCATGGCCGGCACCATCTACGCGCTCTCCGCCGTCCCCTTCACCTAGGACCGTGCTGAGGGCTCCGTCGTCGACCTCTCCTTCGCCCACGACCAGCCCCTCGAGCTCGGCGCCCCTGCATCGACTCTGACGCCAGCTTCTTCTTCCTCGGCAGCCACCGGCGTTCCTCTGCGATCCCGGCGCCCTGCTGCTCCTAACCTTTCAACGAGCCGCCGTGTGCTCCTACGTAAGCTCCCCGACCTTTCCCCTATGCTAGCGTTGTCGGTCTCGCCCCCTAGTTGTCGTCGCCGTTGGTGCTGCCCCGCCGCCATGATGAAGCTCGCCGCAGTGGCCACCGTTGCCGCAGCTCGCGTCCATGCTCGTAGTCGAGCTTGTGAGGTTCCTAGGAGCCCAACGCGCACACGCGCGAGCCTTCCCGTGCCCCGTAGCGCCATTTTCGTCGAGCACCCGTGCACGCCGCCGCCTCCGCCGCTCTCCGGTGCGATTCGGCCAAGTCCGGCGATCTACGGCCACCACTGGGCCGGCGCGCGAGCTCGTTCGAATGAGCCTAGCCCGCTCCTCCCGAGCCTGTCGCGTTTTCGGCGAGATCCGTGTTGCGCCGCGCGTTTGGCGTCGTCGGCGTTGAGCCGCCGGCCACCGCCAACGTGGCACACTGGGCCACCACAGGTCACCGCCCGATGGGCCTTGGTCCGTTGATTGGGTTGACCGGTCAACGAGCTGATTGGGCGTCTCTGACGTGACGGCAAGCGGGCCCTACTGCTTATTCCTCTAATTAAAGTGTTTTTCATAATTAAAACTAATTAATTTAGTTAATTAGTCCATGATAGGTGGGGCCTTCCTGCTAAATAACTCTGTCTTAGTTAGTTTAAACTTTTGTTAGTCCACTGTCCATGACAGGTGGGACCCACTGGTCAGTTTGACTAGTCAGCCAGTTTGTTGACTGCTGATGTCAGGGTGACGTCACGCTGACTCAGTAAACCCCCTTTTTGAATTGAAGATAATTTCAGAAATGTTTAAATCTTCAGAAATTCATAGAAAATAAACCATAGCTCGGATCGAAAAACTTTATACATGAAAGTTGCTCAGAACGATGAGCCGAATCCGAATACGCGATCCGTTTACCTGTCAGATACCTCTAACTATCTGAACGTGGAACTTTCTCCCTCCGGTCATCTGTCTGACACAAGTCCGGAACCGGGAAAACTTTCCCGGTTGACTTTCCTCCCTCGCCGGTATCGTGTAGCACCGCGTTAGAGCACGTCTAGCTCTACCTTTTGTCCTGTTATGCTATGTTTGCTTTATATTTACTGTTTCTTCCCCCTCTTCTCTCCGGTAGACCCCAAGACCGATGCTGCCCCTGTGATCGACTACGTCGACGATGACCCCTCCTTGCCAGAGCAACCAGGCAAGCCCCCCCTTTGATCATCCCGATATCGCCCATTCCATTCTCTCATGCTTGCATTAGATTTTGCTACTGTTATTGATTGCTCCTATTCTGGTGCATAGCCTGCTTTTGTAACCTGCTTATTGTTACCTTACCAGCTTATCCTAAACTGCTTAGTATAGGTTGGTTAGTGATCCATCGATGACCCCCACCTTGTCCTTGTTGCCTGCTTCATCGCCGAAGACCCGATCAGCGGGATCGAAGACCAGGCCCGACACCACATCACTTTCCCTTAGTTGCTCGACACTCTTTGGGATACTATCGAGTCTTGAGGTGAGACCTCTACAACGCCGATGTTAACCCTGTAGTGTAGATATTCGGTCGTGGTCATCGAGGGTGATTTCCTCTTTAATCACTTCCGATATGACTCTGGTGTGCAACCCCTCAAGTGTGAACCTTGGGGGTGATTCCTCTTACGTTCACCTTGATGATTACATCGAGTGGAATTCACCGGGGGTGATTCCTTGGGTTTTCCCCTTGATGTTTGGACACACAGATACTTGGACTTTACAACTGTTACTTGGAAGGGCGGGTCGACCCTGAGGGGTACCCGCGAGTGATGTGGAGACGGGTTGACCTGGAGGGTGCCCGCGAGATAATTACGAGGCGTGGCCGAGCATTCCTAGCCCTTGCCGCAAGTCCTCGAGACGGGGCAACGGGGTCACATCTTTCATGAGTCTCTGCTTCTTACCGCGCGTTCCTAATCCACTACGATTTGGATATTTGATTCGAGGGGCCTCTGGCCTGATAGCACTAACCATCACGTGGGCATAGTATGGGCGTTCTGCGTCGTATACATCAGCCGAAGCTTAATAGACATCAGCGACTGAGTGGCGCGCGCCGGGTTGGACTGGTAAGCACCTTCCTTTTTAAAGGAGGTAGCTAGGTCTGCTCACCGCCGCGTCACATAGCGTGTAGGAGTTCCGGGAGATGGCCCATGACCCACGGGGCATAGGTTTAGTCCGCGTCTTGACCTCTCTGTTAAGTCTAGGCGGGTTGCGGCGTATTGTTTGGCCGAGGCGGGCATGACCGAGAAAGTGTGTCCGGCGGAGTTAATCAAGCGTGGTGGGTAAGTTGGTGCACCCTGCGGTGAAGAACTAATCTATGCATAGCCTGTCCTCTGATAGCGGACACTCGGAGTTGTATCCCGATTGATACAACTAGAACTGGATACTTGAGATGAGAATTGGATTGTGATGACAAATGGATAGTATGGCTCTGGAATTGCTTTCTCGCAGGGAGTCGAGAAAGGATCTCTGGCCGAGGTTGATAACACTACTACTACTTTACTTTATGCTACTCTACTTCCTCCTGTTGCTGCAAGATGGTGGTTTCCAGAAGATGCTAGTCTTCGATAGAACTAGGCCTTCTCTCTATTCTGGCATTTCTGTAGCCCAGTCCACATATACAACCTTCCTTTGATAATGTTGCATATGTAGTGTAGATCCTTGCTTGCGAGTACTTTGGATGAGTACTCACGGTTGCTTTGCGTCCCCTTTTCCCCCTTCTTTCTTCTTTCTGGTTGTCGCAACCGGATGGTGGAACCAGGATCGAGCGACACCACCGGCGACTACTACTACCCGAGGGTGCCTACTACTACGAGGAGGCCGCCCGGCGACCGAGGAGTAGTTAGGAGGCTCCAGCAGGAGGCCTTGCCTTTTCGATCGTTGCTGCTTTTGTGCTAGCCTTCTTAAGGCAAACTTGTCTAACTCGTGTCTGTTCTCAGATATTGTTGCTTCCGCTGACTCTTTTGTATTCGAGCTTATGTATTCGAGCCCTCGAGGCCCCTGGCTTGTAATATAAAGCTTGTACTATTTTAATTTGTGTCTAGAGTTGTGTTGTGATATCTTCCCGTGAGTCCTTGATCTTGATCGTACACATTTACGTGCATGATTAGTGTACGATTGAATCGAGGGCGTCACAAGTTGGTATCAGAGCCGACTGCCTGTATGTAGCCCCCGTTCCAACTCCTTGGCCGAAGTTGAGTCTAGTCATCCAAAACTGTTTTACTAACTTGGCTGTGTGGCTTACGGGCCCACGTCACCATATGGGTGGTATTAGGATCTTTTACTCCTCGTCTATTGTCGGAGTAATGGGCCACGGGTAGGCCGACCGGGACGCAGGATCTTTCAAGACATCGGGGCAAGCCGCGCCCCTCTGACCGCATCCCAGCTGGCGACCTCCGGGGAGGCCGAGTCCCAGCTGGCGACCTTCGGAGAAGCCGAGTCCCAGACGGCGACTCTGAAGCAAGCCGACTCTGGGCTTGCGACCTTCGGGGGGCCGACTATGGTAGTCGGCCCGCGACCTTTCTCGAAGACCGACGTAGGGTACGGCCCCGACGTGGCCGTCCCCTCCGACCCACGAGGGGTAGGCATGGCTACAGTGAGCCGTATCGCCGGGAGATCTCCGGTGAGTTGCGGCGCTGTTGCCATGCCTCCCCTGACCTCAGCCAAAGTGCGCGAGGCACAGTGCCCACGACGGCGGCCTGTACGGCCCGAAGATCGCCGGGCCCCCTGTCAGTGGGAGAGTAGAAGACGGCCAGAGCGCCTGGAGTCGGCCCTGTGGGAGTCGGCCTCCCCAGAGTTGGCCAGCTCCTCGCCTGGGCCCCACAAGCCATAAACCAGATTGGACGGGGAGTGGCGATAGTGATCGCCTGATAGATGGCGGCACTGTTCCCACGACCCCATGACCGAGCCTGCGTCATCGGGACTGTTGTATAGTGTTCTGCATGTCCGCGGGACCCACCAGTCGGCGGGCCCCAGAAGCCGGCAGGAGGGACAGCGGCGTGAGAGACAGACAGCTGGGGGCCATGCCCAGTCAGATTACTATTGTACCCCCGGGGGTAGGCCTATATAACCCCCCCGGGGCACCCATGCAAAGGGTTCGGCCTTGGATAGTTTTAGACACATAGCAAGCGGGGGAGAGAGCCAGCCTAGCTCCCTCCTACCTCCCGATACAGCTCTAGGAGCACCTTTGTAACCATCTCACCATAGTGATCATGCGGAGACCCCGCAGAGCAGCAGTAGGGGTGTTATCTCCCCGGAGAGCCCCGAAGCTGGGTAAGATTCATCGGCGTGCATGTCTGCGCCTCATCCCGTTTCCAGGCACCGGCGACGTTCTACTCGCCCCCACCATGATAAGCCACCCGTTGGCATATGTCGCATCCAACCCCCGACATTTGGCGCCCACCATGGGGCGAGGTGCACCGTCGTCCAGAGATCTGTTTTGGACGGGAACCCTTTTCCTCCTGGCGGCGCAGCCAGCGAGCTTCGCCGATGGAGTGCGCATCGACCGCGCTGCGCGGCGGCGCTGAAGCCGCCTGCGCTACGAGCGGCCTCGCTGAACTCATCGGCGAGGTGCGCCTCTTCGATGAGCCTGCGCCGAGCGCAGGCACGGGTGGCCCCGAGAACCTTCTCGCGGGCCTCCTCGACCAACTCCACGTCCCCGGCGAGCCTGCCGTAGATTTGGAGTCCGTAGGCTCCTCCGACCCAATGCTGGTCGACTCCGACGCCGTATCGCTCGATATCTTCCCCACCAACGTGGTGGTCTACGACGAGCCGCTTCCGTACGAGGAGAGTGGCGGAAGCGCCGTCATGGAGGTGCTCGTCATCGGCCACGGCGAGCACTCCGGCGAAGACGCCCAGGACCCGCTGCCAGCGGTCCTGCATGACCTGACCACGCCCATTCCAGAGGACGCGGACGCTGAGACGCTGGAAGAGCGCCGCCTTTAGATCAACGAAGGCGCCAAGAAGTTGGCAAGCATGAGACGCTTGTCAGAAGCATACCAGCGCGATATGGATCGCGTTGTAGGCGGCTCGCCCGGCTCAAGCGGGCGAGCCGTCTAGGTGCGGTCAACAGCGGGCGCGCCATCGCCGACGACTTTCGGGCGGCGCCCATGTCGCCACCCCTACGGAGAACATCCGCGCCGCCCAAGCGGCGACTGAAGAGCTGAAGAACTTCGAGGGCGAAGAGCGTCGTGTGATGACGGAGCGAGTACAACAGCTCCTCGACGCAGTTGCTGCGCAAAACGCAACCGGCGGCCGCGCGGACGCGCTACAGCAGCAGAACGACGACTTACCCCCTCGCCGAGATCAAGGCGCGACCTCCCGGACACCGACTGGCGGGGTCCGCGGAAGGAAAGAGAAGGAGCCGGCTGCTAGTCACAGCCGGACTCGCATCACTATCGAGCGCGACCAAGACGGCCGCCCGAGAGCAGTGGAACGATGGGACGATTATCTGCCTCCCCCGCCCCGAAGAGAGCGGCGAGTCTCCCCGCCGCCTGTTGAGCACCCGACTCTCGGAGGTTGCCTTGGCCGCCGAGAGGGAGTCGGAGAGAATGACGCCCGCCATCGGATCGACCGACTTCACCGATCCCTGGCGCTGGAAGAAGAAGATGAGTTGGGTCCGCCTTGCTTCGGGCCCAGCATCAGAGACGAGCCCTTCTCCAAAGTGTTCACACTCCCCCGAGACACGCCGAAGTACACCGGCTCCGTGAAGCCGGAGGATTGGCTGATAGACTACTCCACAGCCGTCAACATAACAAACGGCAACAAGCGGGTTGCCTAAGTATGTTCCCCTCATGCTCCAGGGCACGGCCCGGACATGGCTGAACAGCCTGAATCCCCGCAGCATCAATAGCTGGGTCGACTTCACCGAAGCCTTCATTCGCAACTTCACCAGCACGTACAAGCGACCTCCCAAGCCGCGCCAGCTCTCCCTGTGCGTGCAAGGTCCTGAAGAATCAACGCGCGACTACCTCACGCATTGGGGCGAACGTCAAAACTCCTGTGAGGGCATGCACGAGGTGCAGGCCATCGAGTACTTCACTGCCGGGTGCCGAGAGGGCACCCTCCTCAAGCACAAGCTCCTCTGCGACGAGCCTGAAACCCATGACGAATTGCTAGTCATCGCGGACAAGCACGCCACGGCCGACTCTTCAATGAAGGCGGAGATTCAAGTCAATGCGGTGGCAAAGTGACTCCCGAGCTCCCGAACCCCGGTGGAGGCGCTAGCGGCATACAGCAACAAAACAACAACAAGCGCCAAGGCCCCACAGCCGACTTCCTTGATCGGCAGGTCACGCGATAGAAGATCAGCAGCGGAGGGCAGCCTCCGACCAAGCGGCGTAAAGGCGGCAAGTCAATTTGTTGCCGCTTTCTCCTATGAGCAGACTTTGGATGGTCCTTGCAAGTTCCAAAGCGACGCGAAGCCTTCGAACCACACCACAAGAAAGTGCCACTGGTTGGCCAGAATCGCCAAGGGAGACGGCCTCACTCCTCCGCCGCTGCAGGGCGCCGCCTCCGCCGCCGCCTCGGCAGCGGGCGGCTCGCCGTCGGTGCAGTCAAGACGAGTTCCCGTAAGAGCATGGAGCCTACATAGTGTTCACCGGTGTGGCAGATGACCGGCAGCAGCGCCAACAACAAAGAAGAAGTAAATGCACTAGCAACGGACGCTCCTGAGTTCATGCACTGGTCCGAGAGGCCTATCAGTTGGAGTCGGGCGGATCACCCAGAGGTGATGCCGAATCCGGGCTCCTACGCCCTGGTCTTAGGTGCGACCTTGGCTACTGATAGGCGGGCCGCCCGTTTCTCGCGGGTCCTGATAGACGGAGGCAGCAGCATAAACATCCTATACAAAGACACCATGGAGAAGCTCGGAATCAGGCGAAGGCAGCTGCAGAGCAGCAGCGCCGATATTCCATGGAATTGTACCGGCCTCTCCTACTCACCAATCGGCAAGATCCTCGATAGGCGTCCTCTTCGGAGACAAAGATCACTTCCGCCGAGAGCGGTCTGGTTCGAGGTAGTGGACTTGGAGAGCCCATACCACGACTTTGCTTGGTCGGCCTGCCTTGGCCAAGTTCATGGCAGTTCCTCACTCGCCTATCTCAAGATGAAGATGCGAGTTCCAAGGGAATCTGACCATTGCGGCGACTACAAGAAGTCGTCGCTTATGCTGACCGAGAGCGATCGGCTGGCGAGTCTTTGGTGATCGCAGCGAAGCGGCTCCTTGATCGGTCGTTGCGATGGCGGAAAACAGCGGAGATGTCGCCCGACCCCAAGGAGTCGGAGGCGAAGGATCATTCAAGCCGGCTAAAGAAACCAAGAAGATACCCTTGGACCCGAGCACCCAAAGAGATCTGCTGTGAGGCATGAGGCCTTGACGGCAAATAGGAAGGCGAGCTCGTCGATTTCCTCCGTGAGAATCGGGACATCTTCGCATGGTCCCCCAAGGACATGCCGGGTGTGCCGACGGAATTCGCCGAGCACAAGCTACATGTCAGGCCGGATGTGAAGCCCGTCAGGCAGCCCTGGCACTGCTTGTCAGAAGAGAAGAGAAGAGTTGTTGGAGAAGAGATAGCCCGGCTCTTGGCAGCCTGATTCATTATGGAAGTGTTTTTTCCAGAATGGCTAGCAAACCCAGTGCTGGTACTGAAGAAGAACAAGCAGTACCGGATGTGTATCGACTACACAAGCCTCAATAAAGCCTGCCCGAAGGACCCATTTGCTCTGCCAAGGATTGATCAGGTGATAGACTCCACAGCCGGATGCGAGCTGTTGAGTTTCCTAGACGCATACCGGGATATCACCAGATCAAGCTGAATCCAGCGAGACGGTCAAGACCGCATTCATCACGCCATTTGGAGCCTTACATTGCACGACAATGACGTTCGGCTTGAGGAATGCCGGCGCCATCTTTCAGCGTAGCATGTAGAAGTGCCTCCTCAAGCAACTCGGCAGGAACGCCCACGTCTATGTGGATGATGTGGTGGTGAAGGCGAAAAGCGTGGGGCGCTCTTTGGAAGACCTCAAAGAGACCTTCGAAAATTTGCGCCGATTTCAGATCAAGCTCAACCCCGAGAAGTGCGTGTTCAGAGTCCCAGCCGGCCAGCTCCTTGGCTTCCTGGTCTCCGAGCGCGGTATAGAGTGCAACCCCGTGAAGATCAAGGCCATTGAGAGAATGGAGGTACCCAGCCAACTGTTGGATGTGCAGAAGTTCATCGGCTGCCTAGCATCCATCAGCCGATTTATCAGTCGGCTGGGCGAGAAAGCTCTGCCTTTGTATCAACTGATGAAGAAGACCACCTTTTTCGAGTGGAACCACAAGGCAGATGAGGCATTTCTCCAACTAAAGAAGATGTTGGCAACTCCTCCTGTGTTGGCGGCTCCGACTCCCAAAGAGCCCATGCTCTTGTACATCGCCGCCACCAGCCGGGTGGTCAGCACAGTCATTCTAGTCGAGCGCAAGGAGGAAGCCAAGGCGCTTCCGGTCCAGAGACCGGTGTATTACCTGAGCGAGGTACTGTCGACCTCCAAGCAGAACTACCCTCACTACCAGAAGATGTGCTACGGCGTGCATTTTGCCGCCAAGAAGCTGAAGCCCTACTTTCAAGAGCATCCAATCACTGTGGTTTGCACCACCCCACTCGCCGAGATCATTGGAAGCCGAGACGCCTCCGGCCGAGTGGCCAAGTGGGCTATCGATCTAGCCCCTTACACCATCTACTATCAACCTCGCACCGCCATCAAGTTGTAGGCGCTGGCCGACTTCCTCGTTGGCTGGGCTGAGACCCAGTACTTGCCGCCAGCGCCCGACTCCACTCATTGGCGAATGCACTTTGACGGCTCCAAGATGTGCACCGGCCTTGGAGCCGGCGTCGTCCTCACCTCCCCCAAGGGCGACAAGCTCAAATATGTGCTGCAAATCCACTTCGCCGCCTCCAACAACGTCGCCGAATATGAAGCGCTCATCCACGGGCTCCGGCTTGCCAAAGAACTCGGCATTCGCCGGATCCCGTGCTATGGCGACTCCGACTTGGTGGTCCAGCAATCATCCGGCGACTGGGACGCCAAAGACGCAAACATGGCAAGCTACCGCTTCCTGGTGCAGCAACTCAGCGGATACTTTGAGGGGTGCGAATTCCTTCACGTGCCAAGAAACGACAACGATCAAGCAGACGCCTTGGCACGAGTCGGCTCCACTCGCCAAGCGATACCTTCTGGCGTCGCCCTTCAGCGCCTCCTCAAGCCGTCTATCAAGCCCTCACCAGAGTCGGACTCCATCTTCGTGCCGGCTCCGCCAGAAATAGTCGGATCCGACTCCAAGGCCCTAGCAAGCAACCTCAAGAAAGCCACGGTTGAAACTAGCCGGGGACTTGCTCAGCCGGTCGGCCGGGGACTTGAGCCTAGCCGGGGACTCGCGCGCGGATCGGCCGGTGACTTCCGAGCCCGGCCCGGGGACTGCGCCAGTCGGCTCGGGAGCTGCCCCAGTCGGCCCAGAGATTCCCTCAATCCAGCAAGCGGTGGCAGACTCCAACCCGCCGCCGCCCAGCCCAGCCACCCTTGTCCAAGTCGCTGTGGTAGCAGTTGAAGAGATAGCAGCACCTTCGTGGGCACAACCCATCCTCAAGTTCCTAGTGAACAAAGAATTACCAGCAGACGAGATCCTGGCTCGGCAAGTGCAGCGCCGAGCAGCAGCATACACCATAGTCAACAGAGAGCTAGTCAGGCGCAGTGTCACTGGTGTTTACCAGCGCTGCGTAGAGTCAGAGCAAGGCCAAGCGATCCTCAAAGACATCCATCAGGGCGAGTGCGGTCACCATGCGGCTTCAAGGGCACTCGTGGCCAAAGCCTTTCGGCACGGTTTCTTTTGGCCGACTGCCCTCGAAGAAGCTAAAGAGCTAGTTCAGAAATGCAAGGGGTGCCAGATGTTCCGCTCCAAGCCCCTTCAGCCGGCTTCCGCGCTGAAGACAATCCCCATTGCCTGGCCCTTCGCAGTTTGGGGCCTGGACATGGTGGGACCATTCAAGACGGCCCGAGGCGGCCTAACCCATTTGCTTGTCGCGGTGGACAAATTCACCAAGTGGGTGGAAGCAAGGCCTATCAAGAAATTAAACGGACCTACTGCAGTAACCTTCATTGCCGACATCACAGTGCGGTACGGCATACCACACAGCATCATCACTAACAACGGCACCAACTTCGCCAAAGGCGCCTTGGCTCGTTTCTGCGCGACGCAGGGCATCCGACTGGACTTAGCGTCCGTTGCCCATCCGCGATCAAGCGCCAGGTGGAGCGAACCAACGGCCTCATCTGTCGGCATCAAGCCTCGATTGGTCGAACCACTCGGCGTTTGGCGGCTATTGGGTCGAGCTACTGCCGTCCTTTGGAGTCTGCGACAACCCCAAACAAATCAACGGCTTCACGCCTTTCTTCCTCGTCTACGGTGCTGAAGCCGTCATCCCGACGGATATAGAGTTCGACTCTTCGCGAGTCTCCATGTACACCAAGGAGGAAGCCGAAGAAGCATGCCAAGACGGCGTCGATCTGCTGGAAGAGGGCCGACTGTTGGCACTCAGTCGGTCCGGCATCTACCAGCAGATACTGCGCCGATACTACAACCGCAAGGTCAAGCCAAGATCGTTCCAAGAGGGCGACCTTGTGCTCCGGCTGATTCAGAGAACAGCCGACCAGCACAAGTCATCGGCGCCTTGGGAAGGTCCCTTCATCATCAGCAAGGTGCTAGGGAATGATGCCTACTATCTGATCGATGCTCAGAAGCCTCGAGCGCGCAAGAGGGACGACTCCGGCAAAGAAACAGAGCGCCCGTGGAACACGAATCTTCTTCGAAGATTTTACAGTTGATGCAGTATGTATCGCGCTACCCTCTTTGTATTAAAATACTAAGACCTTAGGCCCCCGGGACGAGCTCGGGGACTACCTTTTTGATTATCTGTATGATAAGAACTACGCTTCCGAATAAGCTGTTCCCTTTTTATCATACTATTTGGCACCGGGTCCGACTAAGTCGGCCCGGGGACTCGCCGTCTTGCGCTATGAAATGCTCCCTGCAGTCAGACAAGTAATGTGCTGCGCTCAAAGCCATCTCCTGTCGAAAGCCGCAGCTCGCAGAGCGACTGTCGGTAAGCAGGGGACAGGCAAGAACGAGCGCACACATGAAAAACGGCTAAGGACCTAAGAGCTACGCATAGCCCAAGCCGGCTACCAGCCTCCCCCCACCGAGCCGACTCATGAGTAGTCGGCTCGCCGTCTCAAATTTTTATCAAGGACAGCCGACTCTTGAATAGTTGGCCCGTCGCTTTCCAGCCGATTTTGCTGAAGAACTCTAAATGACTAAGTACTTGCCTCCCCAAAGTAGCCGAGCACTTGACCTAGCGACAGTCCGCAGGGCGGCTGCCCGGTCGGCAAGGCGGCAACTAAGGGAAGGCGGCAAAGGAAAAAGTCTAAGGAGCAATAAGCAAGTAAAGGCGGAAATTAGATAAATATTTACATAAGGCCATCGGCCGAATCTCTGAATAAGTATTTAGGATACACCCCGTGGGTGGAATTGTTCGAATCTAACAAGTCTTGCAAAAAGATAATAAAGACAGATAAGCAGAAGCACTCTAGGAGGCGGCTTCCGGAGCCGGAGGATCGGAGGTGACGGAGGCGTCGGATGCCGGAGCAGTTGGTTGGGCGGTCTCAGCCTGGTCGCCTCCGGCGACGGTCGCTTTGTCCTTGTGCGGCTCGTTGCTGGAGGCGCGGTCGGGCTGGGGCTGGCCGCCTGCCTCGTCTTCTGGCTCCTCCTCCTCGCTTCCGTCCTCCGACTCGTCCTCCTCCTCGGCGCTGGAGCCGATCACCTTCGCCGAGTCCTCCTCATACTCCGGGTGTATCCCGAACCACTCCGGCGGTGCCTCCTCGCCGCCTTCGGTCCGCTCGGGCACAAAGACACTGGTGTCCGTGTACTCGGCGATGGCCGCCGCACGCTCGACAAGGGCGCCTTCTACGGCCTCCAGCTCGGCCTGGGCCTCTGACCGGAATGCGGCCAGACGGTCTAGGTCCAGCCCCGGATACCACCCTTTGACGAACTCCAAGGCTCGGCGTGCTCCGGCCCGAGCCGAGGAGCCCTTCCAAGCCTCAAAGCGACCGGTGGCGACCTGCCGCCCGGTCGGCGATCCGGTGGCGGTGCAAAGGGCGGCACCTCCGCCCGAGGAGGCAACCACTTGGGCACCGGCGCGTTGAAGACGGCGCAGCAGGCGATGAGCAGGACGAAGACGAGCCCCGATGCTTAGAAGCTGCTCGTCGATGGTTCGGGGGGCGTTGGCAGCAATCACTTCACCCTTTGCCCTTCGCTCCTCCCGAGCCGCCTCGATGGCGGAGGGGCGGCTTGCGAGTGGCCGGGAAAGAAGTCTGCCAAGGCAGAAAAGAAGACGATCGGAAAAATCAGAAATCAGCCTGACACAGAGTCGGAAGACCAAAGAAGAGAAAAAGACTTACCATCGGCGATGTCCTCGAGCTCTTGGTAGCGGAGGTCACGATCGCCTCCCGGTCGGTCAGCGGAGCGCTCGACCTCGAACTTCGGCTATGAGGCATCTTCCGCGACTTGGCGTCGTCCTGCGCCTTCCGAGCAACTCTTTCGCTTTCGGCCAGCTGCGTCGCCGGCAGTCGTCGCTCTTGGACGAGCTTGTCGCACTCCTCCTCCTTGGCGCGGCGAGCGGTGTTGGCCTCGCCCAGCTGCTCCTGGAGGGCGGCATTGGCGCCTGAAGATCGAAGAAGGAGACAAGAAAGTCATCAGTAAGGAAGGTCGCCAGGGAGATCCGGCCTGACTGCTCAGCAGTCGGCCCGAATCTCGGGGACTACAGCCCGCGGGCGCGCCAGCGCGCCCCCGCGGCAAAGGAGGAAGATAGGTCGCCGGGGAGATCTGGCCCGACTGCTCAGTAGTCGGCCTGAATCTCGGGGACTACAGCCCGCGGGTGCGCCAGCACGCCCCCGCGAAGAAGGAAGAAATAACTCACCTCGGCTTTCCGTCAGATCGGCGGTCCGCTTCTTCAGCTCCTCAACGTTGCGGTTCAAGGCAGTGGCGCGGAGATTGTGGTATTCCTGCAAAGCCGGCGAAAGAAAAGTTAGTCCTCGGAGCTCACCAGAGGAGTTCCGAGCCGCCTGCTCAGCAGCCGGCCCCGAACTCGGGACTACACCCGGTGGGCTTGGCGCGCCCACGGAAAAAGACAGAAATAAAAAGGAAAAAAGGAAGCAAAACATCCTCGCCGGACGGAGGTCCGTTCAGGCCGAGAGCCAGCGGTGGGCGCGGCTGCTGGAGGCCTCGGTGCGGTCGCGAGTTGAGGCGTCGCCCTCCCTCAAGCGGCGGCGCTTCGACTTGGGCGCCCGCGGGAGGGCTGGTTCTGCGGGCGCTGTGCCGCGGCCTCAAGCAACCAGCCGATGGGCGCGTCGCGCCCTCCTCGCGGAGGCCTCGGCGTCGTGAACTTCGCGGAGGAACTTGCGGCGACCTCCTCATGCCGTTCGCCTCCCGACCCCATGATGGTTGGGGCGGCGGCGCCTCTCAAGGAGAGGGAGCTCGGTGGCGGAGAAGATCATAGGGAAAGGGAGAGAAGACTCAAATGAGATCCAAAAAGAAATGAAGAAGTAAAGGAGACTCACGAAGAAACTAGCGGCGGCCTTCTCACTTCCTTTCGGAAGCGGTTGGCCTTCGCGGCCGCCTCCTCCCGCTTGGTCGCGGCGGCGGCCCCCTTGAACTTCTTTTGTTTGCCGCCGGGCGCGCTTGGCCCGGCGTGACGCCTCTTTGCGCCGGCTTGGCCAGAGGGGCCGGCCCTCGGCTGGCGGCGTGGGACGACTTCCGCGTCGACGTCGTCCTCGGGCCAGTCGGTGAAGGTCACCGATGGCCTGAGGCCACCGTCTTCCCCCTCTGCGCCGCCTTCGGCGTCGGCCTCCAGCGCCGCCGCCCCAAAGTCGGGGTCGTCGACGTCGCTGGCCTCGCGATCTGGGACGTAATCGCGAGGCTCTCTTGTGGTGCCGGCTGCGGGCGCCGTGAGGGGATTCTGCTCAGAAGATGCCAGCGAGGATTAGAGTTCTAAGTCAGACGCGGAAAAGATCGAACTACAGACGGATGTTACTTACCATTGAAGGGGGTTGTCGCGCGAGTACGGCTCCTTGCCGAACTGCCAGTCCTCCGTGAACTCGCAGTGGGCGATGTGGTTCACCAAGTTCGCCACCTTCCCGCGCGGCATGTCCTTGGTGCACAGCCGGCTCCGGATCGTGGCGGCGCTCATCGGCAGATGAGGTGAGGGCGGCCACAGGCGGAAGGACTCGGCGCGCCCACGGCGGCTAGAAGATCGGAGGCGACGAGCCCCTCCGACTGCAGCATAACTTCGAGTCGCGCCACGGCGCGGCTCCGAGGACGAAGCGATTTGGACGGTGGGACCAAGCGGCAAGCCGGCGGTCGAGGCTCGGGTCGAAGGCGGCAGGTTGACCCGATCGCCGTCGGTGGAGATGTTCTTCACGAGAAGTAAGACTTCGCCACATCTTCACCGACTTCACCAGTGGGATGGGCGAAAAGGATTGTCGGCCGTCGAGCGCTGCACCGCAATGTAGGTGCCGACCGAGCGAGCGGCGTGCGGCGGCCTGAATACCCAGTTTTGAAGAAAGAACTCCCCACAGTTCGAGGGTGGGAGAACGCCGATGTAGTCTTCGCACAGAGTGGCGAAGGCGGAAAGAAGCACCACCGCGTTGGGGGTGAGGTGGTGCGGCTGCAGCTTGTGAAACTCCAGGAACAAGCGGAAGAATCCGCTCACTGGAAGCCCCAGCCCGCACATTAGGTGCGAGCGGAAGATGACCCGCTCGCCCTCCTTCGGCGTGGGCCGGATCTCTCCCGCCGGCGCGGGACGGGCGTGCACCAGGTCCGCGCTGGGGAGGCGACGGGTTCGGCGGAGGAACTCGATGTGCTCCGCCTCCACGTCCGAGCCATCCCACACGCCGGAGCGTGACGTGGGGGGCGTGACGGAAGAAGAACTCATCGCCAGCAAGGAAGAATGCCCTGGCTCGCAGCGGAGGAAGAATGTCGTGGCTCGCGGCGAAGGAAGGAGAAAGGCAGGAGAGCGGGGGAGAGGGTGTGTGTGCAGTGCCGCCCCGCTCCTCCCTGCCTACTTATAGCCCCACGGGCTGAGAAGCCAAGGGGGCGGACGTGGGGATTAACTGCACCCGAGGCCCCACGCCGCCCACGATTAACTCCTCACGGTTCTCGCACGCGATAACGGCGTGGGGATATAACCGTCCCGACCACAGCGGATCCGCTCGGGGGCCGAGGCGCGGTAATGGCGGGCCCCACCTGATGGCCCGTCCCGTCACGCGTGGGTAGGCAGACTATCGCCTCCACGTGGCGCCGCGCGATAGGACCGTTTCAATAATGGCAGGGAAGCGTATCCGATACGCCGCCCGTTTCCCGCCGCGACTTGCGAACAGCGGCCCCTCGCTGAGCGAATCCGACTTCGGCGAGGCGGCCCAAAGAAATAGCGGCCGAGTCTCAGAGTCGGCACTGGGAAAATGGAAACTGTTGAAGCCCCTCGAGGCAGCGCCCGCCGGGCTTCACCAGCTTCGGGGACTACTGTCCGAGTAATGGGTCACGGGTAGGCTAACCCGGGACGCAGGATCTTTCAAGACATCGGGGCAAGCCGCGCCCCTCTGATCGCATCCCAGCTGGCGACCTCCGCGGAGGCCGAGTCCCAGCTGGCGACCTTTGGAGAAGCCGAGTCCCAGACGGCGACTCTGAAGCAAGCCGACTCTGGGCTTGCGACCTTCGGGGGGCCGACTATGCGAGTCGGCCCACGACCTTTCTCGAAGACCGACGCAGGGTACGGCCTCGACGTGGCCGTCCCCTCCGACCCACGAGGGGTAGGCATGGCTACAGTGAGCCGTATCGCCGGGAGATCTCCGGTGAGGCGCGGCACTGTTGCGCGAGGCACTGTGCCCACGACGGCGGCATGTACAGCCCGAAGATCGCTGGGCCCCCTGTCAGTGGGAGAGTAGAAGACGGCCAGAGCGCCTGGAGTCGGCCCTGTGGGAGTCGGCCTCCCCAGAGTCGGCCGCCTCCTCGCCTGGGCCCCACAAGCCATAAACCAGATTGGACGGGGAGTGGCGACAGTGATCGCCTGACAGACGGCAGCACTGTTCCCACGACCCCATGACCGAGCCTGCGTCATCAAAGTCTTTGTCTGATGTTACGCATGTCCATGGACCCACCGGTTGGCGGGCCCCAGAAGCCGGCAGGAGGGACAGCGGCATGAGAGACAGACAAGGGGGCCACGCCCAGTCAGATTACTATTGTACCCCCGGGGGGTAGGCCTATATAAACCCCCCGGGGCACCCATGCAAAGGGTTCGGCCATGGATAGTTTTAGACACATAGCAAGCGGGGGAGAGAGCCAGCCTAGCTCCCTCCTACCTCCCGATACAGCTCTAGGAGCACCTTTGTAACCATCTCACCATAGTGATCATGCGGAGACCCCGCAGAGCAGCAGTAGGGGTGTTATCTCCCCGGAGAGCCCCGAAGCTAGGTAAGATTCATCGGCGTGCATGTCTGCGCCTCATCCCGTTTCCAGGCACCGGTGACGTTCTACTCGCCCCCACCATGATAAGCCACCCGTTGGCATATGTCGCATCCAACCCCCGACATCTATACTCTAGGACTCTGGTCTCTCTTCTATTTGGGTTAAATGAATTTACTAACTACATTAGGTTCTCGTAACGACTTTCCCCGGAGAGCCCCTTCAGTCCAGATGATCGCCTGCTGCACCAGAAGATTCTGAAGATACTCTATGATGTTCTCTCGAGATTTAGTGCCATCGCTTTTGCTGTTCCCTTCCAACGATAAACCCCCCCTATGGATAACCATGTACACTTATCATTCATACAATCAATTCCCTTTGATCTTGTTATTACAAGATGCCCCGAAATTCTCTCTATTACTCCGAGAATACTATGTGCCTACTGCTTTGCAGTTCTTTGCTACCTGAATACCCCTACGGATAATTTCTCGCACTAATCGAGTATCCGCTCATCCCCAGTTGATTCATGTATTTCACAAAAGTCCTCGAAATAAAATTCGATCTTCTGAAAGTCCTTAGTAGCCTATTGCTCTTGTTCTTCTTTACCTGCTTGCATTATGGTTAAGTCCATATGTCTAGCAATATTCCTTAAAATCCTTAGCGATTGTCACCCTTATCCTATTCATTCAACATGTGTGTGAATGCACGCAATCATCAGTTGTTCCTTGTAAATTGTCCTTCCAGCTCAGATGTCATTCTAGACAGGAGCTGGTTCTCGGTAAATAAAACCTTGATTGATTGCCCATCTAATCTATTCAACTTACTCACACTTAATCAGAGCATCTGATTTTGATACACCGATCTGGATATCAAAATTCCTTTGTTAATTAAACTTTGAATTAGTCAGTTGTTTCTATAATCTGTTGCCTTTGCATTCTTTCCTTCTTCTGATTGAGTACTGATACTCATATCAGATCCATTGAGGACCGCTGAATCCTTTGTTGGATTATTATCCGGCAATGTCCTCCATATTCAAAATCTCGTGCGCTCTTCCCCTGATACCTATTGCCTTTGGTAAATTGTATCCTCTGCTTATAGTCAACCATGCTCTGCTATTGAGTTGATGTTATATACTCTGGAAGTCAGTGGTATATGTTCCTAAGATACCCCTACGAGTTGAACCTATGCCTTTCCTAATCCATGTGAACTCTAAAGAGATGTGAGTAATACTCTTCTAGTGCTTCACCAGATAAATCTTTCACACTACAAATTCTTTGAGAACGAGGAGTGAATGAAAGGTTATGCATTGAAGAAGTGGGAGTCGACCTTGAACCTTTGTGTTCATGCCCATGGAACTGGTGTAGAACTTATCATGGAAGCTGCTCGTAAAATAATTACCCCTTGTTATAAGTTCATCTTGTATCGGTGGTTTGATCATTCATAACCGTGGTTCCGACCATAGTTTCTCCTTAACTCCATTTCCCAGAAAAGTTAAAATACTTGTCTCCTGCAAGTCATTTCACCTGTCCAACCTCTACTTTGATCTACCTACAAGTATTGCCTCATGTTATCTCGAGGATATTGTGTCATTGCACTACCTCTTATAAATTCTTAATTGGAGTGATACTCCGTCACATCATTCCTAGCCTGATCGGCTATATCATTATCGCGCTAATTTAACTGTGCTACCTGGTCCTTATTTCTGGAGCACAACCTTTCGACGATGAGCGAAGCTTACGTCGATCTTCCTCTTTTTATCATTTCATCTCGAACAACAAGCTTGATTTTGATGTTGTGACGTATCCGTGGTTCCAATAGCCTTTTCACTTCATCCTTCCTTTTCTAGTCGATGGCATCTTCATAGAGTCTCTTGATAAAATATGTCGTGATCATCGTCTACACTTTGGCTTCTTCAGAGATGTCAATTGAATTCATGGCTAGAAATACAATCCCTGCCCCTCGATGATTTGTGATATCATCGATGACATCTTGACTTTGTGCCAACACAGACCTGGTTGTGCTTGGTTATTCCTTACGTTCTGAGATATCTTGAAATTGTTTCTCGGTATCTCTTGAGATCTTCGAACTCAATCTTTATTTGACACCATATCATTGCCGCATCGAAGCATGACTGTGGTATTCCGAATATCAACAAGAACATTGGAAGCACATTGTCGAATGTTTCTTGATCTATTATCCAAACACCATTGTATGGGTAATATCATGTTTCTTCCTTCGCCCCCTTTATCTAAATGCTTTTGGACTTGCTGTCATATGATGTATATCCTGCTCCGCTTCCCCTTGGGAAGGATAGACTCCCAATTCTCGTGTGTAAAAACATTTTCTTTTCCATTGGTCTGATTAATCCGATAATTTCATTTTCCTTTCCATTGGTTTGTTTAACCTTCTTGTGATCTATATATTATAAGCAGAAATAATTCCCTGCTTATAAAACGCCTCAATGCACAACCTTGTCAGTCAGACCCTGTTACTATTGTTGATGACATTCCGGTAACCACCGATGGACGCGAACCTTGCCGATTGGTCCGCCTCATTCAACGAGCAGGAAAATGGTTCTCTTCGTACCTCGCCCTTGGTACCAACGTTGTTGCCAACATAACTGACATGTTATCCTCTGCCATTCCTTGCTACCATGATCGTGCAATATGTCGGTGTCCTTCCTACTTTTGAACCACATGGTGGGACCATAACACACAGTTCCACAGGATCGAAACCTGACTCCTGTACATCCTTGATTCTAAAGTATCCTTTTTACTTGACTTTGTATGTAATTCATAAGCCACCTTCCTAGTGATCTGTTCTAGTATCAGACGCAATAGTTTTTTTGTTGTTGTTGCTCTGAACCCCTTTCACCTTTTGATCAGGCATCGAATGATTGCCTACCCGTTAAAACTTCTCATGGTACCCTCATACTTTGCTCTCGACGTTTTATTTAAGTTCAACTCGAGAGATACTTCCGCCTCATTCCCTGATTTGTTCACCAGATATTTAACCCTATAAGGGCCAGTTCTCCCGAAGTTACTCTTTACTTCCCCACTTAAATCTCGGGACGAGATTTCTTATAGTGGAGGAGATTAGTAACACCCCCAGTGTCATGCTACAGTAACCCTCTGTGATTAAGCTAATCATTTACCCAAACAGTGCTTAATCACCTTTGTCCAATATCCCATTTGAAATTCCAGTCAATTCAAATTCAAGTGAAGTTTGAAGTTGATCAAAAGTTGCCGGAAAAATGTTCATCATCTGTCAAAAATTCCATAACAATTATTTGTTAAGGAACACAACATCACTTTGGTGCAAAGATGAACATTAGCAATTATAACAGCACCAATTCGGCATTTTTAAATGCTATCCTATTTTTGAAAAATACCAAATGAATTCTTCTGGTCTCCAAAATAATTGTGGCACTGTCTATGATCACCAGGGATTTCATGGGACACCTCCCAAATTTTTGCTAAGTGAAATAGTTGGCCAAATAATTCCCTCTCTCTCCCTGTAAATAAAAAAAGGGAAATAGAAAAGGGCCTAGCTACTACTGTGCACTTGTAGCCCATTGCTCTGATGCACAGCCCAGCCCACTCCTCCCATGGTCGCCCCTTCCCTGTTCACCCGACCGAGGCGGCTGCCATGTGTCGCCGCCCGACCGCCTCGCCACCCCGCTGCTCGCGCCGAGGGGATAAGGCCGAGCCTCCTGGCCTCGTCAGCTCCCCACTCCCACTTGCGCCTTTCCCTCTTCCCACCAGATCCTCCTCGCCCAGATCCGCCACGGCCACCACCGCAGTCGCCATGGCCGGCACCATCTACGCGCTCTCCGCCGTCCCCTTCACCTAGGACCGCACCGAGGGCTCCGTCGTCGACCTCTCCTTCGCCCACGACCAGCCCCTCGAGCTCGGCGCCCCTGCATCGACTCCGACGCCAGCTTCTTCTTCCTCGGCAGCCATCGGCGTTCCTCTGCGATCCCGGCGCCCTGCTGCTCCTAACCTTTCAACGAGCCACCGTGTGCTCCTACGTAAGCTCCCCGACCTTTCCCCTATGCTAGCGCCGTCGGTCTCGCCCCCTAGTTGTCGTCGCCGTTGGTGCTGCCCCGCCGCCATGATGAAGCTCGTCGCAGTGGCCACCGTTGCCGCAGCTCGCGTCCGAGCTCGTAGTCGAGCTTGTGAGGTTCCTAGGAGCCCAACGCGCACACGCGCGAGCCTTCCCGTGCCCCGTAGCGCCGTTTTCGTCGAGCACCCGTGCACGCCGCCGCCTCCGCCGCTCTCCAGTGCCGATTCCGGCCAAGTCCGGCGATGCTACGGCCACCACTGGACGCGGCGCTGAGAGCTCGTTCGAATGAGCCTAGCCCCGCTCCTCCCCGAGCCATGTACGCGTTTTCCGGCGAGATCCGTGTTGCGCCGCCGCGTTTGGCGTCGTCGGCGTTGAGCCGCCGGCCACCGCCAACGTGGCACACCTGGGGCCACCCCTGGGTCCCGTTGACTGGGTTGACCCAGTCAACGAGCTGACTGGGCGTCTCTGTGACGCTGACGAGCGGGCCCTACTGCTTATTCCTCTAATTAAAGTGTTTTTCATAATTAAAACTAATTAATTTAGTTAATTAGTCCATGACAGGTGGGGCCTTCCTGCTAAATAACTCTGTCTTAGTTAGTTTAAACTTCTGTTAGTCCACTATCCATGACAAGTGGGACCACTGGTCAGTTTGACTAGTCAGCCAGTTTGTTGACTGCTAATGTCAGGGTGACGTCACACTGACTCAGTAAACCCCCTTTTTGAATTAAAGATAATTTCAGAAATGTTTAAATCTTTAGAAATTCATAGAAAATAAACCATAGCTCGGATCGAAAAACTTTATACATGAAAGTTGCTCGAGCAGCGAGACGAATCCGAATCGCGATCCGTTTACATCCGATACCTCTAACTATCTGAACGTGGAACTTTCTCCCTCTCGGTCATCATCGTTCGACACAGTCGGAACCGGAAAACTTTCCCAGTTGACTTTCCTCCCTCGTCGGTATCGTGTAGCACCGCGTTAGAGCACGTCTAGCTCTACCTGTTGTTCTGTTATGCTATGTTTGCTTTATATTTACTGTTTTTTCCCCTCTTCTCTCCAGTAGACCCCAAGACCGATGCTGCCCCTGTGATCGACTACGTCGACGACGACCCCTCCTTGCCAGAGCAACCAGGCAAGCCCCCCCTTTGATCATCCCGATATCGCCCATTCCATTCTCTCATGCTTGCATTAGATTTTGCTACTGTTATTGATTGCTCCTATTCTGATGCATAGCCTGCTTTTGTAACCTGCTTATTGTTACCTGACCAGCTTATCCTAAACTGCTTAGTATAGGTTGGTTAGTGATCCATCAGTGACCCCCACCTTGTCCTTGTTGCCCCTGCTTCATCATCGAAGACCCGATCAACGGGATCGAAGACCAGGCCCCGGCACCGCACATCACTTTCCCCTTAGTTGCTCGACACTACTGGGATACTATCGAGTGCTGAGGGTGAGACCTCTACAGCACTTCTGATGTTAACCCTGTAGTGTAGCTATTCGGTCGTGGTCATCGAGGGTGATTTCCTCTTTAATCACTTCCGATATGACTCTAGTGTGCAACCCCTCAAGTGTGAACCTCGGGGGTGATTCCTCTTACGTTCACCTTGATGATTACATCGAGTGGAATTCACCGGGGGTGATTTTTCCCCTTGATGTTTGGACACACAGATACTTGGACTTTACAACTGTTACTTGGAAGGGCGGGTCGACCCTGAGGGGTACCCGTGAGTGATGTGGAGACGGGTTGACCTGGAGGGTGCCCGCGAGATAATTACGAGGCGTGGCCGAGCATTCCTAGCCCTTGGCGCAAGTCCTCGAAATGGGGCAACGGGGTCACATCTTTCGTGAGTCTCTGCTTGTTACCGCGCATTCCTAATCCACTATGATTTGGATATTTGATCCGAGGGGCCTCTGGCCTGATAGCACTAACCATCACGTGGGCATAGTATGGGCGTTCTGCGTCGTATACATCAGCCGAAGCTTAATAGATGTCAGCGACTGAGTGGCGCGCGCCGGGTTGGACTGGTAAGCACCTTCCTTTTTAAAGGAGGTAGCTAGGTCTGCTCACCGCAGCGTGACATAGCGTGCAGGAGTTCGGGAGATGGCCCATGACCCCTGGGGGCATAGGTTTAGTCCGGCGTGCTGACCTCTCTGTTAAGTCTAGGTCGGGTTGCGGCGTATTGTTTGGCCGAGGCCGGGCATGACCCAGGAAAGTGTGTCCGGCCGAAGTTAATCAAGCGTGGTGGGTAAGTTGGTGCACCCCTGCAGGGAAGAACTAATCTATGCATAGCCTGTCCTACGGTAACGGACACTCGGAGTTGTATCCCGATTGATACAACTAGAACTGGATACTTGAGATGAGAATTGGATTGTGATGACAAATGGATAGTATGGCTCTGGGATTGCTTTCTCGCAGGGAGTCGAGAAAGGATCTCTGGCCGAGGTTGATAACACTACTACTACTTTACTTTATGCTACTCTACTCCCTCCTGTTGCTACAAGATGGTGGTTTCCAGAAGATGCTAGTCTTCGATAGAACTAGGCCTTCTCTCTATTCTGGCATTTCTGCAGCCCAGTCCACATATACAGCCTTCCTTTGATAATGTTGCATATATAGTGTAGATCCTTGCTTGCGAGTACTTTGGATGAGTACTCACGGTTGCTTTGCTTCCCCTTTTCCCCCCTCTTTCTTCTTTCTGGTTGTCGCAACCAGATGGTGGAGCCCAGGATCCAGACGACACCACCGATGACTACTACTACCCCGAGGGTGCCTACTACTACGTGGAGGCCGCCGACGACCAGGAGTAGTTAGGAGGCTCCCAGGCAGGAGGCCTTGCCTTTTCGATCGTTGCTGCTTTTGTGCTAGCCTTCTTAAGGCAAACTTGTCTAACTCGTGTCTGTTCTCAGATATTGTTGCTTCCGCTGACTCTTGTGTATTCGAGCTTATGTATTCGAGCCCTCGAGGCCCCTGGCTTGTAATATAAAGCTTGTATTATTCTAATTTGTGTCTAGAGTTGTGTTGTGATATCTTCCCGTGAGTCCTTGATCTTGATCGTACACATTTGCATGCATGATTAGTGTACGATTGAATCGAGGGCGTCACATGCACCTCCCCCAAGGTCCGGCGAGCCTCCCCGTAGCCTCAGCCCCCTCATTCCCTCGCCGGAGCCCCTAGTTCACCGACAACCGAAGCCCTTCGCCACCGTCCGCCATTCTCAAGGTCGTCGTCGCTTCCCTCGTTTCTGGAGTCCGTGGAGTGGGGGAACGGATGCGCCACTCCGCGGTGAGCACGCCGGTGGCTGGAGCTCGCCGAGGTGGCCCGTGTCACCGGGCTCGTCGCCGAGCGTGCCGTTCTCTGCCCGTGGCGGGCGCTGCGTCGGCGAGAAGAAGGAGCCGCCAGCAGGGCGTTGACCTGGCCAGCGGGCCCCGCGACCCTACCTGTCGGTGACCTGGCGCCTGCCCCGCCATCGCCTTTTGACCGGTCGTCGCCACGTCATTCAAGTGGAGGCGCCCTCCGCGAAGCCGTTTTTCCCTAACCGAAGGCGTAATCTCCAGGGGTCTGTTGGCTGAAATTTTTTCACCGGTAGGTCCCTAAACTTCAACCCTTCGTATCTTTTCAAACGTAGCTCCGATTGAGGAAAATCCAACGCCCACGTCTTCGCCTCATCGAGCCCGTTCTGTTCCCATCATTTTCACTATGGTTTGACATATTGAAAATGACCACTTTGCCCTTGTCCGTAAACAGCCCCCTTTGAGAGAGAACTATTTCTGGCAAATCTTTCCGCGATCGTTTCTCACTTCTTCCCGGAGTATTTTTGTCGACCCCCAGGCAAGACAACCTCTTATCATGAGCCCCGAACTTGCATGTTGACTTTGCTTGCACCTTGTGTGTGGGTAGTTGCAGTTATTTCTTCTCGTTCTCATCTGCAGTTATTCCATTATGCTTACCATGCATGCTTGTGTTTTCATGCTACTTGCCATGATAATTAGAATGTTGTTATTGACGATGCCATGTCACTACTCTAATTTACTTTCATATCATCGTTATAAACTGCTAAGATGATGGTAATGCACCGTTGGTATGCTAGTACTTAGTACTGTCATATGCTATAGTTGTTCACCTGAGAAGTTTAGTATTTTATTAAAGCATTTGTATGATTTATGCTCATTGTTGCATTCATGTTAAAATGCTTGTATGATGATTGATGATGGAGAAGATAATAATATGACTTAATAACAAAACCCCTCCGTCATCGATGGGATCAAGTCATAGTGCCGCCAAATCAAACTTTTCCAGTGCAACCACATTTGCCGGTATGGGACGACCCTAATGCGGTCTATTGTCGTGCCTCTCGCCGGTGCCTCCAACGAGGGAAGGTTATGGGCGTTCGCTACCCTGATCAAGTAGGCGGACATAAGCCTTGTATGCTAGTAGTTGGATTTTGCACGCTCTTGTCCCCGTAGGGGATCGTTTATGTTTTGCCACGACGGTGGTTTGAGGTGTCTTGAGGTAGACACGGGGCCACCCATGACTTAGCCCAGAGGGGAGTGAGTCGGAGTGGCCGGGAGAGTGTCATGGCAGTAGATCGGTTTTGTCGGAACGCCGTTGGTCCACCCGAATGGGATGACGAGGCCATGGGTTCTGTGGTGTGGGTACAGTGCGCTACCTGTGCAGAGTGTATTTAAACTATCGATAGCCGCGTCCTCGGTCATGGGCATAAGTTCGTAGTAGGGTACACTATCGGGTCTTGGTCGAAATGGAGGATAAACCGGAAATAATTAAGCTGATTAATGTGGTTGTGATCGCCGTAAGGATCACGGGCCATTTATTGGTCAGGTTGTGATCACCGTAAGGATCACGAGTTTGTCTCTGTTTGTGATCAGGAAATGAGGTGATCATCGTTGGTAAGAGAGTCTGAGGGACTCAGTGCACAAGTTTGGTGGCATTGCATGAGTAATATGTTTGCATTTAAAGAACCATGGTAGAACATGAGAAGCTTGCTTACAATTTACATGCTATGTCTACATTTGATATGATTGGTAGTTTATTTTCAGCATAATTTCATGATGCCATGCCATGCTTTGATTGATATGATTGAGATGCTAGGCTATGTTTTGTTGTTGCCATGTTAGAAATAAACTTGCTATGCCATGTTGTTGCCATGCTAGAAGATGCCATGATGTTAGTTTGATTTATATCTTTGGTTGATATCATGCCATGCGTAGCTTCTGATATGAGATAGGTTGTTTCTTACGCTTGGTTCTTGCTTTGTCTTCTGCTTGTTTGAATGCTATGTATTTGGTTGTCTTGAAGTACATTCAATATACTGACCTGGCGTGTCATGCCAGTTCTGTAGGTCGTTCACTTGTTCCGTTGTGCTAGGCCGTAATCTTGCCAGTCCTGTGAGTTGTGGATCCCAGCCAGAGTGATATGCTGCCAAGACTTCCGCCGCCATTTAATTAGACTTCCGCTGCCATGTAAATAGCCTTAGGGCTATGCCAGAAGATTATATTTCATCACTGATGTAATTATATACACATGTTTTTGATGAATATTCTTGTACCTGGAATGCTATATCATGGACCTGTCGTGCGTAAGGTGTTATCCTGGGCTGACGTGCGAAGACCCCCCTGCTCCATGCGGATCGGGGTGCCACAATAAATATGTTCTTAGAAATTTGAAAAACAATTTACCACTCAAACAACTTTTCAAGTAGCAAAATAAGTTAGAAGTGGTCAGAAGTACACTTTCTACGCCATGGTTTTTCCTTGAAGTCAGGTCAGTCTGCACCTTAGCAACAAGAATTTTGATGTGCTAGTATTGTTGCATACATGTAGGCAGTTGAAACAAGGGGTAGTGTTTCAGGAATCTATATATATGTAATAATGTCAAAGAGAGAGTAATTAAGATGTCATCGTACTAGTTCAGGATGACAGTTTAACTCTGTATAATAATTTCAAACAGAAGGTAATTAAAATGGCATCGTACTAGTTCAAGAAGACAACAGAACTTTAAACATATAAGTACATGTATTGTTCAACATTAATAGATTGTCAGCAGCTTGTATCAAGCGCAGGTGGAGGAGACGAGCCGCTGGAGTGGGAAGCGACAACGGGGTGGCGGTGATGTTGGCACGGGAGACAGGAAGATGGGTCCGATGGCTGGCGGAGCGCGCAGGGAAGGAGTTGTTGGTGGCGAAACCGGCAGGGTTGGGGGAGCCAAGCAGAGGTCGAAGCAGTGGGGAGCAGTCCCGGTGGCGCCCGTGGTAGCAGACGCGGGGGCAGCCGGCAACTTCTGCGGCGTCGGTGTCGTCGGCGATGTAAGATGTAAGGCCACGGGGTGGGGCACTTGGGGTAGGGGTAGCCGGTTGGCGCTGGCTGAGTAGGCGGGGAGGCGGGGGGGCTGCCGGGAGCAGCAACGTGGCAGAGGGTGAAGGCGCGCCGGCGGAGTTGGCGGCGAAGACGGGGTCGGCGGCGCGCTGGAGGTGAGATGGGATCGGGAATTCAGATGTGGGGTCGTGGGTTGCGGGTGGTGGGTGCGTTTTCTTTTTTCGTCTTTTTCTCTCGCTCATACCGGTTCGGGTTGAGTTTCCTCAGGACCGTGGGTCAATTCCTAAAAAGCACAGGGACCTATGTGTAAAAACGCTGCGACGGTGAACCCGACAGACTCCACTCGTGCTTTATTATTAGGGAAAGATATATATAGTGTTACTATTCATCACCCAGGGTGCAGAATAAGTTATTCTTCACCCGAGGTAATTTTACAATCGCTTCCTAAATAAATTACGTTTAGAATTTAAATAGTTACATGCATATTGATTCAATATGTAACAAATTTTATAGGTTGTAAGACCAGAAAATTCATATTTTATGTATGTTTTACACTATGTTTTAAATTTTGTAATTTTACATAACATAAAATACTTTTTACAACGAGTACATATTTTCTTACGTTTTCTTTTTATGTATGAAATAAGACAAAATTTAAGAAACGTAAAAATACGGTGTATTGATGTCAAAACAGAGAGGGGGTGAAGAATAACTATTGCTCACCCAGGATGACGAATAGCGCGATATATATATAAAATAAAATAAAGTATGTATAGATAAGTCTTTTAGAGATTCAAATATGAACTACATATGGAGCAAAGTAAATTAATTTACACTCTAAAATACATCTATATACATCCGTATGTAGTCTATATTAAAATCTCTAAAAAACATATATTCAGGAATGGAGGGAGTATTTTGCTTTGAGTTTTGCATGCACGCTAGTTTTTTTTTTTTTTTGAGAATCCACATGCGGGTTAGTAGGGTGGCTGGGCCGTCCCAATAGGGTAGCAAGGCTAGACTACACCTATTATCTGTATTTTTATTTAAAGGTTGTTTTTTATTTCGATTAGTTTCCTATTAAAAATATATTCTATTTTTCTAGAAGTGTTTGACAATTTCGAAGAGGTTAAGAAAATTTTACAAAATGTTTGCGAAATAAAAGGTGTTCATGACTTTATAAAATGCTCCCAAATTTTAAAAAATATTGATGAATTTAAAACTATTTCCCAGATTTCCAAATTTTGGTGAATTCAAAAAATGTTCTATGATTTCCAAAATTATCCTAATTTCAAAAAAATTACCAGTATATAAAATTTCATGTTGTCTTGAAAAAATGTTGCAAAATTAAAAATCACAAGTTTTAAAAAATACGGATTTCCAAAATTCTTTGCAAATTCAAAAAATATTCAATAACTATGAAATTTAAAATGAACTTTTTTTAAAACAAGAAATTAACATGGAAAGGCAAAAATGAAAATAAAACACACGAAAAACTAATCAAAGAAAAATTCTATAATCTTCCAAAACCGGCATGACAAGGAACATAACAACTTTATGGCTAGCCCATTATCATGCGGGTGTGTGCTTGGTCGCTTGGACTAGGCTCCGCAAAGATTGGGTGCGAAGGATATAGCGGTTGGTGCGTGCTCGCCTTAGTGGGCCGGCCGATTAGAGCGAATTTAGGAAATTCTATAGATAGTTATGGACCGGCTTACATCCTACTGTGCGGTTTTTTTCTTTTCCTGTGTTTTCTTTATGGGAAGAAATTCCCCTCAACCAACTGATTTCTTGGCTCCTTACGCCGCCTCGTTCGTACAACACGTCTCCCACGTGTCGTTCGTCCCTCGCTCCTCATGGTTTTTTACTATTTCTGCAACATCATCAATGTTGCAAAAGTTTCTCGCATACTTCGTACAACACCTATCCCACGTGATGTGTGCTCCTGGCACCTCACCATTTTTTGCAACATCATCAATGTTGCAAAAGTTTCTCCCATAACATTAGCTATGTTGCAAAAGGTGAAGATGAATAAAAACATTGTGTAACAAAACCTCTATTGCAAAAATATCTGCAACAAAATCTCGGTTACAGAAATTTTCTACAACCGACACTGTGTTGCAATGATGAAGGGCACCGACACGTCAGATCTAACGGTCCGGAGCCGGCTGATCTTTTAAAAGATCAGCCATGGACGATAGCACGCCCCTTTCTTTATTGGTCTTTTCTTCTTTCTTTTCTCTTTGTTTTTTTTGCTTTCAATCTGTTATTTATTAATTTTAGTTTTAAATTTCTTTATTTTTTCATTTTCTTCAAATACTTTGCCAAATGTTTCGAACTATACTTAGAACATTTTCATTATGTTGGTTGAAGAATTTTCAGATAAATGTTGAACATTATTCAGATACATGGGGAACATTTTTGCGAAATGTGCATTGATATTCTATGAATGTGTGGCTAAATATTATTTTAAAAATATTGATTTCTTTTTCATAAATTCAACAAACAATTTTTTAAACATACAAACTTTTGTGAAGTGTTCGTACTTCTTTTAAATGTCACAAATATTTTTGAATGATATGAACATTTTATAATAAAATTATGTGAACATTTTTCTAATTGAATAAAAAGTATTTAAAATGTATTGAGCATATTTCTTTAAACACATGAACATGTTGTAAACAAATCATAAACATTTTTTGATGGTACAAACAATTTATGAAAATTGCACGGACAATATTTTTTTACCTTGAAGGCATTCATCGATCACTTGGTGGGCATGGACCCTTGTTGCAAGAGGTAGCGGCCAGTTTCCTTGTCCGCTTTCTTGTACGCGAGACTGGTTTTACCGACGTGCTTCGCACATAGGTGGCTGGTGAGTGTCTATTTCTCCAACTTTAGTTGAATCGAGTGTGGCTAAGCCCGGTCCTTGTTGAAGGTTAAAACATCACACTTGACGAAAAATCGTTGTGGTTTTGATGCATAGGTAAGAACGGTTCTTGATAAGCCCGTAGCAGCCACGTAAAACTTTCAACAACAAAGTAGAGGACGTCTAACTTGTTTTTGTAGGGTTTGCTGTGGTGTGATATGGTCAAGGCATGATGTGATATAAATTGTTGTATGAGATGATCATGTTTTGTAACAAAGTTATCGGCAACTGGCAGGAGCCATATGGTTGTCGCTTTATTCTATGCAATGCAATCACCATGTAATTGTTTTACTTTATCACTAAGTGGTAGCGATAGTCGTAGTAACAATAGTTGGCGAGACGACAACGATGCTACGATGGAGATCATGACGATGCTTCGGTGATGGAGATCATGAGCACAAGATGATGATGACCATATCATGTCACATATCTGATTGCATGTGATGTTTATCCTTTATGCATCTTATTTTTTCTTAGTACAGCGGTAGCATTATAAGATGATCCCTTACTAAAATTTCAAGGTATAAGTGTTCCCCGAGTATGCACCGTTGCTACAGTTCATCGTGTCGAGACACCACGTGATGATCGGGTGTCATAAGCTCACGTTCACATACAACATATGCAAGCCAGTTTTGCACACGCAGAATACTCGGGTTAAACTTGACGAGCCTAGCATGCAGATATGGCCTCGGAACACTGAGATCGAAAGGTCAAGCGTGAATCATATAGTAGATATGATCAACATAGTGATGTTCACCATTGAAAACTACTCCATCTCATGTGATGATCGGACATGGTTTAGTTGATTTGGATCACGTGATCACTTAGATGATTAAATGGATGTCTATATAAGTGGGAGTTCTTAAGTAATATGATTAATTAAACTTTAATTTATCATGAACTTAGTACCTGATAGTATTTTGCATGTCTATGTTGTTGTAGATCAATGGTCCGTGCTACCGTTCCTTTGAATTTTAATGCGTTCCTAGAGAAAGCTAAGTTCAAAGATGATGGTAGCAACTACACAGACTAGGTCCGTAACTTGAGGATTATCCTTATTGCTGCACAGAAGAATTATGTCCTGGAAGCACCGTTAGGTGTACCACCTGCGCCCACAACTGCAGACATTGTGAATGCTCGCGACGCAGCGTCTTGATGACTACTCGATAGTTCAGTGTGCCATGCTTTACGGCTTAGAATCGGGACTTCAAAGACATTTTGAACGTCATAGAGCATATGAGATGTTCCAGGATTTGAATTTAATATTTCAAGCAAATGCCCGGATTGAGAGATATGAAGTCTCCAATAAGTTCTACAGCAGTAAAATAGAGAAGAATAGTTCTGTTAGTGAACATATACTCAGAATGTCTGGGTACCACAACCACTTGACTCAACTGGGAGTTAATCTTTCTGATGGTAGTGTCATTGATAGAGTTCTTCAATCACTGCCACCAAGCTACAAAAGCTTCGTGATGAACTATAATATGCAAGGGATGAACAAGACTATTCTCGAGCTCTTCGCAATGGTAAAGGCAGCAGAGATAGAAATCAAAAAGGAGCATCAAGTGTTGATGGTCAACAAGACCACTAGTTTCAAGAAAAAGGGCAAAGGAAAGAAGGGGAACTTCAAGAAGAATGGCAAAAAGGTTGCTGCTCAAGAGAAGAAACCAAGTCCGGACCTCACTAAACCGAGTGCTTCTCCGCAAAGGGACTGGTCACTGGAAGCGGAACTGCCCCAAGTATTTGGCGGATAAGAAGGATGGCAAAGTGAAAGGTATATTTAATATACATGTTATTGGTGTGTACTTAACTAATGCTCGCAGTAGCGCCTGGGTATTTGATACTGGTTCTGTTGCTCATATTTGCAACTCGAAACAGGGGCTATGGATTAAGGGGAAGATTGGCTAAGGACGAGGTGACGATGCTCGTGGGAAATGGTTCCAAAGTCGATATGATCGCGGTCAGCACGCTACCTCTACATCTACCTTCGGGATTAGTTTTAGACCTGAATAATTGTTATTTGATGCCAACGTTGAGCATGAACATTATATCTGGATCTTGTTTTATGCGAGATGGTTCTTTATTTAAATCAGAGAATAATGGTTGTTCTATTTATATGAGTAATATCTTTTATGGTCATGCACCCCTGATGAGTGGTATATTTTTGTTGAATCTCGATAGCAGTGATACACATATTCATAGTGTTGAAGCCAAAAGATATAAGTTTAATAATGATAGTGCAACTTATTTGTGGCACTTCCGTTTGGGTCATATCGGTGTAAAGCGCATGAAGAAACTCCATGCTGATGGAATTTTGGAATCACTTGATTATGAATCACTTGGTGCTTGCGAACCGTGCCTTATGGGCAAGATGACTAAAACTCCGTTCATCGGAACAATGGAACGAGATACTGACTTGTTGGAAATAATACATACCGATGTATGCGGTCCAATGAGTATTGAGGCTCGTGGTGGGTATCGTTATTTTCTTACCTTCACAGATGATTTGAGCAAATATGGTTATATCTACTTAATGAAGCATAAGTCTGAAATATTTGAAAAGTTCAAAGAATTTCAGAATGAAGTGAAAAATCATCATAACAAGAAAATAAAGTTTCCATGATCTGATCGTGGAGGAGAATATTTGAGTTACGAGTTTGGTCTTCATTTGAAACAACATGGGATAGTTTCACAATTAACGCCACCTGGAACACCACAGCGAAATGGTGTGTCCGAATGTCGTAACCGTACTTTATTGGATATGGTGCGATCTATGATGTTTCTTACTGATTTACCGCTATCGTTTTGGGGTTATGCTTTAGAGACGACTGCATTCACTTTAAATAGGGCACCATCAAAATCCGTTGAGACGACGCCTTATGAACTGTGGTTTGGCAAGAAACCAAAGTTGTCGTTTCTTAAAGTTTGGGGTTGTGATGCTTATGTCAAAAAGCTTCAACCTGATAAGCTCGAACCCAAATCGGAGAAGTGCGTCTTCATAGGATACCCAAAGAAAACTTTTGGGTACACCTTCTATCATAGATCCGAAGGCAAAATCTTTGTTGCTATGAATGGATCCTTTCTAGAGAAGGAGTTTCTCTCGAAAGAAGTGAGTGGGAGGAAAGTAGAACTTGATGAGGTAATTGTACCTTCTCTCTTATTGGAAAGTAGTTCATCACAGAAATCAGTTCCCATGATTCCTGCACCAATTAGTGAGGAAGCTAATGATGATGATCATGAAGCTTCAAATCAAGTTACTACCGAACCTCGTAGGTCTTCCAGAGTAAGATCCGCACCAGAGTGGTACGGTAATCTAGTTCTGGAAGTCATGTTACTAGACCATGATGAACCTACGAACTATGAGGAAGCGATGATGAGCGCAGATTCCGCAAAATGGCTCAAGGCCATGAAATCTGAGATTGGATCCATGTATGAGAACAAAGTATAGAATTTGGTGGACTTACCTGATGATCGGCAGGCCATAGAAAATAAATGGATCTTTAAGAAGAAGATTGACGAGACGGTAATGTTATCGTTTACAAAGCTCGACTTGTTGCGAAAGGATTTTGACAAGTTCTAAGAGTTGACTACGATGAGACCTTCTCACCCGTAGCGATGCTTAAGTATGTCCGAATCATGTTAGCAATTGTTGCATTTTATGATTATGAAATTTGGCAAATGGATGTCAAAATTGCATTCCTGAATGGATTTCTGGAAGAAGAGTTGTATATGATGCAACCAGAAGGTTTTGTCGATCCAAAGGGTGCTAACAAAGTGTGCAAGCTCCAGCGATCCATTTATGGACTGGTGCAAGCCTCTCGGAGTTGAAATAAACGTTTTGATAGTGTGATCAAAGCATATGGTTTTATACAAACATTTGGAGAAGCCTGTATTTACAAGAAAGTGAGTGGGAGCTCTGTAGTATTTCTGATATTATATGGGGATGACATATTGTTGATTGGAAATGATATAGAGTTTCTGGATAGCATAAAGGATACTTGAATAAGAGTTTTCTATGGAGGACCTCGGAGAAGCTGCTTACATTGGCATCAAGATCTATAGAGATAGATCAAGACGCTTAATTGGACTTTCACAAAGCACATACCTTGATAAAGTGTTGAAGAAGTTCAAAATGGATCTGTCAAAGAAAGGGTTCTTGCTCAGATTACAAGGTGTGAAGTTGAGTCAGACTCAATGCCCGACCACTGCAGAAGATAGAGAGAAAATGAAAGTCATTGCTATGCTTCAGCCATAGGTTCTATCATGTGCAATGTTGTGTACCAGACCTGATGTATGTCTTGCTATAAGCATAGCAGGGAGGTACCAAAGTAATCCCAGAGTGGAGCACTGGACAGCGGTCAAAAACATCCTGAAATACCTGAAAAGGACTAAGGATATGTTTCTCGTTTATGGAGGTGAAAAGAGCTCGTCGTAAACGGTTACGTCAATGCAAGCTTTGACACTAATCCGGATGACTCTAAGTCGCAAACCGGATTTTTATTCAATGGAGGAGATGTTAGTTGGTGCAGTTCCAAGCAGAGCATTGTGGCGGGATCTACGTGTGAAGCGGAGTACATTGCTGCTTTGGAAGCAGCAAATGAAGGAGTTTGGATGAAGGAGTTTATATCCGATCTAGGTGTCATACCTAGTGCATCGGGTCCAATGAAAATATTTTGTGACAATACTGGTGCAATTTCCTTGGCAAAGGAATCCCGATTTCACAAAAGAACCAAGCACATCAAGAGACGCTTCAATTCCATCCGTCATCAAGTGTCAGAAGGGGACATAGAGATTTGCAAGATACACATGGATCTGAATGTTGCGATCCATTAACTAAGCCTCTTCCACGAAAGCGAACATGATCAGCACCAAAGCTCCATGGGTGTTAGAATCATTACTATGTAACTGGATTATTGACTCTAGTGCAAGTGGGAGATCAAGGAAATATGCCTTAGAGGCAATAAGAAAGTTATTATTTATTTCCTTAGTTCATGATAAATGTTTATTATTCATGCTAGAATTGTATTAACCGAAAACTTAATACATGTGTGAATACATAGACAAAATATATAGTCCCTAGTATGCCTCTACTTGACTAGCTCGTTAATCAAAGATGGTTATGTTTCCTAACTGTCGGTGTCAAAACCGCGGATCTCGGTAGGGGTCCCGAATCTGTGCGTCTAGGCGGATGGTAACAGGAGACAAGGGACATGATGTTTTTACCTGTGTTCGGCCCTCTCGGTGGAGGTAAAACCCTACTCCCGCTTGATTAATATTGATGATATGGGTAGTACAAGAGTGGATCTACCACGAGATCAAGGAGGCTAAACCTAGAAGCTAGCCTATGGTATGATTGTTGTTCGTCCCCACGGACTAAAACCCTCCGGTTTATATAGACATCGGAGAGGGCTAGGGTTACACAGAGTCGATTACAATGGTAGGAGATCTACATATCCAGATCGCCAAGCTTGCCTTCCACGCCAAGGAAAGTCCCATCCAGACACGGGACGAAGTCTTCAATCTTCTATCTTCTCATATTCTTGGAGTCCGCCAAAGATGATAGTTTGGCTATCCGGACACCCCTAGTCTAGGACTCCTCAAGAGCCCCTGAACCGGGCTTCAATGACGATTTAGTCTGGCGCGCATATTGTCTTGGCATTGCAAGGCGGGTTCCTCCTCGAATAATTCATAGAAGATTTGAACACCGGGATAGTGTCCGCTCGCAAAATAAATTCGACATACCACCGTAGAGAGAATAATATTCACACAAGTTCAATCTGCTGATGTATTTCGTGGTTTCCTTGGCACGTCTTGTCGAAGCAGAGATCGTGTCCCCTTATTCCGGGATTCTCATCAATACGGGCGTGGGTAGCCCAACCGCGCCATTGATTGCGGCGCTTGGGAGATAAGCGAGTTTTACCAGGCTGGTGGGGATGCATAGTTTCGTCCGCCCATATATAAGGGGATAAAGATCCACCTTTTACCACGCCTTCTTCCTCCTTTGCTTATCCATCTCCACAAGACTCGAGCTCCAGCGCCCAAGTCCGCACATCTCGCCTCAACCTTCCCCAGCCATGTCCGGAGTGGGAGGCAGTGGATGGCCTCCTCCGTTCTGGAGGGCACATCAAGAGGCTGCGAAGGCGGATACTTGTCCAATGACATCGCAGATCGGCTCCCCGACGAGGGGCAGCTCATCCCCACCCCCGGGCCCCATGAGAGGGTGGTATTCCTCGCCCATTTCCTCCACGGACTAGGTTTTCCACTTCACCCATTTGTCCGGGGGCTCATGTTCTACTATGGCCTGGATTTCCACGATCTGGCCCCGAATTTCATCCTCAACATCTCGGCGTTCATCGTCGTGTGCGAGGCCTTCCTCTGCATCCAGCCTCACTTTGGCTTATGGCTGAAGACCTTTAATGTCAAGCCGAAGGTAGTGGGCGGCCGCCAAGCGGAGTGCGGATGTGCCATGGTGGGCAAGATGCCCAACGTCCTATGGCTCGAGGGCTCCTTTGTGGAGACCATAACGGGGTGGCAATCGGGGTGGTTCTATATCACCGAGCCGCGTGACCCTGAATGGGCAGCGGCCCCCGAATTCAGATCTGGCATCCCCACACGGCTCACCTCCTGGAAAGAGAAAGGCCTGAAATGGGGTGATTTGGAAGAGCTGACCGGACTCCAAACCTGCGTCCAAAATCTTGTGAACGAGAAGATCAAGCTCGCCAACGCAGTCCAGGTCATGCTCATCCGCCGGATCCTCCCGTGCCAACAACGGGCTTTCAAATTGTGGGAGTTTGATCCGGCACAGCACCAGACTTTGAGCAGGCTCTTCGACACTACGTACGAAGACGCCTGGAGGGTGCTGTTCAAGGGCGCCGAGGCTCCCGCATCCGCTACCGAAGATCGCGGATTCAGCTCGCAGCGTCATGCCAGCGAGGTAAGCTATTGTACCCTTTACGGGACACTTGTTTTTCATAGTTTTGACTCTATGCGGGATCTAAACTCCCTTGCCTTTGACAGGCTTGGCAGAAGAAGTCCGGGCAGGTTAGTTGTCCGGCTCCCTTGCCAGAAGACCCAGCGGACGCCCGATTAACGGGGCTGCTGGTTCCGGCGCCACGTGGTGCCGGAGAAGAAGGCCAAGAAGAAGGCCACGGGAACTCGGAGGAGTTCCCGGCGCCAGGTGTTATCGGACTCATCGTCCGATGACTCCGAGGTGGACTCCTCCCACGAAGACGAGGAGGAGAAAAAGGAGGCCTCTCCCCTAGCGGGTAGAGAGAGGAAGAGGAAGGCTTCCCCAACAGGGGAGGCCGAAGGGTCCAAGAAGGAAAGGACCCTTCTTCCGGACTGTTCCACCAACATCGACGACGGCGAAGAGGAGTGGCCCTCAAGGGCCAAGCCCCTGGCGAGATCGTAAGTGTCTGGTTTCCATAATAACTCATGATTTCTCATTTGTCGCATAGTGTCTTCTAACGCTGAATACAACCCTGTATCCCGCCCAAGGACGATCTCTCCCCTCGTCGAGCGGGTCCCTGGGTTCGTCGGATGTGAATAGCACTTCACTTCCTACAGCCTCCTCCCCTTGTGACGCAGACGACACCGAGGTGGGGTCCCAGAAGGGGCCCAGCCAGGAGGAGGTGGTCCTGGAGGCGCCGCAAGGCGACCTTTCGGACTTTAGGCGAAAAGAGGGCGGAACCCCCGAGGGTTCCAAGCCCGGCCTTGTGCCGGACTCCCTACCGGAACCTACCGTGGTTCCGAAGTCCGGCGGGCGGGCCCTTCGTAAGAAGGGCAAGACTGCGACGCCGGTGGCCTCCATCCAACCGGAAGCGCCGGATAATTTGCTGGAGGCGCTCAACGGCGCTTCCATCGACGAGGAGCACCGCACTGTCATGAGTGCGGTGATTCAGAAGGTTCAGTCCGCCAAGAGCGGGCTGGTGAAGCGAATCGCATCAGCCTTCTAACAAAGCTTTGAGGTAAGTAATTTAAGATATGTAAAAATAGTACCGCATAGACGGTAGCCTCGATGCTCGGTTTGGTGTTCGGAAAGAAAAGCCGAACTGAGGTTCTAAAAAGATATACGCAGGAGTCTAACGCAAATATGTCAATATGGGAATGCAGGCTGCGCTACTGACCTCTGCCGCACTGACTATGGAGGTCGATGCATTGAAGCAAAGCCTCGAGCGGTCCAAGAACAAGCTCGGCCGTGCCAAGAAGCAGCTCGAGGACAAGGAAGGCAAGTAATACCTTATTAAAGTAGTACCTTATAGAAAGGATTTGGTTGCAAAAAATGACAGGAATAACGTGGGTATTGCAGGGGCCACGAACAAGATGGCGACCCTGAAGGAAGCGGTGTCCGAGGCCGAACGCAATGCGGCCGCGGAACGCACCGAGCGAGAGAAGCAGGAGGCGCAGGGTAGTGTTTCAGGAATCTATATATATGTAATAATGTCAAAGAGAGAGTAATTAAGATGTCATCGTACTAGTTCAGGATGACAGTTTAACTCAGATAATAATTTCAAATGAAGGTAATTAAAATGGCATCGTACTAGTTCAAGAAGACAATGTAACTTTAAACATATAAGTACATGTATTGTTCAACATTAATAGATTGTCGCAGCTTGTATCAAGCGCAGTGGAGGAGACGAGCATTTGGAGTGGGAAGCGACAACGGGTGGCGGTGATGTTGGCACGGAGACAGGAAGATGGGTCCGATGGTGGCGGGGCGCAGGAAGGAGTTGTTGGTGGCGAAACCGGCAGGGGGGAGCCAAGCAGAGGTCAAGCGATGGGGAGCGATCCGGTGGCGCCGTGGTAGCAGACGCGGGGAGCCAAGAACTCTCTGGCGTCGGTGTCGTCGGCGATGTAAGATGTAAGGCCACGGGGGGGCACTTGGGGTAGGGGTAGCCGGTTGGCCGGCCGAGTAGGCGGGAGGCGGGGGCCGGAGCAAAGAACGTGGCGAGTAGGTGAAGGCGCACGGCTGAGTTGGCGGCGAAGACGGGGTCTTATTTGGAGGTGAGATGGGATCGGAATTCAGATGTGGGGTCGTGGGTTCTGGTGGTGGGTGCGTTTTCTTTTTCGTCTTTTCTCTCGCTCATACCGGTTCGGGTTGAGTTTCCTCAGACCGTGGGTCAATTCCTAAAAAGCACAGGACCTATGTGTAAAACGCCATGACGGTGAACCAAGCAGACTCCACTCGTGCTTTATTATTAGGAAAGATATATATAGTGTTACTATTCATCACCCAGTGCAGAATTAGTTATTCTTCACCCGAGGTAATTTTACAATTGCTTCCTAAATAAATTACGTTTAGAATTTAAATAGTTACATGCATATTGATTCAATATGTAACAAATTTTATAGGTTGTAAGACCAGAAAATTCATATTTTATGTATGTTTTACACTATGTTTTAAATTTTGTAATTTTACATAACATAAAATACTTTTTACAACGAGTACATATTTTCTTACGTTTTCTTTTTATGTATGAAATAAGACAAAATTTAAGAAACGTAAAAATACGGTGTATTGATGTCAAAACAGAGAGGGGGTGAAGAATAACTATTGCTCACCCAGGATGACGAATAGCGCGATATATATATAAAATAAAATAAAGTATGTATAGATAAGTCTTTTTAGAGATTCAAATATGAACTACATATGGAGCAAAGTAAATTAATTTACACTCTAAAATACATCTATATACATCCGTATGTAGTCTATATTAAAATCTCTAAAAAACATATATTCAGGAATGGAGGGAGTATTTTGCTTTGAGTTTTGCATGCACGCTAGTTTTTTTTTTTTTTGAGAATCCACATGCGGGTTAGTAGGGTGGCTGGGCCGTCCCAATAGGGTAGCAAGGCTAGACTACACCTATTATCTGTATTTTTATTTAAAGGTTGTTTTTTATTTCGATTAGTTTCCTATTAAAAATATATTCTATTTTTCTAGAAGTGTTTGAAAATTTCGAAGAGGTTAAGAAAATTTTACAAAATGTTTGCGAAATAAAAGGTGTTCATGACTTTATAAAATGCTCCCAAATTTTAAAAAATATTGATGAATTTAAAACTATTTCCCAGATTTCCAAATTTTGGTGAATTCAAAAAATGTTCTATGATTTCCAAAATTATCCTAATTTCAAAAAAATTACCAGTATATAAAATTTCATGTTGTCTTGAAAAAATGTTGCGAAATTAAAAAATCACAAGTTTTAAAAAATACGGATTTCCAAAATTCTTTGCAAATTCAAAAATATTCAATAACTATGAAATTTAAAATGAACTTTTTTTAAAACAAGAAATTAACATGGAAAGGCAAAAATGAAAATAAAACACACGAAAAACTAATCAAAGAAAAATTCTATAATCTTCCAAAACCGGCATGACAAGGAACATAACAACTTTATGGCTAGCCCATTATCATGCGGTGTGTGCTTGGTCGCTTGGACTAGGCTCCGCAAAGATTGGGTGCGAAGGATATAGCGGTTGGTGCGTGCTCGCCTTAGTGGGCGGCCGATTAGAGCGAATTTAGGAAATTCTATAGATAGTTATGGACCGGCTTACATCCTACTGTGCGGTTTTTTTCTTTTCCTGTGTTTTCTTTATGGGAAGAAATTCCCCTCAACCAACTGATTTCTTGGCTCCTTACGCCGCCTCGTTCGTACAACACGTCTCCCACGTGTCGTTCGTCCCTCGCTCCTCATGGTTTTTTACTATTTCTGCAACATCATCAATGTTGCAAAAGTTTCTCGCATACTTCGTACAACACCTATCCCACGTGATGTGTGCTCCTGGCACCTCACCTTTTTTTGCAACATCATCAATGTTGCAAAAGTTTCTCCCATAACATTAGCTATGTTGCAAAAAGGTGAAGATGAATAAAAAACATTGTGTAACAAAACCTCTATTGCAAAAAATATCTGCAACAAAATCTCGGTTACAGAAATTTTCTACAACCAGACCTGTGTTGCAATGATGAAGGGCACCGACACGTCAGATCTAACGGTCCGTGAGCCGGCTGATCTTTTAAAAAGATCAGCCGGCGGACGCATAGCACGCCCCTTTCTTTATTGGTCTTTTCTTCTTTCTTTTCTCTTTGTTTTTTTTGCTTTCAATCTGTTATTTATTAATTTTAGTTTTAAATTTCTTTATTTTTTCATTTTCTTCAAATACTTTGCCAAATGTTTTGAACTATACTTAGAACATTTTCATTGTGTTGGTTGAAGAATTTTCAGATAAATGTTGAACATTATTCAGATACATGGGGAACATTTTTGCGAAATGTGCATTGATATTCTATGAATGTGTGGCTAAATATTATTTTAAAAATATTGATTTCTTTTTCATAAATTCAACGAACAATTTTTTAAACATACAAACTTTTGTGAAGTGTTCGTACTTCTTTTAAATGTCACAAATATTTTTTGAATGATATGAACATTTTATAATAAAATTATGTGAACATTTTTCTAATTGAATAAAAAGTATTTAAAATGTATTGAGCATATTTCTTTAAACACATGAACATGTTGTAAACAAATCATAAACATTTTTTGATGGTACAAACAATTTATGAAAATTGCACGGACAATTTTTTTTACCTTGAAGGCATTCATCGATCACTTGGTGGGCATGGACCCTTGTTGCAAGAGGTAGCGGCCAGTTTCCTTGTCCGCTTTCTTGTACGCGAGACTGGTTTTACCGACGTGCTTCGCACATAGGTGGCTGGTGAGTGTCTATTTCTCCAACTTTAGTTGAATCGAGTGTGGCTAAGCCCGGTCCTTTTTGAAGGTTAAAACATCACACTTGACGAAAAAATCGTTGTGGTTTTGATGCATAGGTAAGAACGGTTCTTGCTAAGCCCGTAGCAGCCACGTAAAACTTTCAACAACAAAGTAGAGGACGTCTAACTTGTTTTTGTAGGGTTTGTTATGGTGTGATATGGTCAAGGCATGATGTGATATAAATTGTTGTATGAGATGATCATGTTTTGTAACAAAGTTATCGGCAACTGGCAGGAGCCATATGGTTGTCGCTTTATTGTATGCAATGCAGTCACCATATAATTGTTTTACTTTATCACTAAGTGGTAGCGATAGTCGTAGTAACAATAGTTGGCAAGACGACAACGATGCTACGATGGAGATCATGACGATGCTTCGGTGATGGAGATCATGAGCACAAGATGATGATGACCATATCATGTCACATATTTGATTGCATGTGATGTTTATCCTTTATGCATCTTATTTTTTCTTAGTACAGCGGTAGCATTATAAGATGATCCCTTACTAAAATTTCAAGGTATAAGTGTTCCCCCTGAGTATGCACCGTTGCTACAGTTCATCGTGCCGAGACACCACGTGATGATCGGGTGTCATAAGCTCTACGTTCACATACAACATATGCAAGCCAGTTTTGCACACGCAGAATACTCGGGTTAAACTTGACGAGCCTAGCATGCAGATATGGCCTCGGAACACTGAGATCGAAAGGTCGAGCGTGAATCATATAGTAGATATGATCAACATAGTGATGTTCACCATTGAAAACTACTCCATCTCATGTGATGATCGGACATGGTTTAGTTGATTTGGATCACGTGATCACTTAGATGATTAAATGGATGTCTATATAAGTGGGAGTTCTTAAGTAATATGATTAATTAAACTTTAATTTATCATGAACTTAGTACCTGATAGTATTTTGCATGTCTATGTTGTTGTAGATCAATGGCCCGTGCTACCGTTCCTTTGAAATTTAATGCGTTCCTAGAGAAAGCTAAGTTCAAAGATGATGGTAGCAACTACACAGACTAGGTCCGTAACTTGAGGATTATCCTTATTGCTGCACAGAAGAATTATGTCCTGGAAGCACCGTTAGGTGTACCACCCGCGCCCACAACTGCAGACATTGTGAATGCCTGGCAGACGCGTGCTGATGACTACTCGATAGTTCAGTGTGCCATGCTTTACGGCTTAGAATCGGGACTTCAAAGACGTTTTGAACGTCATAGAGCATATGAGATGTTCCAGGATTTGAATTTAATATTTCAAGCAAATGCCCGGGTTGAGAGATATGAAGTCTCCAATAAGTTCTACAGCAGTAAAATAGAGAAGAATAGTTCTGTTAGTGAACATATACTCAGAATGTCTGGGTACCACAACCACTTGACTCAACTGGGAGTTAATCTTCCTGATGGTAGTGTCATTGACAGAGTTCTTCAATCACTGCCACCAAGCTACAAAAGCTTCGTGATGAACTATAATATGCAAGGGATGAACAAGACTATTCTCGAGCTCTTCGCAATGGTAAAGGCAGCAGAGGTAGAAATCAAAAAGGAGCATCAAGTGTTGATGGTCAACAAGACCACTAGTTTCAAGAAAAAGGGCAAAGGAAAGAAGGGGACTTCAAGAAGAATGGCAAAAAGGTTGCTGCTTAAGAGAAGAAACCCAAGTCTGGACCTCAGCCTGAAACTGAGTGCTTCTACTGCAAAGGGACTGGTCACTGGAAGCGGAACTGCCCCAAGTATTTGGCGGATAAGAAGGATGGCAAAGTGAAAGGTATATTTAATATACATGTTATTGGTGTGTACTTAACTAATGCTCGCAGATGGCGCTGGTATTTGATATTGGTTACATTGCTCATATTTGCAACTCGAAACAGGGGCTATGGATTAAGGGGAAGATTGGCTAAGGACGAGGTGACGATGCTCGTGGGAAATGGTTCCAAAGTCGATATGATCGCGGTCAGCACGCTACCTCTACATCTACCTTCGGGATTAGTTTTAGACCTGAATAATTGTTATTTGGTGCCAACGTTGAGCATGAACATTATATCTGGATCTTGTTTGATGCGAGATGGTTCTTTATTTAAATCAGAGAATAATGGTTGTTCTATTTATATGAGTAATATCTTTTATGGTCATGCACCCCTGATGAGTGGTATATTTTTGTTGAATCTCGATAGCAGTGATACACATATTCATAGTGTTGAAGCCAAAAGATATAAGTTTAATAATGATAGTGCAACTTATTTGTGGCACTTCCGTTTGGGTCATATCGGTGTAAAGCGCATGAAGAAACTCCATGCTGATGGAATTTTGGAATCACTTGATTATGAATCACTTGGTGCTTGCGAACCGTGCCTTATGGGCAAGATGACTAAAACTCCGTTCACCGGAACAATGGAACGAGATACTGACTTGTTGGAAATAATACATACCGATGTATGCGGTCCAATGAGTATTGAGGCTCGTGGTGGGTATCGTTATTTTCTTACCTTCACAGATGATTTGAGCAAATATGGTTATATCTACTTAATGAAGCATAAGTCTGAAATATTTGAAAAGTTCAAAGAATTTCAGAGTGAAGTGGAAAATCATCATAACAAGAAAATAAAGTTTCCATGATCTGATCGTGGAGGAGAATATTTGAGTTACGAGTTTGGTCTTCATTTGAAACAACATGGGATAGTTTCACAATTAACGCCACCTGGAACACCATAGCGAAATGGTGTGTCCGAATGTCGTAACCGTACTTTATTGGATATGGTGCGATCTATGATGTTTCTTACTGATTTACCGCTATCGTTTTGGGGTTATGCTTTAGAGACGACTGCATTCACTTTAAATAGGGCACCATCAAAATCCGTTGAGACGACGCCTTATGAACTATGGTTTGGCAAGAAACCAAAGTTGTCGTTTCTTAAAGTTTGGGGTTGTGATGCTTATGTCAAAAGCTTCAACCCGATAAGCTCGAACCCAAATCGGAGAAGTGCGTCTTCATAGGATACCCAAAGAAAACTTTTGGGTACACCTTCTATCATAGATCCGAAGGCAAAATCTTTGTTGCTATGAATGGATCCTTTCTAGAGAAGGAGTTTCTCTCGAAAGAAGTGAGTGGGAGGAAAGTAGAACTTGATGAGGTAATTGTACCTTCTCTCTTATTGGAAAGTAGTTCATCACAGAAATCAGTTCCCATGATTCCTGCACCAATTAGTGAGGAAGCTAATGATGATGATCATGAAGCTTCAAATCAAGTTACTACCGAACCTCGTAGGTCTTCCAGAGTAAGATCCGCACCAGAGTGGTACGGTAATCTAGTTCTGGAAGTCATGTTACTAGACCATGATGAACCTACGAACTATGAGGAAGCGATGATGAGCGCAGCTTCCGCAAAATGGCTCAAGGCCATGAAATCTGAGATTGGATCCATGTATGAGAACAAAGTATAGAATTTGGTGGACTTACCTGATGATCGGCAGGCCATAGAAAATAAATGGATCTTTAAGAAGAAGATTGACGAGACGGTAATGTTATCGTTTACAAAGCTCGACTTGTTGCGAAAGGATTTCGACAAGTTCTAAGAGTTGACTACGATGAAACCTTCTCACCCGTAGCGATGCTTAAGTATGTCCGAATCATGTTAGCAATTGTTGCATTTTATGATTATGAAATTTGGCAAATGGATGTCAAAATTGCATTCCTGAATGGATTTCTGGAAGAAGAGTTGTATATGATGCAACCAGAAGGTTTTGTCGATCCAAAGGGTGCTAACAAAGTGTGCAAGCTCCAGCGATCCATTTATGGACTGGTGCAAGCCTCTCGGAGTTGAAATAAACGTTTTGATAGTGTGATCAAAGCATATGGTTTTATACAGACATTTGGAGAAGCCTGTATTTACAAGAAAGTGAGTGGGAGCTCTGTAGTATTTCTGATATTATATGGGGATGACATATTGTTGATTGGAAATGATATAGAGTTTTGGATAGCATAAAGGGATACTTGAATAAGAGTTTTTCTATGGAGGACCTCGGAGAAGCTGCTTACATTGGCATCAAGATCTATAGAGATAGATCAAGACGCTTAATTGGACTTTCACAAAGCACATACCTTGATAAAGTGTTGAAGAAGTTCAAAATGGATCTGTCAAAGAAAGGGTTCTTGCCTGTATTACAAGGTGTGAAGTTGAGTCAGACTCAATGCCCGACCACTGCAGAAGATAGAGAGAAAATGAAAGTCATTGATATGCTTCAGCCATAGGTTCTATCATGTGCAATGTTGTGTACCAGACCTGATGTATGTCTTGCTATAAGCATAGCAGGGAGGTACCAAAGTAATCCCAGAGTGGAGCACTGGACAGCGGTCAAAAACATCCTGAAATACCTGAAAAGGACTAAGGATATGTTTCTCGTTTATGGAGGTGAAAAGAGCTCGTCGTAAACGGTTACGTCAATGCAAGCTTTGACACTAATCCGGATGACTCTAAGTCGCAAACCGGATTTTTATTCAATGGAGGAGATGTTAGTTGGTGCAGTTCCAAGCAGAGCATTGTGGCGGGATCTACGTGTGAAGCGGAGTACATTGCTGCTTTGGAAGCAGCAAATGAAGGAGTTTGGATGAAGGAGTTTATATCCGATCTAGGTGTCATACCTAGTGCATCGGGTCCAATGAAAATATTTTGTGACAATACTGGTGCAATTTCCTTGGCAAAGGAATCCCGATTTCACAAAAGAACCAAGCACATCAAGAGACGCTTCAATTCCATCCGTCATCAAGTGTCAGAAGGGGACATAGAGATTTGCAAGATACACATGGATCTGAATGTTGCAGATCCATTAACTAAGCCTCTTCCACGAGCAGAACATGATCAGCACCAAAGCTCCATGGGTGTTAGAATCATTACTATGTAACTGGATTATTGACTCTAGTGCAAGTGGGAGACTGAAGGAAATATGCCTTAGAGGCAATAAGAAAGTTATTATTTATTTCCTTAGTTCATGATAAATGTTTATTATTCATGCTAGAATTGTATTAACCGAAAACTTAATACATGTGTGAATACATAGACAAAATATATAGTCCCTAGTATGCCTCTACTTGACTAGCTCGTTAATCAAAGATGGTTATGTTTCCTAACTGTCGGTGTCAAAACCGGCGGATCTCGGGTAGGGGGTCCCGAACTGTGCGTCTAGGCGGATGGTAACAGGAGACAAGGGACATGATGTTTTTTACCCAGGTTCTGGCCCTCTCGGTGGAGGTAAAACCCTACTCCTGCTTGATTAATATTGATGATATGGGTAGTACAAGAGTGGATCTACCACGAGATCAAGGAGGCTAAACCCTAGAAGCTAGCCTATGGTATGATTGTTGTTCGTCCTACGGACTAAAACCCTTCGGTTTATATAGACATCGGAGAGGGCTAGGGTTACACAGAGTCGATTACAATGGTAGGAGATCTACATATCCGTATCGCCAAGCTTGCCTTCCATGTCAAGGAAAGTCCCATCCAGACACGGGACGAAGTCTTCAATCTTCTATCTTCTCATATTCTTGGAGTCCGGCCAAAGATGATAGTTTGGCTATCCGGACACCCCCTAGTCTAGGACTCCCTCAGTAGCCCCTGAACCAGGCTTCAATGACGACGAGTCCGGCGCGCATATTGTCTTCGGCATTGCAAGGCGGGTTCCTCCTCCGAATAATTCATAGAAGATTTCGAACACCAGGATAGTGTCCGGCTCTGCAAAATAAATTCGACATACCACCGTAGAGAGAATAATATTCACACAAGTTCAATCTGCTGATGTATTTCGTGGTTTCCTTGGCACGTCTTGTCGAAGCAGAGATCGTGTCCCCTTATTCCGGGATTCTCATCAATACGGGCGTGGGTAGCCCAACCGCGCCATTGATTGCGGCGCTTGGGAGATAAGCGAGTTTTACCAGGCTGGTGGGGATGCATAGTTTCGTCCGCCCATATATAAGGGGACAAAGATCCACCTTTTTACCTACGCCTTCTTCCTCCTTTGCTTATCCATCTCCGCGCACTCAAGCTCCAGCGCCCAAGTCCGCACATCTCGCCTCAACCTTCCCCAGCCATGTCCGGAGTGGGAGGCAAGTGGATGGCCTCCTCCGTTACGGAGGGGCACATCAAGAGTCTGCGAAAGGCCGGATACTTGTCCAGCGACATCGCGCATCGGCTCCCCGACGAGGGGCAGCTCATCCCCACCCCCGGGCCCCATGAGAGGGTGGTATTCCTCGCCCATTTCCTCCACGGACTAGGTTTTCCACTTCACCCATTTGTCCGGGGGCTCATGTTCTACTATGGCCTGGATTTCCACGATCTGGCCCCGAATTTCATCCTCAACATCTCGGCGTTCATCGTCGTGTGCGAGGCCTTCCTCTGCATCCAGCCCCACTTTGGCTTATGGCTGAAGACCTTTAATGTCAAGCCGAAGGTAGTGGGCGGCCGCCAAGCGGAGTGCGGATGTGCCATGGTGGGCAAGATGCCCAACGTCCTATGGCTCGAGGGCTCCTTTGTGGAGACCATAACGGGGTGGCAATCGGGGTGGTTCTATATCACCGAGCCGCGTGACCCTGAATGGGCAGCGGCCCCCGAATTCAGATCTGGCATCCCCACACGGCTCACCTCCTGGAAAGAGAAAGGCCTGAAATGGGGTGATTTGGAAGAGCTGACCGGACTCCAAACCTGCGTCCAAAATCTTGTGAACAAGAAGATCAAGCTCGCCAACGCAGTCCAGGTCATGCTCATCCGCCGGATCCTCCCGTGCCAACAACGGGCTTTCAAATTGTGGGAGTTTGATCCGGCACAGCACCAGACTTTGAGCAGGCTCTTCGACACTACGTACGAAGACGCCTGGAGGGTGCTGTTCAAGGGCGCCGAGGCTCCCGCATCCGCTACCGAAGATCGCGGATTCAGCTTGCAGCGTCATGCCAGCGAGGTAAGCTATTGTACCCTTTACGGGACACTTGTTTTTCATAGTTTTGACTCTATGCGGGATCTAAACTCCCTTGCCTTTGACAGGCTTGGCAGAAGAAGTCCGTGCAGGTTAGTTGTCCGGCTCCCTTGCCAGAAGACCCAGCGGACGCCCGATTAACGGGGCTGCTGGTTCCGGCGCCACGTGGTGCCGGAGAAGAAGGCCAAGAAGAAGGCCACGGGAACTCGGAGGAGTTCCCGGCGCCAGGTGTTATCGGACTCATCGTCCGATGACTCCGAGGTGGACTCCTCCCACGAAGACGAGGAGGAGAAAAAGGAGGCCTCTCCCCCAGCGGGTAGAGAGAGGAAGAGGAAGGCTTCCCCAACGGGGGAGGCCGAAGGGTCCAAGAAGGAAAGGACCCTTCTTCCGGACTGTTCCACCAACACCGACGACGGCGAAGAGGAGTGGCCCTCAAGGGCCAAGCCCCTGGCGAGATCGTAAGTGTTTGGTTTCCATAATAACTCATGATTTCTCATTTGTCGCATAGTGTCTTCTAACGCCGAATACAACCCTGTATCCCGCCCAAGGACGATCTCTCCGCCTCGTCGAGCGGGTCCCTGGGTTCGTCGGATGTGAATAGCACTTCACTTCCTACAGCCTCCTCCCCTTGTGACGCAGACGACACCGAGGTGGGGTCCCAGAAGGGGCCCAGCCAGGAGGAGGTGGTCCTGGAGGCGCCGCAAGGCGACCTTTCGGACTTTAGGCAAAAAGAGGGCAGAACCCCCGAGGGTTCCAAGCCCGGCCTTGTGCCGGACTCCCTACCGGAACCTACCGTGGTTCGAAGTCCGGCGGGCGGGCCCTTCAGAAGAAGGGCAAGATCGCGACATGATGGCCTCCATCCAACCGAAGCGCCGGATAATTTGTTTGAGGCGCTCAACGGCGCTTCCATCGATGAGGAGCACCGCCTTTGTCATGAGTGCGGTCATTGAAGGTTCGATCCGCCAAGAGCGGGCTGATGAAGCTCGTACCACCTTCTAACGAGCTTTGAGGTAAGTAATTTAAGATATGTAAAAATAGTACCGCATAGACGGTAGCCCCGATGCTCGGTTTGGTGTTCGAAAGAAAAGCCGGCGAGGTTCTAAAAGATATCGCAGGAGTCTAACGCAAATATGTCAATATGGGAATGCAGGCTGCGCTACTGACCTCTGCCGCACTGACTACGGAGGTCGATGCATTGAAGCAAAGCCTCGAGCGGTCCAAGAACAAGCTCGGCCGTGCCAAGAAGCAGCTCGAGGACAAGGAAGGCAAGTAATACCTTATTAAAGTAGTACCTTATAGAAAGGATTTGGTTGCAAAAAATGACAGGAATAACGTGGGTATTGCAGGGGCCACGAACAAGGTGGCGACCACGAAGGAAGCGGTGTCCGAGGTCGACGCATAATCGGCCGCGAACGCACCGAGCGAGAGAAGCAGGAGGCGCGGTGGCGAGAGGTGCGGCAAGAGCTCCGTGCTCTCATGAAAAAACACGAGTTTGGAGCGTGACTCAAGACTCGAGTCCGAGCTCGCCTCGGCTCTTGAGAGTGCCAAAACCGCTAAGGCCGAAGCCCAAAAAGCCCTCCAAGAAATTGAGGCGATAAAGAAGATAGCGGCGGGTAAGGCATTCTTCATGCAAAGCAAGCACGTGAAAGTGAATTACTTGTTACTTACCGAATCCGAGCTCTCCAGAGCATTCGCAGATCTGCCTGCATGATGTGTCCGATGCTACCACATTCTACCGGGCCGAGGAGGGAGCTCGACGGAGAAGGTATTCGGTCTCGATAGATTGAGGCGGACAACCAGTGCCTCTGAGCGACCAGCTGAAGCAGCTGGTCGAGCTCCACAAGGTGGCCGAACAGGCCATGAAGGGCCTCATAGTTCGGCTATGGCCCAAAGAAGCCATGCCTGGGAGCTACTTCGGTCTGTTGCGGCGGCCGGTGGACGCTTGTCCATGGGTTGAAGTCATCAAGCACTCCGTCTACATAAAGTGTGAGTGGTCGGCGAGGAGAAGTTCAGTACGATCGCTAGTTGTTAGATCTACTTCCCGCGTTTCTAAATATAAGTTTTTTAAGACATTTCATTATAGACTACGTACGAAACAAAATGATTAAAACTATACTTTAAAAGGTGTCTATATACATCCGAATGTAGTCTTTATAGTGAAATATCTAAAAAAGGACTCATACTCCTTCCTTTTCTAAATACTAGCACATATGCCCGTGCGTTGCAACAGGAGAGATTTTTTTTCCGAGAAGCAACAGTAATGATAATTGATGTGTCATCCAAAAAGAGGGTCTACACAATGATAGGCGATAGAGCAAGGAGTTATGGTCTTCTCGCTAGACATGTTTGACACGCGAAATCTTGATAGTGGTGGGGTTGGTCGGCGTGGTGGCGAGCACCAACTCATGTTTTTTTCCCTTCAAGTCCGTGTCCATCTAGGGGTTGTGCCCGCCTTCTCATTTGGTGGTTGCGTGACGACCTTTTGGACACGTTTGTTCCGACCACTTTATCCTACTACGGCCTAATCGGGTGGATTATTAATTGCAGTGCATAAATCCCATTTTATTAGCATAATCAGGCACAAATGTCCCTTCCTTTTGGGGGTTTAATTATCTTTGATTATTTTAATGCTCAAGTGCCCATAATTTTGCTCTAATTAAAGCTAAACAACATATTCTATTCTATTGGGACGTGTCGATAATTTCTTTCATTTCTAGTCAACCAACATTGAACGAACGCGCACAGCTAACCAATGGCAAGTGCGGGTATTTAAGAAAATACTATAGTGCTAGATTAGGAAAAAAAAATGATTTTTTGAACATTAAAAAAAACTATGAATTGGCAAATATTATTGGAAACGTGGACAATTTTGGAAAAACACGAACATTTATTTTTAGAATTCCTATATTTTTGGAAAAACATGAAAAAAATTAGAAACATGAATAGTTTTTGAAATTCACAAAAAACAATTGAAAACATTAAAAATTTATATAAACACAAATGTTTTCGAATTTTGGATTATTTTAAAGGGGAACATTCAAAACAATTTTAAAAGTATTTGCTTAGAGGCAAATAGTATTTTAGATTCGTGCTTATTATACTAAAACAAGAATATTTTAAAATATGTAATATTGTGTAAAATGTAAATTTTATTAAAAACAAAGAATTATTAAAAAAACAAACATTTTTAAAAAAATTATAACATTTTTTATGTTGAGGAATTTTCGAAACACGAATGTTTTAAAAGTTTCGAACATTTTCAAAATAGTAAGGAAAATTGGGATTACGGCCTTTTTTGAATTTTGAACAAAAAATGAAATTCTGTATATTTTCATGAATTTATACTTCACAAAAAAAATAGAAATAAAGAAGTAAAAATGGAAAAATAAATATCAAAGCAAAATAGAATGGAACAGAAAAAAATAGAAATAGAACAACGAAACGAGGAAACGGGCCGGCCCATATTTTGGCGCGCTGTGCGAAGATGCAATTATTTATCGCTCTATGCCACAAATAAGGTCTTCCCACCTGTGTGGGCAATAATAAGTGGGCTGGGTTCGTTGGACCAGAGCGCGCGCGGCCCAATTACGCAATTCTGGAGAAATCTTTTTTCTTTTCTAGCAGATAGACGCACAAAAATTCAGCCACCTCGCATAGAAAAAAAACTTTTCTACGGAACGGATGAAAAACTTGGAGAACATCTTGCTTTATTAGTACTAGCACATATGCCCGTGCGTTGCAACGGGAGAGTTTTTTTGCGAGAAGCATCAGAAGAGATAATTAATGTGTCCATTAAAACGGTCTCCATACAATAGTGGGGCGATAGAGCAGAGAGCCGGGGTGTTCTCGCGGGTCATGTTAGGCCCGTGAGATCTTTATAGTAATGGGGTTGGTGGGAGTGGCGGCCACTATCCAATTCGTGCATTTTTTTTCCTTCAGGTCCGCCTCCTTGCCGAGGTTGTGGTGACCTCCTGATATTTTTTAAAACATGTGAGATTTTTTTTCCTCAAAAAAGGTTAATTTCTAGAATAAGGAAAACAAAACTTGAAATAGAAATATTTTCTTAAATTAACAAACACTTTCTGAAAACATGATCATTTTAAGGCGGAGAACCGAACATTTTCCGAATTTCTGAACAATTTTTTAAAATGGAAACTTGTTTCGAACAGTCAAATCAATTTTCAAAAAATGTCTTTTTAATCAAGAATATTATTTTGAATATGTGAACATTTCGATAAAATGAATATTTTTCGAATCTCTATTATTATTGAATTGAAATTTATTTTAGAAATCTAGAAAATTTTACAATTTTATGTTGAAAATGCGAACATTTTTGTAGTTTCAAACAAATTTAGACCGAAAATAAAAATTTCAATTTCCAAATGTTTTTGAAAGTGGGAACAAATTTTAAAATTCTAAGTTTTAACAAAAATAGTACAAAAAACGAAATTTTGAAAATTATTTAAATTAAATTATGGGAAAAGGAAAAATTAAATTGGAAGGGAAAAATAAAAATAGAACAAGAACACAGAAAAAATAGAAATGGCCCGGCCCGGCGACCGATGGGAAGCTCCAACTATATGCCGTGAATTTTCAAAAATATCTTTTTAATCACGAACATTATTTTTAATTTGTGAACATTTTGATAAAATTAATATTTTCCCAATTTTATTATTTTGTAAATGAAATTTATTTTAGAAATCTGGAGAAATTTAAAGTTTCTTATTAAAAATGCGAACATTTTTTAGCTTCAAACAAATTTAGAACGAAAATAGAAATTTCAATTTCCAAATGTTTTTGAAAGTGGGAACAAATATTGAAATTCTAAGATTTAACAAAAAATATTACAAAAAATCGTAATTTTGGAAAATTTATTAAATTAATTTATGGGAAAAGGAAAAAATAAATTCGAAGGGGAAAAAATAAAAAAAAGAAACAGAACACAGTAAAAATAGAAATGGGCCGGCCCGGCGACCGATGGGAAGCTCCAATTATATGCCGTGAATTTTCAAAAATGTCTTTTTAATCACGAACATTATTTTTAATTTGTGAACATTTTGATTAAATGAATATTTTCCGAATTTGTATTATTTTGTAAATGAAATTTTTTTTAGAAATCTAGAGAAATTTACAATTTCTTATTAAAAATGCGAACATTTTTTAGTTTCAAACAAATTTGGAACAAAAATAAAAATTTCAATTTTCAAATGTTTCTGAGAGTGGGAACAAATTTTGAAATTCTAAGATTTAACAAAAAATAGTACAAAAAACCGAAATTTTGGAAAATTTACTAAATAAATTTATGGGAAAAGGAAAAAAGAATTGGAAGGGGAAATATAAAAAAAGAAAAAGAACAGAGAAAAAATAAAAATGGGCTAGCCCGGGACCGATGGGAAGCTCCAATTATATGCCGTGAATTTTCAAAAATGTCTTTTTCATCACGAACATTATTTTTAATTTGTGAACATTTTGATTAAATGAATATTTTCCGAATTTGTATTATTTTGTAAATGAAATTTATTTTAGAAATCTAGAAAAAATTAAAATTTCTTTTTGAAAATGCGAACATTTTTCATTTCAAACTAATTTAGAACGAAAATAAAAATTTCAATTTCCAAATGTTTTTGAAAGTGGGAACAAATTTTGAAATCTAAGATTTATCAAAAAAATAGTACAAAAAACGAAATTTTGGAAAATTTGATAAATTATTTTATGGGAAAAGGAAAAACAAATTGGAAGGGAAAAAATGAAAATAGAAAAAGAACACAGAATAATAGAAATGGTCCGGCCCGGCGACCGATGGGAAGCTCCAACTATATGCCGTGAATTTTCAAAAATGTCTTTTTAATCACGAACATTATTTTTAATTTGTGAACATTTTGATAAAATTAATATTTTCCGAATTTGTATTATTTTGTAAATGAAATTTATTTTAGAAATCTAGAAAAAATTAAATTTCTTTTTGAAAATGCGAACATTTTTCATTTCAAACTAATTTAGAACGAAAATAAAAATTTCAATTTCCAAATGTTTTTGAAAGTGGGAACAAATTTTGAAATCTAAGATTTAACAAAAAAATAGTACAAAAAACGAAATTTTGGAAAATTTGTTAAATTAGTTTATGGGAAAAGGAAAAATAAATTGGAAGGGAAAAAATAAAAATAGAAAAAGAACATAGAATAAATAGAAATGGGCTGGCCCGGCGACCGATGGGAAGCTCCAAGTATATGCCGCACTGAGTGATAAATAAGGTTTCCCAGCAGCGTGCGCAGGATATATATGGGTGGCTTTTCTGGGCCTTATTGTGTGCGGCTCACGTACGAAATTCCGGACAAAACTTTTTATTTTTTAGCAGATGGACCACGAAAATTTAGTACCACCTCGGATATAAGAAAAATATTTTCGGTGGTGAACGGATGAAAAAATTGGAGAAACGCACCTTGCTTTATTAGTAGGTATAGATATAGACTAGCACATATGCCTGTGCGTTGCAACGGGAGATAAAATATTATGCATTTAAAGTCAGTGGGAATTATATGTGCAAGCAAAACCCTATTTTCCATTCATTGATCGAGGGCATTTAAGAATTTTGTTATGTCATCGTACTCCAGAGAAGACCCATGAGTTATTGAATCTATTTTTCCTTTGAATCCTTTCAATCGAGGGGGTTTTAAGGTATGCAGTTTCTGAATATTCTAGGAAACATGAATTTTTTTTTAATCCGAAACAATTTTTTGAAAATTATTTACACTTTTGGAAAAAACGCGACCAAGTATGAAAGGGAACATATTTTTAAATTCACAAACATTTTCTGAAGACACCAGCTTTTTTATACATTAACATTTTTTGACTTTGTGAACATTTTTTAAAATGGGAACATGTGCTGAAAATACATAAGGTCTTTAGAAAATATGTATCTTTTATACAACACATTATTTTTAATTCTGAAAATTTGACTAAAACACGAATAGTTTTTGAATTTGGAGCATTTTTTAAATGCCTTTTTCTTTCTGTACATTTCAAAAATTTGTTTTCTTAAGTCCGAACTTTTTAAAGAATTTTTCATTTAAAAAATAAACTCTAAAGAAAAACAAACTTGGAAGCGAAAAAAGATAGGGAAAGGAGAATAAAAATAGAAGTAAAACACAGAAACAAAAAAAAAAATGGGCCAGCCCATTATTGGTTGTCCTATGCGAAACTCCGAATAAAAAACACGAACTATTTGAATTTGTGAACATTTTTTTAAAATGTAAACATGTGTGGAAAATTCATAATATTTTTAAAAATTGTATATCTTTTGTACACCAACATTATTTCTAATTTTGAATATTTCATTAAAATAAGATATTTTTTAATATGGAGCATTTTTATAATGCCATTTTCTTTTTAGACATATCAACAATTTTGAAAAACAATATTTGTTTTTGATAAAATGAGACACTTTTTGCATGTTCCAATATTTTTCGAAATTGCAACAAAATTTTGGAATTCTGAATATTTTCCAAAAAATGTTTTTTATTCTAAAAGTTTGTTGGGGATTTTTAATTTACGAAATAAATTCTAAAAGAAAAATAAACTTGTAAGGCAAAAATAGATACGAAAATAATAATAAAAGTAGATGTGAACCACAAAAACAAAGAAAAATGGGCCAGCCCAATATTAGTTGTACTGAGCGAAATTCTACTATTTGTCTCCCTGTGCGGAAAATAGAATTTTCCCATCTACTTGGGAAAAAAAGTAAGTGGGCTGGCTTCGCTGAGCCATAGCGTGCGGCCCACGTATGAAAATTCTTTTTCTAGCAGTCAAACACATAAAAATTAGTACCCACCACAAGAATAATTGGCAAAAGCAAACCAAGTATCTTCCCTTTTTGGTGAAAAGCTACTGGGGTTGAATAACAAGGTGGCAGGCCAGAGATGTTACCACACAGACCTTTATTGGGAAGAAAGCAACTTGCTGAAGCATTTTGGAGTAGGCGTGATGTTGGGACCGGTCCTTCCAAGTTGTTGTAGGATACATCGAGTGTTGAAAGGCTCACCATACTTGCAAAGTTGACAAGCCCGTCTTGAACTGATTATGCGATAAATTAAAAATTTCTAGCATCTCCAAGTTCCCAAGTTGCTGCGGCAACACACCACTGAGGTTATCGTTGCTCACATCTAACATGATTTGCAGGCCTACTAAATTTCCAATCACACTTGGTAAACTCCCACTAAAGTTGTTGTTCTTGATCTTCAAGGACTGTAGTTTCATGCAGGCCCCTAGCTCCTCAGGTATTAATCCACTCAGTTTGTTCCGAGATATATCAAGGTGCCCTAAATTTCTCAGCTTTCCTATCTGTGTAGGTATGGATCCAGATAATTGGTTCAATGATAAGTTCAGGCTATATAGGTTTGCTAAAGTCATGATTTCTGGTGGAATCTCACCGCTGAGATGGTTAGAATCGAGTGTTAGTTCTACTAGGTTGGACAATTTAGAAAGTGATGGAGGTATGGAACTCGTTATCATATTTTGTGCTAGAGATAGTGTCGTTAGCTTGGTACATGCACCTAGATTTGGTGAGATCCGCCCAGTCAGTCTATTCGATGCCAAGCGCATCTTTATGAGTTGTGGATACACACCCAAATGCTGAGATATATCTCCTATTAGTTGGTTCCTCTCAAGGTCAAGTTTAACCAAACTTGTACATGTCTTTAAAGTCCTTGGAATGGGGCCATTGAACATATTAGAAGGTACATAGAGAGATTGCAGTCTGCCACCTAAACATATATTTGCGGGTAAAGGTCCTGAAAGTGAGTTGTTAGACAACCCAAGTTCAACAAGGCTGATGAGATCTCCAAATTCTCGAGGAAGAGAACCTGATAATTTGTTATCAAAGATTAGCATTGCTTGTATGCTTTTTAGCTTGCCAAAAGTTTTTGGTATTGACCCCGAAATTTTATTTTGATACAAGATTAAATACTGGAGTTTTATCAGATTTCCAATTTCCTTGGGGATAGAACCAGTTATCCAATTTTCAGAGAGGGAGAGAAATACTAGCTTGATTATATTTCCTAAGCCGCTAGGAATAGAGCCAGAAATTTGATTGCTGGACAAGTCTAAACTCTGGAGATTCAGCAACATGCCCAGTTCTAAAGGTATTGGGCCTGTGATTTGATTTGCCACTAGTGCAGAACAGGGCATTAGCACCGGTTCGTAAGGACCTATAGTGTCGGTTACATAACCGCACTAATTTAGGTCACTAAAGGCCCCCCTTTAGCACCGGTTCAAAGACGAACCGGTGCTAAAGGGCAACCACGTGGCACTAGCCAGCTCCGGGGCTCGAGTTTTAGTACCGGTTGGTAACACCAACCGTACTATAAGGTTTGGAGGGTTTTGGTTTTATGATTTCTTTTTCATTTAATTTTGTGTTTCCATTTTAGTTCTTTTTCGTTTGCTGGTATTTTACGATACTACACATTGTACACGTTATTATATATATATATATATATATATATATATATATATATATATATATATATATATATATATATATATATATAATTTCTAGTAGAACCAATCATGCATATATATATCACATCAATGTCTCACAAATTAAACCACCATATTAATTAATTCACACATACACACATGTACAGATATATACAATTTCTCCTACATATGAATGTTGCCTTCGGAGCACGATGACAATTGAGAGTGGTTTTCATTGGGGCGGTAGCGGGTAATAGAATTCTCCATTCGGATTTATGACCTGGTCGAGCAAAAATCCCGCTATTTCCTCTTGAAGTGCTTCTACGCGCTCCGTTTCTATGAGCTTCTCCCGCACCTCTTTGAACTGTTAAGAAGGAGATCAATATGCATGTGTATTAGTTGTGTGACTAGCTAGATATCGATAATGGTGTAAAAATTGTGAATAGTGTTCTGACAAGCGTACCCATTGCTGTCTTTGAGATCTGCTCCTTTGGACGCCATCATGCGAATATTCTCGCAAACGCAGAATCCACACAGATCAGTACCGCTACCGCTTGAGGCCTTTACGAGAATGAAATTTGATCAGATAAAAATTAATCAAGCATGATAATTAAAGAGATGGCAGCTAGCTAGCTAGCTAGCTAGTACTACTTAATTACTTACCTTGGGTCGTAACCATTCAAGCTTTTGTTTCCACGGGCGGGCGTGGCGTGATGAATCTTGCCCAAGCCCTGCCAGCGCCGACAAAGAAAATGAATAAAGGGTTATTAAATAGTTCATATCATGAAATGACGAACTAAATAGGCCGAGATATATAGTTAATAATGATTGAAATTACCTGTTGACTATCCCATACAAGATGTTAAAGTCAGTTTTTTTTTGAAACTAGTGAGTCGAGTACTTCAACTGTTCCGTCGTCAACTTTAATGATACACAAGACCCAGTGAAATCTGCATATGCACACACGTTTACATGTCTTAATTAAGCGGGCATATGTTAGCAAAAACATGTAGCTATAGCTAGTAGGCAAAAACAGAGAATTTGTAGTACAAGACAGTGTGACTCACCCAAAGTGGTAAGGAAGTAGTATATCTTCATTGTATTTGAGGTGCTTCAAGAACTCTAGCATGCTGTCCTCTACTTCCTTTGCATGATGTTCATTTATCTTCCATGTGAATTCATTAACGGTGTTTGGGTCAATGAACCCAATGCCATAGCGTCCACCTTTTCTCATTTCATATATCTTCATCCTGCATAATACCACAGAAAAGAATATATATAGTGAGGATAATTACAGGTAATGATTGATCTCAAAGATCACTACAGCTAGCTTGAGACTTAAATTATAGAAAGAAATCACTTACGAGACAATAGCAATCGACGATAGATTTGTCGAGTGCTTCCTTATTGTATAACTGAAACAGTTCTAAATACTCAACGGACCCAGCTTTCTCATGGTAGTAATGGTCCTCCTTGACATTCACCATGAGGGACACTCGATCTGAAATCTTGGTCATGTTCATGTACCATTGATGCAATTCATACATTCTCGTTGGGAGGTTCTTGACCTTGTCAGCGCGACCAAAGGTTGGCCCGGACATATTGCCGCTTTACTTCATCCTCTCTAAGCAAAGGCATGGGTTCGATCTCGAGGAGTTGTCCAACAGTGATGTTGAGAACTTCAGCCTGCATTATATGCTCCTCCGTTATTACCACATTGCCCACCTCGGGAACATGCCTGTTTGCCCACAATAATATTGAGCGCAGATCATCACCTGTTGTTGGCACAACAAGCGAGGGATCGATTGCGCTACTGTTCTCCCAATTGGGAATGGTTTTCCGCATTTTTGGCAGCTGCTTCTTGTTTGCTCGATCCCGATGTAGGCGTGCTCGCCTCCCTTTGTAGACGTGCTCGATTTAACTTCCCGATGTGGCGCTCATAGTCTGTGTCAACAGGCTTGGAAGCTGGTGGTTGAGCCATACTGAATGAAGTGGTCAATCGTTTCCTCGTGCACTTTCTCCCTTGGCGGCGGTGGCGGTTTCGGTGCAAAATGGGCTTCCACCTCGCCTTCGATATGGCTGTGATTTCCTCCTCGGACTTGTCATAAGACCTCTGCGGAAGAGGCTTGTGCTTGGACCATATTTATACCGCTTGCCTCGCGTGTACTTCCAGCTGTACTACCTCGACTCAGACGGCCACGCACTGTGAGCTGCGGGGTGTCTCTGCGATTCGAGGCGGCGGAGATGGTAGACGGACTGAGTTGGACGAGGAGGAGGAGTGGCTGAGGTTGTGCCGGACTTGGAGGAGGAGTGGACGTCGATCTTTGTGGCGGACTTGGAGGATTGTCCTGACACTTTGCCGGACTTGGAGGAGGAGGATTGTCCTGACACTTTGCCGGACTTGGAGGAGCGGGAGTCTGCTGACTCGGTGGCGGACTTCGACGAGGACTCGGGTGACGCGGTGTGGGTGGCCTTGGAAAGATGATGCAATCCTTTTTCCATAGGATGATACGATGTTTGGCCTCTCCGAGAAAGCGCTCGCCGTCACCTCTAGCAATGTCAAGCTGTAGCCCCGAATATGGGTCCAGCACATCATCAACCACGACACGAGCATAGCCCGCTGTAATCGGGTTGCCATGGAAGGTTGCCTCGGGGGGATTTGTGAAAGCACAGCCGTCCGCCACCTTCATGGATATGTTCTTCATTTTGTAGTGTAGCTCGCAGTTAGTGTTCTCCGTGATGTCATCCACGGGGTATCTACCCAGCATTGGGTCGTCCGGGACGGAACCCACGCTGCTTCTCGGCATGGATGGGCCGGTGCTATCCAATGCTGGATCATCCGCTAGCTGCTGCAGCTGTTGAGACCCCCTTTGATGGGTAAGTGAGTCGATCTGCTCCTGCTGCCGCTGGAATTTGACTGCCAATTCCGCTTGACTTGCTTCTAGGCCTTGAAGGCGTTCATAGTCCTGCTTCTCTGCTCCTCCTCCATCTTCCTCTTCTTCTCCTCCGCAATCTTCTTTCTCGCACGGGTTACGTAGTCGGTGTTCCGGTCGAAAACCCTCATACCACGGAATAGCGCCCTTGCCTTGTGTTCTTCCCGGTGTTCAGATTTTCCGGCACGCGCGAAGCTCGTCGTTCTCTCTGTTGGGCTGGAACACCCCGTTCGTGCCTCTTCTATTGCAACAAGTATCGCATCGTCGGCTCCCTTCAGACTTGCCCTCGTCGAAACTTTTCTGTCTCGCGGTCCAACTCCCCCATGCGCATAGAACCAAGTCCCGACTCGACGGGCCAGCTCTTAGTAACCGGAGTGACACCTGCATCCTCCATCTCTTTCTCGACTTATCCCACTTAGGCATTGCCACCGATAGCCACCGCCCCACTTATGGAACTTATCCTTCTTTTCGGCATTCTTCTTGTTTATTCTCGACCGTTCCTTAGCTAATTCCGAATCCTTGAATTTCACGAAATCGCCCAATGATCACGTTGGTTCTCCGGTGTTCCCTTGAATCTGGAGTCTTCCTTCCTCCGCCGACGTATTTGTTCCATTCACCATTCTTGTAGTTCTTGAATGCGATCGCCATCATCTTAAGAGCAGCCTCTTTGACTTTCTCGCACATCCGCTTCGTGAAATGATCGGTAGGGTGAAATGTTCCATGAGAGTATCCCAAAGCAGATCTTTTGATTCTTGTCGACATAAGTAACATCCGGGCGTGGCTTTTTGGCGCCCTCCATTCTTGAAGTTTGATCGAGTTGGTCCTTCACAAGAACTCCGACCGATTTAACGAACTTGTTTGCAATCTTCTTAGGCGCTATTGGTTTGCCAAGACGGTCGCATGCCTCGATATTGTACTTTACGCCCGGCTTCAACTTTTATTCGGGCCTCGTTTCGTCCTTTTTCGAAGATTTGCTCGATCCGGATGGCTGAAAGAACAAAGATCGATTCGTTAATATATCTTCAAGTCATTTAAAACATGTGATGATCACCGGATGCCCGCTTATATAAATATATATATACCTCGTCGGTGTTTGTTGTTTCAGGATCATGTTCTTCGTCATCGTCATAATCATTCATGACTTCGTCGTGATCAAATATCATATCACCCTCTCCGGTGTTGTTTAGAAATTCAGAGCCGTCATAATCTTCTTCATTTTGATTATCATCTGGCCCGCGTATCATATCGAACATGGTCTATTCTCCTCTCTGTCGGTATTATGCGCCATAGCTTTTGTTTAACTAATCCAAAAGAAATATAAAACAATTTAGTATTCAAATCTCGAATAATAGATATAATCTCAATACATCGCCAGAATAATAGATATAATCTCGAATACATCGTCCGAATAATAGATATAATCTCGAATACATCGTCCAGAATAATAGATATAATCTCGAATACATCGTCCAGAATAATAGATATAATCTCGAATACATCTTCTCGAATAATATATAATATTGAAAAGTACGTCACTGGCTATTAGCTAATAAAGATCGAATACTACAGAAGAATCTAGGACACTCGCGGTTCCTCCGGCGTGGGCAGTGGACACCCAAAGAGAAGGAACCCTCACAGGATCATAGCTGAAGTGAGATCCCGAAGATCTCGCCACGTATTGGAGAACCTGCCGCCTCTAACGCAACCATGTAGCGATGGACGTGCTCGTCCTCCTCCCCGACACGGCGACGTACCACCTCCGGCGGGGCGGGTCCCTCCGCACCAAATCGCCCACGCGAACGCCACCAAACGAGATCGGTCGACGATCGGACCCTTGATCGGGTTCTCGTCAAGCGGCGCGCCCTCAAGCAGCACCTCCCGGTGCCAGCCAGTGAGCCAGTCCGGACATGGGTCGGCTGGGCGTCGTCGCAGACGGGTCGACGGCGAGGATGCGGGCGGCATCGTCGAGAACAAATACTAGCTATATGCCATAAAAAGTAACATTTTTTAATGATTGGATTTTGATAACTAAAATTTCTAACATTTCTATATATATAACTAACATTTCTATAACATTTCTAACAATGCTATATATAACTAACATTTCTATAACATTTCTAATATTTTAGAACTAAAAACAGAAAAAAAATTATAACATTTCTATATATATAACTAACATTTTATAACTATTTCTATAACTAAAAAGCAGAAAAATTTCTAACAATTCTAACTTTTTATAACTATATATTTCTATAACTAAAAACAGAAAAATTTCTACAATTTCAAACATTTCTAACAAATCTAACAATTCTAACATTTCTAACTATTTCTAAAAACAGAAAAATTTCTACAATTTCAAACATTTCTAACAAATCTAACAATTTCAAACATTTCTAACAATTCTAACAATTCTAACAATGTATGTGTGTGTGTGGCTCACGGCCGGCTAGGCGAGAGGCGAGCGCAAGTGGCAGCGACGGACGACGGCGGCGCGGCGACGACGGGCGGCGACGAGGGACGGACGTCTGGGCGAAGCGGCGACAAGCGGCGGCGGGCGAGCGCGGCGAGCGACGGACGGGCGGACGACGGGACGGGCGGCGACGACGGGACGAGCGGCGGCGACGACGGACGAAGCGGCGGCGGGAGCGAAGCGGCGGCGACGAGGCGGCGGCGACGACGGGTCGAAGCGGCGGAAGCGGCGGCAGTGCAAAGAAGAAGAAGCAGAGGAGATGAGAAGCGGCGAAATTTTGAAGTGTTTAGTTATATAGAAGGCACCTTTAGTACGGTTGGAGCCACCAACCGGTACTAAAGGTCTGTTTTGGCTGTGCAAGCGGCGAAGCGACCCCTTTAGTACGGGTGGTGGCACAAACCGGTACTAAAGGCCCCCCCTTTAGTACCGGTTTGTGCCACGACCCGGTACTAAAGGGGGTGCGCTGGCGCCGGTGCGGTGCGGCAAGTTTAGTCCCACCTCGCTAGTCGAGGGGCTACCGCACTGGTTTATAAGCCCCAGTGCGGTAGCTCTCTCGAGCTCCTCTCCTATTCAGGCCTACTGGGCCTACCTGTCCTCCTCGCCTTGTGGGCCTACTGGGCCTTCGCGGGCCTGCATCCTGGCCCAATGAAAGGTTGTATCGCTGGTCGTATGCAGGCCGCTTTGGCCCAGTAGGCGGGCTTTTTTTGCTTTATTTTTTTTGTTTTATTTATTTTTGAGTTGTTTTTTGTTGTATTTAGAGTTTCTTTGTGAATATTTTTGCTTTAGGTACAAAAAATTACAAACTTTCTCTTAGTGCCGGTAGATTTCAAATTTGAATAGTTTAAATTTTGAATTATTTGAAATTTGTGTGAATCACTAGTTTGTGAATAACTTAACTTTGAAAAAAGTTTTTCCAGTGATTCTTTTTTCTTATGTTCAATATTAGTGTGTTTTATCATTATATTCAATTTAGTAATGCTTAGGTTATTTAAAAATGAAATGCCTTTGTAACAGTTCAGTTTTCGCTGAAACCCCGATACTTCAAAGAGATTGTCCATTTTGTACGAAGTGCATCCAGCTTTTGTCGTAACCCTCTCTACTTTCTTGCACATGCTATTTATATGAAATTATGATACCATGCCAACTTTCAACCTTTTCGAGTTCATTTGAGTTGCTTTTCAATTTCAGGTCATTTAGCTCGAAAAAATCAGTAAATGTATGAAAAGAATTTGTTTGCACATAAAATTTCTTCGCGTTTCAAATGCCAAAACACTTAACTACCCTAACTATTACAGACATTCCCTCCGGGTGTGAAACACAGAAGAAAGTGATGATAGTGAAGCCGATCACATCCTGATCTTTGGGTGTGAAACTTTTCTTCGCGTGTGTCCCTTTGCGCCCGTAACCATGGAAAATCTTCATCATTTACCGGGATGCTCGGGTCAATATTCACTGTGAATGGAGCAATTTCATCAAACTTTTCATAATCTTCTGACTTGTCTGTCTTGTCATCCACTCCCACGATGTTTCTCTTCCCAGAAAGAACTATGTGCCGCTTTGGCTCATCGTACGATGCATTCGCTTCCTTATCTTTTCTTTTTCTTGGCTTGGTAGACATGTCCTTCACATAGAAAACCTGTGCCACATCATTGGCTAGGACGAATGGTTCGTCTGCATACACAAGATTGTTGAGATCCTTGTTGTCATTCCGTCGCGGGTCTTCCGTTACCCGCCTCGTGTCATATTGACCCATTTGCACGAAACAAAGGGACCTTTAAACCACGTCGATAGTCAAGTTCCCATATGTCCTGTATATAACCATAATATGTTTCCTTTCCGTCTTGGTTTACGCATCAAAGCGGACACCACTGTTTTGGTTGGTGCTCTTCTTATCTTGGGCAATCGTGTAAAATGTATTACCATTTATCTCGTACCCTTTGAAAGTCATTATATTCAAGATGGTAAGCGGGACAGCAAGTACAGGTCATCTTCAATAGAGGTGGCATGCATGGTATGCGTCTCGCAACCAGTTGGCGAAACTCTGGTTTGTTCACGTGTAATCCACTCATCGACCGCTCCGGTGTTTGGAGCGTAGCAAATTCTTGTGTTCATCCATATACGGAGCCACCAAGGTGGAATTCAGAGAACTGTGTAGTGTGCTTCAAAGTGAGAGAATGTCCGTCCATACATATTATTTGTTCCCCTCCTAGCGTGCATTTTCCATCGATCGCCCTTATGCCGCGATTCAGAACACCAATCGGCTTAAGGTCGGAATAAAGTCAATACAAAACTCAATGACCTCCTCATTTTGATGGCCCTTGGAGATGCTTCCTTCGGCCTAGCACGGTTATGAACATATTTCTTTAAGACTCCCATGAACCTTTCAAAGGGGAACATATTGTGTAGAAATACAGGACCCAAAACGTTAATCTCTTCGCATAGGTGAACTAGGACGTGCGTCATGATGTTAAAGAAGGATGGTGGGAACACCAACTCGAAACTGACAAGACATTGCACCAAATCATTATGTAACCTTGGTATGATTTCTGGATCGATTACCTTCTGAGAGATTGCATTGAGAAATGCACATAGCTTCACAATGGCTAATCGAACGTTTTCCGGTAGAAGCCCCTCAATGCAACCGGAAGCGCTTGCGTCATAATCACGTGGCAGTCATGAGACTTTAGGTTCGGAACTTTTCTCCGCCATGTTTATTATTCCCTTTATATTCGACGAAGCCGACGGTACCTTATATCGAAAGGCATTCAAAGAAGATTTCCTTCTCTTCTTTGGTAAGAGCGTAGCTTGCATGACCACGATGTATGCCATCTTCTCCGTGCATACGTTGCTGGTCCTCCGTGCCTCGGTGTATCTTTTGTCTTCCCATACACGCCCAAGAAGCCAAGCAGGTCACGCAAAGATTCTTCGTGGACGTGCATCACGTCGATTGCGGAGCGGACCTCTAGGTCTTTCCAATATGGCAGGTCCCAAAATATAGATTTTTCTTCCACATGGGTGCGCGTCCGTCCGCGTCCTTCGAACAGGTTGTCCGCCAGACCTTTCCAAATATCACCTTCAAATCCTTGACCATATCATGTACATCAGCACCAGTATGATGGCGAGGCTTCGTCGGTGATCCGCCTCACCTTTGAAATGCTTGCCTTTCTTTCTTACGGGATGCCTGCTCGGAAGAAATCGACGATGTCCGGTACACATTCTTCTTACAACTATTCAAATATATATTGTCGGTATCATCCAAACAGTGCATGCATCCGCGGTATCCCTTGTTTGTCTGTCCCGAAAGGTTACTGAGAGCAGGCCAATCATTGATGGTCACGAACAGCAACGCCTTGAGGTCAAATTCTTCCCCCATGTGCTCATCCCACGCACGTACACCTGTTCCATTCCACAGGCTGTAAGAGTTCTTCAACTAATGGCCTTAGGTACACATCAATGTCATTGCCGGGTTGCTTAGGGCCTTGGATGAGCACCGCATCATAATGAACTTCCGCTTCATGCACAACCAAGGAGGAAGGTTATACAAACATAGAGTCACAGGCCAGGTGCTATGGTTGCTGCTCTGCTCCCCAAAAGGATTAATGCCATCTGCGCTTAGACCAAACCATACGCTCCTTGCGTCATCCGCAAACTCCTTCCGTACTTTCTTTCGATTTTTCTCCACTGCGACCCGTCGCGGGTACTCTCAACTTTCCGTCTTTCTTACGGTCTTCTATGTGCCATCTCATCGCCTTGGCATGCTCTTTGTTTTGGAACAACGTTTCAACCGTGGTATTATAGGAGAATACCACATCACCTTGGCAGGAATCTTCTTCTGGGCGCCGCCCTCGACATCACCGGGCTCATCGCGGCTGATCTTATAGCGCAATGCACCACATACCGGCAAGCGTTCAAATCCTCGTACTCACCGATGCAGGATGCAATCATTAGGGCATGCATGTATCTTTTGCACCTCTAACCCTAGAGGGCGACAGCCTTCTTTGCTTCAGACGTACTCTCGGGCAATTCGTTGTCCTTTGGAAGCATATCCTTTATCATTATCAACAACTTTCCAAATCCCTTGTCGATACACCATTCTCGCCTTCCATTGCAGCAATTCCGATGTGGTGCCCAGCTTTTCTTGTCACCTCACGCAATTCTGGTACAACAATTTTTGTGATCCTCTAACATGCATCGCAACTTCTTCTTCTCCAAATCACTTGCGAGTTTCTCTTTGCATCGGCAATGGCCCGACCTAGATCATCAACGGGCTCATCGATGCCTCTTCTTCAGCTTCTTCCGCATTGCGGCTCAGCTTCTTCCGCATTACCGGCTCAGCTTCTTCCCCATTGTTGTATCATCGTATTCAGGGAACCCATGCCCGGGATAGCTGTCGTCGTCCTCTTCTTCTTCATTGTCTTCCATCATAACCCCTCTTTCTCCGTGCTTGGTCCAAACATTATAGTGGGGCATGAAACCGGACTCAAACAGTGGGCGTGAATGGTTCTTGACGAGAGTAATTGTGACCATTCTTACAGACACCACATGGACAAGGCATAAAACCATCCGCCCGCTTGTTTGCCTCGGCCGCAAGCGTAAAAGTATGCACCCTCAACGAACTGGGTGAGCATCGGTCATCGTACATCCATTGCGGCTCATCTTCATTACACAACACGAATAGACCAAATTAATACAAGTTCATACATAAAGTTCATACAACACTTAAATGCAACAAACAAATAACTCTCTAGCTAAAGCATTTAAATGCAACAACAAATGCGATCAAGATCGCAACTAAGGTAACAATTGATCCAACAGCATAATGATACCAAGCCTCACTATCGATGGCATATTTTCTAATCTTTCTATTCTTCAAGCGCATTTTCTCCATCTTGATCTTGTGATCATCGGCGACATCGGCAACATGCAACTCCAATTCCATCTTCTCCCCCTCAATTCTTTTCAATTTTTCTTTCAAGTACTCGTTTTCTCTTTCAACTAAATTTAACCTCTCGACAATAGGGTCGGTTGGAATTTCCGGTTCACATACCTCCTAGATAAAAATATCTATGTCAACTTGATGGGCATAATTTGTCATAAACACGAAATGCAACTAATAGTTTTAAAAGAGAATATACCACATCCGAATCATAACAAGGACGAGGGCCGACGGGGACGGATATCAAAACCATGGCACTATGTATAACAAACAACGTACGGGTAAGATAATTATTACATGATTAACTATATATCCAAATCACACAAACATCAATTTTTTATATAAAATTACATGAACAAGAGGCTCACCACAAGGTGGTGCCGTGACGGACGGCAGTGTGAGGCGATCGGCGGTGGTTACGACGGAGATTTAGAAGGCACTAAGTAAACCACACCTACATATGCAAACTAAGTGTTATTTTTGACCTCAAATTGCATATAAATCAAATACTAGCACATATATATATATATATCCTCCCAAATTACTAAACTCACAAATTAGTAACTATATAAAGCATTGCAAGAGCTAATCTAGCAATGAGAGATGAAAGGACAAAGTTGCTAACCTTTGTGATCATTTGAATGGATGGGGGCCTTCAAATCTTGACAAATTTTGGGCAAAATGTGTGATGAGCTTGAGAGGAAGAGGGGAAGAACAGAGAGGAGAGGGGAAAGGGGAAGAACAGAGCGAGCTCGGGTGGACGAAGGGTTTATGTAGGACGACCTTTAGTACCGGTTCGTGCCAAGAACCGGTACTAAAGGTGCTGGAGGGGGCCCAGACTGACAACATCCTGCCACCACTCTCATTAGTACTGGTTCGTGGCACAAACCGGTGCTAAAGGTTAGCCACGAACCGGTACTAATGAGAGCGGCCCGGCTAGCCGTTGGAACCGGCACTAATGTATACAAACCGGCACTAATGTGCTTCACATTTGACCCTTTTTCTACTAGTGTGCATAGAGATAAAGTTCACTGAGCATAGTGAGGTTCCCTAATTCTGTTGGTATTGAACCTGTCATTTGATTTCTATCGAGATCAAGTTTGTTTAGCATGCTGAGGTCGCCTAGTTCTGGGGGTATTGAACCTGTGATTTGATTTTCAAAGATAAAAAGTGTGTTCATCGGAATTGGACCTGAAAAACCATTTGCATTAAGATAAAGACCTTGCAAATGTACTAGCTTGCCTATTTCTTGGGGTATAGGCCCTGAAAATTGATTACCAAACAGGAGCAAAACAATTAGGTGGGTCAGATTTCCAAAGGTTTTTGGTATAAAACCGCTTAAGGTGCTATTGCTTAGCTGTAGAATTTGTAGGTTGACAAGCCTTCCAATCTCCTCAGGAATGCTACCTGATACCATGGTTTGGTGAATGACAAGTACATTTAACATTGTTAGGTTGCCCAGAGACACAGGGATATGTCCCGTGAGTCTATTAAATGAGAGACCAAGATAGCTGAGACTTTGCAGGTTACCAATCTCATAGGGAATTTTTCCTGTGAGCTGGTTGTAGGTAAGGTCAAGTATGGAAAGTGCTGACAGGGAGCAGATACTAGCGGGCAATGCACCATGGAGACTGTTGTTTTGAAGATCAAATGATCAATAGATGTGAGGAATGGAAGAGCTGAGAAGTTGAGCTCACCAAGCTGGCCACGGATGCCTGCATCCGGCAGGGAGATGTTGGTCACCACCCACGACATGCGGCGGCCATGGCGAACAACCGTGCACATGATGCCCGTCCAGTTGCAGGGGCTAGTGTTTTTCTGCCAAGAGCTCATCTGCATCGGTGGACTTGTAAGTGTAGCTTTCCAGTGGAGGAGGGCCATGTGTTGAGACCTCAGTGAGATCCCTCCATGACGTGTCCCATGTGCTTCTTCCAAGAGAAGAAGGCACGTCACCAGCAGTAGGCAGAGGTCCAACAATGGTGTTGAGCAAGATGGCAGTTGGGTGGAAGCTGCTACTGGATGACTAATCTTCAGTGTGTCCTTTCTTCTTTCCCTTTGGCAGCTGTTGCTGGGCAGACAGTTTTTCCTTTTTCAGTGTCGCCATCTATTCCTCTTTTTTTCTTTCCTCGTGCGTGTGGAAGAATGACACAGTAGTTATTCCTAGGAAGCAGCTGGAAGAATGACACAATGTCTGCACGGGAGGAGCTAGCTGCGTTCTCGGCACTACAGCCAACTTGTCCTTACCTGTTACTGATTCAGTTATGGCAATTCCATAAATAAATTGGAGCAGCTTGTCTTGAGCTATATCCTCTACATGTTTCTCTTTTCAGTTTTCAGTACATAGAACAAAATATTTAGCTCAAGGACTCGTGGCTGGTGGTGCAGTGTAAGGACAAAGTGTGGGGAAATTCCGTGATGTTGTCTGGTGGTAAAAATAAGGTTTCAGTGTTAAATTGCGGTTAATACAAATGCTGGACTCCAAGTCTTGTTGGAAGTGATGTGTCCGAGGAAAACGATGAAGTGGCACTGTACAACCATACAAGTCATGTGGAATTCATAGCCTGTACAGCAAGCAGAATCTTCACCACACAAACTGAAGAAAAAAAAATCCAAGCTCAACTTGGTCGATGCCTGCCGGCCCACGTACGTTGTTGATTGCTTGTAACATCTAACACGCCAATATTCCCAGGTATGCCCTTTTCTAATATACGAGTAATCAAATGAGTGCAAATTAAATTCACTTGTCAATCTCTGATATTCCGTCGAAAATCTGAGAAGGCACTGAGCAAGCTAGAATAATATTTGTTTTGGAATAATGGCGAGTGATAATGGGGGCGGCTCGCCGTACGGTGGTTGTACATCCTCACTAGCTGAGCTGAATTATGATGGATTTTCGGGGTTGAATGGGTATCCGCTTCTCTTATCAGTATGTACATGGTTGTCTTATGTAGTTATATTGGAAGTCGTTCTCTGAACTCTGAATTTGTTAGAAATGGTTTCTGAACTCTCAACTTGTTAGAAATGGTTTCTGAATTCTGAACTCAGAACTGGTATAAATCCACTTGTCTTATCTGCTTGTCTATTAGAAAGGGATAAAGGGGGCTGTCCTCTGAACTCGACAATTGTTCAGTCACCTACCTAACCTAGCTGAAACAAGTCATCAGTCATCACGGGAAAGCAAGCGAGGTGGAAATTACGTTTTGTCTTAAGCTATTGTCTTAAGCTGAAACAAGTCGTCAGTCATCACGGGAACCTTTTTGCGCAACACAACAATAAACTCTGGAAAATTCCATGCAGGAATTCTATTGATGGTTTATATGTTCGATTGAGGTTAAGACAAATACTGGACCGCAAGTCTTGTGGGAAGTCATGTGTTTGGCTGCAGCTTGTGGAATTCAAAGCTGCTGCTGGCCGCCTGTTTTCTTTCTTCAGTGTCGCCATCTCTTCCTCTATTTTCTGTCCTCGTCCCTATGGAAAAATGACACAGGGCTTATTCCTAGAAAGCAATACCACGGCGTACGCCTGCTCCTATATTTCCCAATTCTCCTCCGTCAACAACTCATGCACTGAATGGACTTGAATTAACATTGCAGCTGGGTTTTTCCTTGATGGTATCCCCTGTGATTTTTTGGTAGTACTTCCTTGTTTATTTGATCATGTAAAACTGCTTCAGTATATATGTCTTAAGCTATCCTAAACTGCTTCAGTATATATGAGGCCATGGCTGCAACTTCTGGAACTCAAAGCCTGTGCAGCCAAGCAGCATCTTGACCGCACAAACTGAAGAAAATACAAACTCAAGTGGGTTACCGGCGCTTTCTATACATCTACCAGGCCGCGTACCGTCTAACATCCGACACGCCAAAATTTTCTTCTCCATTGTCACCATCTATCCTCTATTTTCTCCTTTGGAAAAAATGACAGATTAATTTCCCCTGTGAAATATTCCTTAGACAGTGATGCAAACTCTGTAGCTCATGAGCTAGCAAAATTCAGTTTTTGTAGTCAATGAACCTCTGGGTTTTTTACTTAGCCAACTAGTGAAGAATGTAATTGTTCTTTAAATCAATAAAGCTAGCCATGATGGAATTTGTGTGTTTGGCTGCTTCTTGTGGAATTCAAGGCATCTAGAAGCAAGCAGCATCATGGTCACACAGACAGCTGGAGAAAAGTTGCAACCTCAGGTGGGTTGAAGGAATCAGTAAAAGTCGCATGTTTCATTTTAGCTCAAGTATAAAGTACTCCCTCCGCCCAATAATATAAGAACACTTTTTAAGCTAAAATAGTTTGAAAAACGTTCTTATATTATGGAACAGAGGGAGTACAACACAAATTACGTAGCATCTTGATGAGCTACAAATACAAGGCAAATGCTCTTCCTACAAGCTGAACTGATGCAACGAGCTGTCTTGTTACTAAAATAAAAGGATTCAGAAATCAGAACCCCTCAAAAAGAGATGAATCTTTGTACCAAGCAAACACATGATAGGTAAAAAGAGATGCAACCCCCTCAAAAAGGTAAAAACAAAATGTTGTTGAGTGCTTGATGTCCAGAGCAAAGGCATGATGTTACTACCTACCTGTAATTAGCACACAGCTATGTTATAGACCTTGAGTAGTTTCAGTTGTTCCACAACTTCAGGTCATTTTGGAATCTAAACATCCACATTTATGATACTAGTAACTAGCACTATACTTTTGAGACATCCTCCAGTAGAGTTGAGATCATCAAAACAAGCATGCCGCCTTTGTACGTGTCCATCAAAACTTGGACATAATATTATCAATACAACGATCCATACAAAAATTGCCACACGAACATAGCATGCAGATATATATGTCTTCAAAATCACTTCCGCGAGAAAAAATAGTTCATGACATTTGCTTAAATAATACAAATAAGTAACACCAAACTGTCATATAGTGCCTCCACGGCAAAAACAGGGAATCTTGGGGCCTACTTATGTCGGTTTCAAAACGGTTACAGAGAGTAGAAATTAAGCAACCAGAATTACGGTTGACAGTAATACACCAGTGGTGCCTACTACAGTATTAAAGTTTCATTCACCAGATGCCATCCAAAGATCATCATTAGACTGTCATACAGAAAAATTATACAGTAAAGGTAGAAGGCAATAGAAAGTCCACACAAGTGAATCTAGGTCGGATGATGCACACAACCTTGTCCAATGATGCACACGGAACAACTTAATGTCTTCAGCAGCAAATTTATACTGAAAATTTTGGAGACCACTTCATCAATAGCCGCCAAGGCCAATTCTCTTCCTAAGGTCATCTGAATAGTTGCTGGAGTAGTGAACTGACTTGGCGACACCCTGCGCAGCTTGCAAAGAGACCTCGCCACAACACTCAATGACCAAAGACTCCAACTTATGTGCACGCCTCAGTTCAGCCACTCCAAAATCAGTAATGTAACGACAGAACTGAAGTGTGAGATTACTCAAGCCTGGGGTGTGCGCAATGAAGCGTATCCCAGCATCAGTTACCGCATGACACAATATAAGCTGAAGTGTCTCTAGATGTGGTGAGGATGAGAGGCCCTTCATCCCCTCGTCATCAAAGAAGTTGGCGGTATTTAGCACAAGAACACGAATCGGGCAGGACTGAATGAGTGCCAGAAAACCCTGCTGTGTGAACCCTATTTCTGATGGCCAGTCAGGTGAACATTCTGTAAAGCTGAGGTCTACCGTCTGAAGCATACGGCAGTTGAGGGCTAGAGCGTAAAGGCTGTTGTCGGTAAATGATGTCCTGGTTTCACAATAGCCGACATCACTAGTGTAGTGCTGCAGGTTGAGCCAAAGTGAGATGCTTTTAAGGTTGCTGCAGCTCCGAGATAATGCAATCATGTCATTGTCATTTAGGGCACAAACATACTCAAGGCAAAGCTTCTCCAATGTTTTACATTTCCCTAGGACAACACGAAGTCCTACTTCCGGCCAAGTTTTAATACGCGCCAACCTTAAATCCTTCAAACTCTCACAGCAGAAATCATACAAATCCATGCTGTGAGCATCGTACGAGGAGTCATAGACCGCATCACCTGCAAGACTATCATATCTTCCTCTTTTCCCCTCAAACTCAAACTTCTGGAGCTTCATCCATCCTGAACCAAACTTTATGAAGTCATGATGATTGATTCCTTTGCAATCCTTCACTACAAGCTCTTCAAATGATCCATCCCTACCAAGGTATTCCAGCCACTCTACACTGTCAATTTTCTCGCAACCAATAAGGTGGAGAGCAGATAGACTTGTGCAACCAACTGCAACCGAGAAAAGTCCAACTGACGTTATTTTTGGTGTGGAGTTGAGCCTGAGAGACACCAATGTCTTGCAATAAGCTAAACAAGCAAGCCCAGAGTGATCGATGAATGAGCAGAAGCTTAAGGTGAGGTCAACCAGCGAGGAACAGTGAGATGAAATCACAGAAAGGCCTTTGTTGTCCAGCTGCTTTCCATGTCCAGGTATCCAACCAGAGTAATCGATTTCCAATTTCCGCAGATTTGGGAAGCGGGCGCATAATGATGTCAGTGCTTTTGTAGCGGTGCAAAGACCGGAACCAAAACGGATAGCACCCCTTTGATTCCCCTCTATCTTGTAGAGCTGCTTTGACACAAGGGAAAGAGAATTGAGATCACTTGTCGTGGTGATCCTGTTGAGAATCTCAGTCAGCAGAGCCTCTGGTAGGTCCTCCATCGAACAATTCAGCTGTACCAATCATCAGGAAATATATATCAAGGTTCAGAAAACAACCGAAAGAGCTGGACTCAAACTTATTATATATCAGAATAATGCATGTGAATATAGATGGAGATCACACTGGCGACAGACACTCATTACCAAGAATATATTACTCATTTTGTGTATCCGTCCAAAACTTGTTTGTTCTTCACAAGCATGGAGATTTATTAACATAGCTAGCACCTTATCTGTGTCCAGATTGTTAGAAAGAAAAGGTGACGCTACAAGCGGGCCACATCATTAAATTAAACTAGCTACCACCATCAAGTAGCAGAGGCTGAGTAATGAACTAATAACTAAGGGAATATAAAGAAACGAGCTAGATTTGACGCAAGCAATTCTGCAAGAAGACCCACGTGCTGAATCTGAACCAAATTATTTGGAGGCACCTAATTAGTAACATGAAAACCAGAGCAAGCAAATTGAAATTACTACTTGTAGCTTTTGCCTGGGCAAGAAAGAAAGCAGAGACATCATTTTGTCACGGCCGATGAGTTCACAGGGTGCAGTTATTATTAACAGATAACACCAATCGAATATATGTTCAACTAGAAATACTGCTATTTGCTGCAACCCTAGGCAAGTAATCAGATGCAAATAGCTTACTTTCTACTCCCTCCGTCCCATAATGTAACACGTTTTTTGACACTAGTGTAGTACCTAGGAGAATGTCATTACAACATTAATGAGCTTTAGGTCCAACCAGGCATGATTTATTAAAGTAGATAGCACCTTATCTGTGTCTGGATTGTTAGGAACAAAAAATACAGGCGTGCCACATCATTAAATTAAACAAGCTACCACCATAATTAAGTAGCAAGCAGAGCCTGAATAATGAACAAACTTATTTGGAGGAACCTATCTAATTAACAGTAACATGAAATCCAGAGCATATATGCAAACTAATTAGCACTTGTAGCTCCTGCTTCTGCTTGAGCAAGAAAGAAAGTCAGGAAATCAATCATTTCGCCACAGCCGTTGAGTTGAGTTCACAGCAGGGCCAATCTACAAATACTCTTATGGATGTACTCCTAGGTACTCCCTCCGTTCATAAATAATTGTCTTTCTAGAGATTTCAGCAAGTGACTACATACGAAGCAAAATGAGTGAATCTACACTCTAAAATATGTCTATATACATCTGTATGTGGTAGTCCATTTGAAATCTCTAAAAAGACAAATATTTAGGGAAGAAGGGAGTACCTAGGAGAATGGCTTTACCACATTAGCTAACTTTATTTACGGATGGGGATGATATATACTCCTACTACCGGTTTGGTTTCCCCTGTCAAGAACAAGAAGGCGAATCGGAAAACGGCGGCCAACGCAACGCAAGGAGCAGGGATGGAGGAGGAGGGAGGGGTCTCGCAGGTGAGGAGAAGCGAAAAACGGGGGTACCTTCCTTGACCACGACCGGCCGGGAGACAAGGACATCGCCGCCGCCGCCGCCGCCGCTCGACCTCGCTCGGAGATGGCAGAGAGCAGAGTGTAAACCCTACTACCAGTCTCGTTCGTCTCTGGAATCCAGCGGAGCGGAGGAAGATGTGGGCTCACATGGGCTTTCCACGCCCGGAATGGGCTGCAGCCCGACGAGCGCTATTTTTCGGCCTTCTACACATTTTGTTTCTTGGTAATAAACACAGAGAAATTTAAAAGTAAGAAAAACATATAGAATGTTCATATAATCATTTCAGTAAATGAGTACATTTGTAAGCCATTGAAAAATATGCCCATGTCCACGAAGCGAATTTTCATCTAGTACTTATTAAAATGTCTAGCAGTTTTTTTTTCAAATGTTCCTGTATGCAAAAAGGGAATGTTCATGTCTGACGTGAAATGTTCACATATATCAAAATAAAATAAATGTTTGTGTTTATGAAAAACTGGATATGTATTCTCATAAATGCTCTTGTATGTAAAAATAAATGCTCATGTACATCCATAAGAGTATTTCGGAAGGATTCTTACATGTGATGGAAATGTTCATACTGTATCTTAAAGAGATGTTCATGCTTTGACACGTGTTCAAAAACAAGTGCTCATGTACCTCATGCAAATACTCATTATTTACCTAGAAAAATAGTATCAAGTAAAACTAAACATAATAATATATTAAGGGCAAAAAACAAAAGTGAAGATGAGTAAAAGAGAATAGGAGTCTTGAAATAAAAATAATAAAAGAATAAGGAAAAAATAGCACGGTCATAGTTATTGCGCCACGCCCCGTGTGTTGCTGAAATGGCCAATGTATCGCATAGAGAAGGAAAAATAGGTGTTATAAAACAGTTTAGTATTTGGTTTCACTAGCGCAGAAATGGCTGCTAGCCGCGTTCGTAAAACATAATTAGTGGTGCTATAGGCCGACGCCGCGAGTATGATGTCAGTGGTAAGGTGTCATCAGTGGGGGCGCTAGCCAATGTCGTTAGTAGAACAATATTAGTGGCGTCGCGCCCAAAATACGTTCTGAGTTAGTGACATTGGAAAATAAACATCGGAGATACCTTTTAAGTTAGTGGCATTACGCACCCATACTCGCCGTTAGTAAATACGGAGTAATATACTACATGACACTTTTGTAAATGTTGACAGCATTAAAAATATACTACACTGACAACTTTTTCTCCATTTAATCCCTACTTTCCCTGAATGCAAGTAGCACGATGATATGTCTCAAACGTATTTATAATTTTTGATTGCTTCATATTATTATCATACCATTTTTACATACTTCTTTTAATAATTTGTATTATTTTTATTTGGACTAACCTAATAATCAAATGCCAAAGATCAACTCCTGTTTCATACCATTTTGGGGTTTTTTAGGTGAAATTTTCAAGGAGCCGGAATGTGCTAATTTTTGTGAATTTATTTATGAAATAAAAGATTTCTATAGACAAAAACAGGAAGCTGGGGAGCCACGTGGGCTCCACAAGAGCAGCTAGCGCGGTAAAGGTCCCCACCTGCGTGGACTACCCGTGTGGGAGCTCCCAAAGTCGGTTGATGCCCATCTTGCGCCGCAAGAAATATAATTTTATGAAGAAAAAAATTGTGTTAAAAGATAAGGCCGATCGGCAAACCTTTGAATATTGAATAAACGATGCTCGGCCTTAGAAACAGTACTGAAACAGAGTGAAAATAGAGAGAAACAGAGGAAGAAGAGATCCAGTTTCGAAGGAGAGGAGAGGAGAGTGTAAACCCTATAGGTAGTCTCGCTCGCATCGCATTTCTAGGTCGTCTCTTTAATTTCCAGCGGAGCGGAGGCAGATGTGGGCTAGAGCGGCCCTTCTCTGACATGGGCAATCTAGGAATGTCTACGGGCCGACGACGCTATTTTTGGCCTTCTAGACCTTTTTTGTTTATATATGAAAAACAGAAGAAAAAAATCTAAAGGTAAGAAAAAATATTGAAAAACATACAAAATGTTCAGAAATTTCAAAAAAGTTCCCGATCTGAAATTTTTGTTCGGAATTTCATGGATGTTCACAACTTGAACAAATTTGTTTGCGCTTTTTAACATTTGTTCACAAATTCAAAAATGTTCACACTTTTTCAAAATATACACTTTAAAAATATTGTTCATCAAATTGTCTTAAAATGTCCACGTACATTGGCATTGTCGCTACAGTGAATGATTCTGGTTCGCTATAGTGGCGTAGTCCGGATCTGTGGCTCCGGTTGGTTCAATAAGGTTGCCTTAGAGCATCTCCAGCCGTTGGCCCCACAGGGGGCGCGTAAAATCGCCATCTGGGGTGAGCCGGCGCAAAAAAACTGCCTGAGGGCGAGTTGTTCCCAGTCGCCGGCCCCAGGGCCGCCCCCAGACGCGTCTAATTTAAAAAGAAAAAACCATTTGGCGAAGTTCGGTTAAACACGGCTAAAATTCGGCAAACTTTGACATATCTAACATTCTTAAGAAGTTGCTCCCCATTTCTACCTATTCTCTCAACATGCACACTATCCACATCATCACCAAGCCACATCATCAATACTATTTTTCCTGTCCGTAATTAATCTCTGTGATTGTCCAGGTCACGCGCCTGCGATCCAACGAGAGACTGCATGCATGCACGCGTGAGACAAGCCAATAATGTGCCAAGCAGTTACATCAAATCGCTGCGGTTAATTAGTGCCAAGCAAGCATGCAACAAATTACATCCAAGCCCATGCATGTCGCCCCTTAAATAGGTGATGTTAATTATAACCCAACCTGGAGTATGTTATAGGAGTAATCTACAGCCGATCTAACACAATCGCTCCATCCTCATCGTCATTTTCTCCGCCGCTATCTCTTCCGCCTCCACTACTGGAGCTCTTCCTTTCATGAATGCAACCACGTATGAATATCAAACAACAGAATTCATCCCCTCATTTTCTCACCCTCCACTACCCTGCATTTTTTTGGCTCTCATTATTCGTCACACGATCTCTCTCCACCTGATTGGCGTCCCGACGTTTCACCTCTCCGCAAACCATTAGACGGCCTCTTTAACAGCGGTGTCTACGACGGCCTTATTTCCTCTCCCATATGTGAGGTTGATCGACCGAGCGTATGGGGACTAGATTTTTAGATCTGTCCATGTGCTCTTTCTTGATTGCTCCTGATTCCTGATTATAGGTTTCTGCAATTTTTTGGCGACGCGCTGCAGCAACCGGCACTTGACGCCACTGCCATCGCTGCCATGGAGTCGGCGCTTCGGTTGCATGGAGTGCATCCACTTGGACTACAGCCGAAGCCGCGCTGTCGCCAACATGCTTTGGTCCGTCCCCTTCGCATGTCACAACCACGAGCACGGCTATTTGACAATCCCACCGCCCGGCACCACGCTGTCCGTGATCACCATCCAGCCGGAAGCCCGGAACGCCACAGAGCGGAGGCAGGCGAGACGACCTACTTGCTGTTGCCAAGAGAAAGTCCACGGTACCTACTCCAACTTCCTCTATTTCCTTTGTCCCGCAAGGTAGGCAACATTTTGTCCGTAAAAAACATTCTTACGTTTTGTAGTGAGGATCTAAAGGTGATGTTGGGGTCATTCAACCGTCAACAGGAGCCTTGCACTTACAAGGCTTAAGAAGATGCTACTTTCCAAGGGGTTGCTGTTATGCTAAATTAAAGGTAATAACAAGGCCATCCGCCAGACATAAAAATAGATTGTTCAAGGAGACGATGTGTAGTTATTTTTTTCCATTGAATTTATCTACTGCCAGAGTATGTATGTGTAACTTTTATTTGCAGTTTGTTGATGATGATGGAAAATTTTACCTGGACATGAGGTAGTGTTTTGAGACTATGAAGGACTCAGCAGAAGTAGCTTAATTAACAAAATTCAGTGCTATTTTTGGTTCTGCAGTGTGTGGTTGACCGGTTGTTGATTGCTTCCTGGTATGGCTGGCTGGGTGTAAGAATGGTCCTGGTAAGCAAAGATCTAACGACCTGGAGTGAAGTGGATCACTGAATCCCATTTGGCTGAAATCTTTTAATTTGCATGTTATTATCTGCAAACAATTTGTCTGGCTCTTCTTTTCTCGCGTCGTTATGGCCGCAACCTTAGCTCCAGCCGACGGCCTCACTATGATACTATGCCTGTCTTTTTCATTCTGCTCCTTCAATTATCATTTCATTTCCTCATGACCACTGCCTCTGAGACTTTGCTGCTCTACGTTGCAGTGGCGATTGAGAAGGTCGTTGTCCATTGCACTAGATTCAGTCATCATTCGCGCATGCTGTAGGCAAGGGTGATGGTTTGTGCTACTACAGTTCATTTAGATTGATTATGGATATTGATTATTCTTTTACCTTTCTTATTACTATTTGTTTTGATTTCAACAGCAATACCAACATACCGGGGCTGCATTAGTCCGCTAAAATTGACTCACTCATGATGTTTGTGCAGATATTTCTTTTATCATGCCGACAAGGCAGCTGATGAAAATTCAAACAGTCGGCAAGTGAGGTGAACTAATGTAATCTTTATAATGTATTTAAAGGATAATTCATCTCTGTCATGTTGTTTCTACATAGTTATTTTCCTTTTTGTTGGCATTTACTTTGGAATGTCTGATTGAAATACTACTCTTGATCATATAAGAAAGTTATTATTTATTTTGGCAGCCCAATTTTTTGCAACCATGCATGTTACTTCATAAAATATTAGAGATTTCATTCTTTCTCATTTTCAAGCTATTTTATATATATGAAGTTAGTATAATATGTAGGCTTCAAAGCAGAGCTTTAGGAAATTTAGGTCCAGTGAGCCTCTTTCAGTGTTCATGCTTAAGGCCTAAGATTTTTTAGTTATCCGAGCGTCTGGGCATAGGTATGCACAAAACAATATAATAATAATTGGCTTCCAAACCGTGTGGTACTTGCAGACATCATGAATTCAGTCATATTATGTCATGTGTTCTTGATTATACTTGCATTTTACGCGCCTTTTATCATCAGTGGCATCATCTCATTCCATGTACGTGTTATCATACTTATTAAATGCAATGTACAATCCTTCACTAATTTTCATAGTAGTTTCTGAAAAAAAAATCCCGGTTATTATTTGGCCATACAACATTGAGAGGTGAGTTCAAAGAGAAGACACATGTATTCATGCCATAAGTAAGACTTTTAATATAACTTAAGAATGTACAAAACCAGAAAAGCAAAGCAACTATAGCCAATATCAAAGGAGTAAACGAACGTGTGTGTTTTCTCATCTAACAAGCAATCATGATTATATAAATTTCTACTGTTTTTCAAATGATTTATTTGGCATAAATTCCCGCAGCAACGCGTGGGAAATCGTCTAGTATTAGACATGTTCGCGGCTTACATAGCAAATTTATCTAAAAAAAGAAATCGCTGAACGCGGAGTAGTCGCCGTCGTCGCCGCCGTCGTCGGCGGCGGCCTTCTTCTCCTTGAAGCGGCCGTCCCTGCTGGATCCCTGCTCGGCGTCGCCATGGCGGACTGGTGGCGGCGGCGGAGCATCTGCGTCGTCGTTGTCGTCGAGGACGACGACGCCTCCTTCGTCGCGGCCCCGGCGGCGCTGCTCGAAGCGCTGCAGGGCGGCGCACTGGCGCTCAATCTCCATCTTCAGGTAGTCCTTGCGCGCTCATTTCAGGGTTGTCTCGTCGTCGAGCTCCACGTCGTCGTGCTCCGTCTTCACGGCGGGGAGCCCCGGCTCCGTTTTCACGGCCGTGAGCCCCGACTCCGTATTTGACTTGACGAAGCGCGGAGGAGCCGACGAGGAGGCGCGCCGACCGCCCTCGTTGATGATGATGCCAGCGCTGCGAGTGCGTCGGCCGAGCGGCGTCTCCGCCGCGGGCTCGGCCTTGACGCCGAGCAACGCCGGAGAGACGGAGGAGTGGGAAGAAGAGCGTGAGGAGGACTGTGAGGAGGAAGACGAGGAGGAACCAAACCTCCTTGGCATCCATTGCCCGGCGTGTTGGCGGTGGGCTGGGGCGGCCGCCCTCGTTGATGATGATGCTAGCGCTGCGAGTGCGTCGGCCGAGCGGCGTCTCCGCCGCGGGCTCGGCCTTGACGCCGAGCAACGCCGGAGAGACGGAGGAGTGGGAAGAAGAGCGTGAGGAGGACTGTGAGGAGAAGACGAGGAGTGAAAGGATCGATATGGTTGACTAGAGGGGGGTGAATAGGCAACTAACAATTTTTTAACCTTTTTTTTACCAAATTAAACTTTGCAACAAAATAGGTTGTCTAGATGTGCAACTAGGTGAGCAACCTATATGATGCAATAACAACTAGTACACAAGCAAGCAAGGGATGTAACAACAAGTAAGCTTGCAAGAGTAAAGGCACGAAATAACCAAGAGTGGAGCCGGTGGAGACGAGGATGTGTTACCGGAGTTCCTTTCTTTTAAGGGGAAGTACGTCTCCGTTAGAGCGGTGTGGAGGCACAATGCTCCCCAAGAAGCCACTAGGGCAACCGTATTCTCCTCACGCCCTCACACAATGCGAGATGCCGTGATTCCACTATTGGTGCCCTTGAAGGCGGCGACCGAACCTTTACAAGCAGTGTTGGGGCAATCTCCACAACAATCGGAGGCTCCCAACAACAACAACAACACCACGAAGCTTCACCACAATGGAGTATGGCTTCGAGGTGACCTCAACCGTCTAGGGTGCTCAACACCCAAGAGTAACAAGATCCGCAAGGGATAAGTGGGGGGAATCAAATTTCTCTTGGTGGAAGTGTAGATCTGGGCCTTCTCAACCAATCCCGAGCAAATCAACAAGTTTGATTGGCTAGGGAGAGAGATCGGGCGAAAATGGAGCTTTGAGCAACAATGGAGCTTTGGGGGAAAGAGGTAGTTCAACTAGGAAGAAGAAGACCCCTTTATATAGTGGGGGAACACATCCAACCGTTACCCCACTGAGCACCCCCGCACAGAGTGGTACTACCGCTGGGGCAGGGCGGTACTACCGCTCCCTGCTCAGCGGTACTACCGCGTGGAAGGGGAAGCCAGGCCACTGGCCCCAGAGCGGTACTACCGTGGGAGTAGGAGCGGTACTACCGCTCGGAGCGGTACTACCGCTTCTACTACCACTTGTAGTGCCGCAAAACCCGACACGAGAAAACACCGTCTCGAATCAAGGAGGTAGTAGGCGCGGTACTACTGCGGTACTACGGCCGAACCGAGCGGTACTACTGCTCAACGGAGCGGTATTACCGCTCGGTGGAGCGGTACTACCGCTGGGGGGCTTCGGCGGTACTACCGCTGTAGAACGCGGTACTACCGCTGGCACAGGACGAAGAAGGTAACGGAAGAGAAGTGCAGCTCCAAAGATGCGAAGGGAAGACGACGGGTGTGATAGGGATTTGTACGTGTTGATTCCACCCTAGTCTTACCAAACGGATCCCCTCTTAATAGTACGGTGACTCCTACGAAACTAGTCCACCAACAACGAAACGCAGGAGTTACACCGTCTTGAATAAAACACCGAGGGGAGGAAATCGTCTCGTGCCAATGGATGATTCTCTGAAAGAACTTAACGCACGCGATTAGTCCGCAAGAGCATTGTCATCAATCACCAAAACCACTGGGGACTAAATATGCCCTTACAATCTCCCCCTTTTTGGTGGATTGATGACAATACGGGATTTGCATAAACACGATATATATAGTAAGCAAACAAACCCCACGGTCCTAACATGTAGATGGGCTCCCCCTAGATGTGTGCTATTTAGATAAGTGCTTTGGACTGTACAACACACATACTAGGATCAAAGCTCCCCCTACATTTTAGAGACCAATAATCTAAGCATGGTGTATGAGAGCAGCATAGATGATATAACAAGATAAGTACGCAACTCATAAGCTAGATAGACATAGATAACGATACTGGAAATGAAGGTAGCATATGTCTTACACCATATGACTCGAACTTAAGTCTCACTCGAACTTAGGTCTCACAGACAAACCAACCAAAGCAAATGCGAGGAAAACACGAACAAGACACGAATAAGAGACGAAAAACACACTCGCAAATCCCTAAACTCTCTCCCCCTTTGGCATCGAGACACCAAAAAGGAGAGGGAGTGTTGCTACCGCTCCAGGTGAGAGCAAATGAGGGACACACGCATCAGAGCCCAGCGGAATCATCGGCACCACCGTCGTCAGTCTGGAAGTGCTCGGCCTCAGAATCGGCCCACGGGCAGTGCTGCTGAATCCACTCCTCCTCCTCAGTAAGCTGGTCCTCAGATCCACTCTGGACAGTAGCACCCAACTGGCGCGTGAGCTCCTTGTGACGACCTCGAGCCTTCTTCTCAGCCACATGAGTCATGTACTGTCCGTGAGCCTCCATGCAGAACAGCTTCTTCATCTTAGACTTGAGCTTCTTAGCCCAAGAGGGCTCTGCCTCAGAAGGCGTGTAGTCATCATCCTCATCATCATCAGCTGCAGGCTCCTCCTCAGTCTCCATGGCAGCACAGACGAAGGGACTCCAGTCTTAGGGGCCTGAGTGCCCCAGTTATCCTTCTTCCTCAGACGCTTGACATCATGGGAGATCAACTCTCCACACTCCAGTGGCACATTAGGATATATGTGATCCCAGGCTCTCTCAATGAGCAGCATGATGAAGGGACCATAGATCGGGCACTTGCGCTCGGAGATAGCAGACACCAGCTCAGACCACATCACATGAGAAATATCCAAAGACTCTCCGGTGGGATTTTCCTTCACACTGGCGTAAAAGGAGCATGTCCACAAGATAAGAGTGAACTGGTCCAGATTCCCAATGCGGGGAAAAGAGTCTCTCTGAAGATGCGATGAAGGATATCCGAAAGGCAGGCAGCTCATAGGTTTCCTTCTTTGTCTCTGGTTGACCTTGAGTGCGAGAGGGCTAGAGATCTTGCTTGTGGGTGCAATGGGCGCAGGCGTGAGGGCGAAAGCCAACGGAGACTCAAGTCCAAGATCTTGCACCCCAATCAATCTGCATAAACGCTTTCCACTTGACGGAAAGCAACTTGCCATTGGTCATCGGTGAGAGTCCTGTCGTCATCAGTCCCAAGGTGAACCGTGGCATAGAATTGGGCCACAATATCGACATCAAAGTCCTTGTTGAATTTCATGACCCCAAGAATGTTCATTGAGTGCACATCGAAGAGCTTCACCAAAGTAGTCGGATCTTGCTCCATATGGTCAGTGTCGATGGAGTGCACGTTGACAAAGAAATTCTTCTTGGCTTTGAGAACATCGAAGAAGATGGCAAACTGGAACTTGGACCAGAACGGACGGTTGACCAAAGTGGGTTCTTGGGCAGCTTCATATGGGTTGCGGCGGCGCCTTGCCCAGAACTCCTTTTGAGGCATCTCTGGCACAGTCTTGCCGGGCTTGGGCTTGACCCCTGACTTCTTCTGGAGTTGAGGTGGAGGCGGAGGGGGAGCACTTGAGGATCCTCCGGCAGGCTCGGTGGTACGGTAGCGCTTGGACGTGGCACGTCCGGGATTGACACAACGAGCCTGATGCTCAGGGACCTCATCACCTGGAACCACACACAAGACCACGCAAACAACCAGAAAGCACAAGCATAAGCCGCAAAACACGAGCAAAAAGATCAATGAAAGGTAGAAGTGGAGTGGAATGTGGTAGAGGGCGGTAGTACCGCGACACGCTAGCGGTAGTACCGCCATGAGCGGTAGTACCGCTCCACAGGGAGCGGTAGTACCGCTCCAAGCGGTAGTACCGCCCTGGAGAGGGCGGTAGTACCGCTCGGGGCGGGGAAACAACAGTTTCCTACTACCGTGGACAGATCCGGCACTACCGTCCTACCAAATTCAAAAATACTCCAACCAAACATCAATCCACACTGCCTAGAAGCATTCTCCATCCTACTCAAGCCTAGATTTGGCCAAAAATCTAAAGATGCAACTGCTACTGCCCCTAAGATGCTAGATTGGAAACCTAGACAAAAAGAACAAGAGAACGGGGGCAATACCGGCATCCATGGCAAGAGGACGAGGTGGGGATCGTTTCCACCGAAGGGAATGGAGAGGGACGGCCCGGAGAGGGAGATCCGCCGGAGCCCTCCCACGGCGCCGGTTGCTGCAGAGAGAGAAGAACAGGCGAGGGGGCGTGCGAATGGGTATGGGGGAGAAGAAACTCCCCCTGCCCCTGATATAACCCCCGCCCGTGCCTCTCAGCAGTAGTACCGCGCTGGCGGGAGGTAGTACCGCTTGGAGCGGTAGTACCGCTCGCCAGCGGCGGTAGTACCGCCAGCAACCAAAAACTGCTTCTAGACCAAAAAAAAACGCACAAAAAGACGGGAAAGCAAAGATACTAAAAACAAAGATCGACAAGACACCAAAAACACGAGTAACGAACCGGAACCCACTCCTTCAAGGCAACCAAACAAAAGAGAAGCGGGCTCTGGCCTGTCTCAAGAGAGGGCGGTGGCCGAAGCCACCTATGTTTGAGTCAATTGGTATGGCACCGCGAAGAATTATCCTTGGGCCCATGACCAAAACTCGTCTTTGAAGCACAAGTACCATAAAAAATGGCTAATGTGAAAGAGTTGATCGTTTTATGCATAATGGGGGGAGGGAGAGTTCATTGAGAGAACAACACTCCCCCTATGTCCATGCCTACATCTAAACTAGACAACAAGTTGAGTGTGGTGGGGGTGCAGGTTCAAGTCACATTGCTCAAATCAATGATATTTAGCTCATGCCTTAACTCATGAAATCTTGCTTCATCCAAGGGCTTCGTGAAAATATCCGCAAGGTTATCATGAGTGTTGACATACTTGAGCTCGATCTCCCTCGCCTAATGTGATCCCGGATGAAGTGATACCGAATCTCAATGTGCTTCGTCTTGAAGTGTTGCACGGGTTGAGAGAAATCTTGATGGCACTTTCATTATCACACCAAAGAGGCACTTTGTCACAAATGACACCGTACTCCTTTAAAGTTTGCCTCATCCATAGGAGTTGAGCACAACAACTACCGGCAGCCACATACTCGCTTCGTGGACGAGAGAGACACACAACTTTGCTTCTTGGAAGACCAACTTACCAAAGAGCAACCAAGAAATTGGCACCTCCGGAAGTGGACTTCCTATCCACTTTGTCTCCGCCTAATCGAATCCGTGAAACCTTCAAGCTTGAAGTTTGCTCCTCTTGGGTACCATAAGCCAAAGTTTGGGGTATGAGCCAAATATCGAAAGATTCGCTTGACCGCCACAAAGTGACTTTCCTTTGGTGCGGCTTGAAAACATGCACACATCCCCACACTCAACATGATATCCGGTCGAGATGCACAAAGGTAAAGCAAGGAGCCAATCATGGAGCGATATACCTTTTGATCCACCGCTTTACCATTGGGATCGATGTCAAGTTGGCACTTGGTAGGCATTGGTGTAGACGCCGGCTTGACATCACTTAGCTTGAATCTTTTAAGCATGTCTTGAGTGTATTTGGCTTGGTTGATGAAGGTTCCTTCTCTTCTTTGTTTGATGTCAAAACCAAGGAAGAACTTCAACTCTCCCATCGAAGACATCTTAAACTTGGAGGTCATGAGAGCGGCAAATTCCTCATTGAAAGCTTTGTTAGGAGAACCAAAGATAATATCATCAACATATAGTTGGCATACAAACAACTCCCCGTTGACCTTCTTAGTAAAAAGAGTGGGATCGATTAGTCCTACTTCAAATCCACGATCTTGTAGCAACTCGGTAAGGTGGTCATACCACGCACGTGGGGCTTGTTTAAGTCCATAGAGTGCCTTATCGAGTTGATACACATGATCTGGGAAGTAGGGGTCCTCGAACCCGGGGGGTTGCTTGACATAAACTAACTCATTAATAGGACCATTAAGAAAAGCACTTTTCACATCCATTTGTTGCAACTTAAAGTTGTGATGAGAAGCATAGGCAATCAACAAGCGTATGGATTCAAGACAAGCAACGGGAGCAAAGGTTTCACCGTAGTCGATACCCTCGACTTGGGAGTAGCCTTGTGCTACCAATCTTGCCTTGTTGCGAATGATGTTCCCATGAGCATCTTGCTTGTTCTTAAAGATCCACTTGGTTCCAATGACATTGTGGTTCCCCGATGGCCTTGGCACCAATCTCCATACTTTGTTGTACTCGAAGTTGTTGAGTTCTTCATGCATGGCATTGAGCCAATCCAAGTCTTGGCGCCTCATAGACCTTTTGGGGTTCAACACAAGAGACAAACGCGTGATGTTCACAATAGTTTGCTAATTGTCTACGAGTGCTTACCCCTTTCTTAGGCTTCCAACTACATTTCCATGAGATGGCCTTGAGTGGTGAGCTTGAAGCAATCTTGGCGCGACGCTCTAATTCCTCCTCGGATGTGGAGGAGGAGGTTGACTTGATCATCTTGAGCGCCGTCTTGAGCTTGTTCTTGATCTTGAGCTTGTTCTTGAGCTTGAGTTTGCTCTTGATCTCGAACTTGCTCGAGGGGGAGAACTTGACCTTGGGCATCATTTAGAGGGTCTCCACCATCTTGAGGTTGATCTTGCCCTTGGTCTTGTTCACAAGGTTGAGGGCCTTCACTTTGTTCTTGAGCGTGTGGGTCTTGATGAGGTGATGGCTCTACTTGAGTAGAGCATTGTCCTTCTCCTTCGGCCACAAGGGGTTCCTCAATGGGTAGGATTTGACCAATACCCATTCTTCTTATGGCTTGGGGAGGAATTTCATCACCTACATCACAAGTACCACTTTGCTCCACTTGGGAGCCATTATTTTCATCAAACTCCACGTTGCACGTCTCCTCAATGAGTCCGGTGGACTTGTTGAGGACACGGTAAGCATGAGAGTTTGTAGCATAACCAACAAATATGCCCTCATGAGCTCTAGCCTCAAATTTAGACAAACGAACACCTTTCTTGAGAATGAAACACTTACAACCGAACACCCGGAAGTACTTGAGATTGGGCTTGTTGCCGGTGAGTATCACCCGGAAGTACTTGAGATTGGGCTTGTTGCCGGTGAGTATCTCATAGGGAGTCTTGTTCAAGCCTTTGCAAAGATAGAGCCGATTGGAAGCATGACATGCGGTGTTGATGGCTTCGGCCCAAAAGTTGTACAGAGACTTGAACTCCTCCATCATGGTCCTTGCCGCATCCATCAATGTCCGGTTCTTCCTCTCCGCAACACCATTTTGTTGAGGGGTATAAGGTGCCGCATATTGATGCTTGATCCCCTCATCACTAAGAAACTCATCCAAGGTGTAGTTCTTGAACTCGGTGCCGTTGTCACTTCTTATTGTCAAGATCTTTGCATCATGTTGGCGTTGAGCTTCATTTGCAAAGTCGATGACGGTTTGTTGAGTCTCACTCTTCCTCTTGAAGAAGTATACCCAAGTGTACCTTGAATAATCATCCACAATCACCAAGCAATACTTTCTTCCTCCAAGACTATCAAAAGATGGAGGCCCGAAGAGATCCATGTGAAGGAGCTCCAAGGGTCTCTTCGAGTAGATGATGGTTGAAGGAGGGTGAGCCTTTTCATGAAGCTTTCCTTCGATACAAGCACTGCAAGCACGATCTTTGGCAAAACTAACATTTGTTAGTACACGAACATGGCCCCCCTTGAGAAGACTTTGCAAAGATCTCATATTGACGTGGGCTAAACGGCGATGCCAAAGCCATCCCACGTCAACTTTAGCCATTAGGCATGTCGCAGTCTTAGTGGGTCGCTCCGAAAAGTTAACCACATAGAGCCATTCTCGACATGCCCAACAAAGGCTACTTTAAGAGTCTTGCTCCACAAGAGGGCCACGGTGTCAATATCAAAGAATGTAGCAAAGCCCATGAGTGCAAGTTGATGAACGGAAGGTAAATTGAATGCAAGGGACTCAACAAGCATGACTTTCTCGATCGTTAGATCATGAGAAATGACAACCTTGCCGAGCCCCAATACCTTAGAATGTGATGCATCACCCCACTCGACATTGGTGGGCATAGATGGAATCTCTTGCACGTCCACCACCAAGTCCTTGCTCCCGGTCATATGATTTGTTGCTCCACTATCGAGCAACCATGATCCCCCACCGGAAGCAAACACCTACACGAGATCAATGCTTGGTTTTAGGTACCCATTTAGTAATGGGTCCTTTGATGTTAGTAACAAGGGTCTTGGGAACCCAAATATACCATTTAATGTACTCATAAGAAGAACCAACAAATCTAGCATAAACATGTCCATCACTAGCACGGCACAACACATATGAAGGGTTAAAGTCGCCGGCTTTGTTTGAGGAAATGCTTTTGCCCTTTTGGACATCAACTTCCTTCACTTTCTCCTTCTTCTTCTCAGAAGCACCCTCTCCCTCTTTCACGAACGTTTGTTTGAGAGGAGGAGGACGATTGGTCTTGTTTTTCTTCTTCTTCTTGCTCTTGGACTTGGGTGCAAACCCAATTCCTTCTTTGGCCACAACTTCCTTTTGATTGCTCAAAAGGTCGTTGAGGTTTTTCTCACCTTGAATGCAAGACACAAGGCCTTTCTCAAGTTGATCCTTCAACTTGGAATTTTCCTCCACAAGATGCACATGCTCACAACAGGGGTTAGTAGCACATGCATTATCAATTAATACCATATGAGGAAAGGTGGCCTTTTCCTTGATTAGCTTGACTTGGAGTTGAGCATGAGACTCTTTGAGGTTAGCATGAGTACCCTTCAAGACCTTGTGGGCCTTGTCAAGTATCTCAAACTCCTCTTTGAGTCTAGCATGATCAACCCCAAGTTTAGCCTTCTCGGAGGTTAGCACACGAGACATGACAAGAGCATGATCAAGATCTTCCTTTAACTTAGCATGGTCATCATTGTGTGACTCCTCAAGAGTCAAATGATGCACATGCTCTTCCTCAAGAGCATTAGAGAGATCCGATATCTCATCGGCATAGTCACGACTATGACCTTCCATCTTGGAGATGGTTTCTTCGTGAGCCTCGATCATGTCATTGGCCTCACCAAGTTGTTCCAAGAGAGCAACAAAGTGCTTCTTGGACTTTCCCTTGAGCTTACTCATAAAAGACTCAAATTCATTCACTTCCTCATTAGACTCAACATGTCCATCAATGCAATCCTCCAAGGAGGGATTAGTAATGATGGTGGTTGTGATGTTGGGGGTTACCTTGTTTGAAGCTTTAGCCATGAGGCATCTAGCGGTGATGTTTTCGTTGGGTGATTCGAAGAGAGACACCCAGGGAGTAGCAATGGCAATGGAAGCCATGGCCGTTGCTTCTTCACTTTCATCATCATCGTCATCCTCTTGGTATTCTTCTTGAACCACCAACCCACGAGTGGGAGTCTTCTTGGGGAAGTTTTTCTTGTTGGGGAAGGACTTGGCTTTGTCTTTCCGAATGAACTTGCCACCATTGTCTTCCCGCTTCTCGTAAGGACAGTCCGCAATGAAATGGCTCACATTGCCACAGTTGAAGCAAGTTCTAACTCGTTGCTTGCCCTTGACGCCACTTGAGTTGTTCTTGTTGAAGTTGGGTCTTGAGCTCTTCTTGCTCCAAAATTGTCTTGAAGCAAGAGCCATGTGCTCATGGTAGTCAAACTTGGTGTCTTCGGGGTTGCTTTCCTCATCTTCCACTTCTTCCTCTTCTTCAATAGTAACCTTGGCCTTCAAAGCAAGGTTAGGCTTCTTTGCTCTTTGAGAATGGAGCACCGCATTGTCGGCGTTCTTGTCCAAGATGCTCATTGCAACGAACTCATCCAACACTTCACTCAAGGTCATGGTGTGGAAGTCCGGTCGTTGACGAATGACGGAAGACATGGCCTTGTTGTAGGGCATCATGGCCTTGAGGAACTTCCGCTTGATCTAGTTGTCATCTGTGTCCTTGCTTCCATGATCTCGAAGTGCCACTGCGAGCTTGGTCACTCTTCGAAAGAGCTCACGAGGTTCTTCATCTTCTTTCATTGCAAACTCATCGGCTTCATCTTGCACCACTTCATAGTTGGAGCGTTGAATGCTAGCACTTCCACGATAGAGACCCTCGACACATTTCCATGCTTCTTTAGCCACGACATGGGGTCGAAGGTGAGGGAGATCTTCGGGGAGAATTGCATCTTGGATGATGAAGAGAGCACTCTCATTGAATTGATTGTCCACGGCTTCTCGAGGGGTGAAGTTGCTTGGGTCATGAGAATAAAAACCTTCTTCAATGATTCTCCAAAGGTTAGTGTTCACATGTTTCAAATGACGCTTAAAGCGATAGATCCAATTATCAAAATCTTCATGTTTCTCATATTTAGGAGGTGGACCGGCATGATTCAAATGAGTGGAGGAGATTGGCCCTCCATAAACCAGGGGTTCCACATGGGCAAAGATGTCGGTGCCATTTCTACCACTAGTAGAAGGACTCTTTTCATTGTTAGCTTCCCCCTTATCGGAGATAGAATCCGTCACCTTGTTAGTAGGATCACCCACTTTCATTGGCGCGGTAGATAGTTTAAGTCCCTCTAGAAATTCATTAAACATGCTTTTAACCTCGGCCGTCATGGAGGTTTTCAATGTGTCTAAAGCCACATTGAATTCCTCACGAGAGACCGAGGTTCCCCTTCGACGAAGATGAGATGGGATTCACACGAGTGTTCCTCCGCACCATCGTTGGTGTCAACCATACTCTTCGGACGGCAAAGTCCTTAATAAAGAGACGAGGCTCTGATACCAATTGAAAGGATCGATATGGTTGACTAGAGGGGGGTGAATAGGCAACTAACAATTTTTTAACCTTTTCTTTACCAAATTAAACTTTGCAACAAAATAGGTTGTCTAGATGTGCAATTAGGTGAGCAACCTATATGATGCCATAACAACTAGTACACAAGCAAGCAAGGGATGTAACAACAAGTAAGCTTGCAAGAGTAAAGGCACGAAATAACCAAGAGTGGAGCCGGTGGAGACGAGGATGTGTTACCGGAGTTCCTTCCTTTTAAGGGGAAGTACGTCTCTGTTAGAGCGGTGTGGAGGCACAATGCTCCCCAAGAAGCCACTAGGGCCACCGTATTCTCCTCACGCCCTCACACAATGCGAGATGCCGTGATTCCACTATTGGTGCCCTTGAAGGCGGCGACCGAACCTTTACAAGCAAGGTTGGGGCAATCTCCACAACAATCGGAGGCTCCCAACAACAACAACAACAACACCACGAAGCTTCACCACAATGGAGTATGGCTTCGAGGTGACCTCAACCGTCTAGGGTGCTCAACACCCAAGAGTAACAAGATCTGCAAGGGATAAGTGGGGGGAATCAAATTTCTCTTGGTGGAAGTGTAGATCTGGGCCTTCTCAACCAATCCCGAGCAAATCAACAAGTTTGCTTGGCTAGGGAGAGAGATCGGGCGAAAATGGAGCTTTGAGCAACAATGGAGCTTTGGGGGAAAGAGGTAGTTCAACTAGGAAGAAGAAGACCCCTTTATATAGTGGGGGAACACATCCAACCGTTACCCACCGAGCACCCAAGACAGAGCGGTACTACCATTGAGGGGCGGTACTACTACCGAGAGCGGTACTACCGCTCCTCGCTCAGCGGTACTACTGCTGAAGGGGAAGCAGAGCCATCGCCCCAGAGCGGTACTACCGCGGGAGTAGGAGCAGTACTACCGCTCGGAGCGGTACTACCGCTTCTACTACCGCTTGTAGTGCCGCAAAACCCGACACGAGAAAACACCGTCTCGAATCGAGGCGGTAGTAGGCGCAGTGATACTACTGCGGTACTACGGCCGAACCCTCGAGCGGTACTACCGCTCAACGGAGCGGTACTACCGCTGAGAGCGGTACTACCGCTCGGTGGAGCGGTACTACCGCTGGGGGGCTTCGGCGGTACTACCGCTATAGAACGCGGTACTACCGCTGGCACAGGATGAAGAAGGTAACGGAAGAGAAGTGCAGCTCCAAAGATGCGAAGGGAAGACGACGGGTGTGATAGGGATGTGTACGTGTTGATTCCACCCTAGTCTTACCAAAGCGGATCCCCTCTTAATAGTACGGTGACTCCTACGAAACTAGTCCACCAACAACGAAACGCAGGAGTTACACCGTCTTGAATAAAACACCGAGGGGAGGAAATCGTCTCGTGCCAATGGATGATTCTCTGAAAGAACTTAACGCACGTGATTAGTCCGCAAGAGCATCGTCATCAATCACCAAAACCACTGGGGACTAAATATGCCCTTACAATGAGGAACCAAACCTCCTGGGCATCCATTGCCCGGCGTGTCGGCGGTGGGCCGGGGCGACCGCCGGGGGTGGGTATTGCCAGCGGCGGTTCGTTGCCGCCCTCAAGTACGCCAAAGACGCCCTCGGCGCGGGCGGCGAAGCGCTCCACGCGCGGCGCCGCCGCTGTTCTTCACGCCGCCACCACCGGCGCCCGTTGGTGGACGCCAGCCTCTGCTCCTGACGGCGCTCGAAGTACGCCGCCCATGCCGCGTGGTTGTCGGCGGCGTACTGGGGGAGGGCGAGCTGCTCGTCGGTGAGGGAGGCGCGCACGCGGTCGACCTAGGCGGCGAAGTAGGGGGGCGGTGCCTCGGTGTCGGGCAACGGAGGAACGGGCACTCCCCTATTGCTGAGCCTCCACCCCGTCGGCCCGGTGCGCATATCCGCCGCCGCCGCCGCCGCCGCTCTCTGTAATCCAGCGGAGCGGAGGAAGATGTGGGCTCACATGGGCTTTCCACGCCCGGAATGGGCTGCAGGCCGACGAGCGCTATTTTTCGGCCTTCTACACATTTGTTTCTTGGTAATAACACAGAGAAATTTAAAAGTAAGAAAAATATATAGAATGTTCATATAATCATTTCAGTAAATGAGTAAATTTTTAAGCCATTGTAAAACTAATTTTTCAGGTTGTATCCTTTAAAACTAATTTAAAAATTGTTCAGTTTTTCAGAACTTGTTTATTGTGAACACATTTTTGAATTCACATTGATTTTTGTTTGGGATCTCATAAAATGTTCGTTATCATTGTTCATGTTTCAAAAAAAATCACTCTTTGAAATATATTCGTTATTTTTAAAAAGTTCTCATTTCCAAAAAAACAGAATTTCAAATTCGCAAACATTAGTAAATGTTTTTTTGGGACAAAAAAATTCACCAAGGCTATCTCGCTGGCTCTCTGGTGCCACAACACTTGCTTGCCCGTGCTTGCTGCCCTGACAGGTCACACCCATTTAGGGATGGCCCGCGAGGGACGCGTGCAAGCGCTCGCTAAAAGCGATGCATAGTATCGTTCGAGCTATATCTCGCCTTCTGCAAGACCTAACGCAGGAGATGAGCAGTAGGTTGAGCCAGCCCAATCATAGTAGAACCTTCCACCGTTTTTTGGGAGGTTCCATGCATTTTTTTTCTTCTGTCCTTTTATAAGTTTTCCCTTATTGGTGTTGTATTTTTTTTGTTATTGATTTGGATTTTCAATTTATTTTTATTTTTTTAATTTTTAGTATACATGTCGACTTTTTTAGTACACATTCTACTTTTTTGTATACATGCTGAAATGTTTTCAAATGGATAATGAACCATTTTATTAAATACGTGTTTGAACATGTTTTTGAATACATGGTAACCATTTTTCAAGTACATGTTTAATACCCCTCCATTCATAATACAAGGCACATTGGGTTTTTGAAAAGTCAAGTGTTGTCTATGTTTGACCAACATTATATAAAGGTTTACAATACTAAATATACAAAATACAAGAATATATTTCATGATGAATCTAGTGAGAATGATTTGGTATTACTAGCGAAAGAGCCCGTGCGTTGCAACGGGAGAGAAAACATAACACACGCTCTTAACTCAACAACCATCACTCAAGACCACAATATGTCCATCTCCTTTATTTTTGCGAGGCATCATATTTATGTTGCCACTTATCCTCCTTCTCATCCTCGCCAGCGATGGCCTCGGTATTCACACAAAACAACAAAAATTGTGTGTTGAATATGGTTAATCCTAAGGCGTTCTCTCTCCCTCTCTTCTCCCTCTCACTCTCTCCCTCTCTCTCTCTCGCTCGCTTTCTCTCACTCTCGCGATGAGAAATCTGTTGTTTTCCCCTGCGACATTTTTCAGAGGTATGCATGTGTAGTTATCGATGTTTTCTTTTCCCTGTATGGTTATAGTGGGGTGTTTGTTTGCAATCTGGATCACCGCCGGTATGAAAAAAAAACGGATCTTGCACTATAAATTATAAGTTTGCTTCTATAACAATATTTTACAAATATTTAACAGGTAAAATTAACATCATATTTAGATTCCACACATTTTTCTAATAAAATTTCATATATAATATGTTAAAATCGAAGTTACGGTTTAAAAGATACAGATAATTTAGAAAACCACTCAAATATATTCCAAAATAATATTAAAAAATATTTAACAGGTAAAAACAATCTCATATTCATATTCTACATATTTTTCTAATCAAATTTCATATATAACATGTTCAAATCGGAGCTACGGTTTAAAAGATATGGATGATTTTAAAAAGCATTTGTTTGACTTAAATATGATTCGCGCCGATGAATTACCTAAAACATCAGGGGGTTTTCGAAAAATGTAAAAAATAACGGTTCGGTTGTGACTTAAATCCGGACGGCGGGTTGATTTCAAGAAAAGACAGGGACTTTTATGTAAAATGCCATGACGGACGAAGGAAACCCAATTTGCTTTATTATTAGGTAAAGATTTGGTATTATAGATCTTATTATTTTTGTCTATAAAATTGGTCAAAGTTAGAGTAATTTGACTTTTTGAAAAAATAATACACCCTTATATTTAGGAACAGAGGGAGTATTTTTTGATAAACATTTTTCGGACACATGTTGTCAATTTTTTTAATACATGATGAATATGCTTTTTAAATACACATTGATTTTTTTTAATATGTGTTGTACATTTTTTATATACACGCGGACATTGTTTTTGATACATGTAGAGCATGGACAAAGAATTTTTTTCGAAATTTCATGAATATAATTTTAAAGGTGCGAACATTTTTAAATGTCACAAGCATTTTACTGAATGGTGTGATTTGTTTTAAAACTGTGCAAACAAATTACACTGTGTGAGCATTTTTTTTAAACTCGTAACCATTTTTATGAATTATACAAACATTTGTTTAAACAGTGAGAACAAAAAAATTGATATTCCCCGAAACATTTTTATATTATATGGAAAATGTTTTCTATATATATACATATCTACAGTATACTTTAATGTATTATTGGAATATAAGCATAAGTTGAAAAAAAAAAGCCTCACACTTGAAAAAAACCCTGTAATGTCGCTGCAGAGCACCTGCCCCCGCCGGCGACGGCCGACCGCGAGCTCCGTCCCTGCCGGCGAGCGACTGCGGCGTCCGCTCGTCGGCAACGCCACCGACCACATCCGCCTGATCTTCTCTCCGCCATTCTACATCGGGGTCGCCAACTCCCTCGACCCCCAGTGCTCACATCGGTGTCAGCAGGTGCTCTCTCGTTCTACCAAATCCTACAACTTCCGTTGATTGATGCCATTCCACGGATGAAGAAAACTGTTGCTTGCTGCTGATTTTGGTAGTTTGAGCACCGATTTCAGGGGAAGGAATAGGATTCGGAGGAGGGAAATGACTGGGGCCATAAAGATCAGCTCCCGCACACCACCTGTTCGATGAAATGCCCACAAGGCACCACAGCAACGTCTTCTTCTCCTCTCTTCCCGGCAGCCCGCTGGTCGACATTGCCGTCCATCAATGTTGACTAGAAGCCATCTAAAAGTTTGTCCGAGAAGGTATAGCTGAATCCTGAATCTAGTCCAAGTGCTTTCATACACCTTTATATTTTTTTCCTTCTATAAATAATAGGTAAAACATTGCGTTCTTATCCACTTTAGGTTACTGCTGATGCTAACCTCGAACACTAGCAAGTTCTTAACATGGACAAGGCACAAGCGGAATGCTATTGTTACTCCATGCTCCAAGCCTTACCTAAGTGGAGCTTATCATCCTGTAGCATTTAGTAATCTTTCTATTATCAGTCGAGTGCTCCAATCTTTACACTCCATGTCACCATGTGTGCTTTCCCTACAGCTATGAGGGGCAGCGGGACTTGTTCTACAACCAAACTTACACACCAGAGGGAATTAAATGTGGTCAACATACTGATGTTGCTTTCGTTTCCTGTCTAGTTCATGTCATATTTTGATTCTAGCTCCCAAATTTAGGTGGAAGTGCCTTTCATTCAACAGATGACTGCAATGAAAGCTGCCAATAGAAAAGCCGAAAGGGATGATGAAGACTGTGAGGATTGAAGATATAGATGTATGCAGCATCCCGTTGTGGTGTTGTTTACCAGATTCTTTACACTTTCAAGATTTTCAGCTTACGTTATATTTACCAGATTGCTTATTTTCCTGTCTACTTTAGTTTTAGTTACATCTGAATCCGTGCCTAGTTTTCAAATCTGCAGAGCATGCAAGACGTACGAGATGATGGATCTTATGGATGTGGGCAATGAGATAAAAGAAACTCTTGGTAGAAGCTACAGTATCCCAGATGACATCGATGAGGAGGAACTTATGGGGGGTATGGCTCCTATTTGGTAGTTGGTTATTCTTCGATAATTCAAATGCCACATATGGTCGCCTTAAAGATACTGAATTGACTAGTGCTCCTTATAGTGGTTACCAGCTCGGAACCACACTTCTATCTAAATTTCATAGTTGAATTTAATCCAGCAAACTCTCCAGTTTATATCAGTCTTAGGTTTCATCTGAAACATTTCTTTGGCACTTTTGTGAAACTTCATTGAGTTTTCCGTCATGCATGTGTTAATTTACAGACAATACACTTCTCTGTTTACAGTTCTCATTTTGTGTATTGTGATAAATTCAGTCCAAATTTAGATAGAAGACAATCAGACAAACCAGCAGCAGGTATGTCAATTGCAAGACTGACTAGTTTCTGTTCACATTGATTATGGTGCTGATATCCCTAGGAAAATTGATGGCCCGTGTCATTTCCCATGCAATCGCTGTTCTTGAAGCTGTACAGGGCTGGATACTTGGTCTCATTATGAACGCATTTCTTAACTCATGTCTCGTATTTCGGGCTCAATTTCATGATACACACCTAAGTTATCAGTGTGAACAATTCGAGATTATCCTAGCTTCATCTTTTAAGTAGAAGAAACACATAAAAGGGGAACATGCAAACCTTTTCATGCCAAACATTTGTTATTTGATGGATTTGATCTTGAACTTTGAAGTCTCTATTCAACATCTCAAACGGCACATGCTTTAATTTTCTTGATTCCCTGTGATTGTCCTACAACGATCTATAAGAGCATGGCTAATAACATAGCCGGGTACTGGCTATATACTAATGCCATGTCACTTAAACCCTCCTTAAAAGCCCACTAGTATAATAGATTGACTATAAGCTAGCTATTAGATTGAATGTAGCAATTAATGCTTGCATGCAAAGGAAGGCAATGAAACACGAGATTTGATTGGAAGAGAGGAAGTAACGCCGGCCTTTTAGCTCTCACGCCGCTGCATGCAACTTCCTTTTTCTCGTTTGTTGCGCTGCAGCCCGGCGACTAGCGAAGCGCCCGCTGCCTTCTCTTTCATGCTTTCTCTCTCCTCCACCTGGGATTTTGATGACCTGTGATGTCTTATAGCCTGCTGACTGTGTACTATTATACTTGCTCTAAGTCCTTTTGCATAGTATTGTGATAAATTTTCATTTTTGTGCACCTAGCTTCACGTGCTTACATTTATTTGTTCCTTTTTACATAATATAAAGCATGACAACTGATATGACGTCAGTTTTGGATTCTGATTCTTTCATCCTCAGGTTCATGGTAGCAATAGTAGGTAAACGTAGAATTGTAGTTACACCATTATTTCAAGTACCCTTGCAGACAACAGCATAAAGAAAGTGTCACATGTGGGTATTACATCTAAACAAATGTAAGCATAGAGACTGCACAGATTTCAAGAAACCGGACAGACAGATAGACTTACAATGAGTCATGAACTCGTCCTGAAGTATATATTATTGGTGCAGAAACGGGAGGGAGAAAAATCAGTGAACACTCTGGATATTTTGCTGCATAAAACGTTGCAGCTTTTCTGCTTTGTTCTCCTCTTTATTTAAACAACTCATTAGATTAACTAGGTAACAGAGATACCCTAATCTTGCGCTATGACCAAGCTTCACGGACGTGCCATCCCACATCCCTTGACCATGCCTCAAGTTCTAAGCCGCTACGGCTGGTACTTGTGCCATTCCATGAGGCGATCGTAACAGCATGCAACTATTGATCCTGCCATGTCGTGAACAGGCTCACACTGCATGGATCGGTTTTTTTTTTGCTAAAAATAAAACCTTCGAGATGACATGACAGGATTACAGACTTCAACATGACTCGAGGCAAAACGTGAACCTAAATCGGTTTCCGCTGTGATAGACCCTGCCTTCTCACTAGAAGTTGGATCATATATCAACATCCGTCCCTTGCTTGCTGTAATGTAAGTGCGCTAAAAGGCACGGGGCATGAACTAGAAGAGGGTCGCTGGATGAGTGTTTGGTATGCCTCCCGCATCGTTGGCCTTGCTTGTGGAGAAGATTCCAAGCAAGAAAAGGCTAGCTTGATGAGCAGAGCTAAGTGATTCTCTTCTGTTGTTAGTGGTGTTGTCGGTCGTTGGTCTAGAATATCTTTCACCAGCATAGCTTGTTCCCAGCTTGAAAAACTACCGTCTAATAGATCCCTTGGATGCTTCCCCATCACTAGTTCTAGTACAACCACACCAAAGCTATAGACATCACATTTCTCCGTCACAGCAGATGTGTACGAGAGTTCTGCACAAATTAAAACATTGGAATTAGGAACAAATAGATAACAGATGAATACTTATGATGTAAGAAGGAAGGTTATACAAGCACATACCAGGAGCTATGTAGCCATATGTTCCTGCAAGTGCACTTCAGTTTGATGAATCGGGCTTAAGAATCCTTGCTGTGCCGAAATCCGAGACATAAGCCTTGAACGTTGTATCAAGTAAGATGTTGTTGCTTGTGATATCTCGATGGATTATTGGTAGACTGCACTCGTGGTGCAAATAAGACATTGCTTGAGCCACATCAGTTGCAAGAGCAGTTCTCTTTTTCCAATCTAATTCCTTTGCTAGCTCTTCATTTTCCAATGCCCCGTGGAGGCTTCCCTGCTGAATGTAGTCGTAGACGAGAAATTTATATGCTGGATGGGAGCAGAATCCATACATTTTGACAATGCTTCGTTGTCGGATCTGTGATAAGATTTCCATTTCACCACGAAATCTTCTTTCATCATCCAACTCTTCTTCGGTCTGATGAAGCTTCTTCACTGCAACTAGCATCCCGTCTTGGAGTTGTGCCTTATAGACTTTGCCATATCCTCCTGTTCCAATGATGTACTTATCATCGAAGTCTTCTGTTGACCTTACAATATCTTCAAATGCCAATCTTCCATCGAAATTCCAAACAGAGAATAGGTCCCTTGCTTCAGTAGTGATACCTTCCTGTGGTTTTTTCTTGCTACGACTAATATTTATTATGACAACAATTGCAGCCACAATGCTGAAACCCACCACAAGAACAATTGGCAATAGCAAACGAAGGATCTTCCTTTTATGGTGACTAGCTACTGGAGTTGAATAACATGGTGGTAGGCCAGAGAGGTTACCGCACAAACCTTTATTGGGAAGAAACCAACTTGCTGAAGCATTTTGGAGTAGCCGTGTTGTTGGCACTGGTCCTTCCAAGTCGTTGTAGGACACATCAAGTGTTGAAAGGCTCAACATGCTTGCAAAGGAGGATGGAATGTTGCCACTGAACTGATTATGCGATAAATTAAAAAATTCTAGCATCTCCAAGTTCCCAAGTTGTTGCGGCAACACACCACTGAGGTTATTGTTGCTCACATCTAACATGATTTGAAGGCCTACTAAATTTCCAATCACACTTGGTAAACTCCCACTGAAGTTGTTGTTGTTGATCTTCAAGGACTGTAGTTTCATGCAGGCCCCTAGTTCCTCAGGTACTAATCCACTCAGTTTGTTCTGAGATATATCAAGGTACCCTAAATTTCTCAGCTTTCCTATTTGTGTAGGTATGGATCCAGATAATTGGTTCAATGATAAGTTCAGGCTATATAGGTTTGCTAAAGTCATGATTTCTGGTGGAATCTCATCGCTGAGATGGTTAGAATCGAGTGTTAGTTCTACTAGGTTGGACAATTTAGAAAGGATTGGAGGTATGGAACCCGTGATCATATTTTGTGCTAGATGTAGTACTGTTAGTTGGGTACATGCACCTAAATTTGGTGAGATCCGCCCGGAGAGTCTATTTGATGTCAAATCCATCCTTATGAGTTGTGGATACACACCAAAATGCTGAGATATATCTCCGGTTAGTTGGTTCAACACAAGGCTAAGTCGAACCAAACTTGTGCATGTCTTTAAACTCCTTGGAATGGGACCACTAAACATATTGTAAGATACATCAAGATGTTGAAGTCTGCCACCTGAACATATATTTGCGGGTAAAGGTCCTGAAAGTGAGTTGTTATGTAGCCCAAGTTCAAAAGATTTATGAGAACTCCAAATTCTCGAGGAAGAGAACACGATAATTTGTTATCGTAGATGTGCAAGATTTGGATGCTTTGCAACTTTCCAAAAGAATTTGGTATTGATCCCGAAATTTGGTTCTGATACAAGGTTAAGATTTCGAGATTCATCAAATTGCCAATCTCTTGGGGAATGGAACCAGTTATCTGATTTTGAAAGAGGTGCAGTTGTTCTAGTTTGGTTATATTTCCTAAGTTGCTAGGAATAGAGCCAAATATTTGGTTACTGGACAAGGCTAAACTCTGGAGATTTAGCAAGTAGCCCAATTCTAAAGGTATTGGGCCTGTGATTTGATTTGTACTAAGAAAAAGTAAACTGAGCATAGTGAGGTTGCCTAGTTCTGGGGGTATTGAACCTGTTATTTGATTTGTGTAGAGAGCAAGTTGGTTTAGCACAGCGAGGTTGCCTAGTTTTGGGGGTATTGGACCTGTGATTTTATTTTCGAAGAGAAAAAGTGTGTTCATCTTAGTGAGATTGGTTATGGAGATTGGAATTGGACCTGATAAATCATTTGAACTAAGATCAAGATCTTGCAAATGGACCAGGCTGCCTAGCTCTTTGGGTATAGGCCCTGAAAGTTGATTACCAAAGAGGTACAAAGTATTTAGTTGGGTTAGGTTTCCAATGGTTTTTGGTATCGTGCCACTTAAGGTGCTGTTGCTTAGCTGTAGAATTTGTAGGTTGACAAGCCTTCCAATCTCCTTAGGAATGAGACCTGATAGCATGTTTTGGTTAATGAGAAGATCAGTTAACATTGTTAGGTTACATAGAGATGGAGGAATATGTCCTGTGAGTCTGTTAAACGAGAGCTCAAGCAGGCTTAGACTTTCTAGGCCACCAATCTCATAAGGAATTTTCCCTATGAGCTGGTTGTGGTGAAGGCCAAGTACAGAAAGTGCTGTCAGGGAGCTGATACTAGCAGGCAGTGCACCATGGAGACTGTTGTTCCTGAGGTCAATATATGCGAGGAATGGAAGAGCCGAGAAGTTGAGCTCACCAAGCTGGCCATGGATGCCAGCATCTGGTAGGGAGATGTTGGTCACCACCCATGGCATGCGGCGGCCATGGCGAACAGCCGTGCACATGATGCCGGTCCAGTTGCAGGGGCTGGTGTTTTCATGCCAGGAGCTCATCTGCTGCGGTGGGCTCACAAGTGTAGCTTTCCACTGGAGGAGGGCCATGTGTTGAGATCTCAGTGAGATACCTCCATGGCGCGCTGCATGCGCTTGTTGCAAGAGAAGAAGGCACGGCGCCAACAGTAGGCAGAGGTACAACAATGGTGTTGAGAAAGATGGCATCTTGCTGCCTAGTGTCTGCATGTTGTGTATTGGTTGGAGGATGTGATTCCGTGGAAACCATTCATGAGTATTTAAGGAATGTCTCGTCCATTGTCATGAGGTCCTCAGTCAGTCAACACACAACAGTTGAGTGGAAGCTGCTGCTGGATGATATTCTTCAATATCTGTCACCATCTCTGACCCATTTTTCTTTCTTTTGGCAGCTTTGTTGGACTGCCAGTTTTTCCTTTTTCAGCGTGATCATCTCTTACTCTATTTTATTTCCTCGTGCCTGTGGAAAGACGACACAGCATACACCTACTCATATCTTTCCCAGTTCTCCTCCATCTACAACTTATGCACTTAATGGACTTTTGAATTAACATTCTGGTACAGTTTCTATCGGAAGGTATCTCCTCTGATTGGTTTGATAGTATTTCTTGTTTGTTTGACCATAACTGCTTGAATATTTCTTAAGCTATTCTCTAAAATGTTTCCCTTTTTGCTTTTCAGCTGGTACGGAACAAAATATTTAGCTCAAGTGGATGGTTAACCATGGCAAAATTCCATTCTGGAACTCTATCGATGGTGAATATAAAGGTTTATGTGCTGAATTTTGATTCATACGAATCCTGGACCCCAAGTATTGTGTCCTGTGTCTGAGGGAATACGAGGCAGTGGCTGCAACTTGTTGAATTCAAGTGGCTGGCTGAAGAAAAGTTCAACTTGTGGGATACAAGTGGGGGAATACAATTAAGCAAAAAGTTGGAGCACACTAACCAAAGAAAATTTCCAAGCTCAAGTGGATTGATTTGGTAATATTCTACTTCTTCAAAGTCGATGATTGCCCAACACTTTGTAAATACAAGTAATCAAAAAGTGTGCAAATGATTCATAGTTTGTTAGCTCCAAGTGGCGCCTGTGCTTGGTCACCTGTGTGTGTGTGTGTATGTAAATTAGACCGGTTGCATCTTAAACATAGCCTCTAAGGTAGACTCGTACTACCTTTGCTATTTGGTAAGCTTTCTGCATCATGCCTGCAAGATGGATAAAGCTCTATATGGCTTTAATCAGTCACCCGTGCTTGATATTCTCGCCTCAGATCCTGGTTGCAAGAACTTGATTTTCTTCCCTATTTTTGTTTTTAGCATGCCTGGTTCCACTAGCTGAGGTGAATTTTGATGATTGTTTTGGTCGAATTGGTATCTACTTTTCTTATAGAGAATTTTTCTAATGAGAACACAACGAATTTCCAATGTTTGCTTGCCTGCGTAATCGTCGACCAAACTTCTACTGTAAGTCCGTAACAAAAGTTCTGATTATTCAGACTATTATGTTAGCTGATAAATTCATTGTACAAATCATGAGGGATTGGCCACAACAACAATTGTCAGCCTTCGAGACACATCTTCCTGCTGCGACATTACCCCTCTTCATGGTAAACCTTGTAAAATAAGAGAGAATAGGCATAAGTATTAAGATATAATGTGTAATAACAGCCCATAATGCAATAAATATTGATATAAAAGCATGATGCAAAATGGACGTGCGAGCGAAACGGGCAGAGAAAGGATGGTGGGGGAAGAGGAAAAGGAGGAGGCGTGGAGATGTGGGTGTAGGCGTGCAACTGCCTTCGTGGGGACTGGGGAAGGAAGGAGGGGCGACGACCGAAATCACAGTAAATCGATAGTCCTCACCAATCCCTCATGCCCACTTCAGTTGGACACAACGAGGGAGCGATCGTAAATATTTTTACTCGGGGAGGTGTTACCTCGGGCTGGTATTTCTATCGACACAGTAAAATCGCCCGTGGACTCGCCCAGAGAGCGCCATTGTGGCGACTGTTAATGGGTTTAATATGGAGCAAATCTACAGTTGATGGACAAAACGATCCAGCAGTTCTGATTGCATACCCAAAATTGGTTTCTGTCACATCAAAAGAGTGATCATTTTCAACCAGATCAAATACATGCTAGTCCGGACTGCCCTACCCCCAAAAATATATATTATTTTCTGTTCTGCCCCAAGGACAGGGACTACATATTCCTGGAAATGTAGTGCTCATATGGACAAGGACTTCATAATCCGGCCCTACAACCCTCTGTAAGTCTTTTTTACTTAGTACTCCCTCCGTCCGGAAATACTTGTCATCAAAATGGACAAAAAGTGTTTTCTCTTTTGGTCCATTTTGATGACAAGTATTTCCGGACGGAGGGAGTATACTATACGTCTCATGCTATCCTCTGGAAGTCTGTATTAGGCATGGAGCAGATGGCAATTTTCGTAATAATGCTTGCCTGTCGACCAAACCTGTCGTGTAGCAAAGGTCTCTGAACTCGATGATTGTTCCGATTATTGTGTTAGCTTCTAGATTTCTGCTACAAGTCATCACGAGAAACAAAAGCAAAAGCAAGCACCGGCTTAGGGTGTGTGCTCGATCATCCCCCGTCATCATCAGCATCATCATCATCATCATCATCATCATCATCATCACCGTGACACCGTCATCTCCTGCATGCCTGGGTTGAGAGAGATGAGAGATTCGGGTGCTGCCTGACTCGGCTGCTTGTGCAGGAAGGAAGGAGTGTCCTTCACTTTCTCTATGCACCAACCCTGCACTGCACACAGTGAGTATCTTTCTTTTGAGACGCAAATCACATTGGTTGGTAGTGTTCTACCTAGGTCCAACAGAGGTCCGACCATATGGTCTTTGCTGCTTTGAGGCTTCATTCATTTGACTAACTATCGTCACCTAGCTCCTGTCAGAATTGCACGTGTTGGGAATGGCTTAAGTGCGCGGTGAAAACCAATAATTTAACAAACTAGGGACGATGGTGATAATCAACATCAAGACCAAGTTGGACCAAGATAAACGAAATAAGGGACAGTCTTTGACCATCAAGTAACATATTTTTTATTTGTTGAACCCAATTGGCAATACAATTTTTTTTATCAACCAACACAACCACTTGGTCCACCATAGTTGAACATATAACCCTTCTTGTATTCGTGAAATAAATTATTTGCTCTATAACAATCTGGACTATCAACTAACTTGATCATGGGAATGCCAAAGAGGTCGGAAGAATGACCATTTGGATTGTAATTCTGAATGTGCTTGAAGTACGCAGATTTCTTATCATCATAATCGGGGAAGTGGCCGCTACCCATTGGAGGACCATGTGCATTCTTCAAGTAATTTACGAATCCAGTCAAGGCTTGTATACGTGGTGTCCCGGGGCAAAGCTTCTTTGGAAAATGTCCCAAGAATGATGGTTTTTGTAAATCATGACGGTACACCACCCAATCTCCGGAATTTGGATCCTGTAGTCAGCAAGGGATTGATGACATCCATGAACAATAAATTTCATGCACAAGAAGAGTAGAAAACATGTTATTTGCAAGAATCTTGGGTGGCGTACAATTTACTAGATTCCAGTGTTCCATATTTTCTTAACAAAATACAAAGCATGGTACTTAGTAACCATGTGAATTTATGCCTAACTAATTTTAACATTCATAAAATCTATCTTTGTTAATTTTAATCCTCTATTCTTAAATAGTAGCAATCCACTACCTATTTTTTTCTATTCAAGCAGCCATGCCACGTCAACAAGTCATACATGTTAGTTATAAGTTTACTTTTCTTTCTATGTGTGCATCCATACCACATCAACAAGTCATGCATGTTCCTCGTAAGTTATATATTTTCATATGTGCTTGTTTTTCCTATCCATGCAGTCCTAGCATGCCAGCAAGTCATGCATGCCCCTCATAAATTACTATTTTTGCATTTATTTTTTGTTGTCGTGAATGCATCATGTGTTGGACAATCTGAGGATACCTATGTAGTTCATGTTTCACATTTTTGTTAGAAAAATGGCAGTCTGTTAACCACAATCCACTTATTCTCTTTTGTAGTTGCTCCTATAGCATCTAATTTACGTGTTTCATTTGATGAGGTTGCTGCAGGAACGCACATGTATCATCTAGTTATTGTAGAAATAGTAGCACATTCGTGAACTTATATAATATATATAGTAATCTCCAGAATGGGATAAATGGTGCACCTTGTTGAGGCTAAGCCTAACATAGTGGTCTTGTTCGCCATAAATTGATGGAGGAGCAATGGCTTGTCCAGGCTTAGCTCGACTTGTAGAAACAAATCCTGGGCACTGCAAGTTGTAGCACCCCTTTGATTTCAAGTCCTTCTGAGCAATAAAAAGAAAGAAAACATGTATTATTGTGGATGTAAAGAGACTTTTACTTAGTCCAATAATGCCTCTAACTCCTACAAAATACAGAAAACTATATGGGAACCACAATAATATATAACTTGTTAAAATGACATTGTTATACTTACGGTCCAGTATGTAAAGAAGCGAATATCTCTGTTATGGTACAAAGAGGGGGAAATCTGCAAGCAAAACCTGATTATAAAATAGTAGTTTATTTGAAAGCATTTGAGTTTACCATAATGGGTGATATGTCTATACATGAATTCCAACTTGAATTAAGTTGTAGTTTCCTCCATCTTGACAATAGATCTGTAAGGATGCTCCAGATTCTTGAGAAGTTTCTTGATTTGGTGAAGCCCATATACTCATGTCAGCTCGAAGGCCGTAGAATTGCCCTAGCTCTGTGTGCCACATTGCATACTAGTGATAGAAAATTATAGCTCAAATTAGTAAATAACCATAAAAATCTATAAGAACGACATAATAAACAAGTGAGTGTGTGCATTCTTGGCCTTCGTATGAGGTTCACCTACCAGACATTTACAATGAGGAATTTTTCATGCTATTTTGGAGTTATTCTAGATTTGTTTTCATAGGCCTTGTTGAGTATAGCATACTGGATTTGGCTTCCTCCACGGGGTGTGGTGTCTTTCCAACACAATTAGACCTTTTGTGGTGATGCATGCAATGCTTTAGTTCACATGCATTTTTGACAGTCTTACTTAGGTACTTGGGCTCACATCTTATCTCCTCCTTGTGGCAGGGGTGAAACAAGATTTGATTCTCTCTCTTAGGTGTGAAGCGTATTGCCAATAAAGTTGGTATGTCAGTATAAGTCTCCAATAGAGTATGCCTTTGTGAATATGTTGTTCACGTTATTTTGGTAGCATGCTTTGTATGTAATGATCATAGCTTTCACAGTATATAGGGCATCGAGCTTAGTTCATTTAGGTGTATGTGTTTTATTTGGTCTTTATATACGACTTTGTCTCTTGGACCATTGACCAAAATTTAGCTTGACCAACTATGATTTAGGTACATCATTAATGAATGTAGATTTCTATCATTTTTCTCCGTGGTTTAAATATGTGATGCTTATATTGAAAATACTTTGACTTTGCCTCTTGTGATCAACACTCACCAAGAAATCAACAAAGCACCCCAAATATAACACATGAAAAAGGTAAAGAGAGATATATACAGAGAATGGGGGAGAGTGTGTGTACATGTGAAATAATGCCGCTTCCTTCATCCATGATATTAGCTCTCCAAGGAAAATGGAAAGGTTTAGGTCTTAGAAGAGTGCTGTTCTGCAGATGGAAATAATAGTTCATGAGTAGTTAGCATATATAATTGATGTACAACGTCTTTGAAAGATAAATATTCGTTTCACATGTGTGTCCTACATTTTAGTTGGGCATATAAGTAACATAAAGTAGTTATGAATGATAAACACCAATAGTAATTATCAAGATTAAGTGGTCAAGTAGATACAACGATGGGATAATACATAAACCAATTGATAAAAAGTTGTATATATCAAAATCTAAAAGTAAAATATTGGTTACCTTCTCATTCGTCTGGAGATTGACATCTACGTCTATCGATTCAACAAATGTGAGGTGGAAAGTTATACAAAAAAAGCATAGTAAGACCGATATGACCACACAATCACCTCCCATTTGTATAGATAATTGTGTTATTTCGAATGAAATAGTAACTATTGTGATTCCTGACGTACTTGTATCTTCTTTATAGAACACAACTTATATAGAATTGAGCCAGGTTCTTTCTTTAGAAAGGTTCAGATTGCATTGTACTGATCATGCACTGAACATTTAGTGGGTAGTCATCCGGTGAACTGATCTTTCTAGAGTTGGTATAAATCTATTATTTATTAATGTTCATTAAATATGGACTTGGTTTACATACAATTAATGATTGCTTGATGGCCTATCTTTTAAATGAATATAGATCAGTTTGTGCCAATAATCATTAACAATGGACTTGATTTACATCCAAAGAGTGGATGCATGAGGGCATATACAATGGTCTTATCTTAGAAGTGCCACATAGGATAATTGCAGAGGTTAAGGGGAGAGAAACCATAAGAAAAGACTTGCCTTTTTTTCATTAAGAGATGATCTCTTAACAATAATACTCTCACCACATAATTAGGAATATCTTGTTATTAGAGATAAGACTAAGAGTAATACATTGTACATCATTTTTTGTTGTCTTCTCTAGATTACATGGGGGACATAAGATAAAACAATCTTATCAACCATTGTACATGCCCTCATGATCTATATTTTCTTATATGAAAAATAGGCATTGTGTCAATGTTCCTTACGTGTGGAGCTGATTTACGTCTAATGAATGTTTGGATATGAATACAGATAGATTTTTCATAAAATTTTATTTCTTAATGGACTTGATTGACACTTCCTCCATTTAATCCATGTACCAGCTAAGTTAAAGAGAGTTTCCATGTTAATTGCGGGGAAATTGGGCTAATGTTAATATTACAACACCTACAAACATGGGATCATTGGCTGACCTGGCTACAAAAATATACTATATGTACCCCGTTGACAATACCCATTTGTTGGAATGACTCACAAATTTCATCATTTGCCATTCATTGACTACAATCTAGGGCCACGACACCAAGATGATCCCCACGATCTCACAACGACAACACCAAGGCCAAATGCTTCCAAAGATTTGCTAATATATTGCGAATAGAACATCTCTTTTAGAGACAAACATCAATGAAAACATATCTATCCATTTTGAAGTTTAATTGTGTTTATTAAAGAAAGATTAATCTACTAATAGTTGTGATTAAGGAAAATTCCATGTGTTTCTTTACGTGTAGGAATACATGGAGCCACAGGAGGATGCGCCGGTCAGGCAAAAAACTTGGAGCGACCATATCTTGTAGGTGGTCGAAACTAGTCATGGAGACTAACCAGCTCCCAAGGACTTTAGGCTTTGCGGCCGTTCTAGCGGAGCAAGAAGAATGGCAAATCATGGTACCTTCTGTTGTGGCGTTCCGGCCCTCGAGGTCAACGGTTGCGTCACTCCTGCTTGCCATCACAGCCGCGTGTGACTCTAGATCCGTGCTTCCCTGTCGACGACGATGGATGAGTTGCAGGGGAATCGAGGGAAGAAGATGCACAACATACAATTTCGCCTATGGTCTTATGAAGGCATGTGTGGAGGGCAAAACAGCGGCACGTCCCTCGAGAATTGCACCGGTAACAGGGCGATGCGTGGAGCTCTAGCATGCGAAACAAGGGCATGCTTTCTGCTGTAAAAAACTTTAAGGATCCGTTATAACAACTTTGGGCCCATGCCTGGCATGAAGGGCTTCCAGGCAATCATTGACAAGGCACGACCCGATCCGTTTAATAGGCTTTTTTACTCATCCTACATCCGTTTCTTTGGGCCATTTCAGGTCTCCCGTCTAGACCTTGGGCCGTTTCCGGGCCATCATTTTGTGTGGTGTGGACTACTTGAGCCCATCATAATTGTGAGGTCCGTCATGGGCACCAAATCGCAAAAAGGCTGGCACACACACACAGCTGACTGGAATTATCTTCGCCAAGCGCGAGAGCTATATCACAAATGATATATGTCGTTCTTTGAGAGTGTTACGATGTCAATCGCCTACAGGCGCGTCCAGCGGGCCAGTCCATTGAGCGGAAGCATTCCCAACGGTTTTGGGAAGCTTTCAGACGTTTTTTCATCTCTGTGTTTTTTGCTTGTTTTTTTACCAGGTTTCTATTTCTGCTTTTTCTTTTTCTTCTTTGGTTTTTTTGTTTTCCTTTCTCCTCTTTCACCTTTTCCTTTTTAAATATATGACACAAAAATAATAGTTTTGTTTTTTAAGTATTTTTCCTTCCAGGTTTTTAACCTTTCATGTTTAATATTTTTTATTTTTAATTTCAAAATTTCCAACAAATGTTCAGAATTTCGAAATTGTTATTGTTTTAAATAATATTTTGTTCTACCAAAATATGTTCGGAATTTCAAATTCCGATAAAAATTTGAAGAAATTTTCGAACATTTTCACATTTCTAAAAATCGTTTGAGACATTGAAAATTGTTTGCGATTTCAAATATTGTTTACCACATAACATAAAATTATCAATGTAGTTAAAAATTATTCACCGTATATTAAGAAAAGTTCATTGTACATAAATAAAATGTTCATTGTATATTCAATAATTCTTCAGTGTGTATTTCATAAAGTTGTTCAGCATATATTAAAATGTTCATTTTATATAAATTAAATGTTCATCATAATACATAATTAATTGTTAAGTTTGCATTTTTAAAAAGTAATTTAAAATGTTTTTGAAATTTCGATTTTTTTTATTTTGGATTTCAGTTTTTTTCTGTTTTCAACATTTGTTCGTGTTTGAAAAGAGATCACTTTTTCAAAAATATTCAAAATTTCTTAAAGAATTTAGTTTCCAAAAATGTTCAGAATTTTGAATTTGCAAACATTGAAAAATTGCAATTGTTGGACAAAAAGAAAACGACCAACACTTGCTCGAGTTGGCTTGCTAGCGCCACAGCGTTCGCTCGCAGGTGCTTGCTCCCGCTGACGGGTCAGACCTATTTAGGGGTGACCCGCGAGGGACTCGTACGCTAGCGCTCGCTAAAAGCGATGGATAGTGATGGATAGCAGCTCCAGAACAATATCTCGCCTACTGCAATACCTAACACAGTAGATGAGCAGTAGGTCGAGCCAGTCCAATTAACATGTACACGTGCGGTGTTGTGAAGTTTCTACACCAGTTCATGGAACCTTCCACCGGTTTTTGAAAGGATCCAAGTAGTTTTTTCTTTTGTATTTTACTAAGTTTTCCACCGGTTTTTGAAAGGTTCCATGTAGTTTTTTCTTTTGTTTTTTACTAAGTTTTCCTTTGCAGGTGTTGTATGGTTCTTTTGCTTTTCCATTCAGTTTTCATTTTTTTTCAAGTACATGTCAGACTTTTTTTAGTACAGGTTCAACCTTTTTTATGCATAGTGAATATTTTTCAATTGCATGATGGACATTTTACAAAATAAAACTTTGAACATGTTAACCATTTTTCAAGTACATGTTTAACATTTTTATGATGCACCTCGATAATTTTTTAAATACATGATGAATATTTTTTAAAATACACACTGAAGTTTTTTTAATACATGTTGTACATTTTCATATACATGCGAACATTTTTTTGATACATGTTGAGCATGGAAAAACCTGTTTTCCAATTTTTTATTAACATATTTTTTTGGACATGTGAACATTTTTAAATGTCACAAATTTTTTTATTGAGTGGTGTGAGTTGTTTAAATTTTATGCAAACAAATTCCACTGCGTGAGCATTTTTTAAACTTGTGAACATGTTTTAAAACTGTGAGAACATAATCTTTTGACATTGCCCAAAATATTTTTATAGTACACGTTGAATATTCTTTTAAAAACTACTAGTAAACCATGGCACTTATTTTGGAATGGATGATTTTTTCTATATATCTACATATCTACGGTATATTTTGGTGCAATTTTGGAATATAAGCATAAGTTAAAAAGAAAAAACTCACACCGGCGGGAAAAGAAAAGCCGCCCGGAAGCCGCAAGCTCAGTCCCCGCCGGCGACCGACTGCGGTGTCCGCTCGTCGGCAACGCCACCGATCACGTCCGCCAGCTCTTCTCTCCGCCATTCTACATGGATTTCGCCAACTCCCTCGCCCCCCCAGTGCTCACATGGGTGTCAGTAGGTGCTCTATCGTTCTTCCAAATCCTACAACTTCCGTTGATTGATGCCATGCCATGGATGAAGAAAACTGTTGCTTGCTGCAGATTTTTTGGTGGTTTGAGAACCGATTTCAGGGGCAGGACGAGGATTCAGAAGATCAGCTCCCGCACACCACATGTTCGATGAAATGCCCACAACGCGCTGCAGCGACGTCTTCTTCTCCTCTCTTCGTGGTCGCTCTCCGGTCCATGCTGCCATCCATCAATGTTACAAGTCAACATCTAAAAGGTTGTCCAAGAAGGTATATATAGCTGAATCCCGAATCTGGTTGATGTGCTCTAATGACCCACAAGTGCAGGGAATCTATCGTAGTCCCTTCGATAAGTAAGAGTGTCGAACCCAATGAGGATCAGAAGGAAATGATCAGCGGTTTTCAGTAAGTGTTTCTCTGCAAGCACTGAAATTATAGGTGATAGATAATTTTGTGATAAGATAAATTGTAACGAGTAACAAGTAAATAAAGTAAATAAAGTGCAGCAAGGTGGCCCAATCCTTTATGTAGCAAAGGATAAGCCTGGATAATTTCTTATAATGAGAAAAGAGCTCCCGAGGACACATGGGAATTATCCTCAAGCTAGTTTTCATCACGCTCATATGATTCACGTTTGGTACTTTAATAATTTGATATGTGGGTGGAGTGGTGCTTGGGTACTGCCCTTACTTGGACAAGCATCCCACTTATGATTAACCCCTATTGCAAGCGTCCGCAACTAAAAAAAAGTATTAAGGTAAACATAACCACAACATTAAACATATGGATCCAAATTAGCCCCTGACGAAGCAACGCATAAACTAGGGTTTAAGCTTCTGTCACTCTAGCAACCCATCATCTTTTTATTACTTCCCCATGCCTTCCTCTAGGCCCAAATAATGGCGAAGTGTCATGTAGTCGACGTTCACATAACACCACTAGAGGAAAAGACAACATACATCTCATCAAAATATCGCACGAATACCAAATTCACATGACTACTAATAACAAGACTTCACCCATGTCCTCAGGAACAAACGTAACTACTCACAAGCATATTCATGTTCATAATCACAGGAGTAATAATATGCATAAAGGATCTGTACATATGATCTTCCACCAAGTAAACCAATTAGCATCAACTACAGGGAGTAATCGACACTACTAGCAACCCACAGGTACCAATTTGTGGTTTGGATAAAAGATTGGATACAAGAAATGAACTAGGGTTTTGAGAGGAGATGGTGCTGGTGAAGATGTTGATGGAGATTGACCCCCTCCCGATGAGAGGATCATTGGTGATGACGTTGGTGATGATTTCCCCCTCCCGGAGGGAAGTGTCCCCGACAGAACAGCTCCGCCGGAGCTCTGGATTGGTTCCGCCAAGGTTCCGCGTCGTGGCGGCGGAGTTTCGTCCCGTAAGCTTGCCCACGATTTTTCGTGGTAAAACCTTCATATAGCGTAAGATGGACACGGAGGACCACCGGGGCGAGGAGGCAGGCGCGCCCGGTGAGGGGTGGCGCGCCACACCCTCCTGGCAGTGTGGGCCCCCTGAGGTGTTTCTTCCACTCAATAATTCTTATTAATTCCAAAAATAAGTTTCGTGGAGTTTCAGGGTTTTTGGATCAGTGCAGAATAGGATTCCAATGTTTGCTCCTTTTCCAGCCAGAATTCCAGCTGCCGACATTACTCCTCTTCATGGTAAACCTTGTAAAATAAGAGAGAATAGGCATAAGTATTGAGATATAATGTGTAATAACAGCCCATAATGCAATAAATATTGATATAAACGTATGATGCAAAATGGACGTGCGAGCAAAACGGGCAGAGAAAGGATGGTGGGGGAAGAGGAAAAGGAGGAGGCGTGGATATGTGGGTGTAGGCGTGCGACTGCCTTCGTGGGGACTGGGGAAGGAAGGAGGGGCGACGACCGAAATCACAGTAAATCGATAGTCCTCACGAATCCCTCATGCCCACTTCAGTTGGACACAACGAGGGAGCGATCGTAAATATTTTTACTCGGGGAGGTGTTACCTCGGGCTGGTATTTCTATCGACACGATAAAATCGCCGTGGACTCGCTTGAGAGCGCCATTGTGGCGCATGTTAATGGGTTTAATATGGAGCAACTCTACGGTTGATGGACAAACGATCCAGCAGTTCGATTGCATACCCAAAATTGGTTTTGTCACATCAAAAGAGTGATCATTTTCAACCAGATCAAATACATGCCATCCGGACTGCCCTACCCCCAAAAATATATATTATTTTCTGTTACGCCCCAAGGGCGGGGACTACATATTCTGGAAATATAGTGCTCATATGGACAAGGACTTCATGATCCGCCCTACAACCCTCTGTAAGTCTTTTTTACTTAGTACTCCTCGTCGAAATACTTGTCATCAAAATGGACAAAAGTGTTTTCTCTTTTGGTCCATTTTGATGACAAGTATTCGACGAGGAGTATACTATACGCCTCATGCTATCCTCTGGAAGTCTCAGTATTAGGCATGGAGCGGATGGCAATTTTCGTAATAATGCTTGCCTGTCGACCAAACCTGTCGTGTAGCAAAGGTCTCTGAACTCGATGATTGTTCCGATTATTGTGTTAGCTTCTAGATTTCTGCTACAAGTCATCACGAGAAACAAAAGCAAAAGCAAGCACCGGCTTAGGGTGTGTGCTCGATCATCCCCCGTCATCATCATCATCGTCATCATCATCATCATCATCATCATCATCACCGTGACTATGTCATCTCCTGCATGCTTGGGTTGAGAGAGATGAGAGATTCGGGTGCTGCCTGACTCGGCTGCTTGTGCAGGAAGGAAGGAGTGTCCTTCACTTTCTCTATGCACCAACCCTGCACTGCACACAGTGAGTATCTTTCTTTTGAGACGCAAATCACATTGGTTGGTAGTGTTCTACCTAGGTCCAATAGAGGTCCGACCATATGGTCTTTGCTGCTTTGAGGCTTCATTCATTTGACTAACTATCGTCACCTAGCTCCTGTCAGAATTGAACGTGTTGGGAATGGCTTAAGTGCGCGGTGAAAACCAATAATTTAACAAACTAGAGACGATGGTGATAATCAACATCAAGACCAAGTTGGACCAAGATAAACGAAATAAGGGACAGTCTTTGACCATCAAGTAACATATTTTTTATTTGTTGAACCCAATTGGCAATACAATTTTTTTTTATCAACCAACACAACCACTTGGTCCACCATAGTTGAACATATAACCCTTCTTGTTTTTTTTTTCGAAAAGGGGGAGTACCCCGGCCTCTGCATCAAGAGTGATGCATACAACCATCTTATTAATCAAAGTAGCAAAATGTGCATACAAGGTTCCATAGTCTCGAAATCAAATAAAGGAAATGCAGCCCACACAGAGCGCAGAAGGCTAGAAACACAGACTAGCCAGAAATAAAATGGCACAACCGGCTGGCTAAAGAAGGTAGGTAAACTAATTGCCTATCCTATTACATGACCGCCATCCAAACCGGTTGAAGATATCCCGAGCAACCATCTCCCAACGGATAGACCCAGTAACCAAATGCTCCCTGGCCTCCTTCGGAGTGAGTAATGACCACGAACGGATCAATGCTGTAGCTCGGAATATAACCTGCAAAAAATGAATTCGTGATGTTCTGTTAAAAACCAAATCATTTCTGCACAGCCAGATGGTCCACATCAACGCACAAACTCCAACCCGAATATGCCTTGCTAATGTAGAGTCAATCCCATTAAGCCAATTCCCAAATAAAGCGGTAACCGTAGTCGGTGGAGTAATATTAAAAGCAATGTGAACCGTCTGCCAAAGAACCTTAGCCAGCGGGCAATCAAAAAAGAGATGTTTAATTGTCTCATCCCGATCACAGAAACTACACCTAGTAGCTCCTGTCCAATTACGCTTTATCAAGTTGTCCTTTGTTAGAATAACTTGTTTATGAACAAACCACATAAACACTTTTATTTTCAAAGGAACTTTGACATCCCAGACCTTCTTGGACGTTGGAATGGAGCTTGAATTAATAACATCAAGATACATTGACCTCACTGTAAATACTCCAGACTTAGTCAACTTCCAGCGTAATTCATCAGGTTGGTCAGAAAGTTGTACCTCCATTAGTCTCCTAACTAACTGGAGCCAAACCTCCCAACGATTGCCCACTAACGACCGTCTAAACTGAATATTAAGGGGGACAGATTGAAATACCGTTGCCACGAACACCTCACGTCGTTGAGCAATACGATATAAAGACGGATATTGAATGGCCAAGGGTGAGTCGCCCAGCCAAGAATCCTCCCAGAAACGTGTAGTAGCACCATTTCCAAGGACAACTTTTGTCCTATTGAACAGTAATACTTTGACTTTCATGAGGCCTTTCCAGAAAGGCGAGTCAGTCGGCCTAACTGATACCTGGGATAACGTTCTAGTCTGGAGGTACTTGCTGCGTAGGATTTGCGCCCACATAGCTTCAAAGGTTGGGAGCGAGCTTCCACAACCACTTACTAAGAAGGCATCTGTTCTTAACTTCTAGATTCTCAATACCAAGCCCACCTTGGTCTTTGGGTCGACAGATAATATCCCACTTAGCAAGCCGGTATTTTCTTTTGAGCTCATCACCCTGCCAAAAGAAACATGATCGATAGAAGTCCAGTCTTTTCCTAACACCCACTGGAACCTCAAAGAAAGATAAGAGGAACATAGGCATACTCGCGAGCACCGAGTTTATCAAGATTAACCGGCCTCCGTATGACATGAGCTTACCCTTCCAGCAGCTCAGTTTCTTCTCAAATCGATCCTCGATACACTTCCACTCTCTGTTAATTAGCCTACGATGATGTATCGGAATGCCAAGGTATGAGAAGGGCAAACTTCCCAACTCGCACCCAAACAATTGCCTATAAGACTCTTGTTCGTCTTTGGCTCTCCCAAAGCAGAACAACTCGCTCTTATGAAAGTTGATCTTTAACCCCGATAATTGTTCAAAGAGGCATAACAACAGCTTCATATTTCTCGCCTTGGCCAAATCATGCTCCATAAAGATTATTGTATCATCAGCGTATTGAAGGATAGATACACCTCCATCAACCAGATGAGGTACTAAGCCACCCACTTGTCCATTGTCCTTCGCCCTTCCTATCAAAATTGCTAACATGTCCACCACAATGTTAAACAAGATAGGGGACATTGGATCTCCTTGCCTGAGGCCCTTGTGAGTTTGGAAGTAATGACCTATATCGTCATTTACTTTAATTCCGACACTCCCTTTTTGCGTAAAAGATTCCACCTGATGGCGCCAGGCGATTTTATTGTGTCGATAGAAATACCAGCCCGAGGTAACACCTCCTCGAGTAAAAATATTTACGATCGCTCCCTCGTTGTGTCCAACTGAAGTGGGCATGAGTGATTCGTGAGGACTATCGATTCTTGTGATTTGATCGTCGCCCTCCTTCCTTCCCCAGTCCCCACGAAGGCAGTTGCACGCCTACACCCACATCTCCACGCCTCCTCCTTTTCCTCTTCCCCCACCATCCTTTCTCTGCCCGTTTCGCTCGCACGTCCATTTTGCATCATGCTTTTATATCAATATTTATTGCATTATGGGCTGTTATTACACATTATATCTCAATACTTATGCCTATTCTCTCTTATTTTACAAGGTTTACCATGAAGAGGGGTAATGTCGGCAGCAGGAAGATGTGTCTCGAAGGCTGACAATTGTTGTTGTGGCCAATCCCTGATGATTTGTACAATGAATTTATCAGCTAACATAATAGTCTGAATAATCAGAACTTTTGTTACGGACTTACAGTAGAAGTTTGGTCGACGATTACGCAGGCAAGCAAACATTGGAAATTCATTGTGTTCTCATTAGAAAAATTCTCTATAAGAAAAGTAGATACCAATTCGACCAAAACAATCATCAAAATTCACCTCAGCTAGTGGAACCGGGCATGCTAAAAACAAAAATAGGGAAGAAAATCAAGTTCTTGCAACCAGGATCGAGGCGAGAATATCAAGCACGGTGGTGATTAAAGCCATATAGAGCTTTATCCATCTTGCAGGCATGATGCAGAAAGCTTACCAAATAGCAAAGGTAGTACGAGTCTACCTTAGAGGCTATGTTTAATATGCAACCAGCCTAATTTACATACACACACACACACAGGTGACCAAGCACAGGCGCCACTTGGAGCTAACAAACTATGAATCATTTGCACACTTTTTGATTACTTGTATTTACAAAGTGTTGGGCAATCATCGACTTTGAAGAAGTAGAATATTACCAAATCAATCCACTTGAGCTTGGAACTTTTCTTTGGTTAGTGTGCTCCAACTTTTTGCTTAATTGTATTCCCCCACTTGTATCCCACAAGTTGAACTTTTCTTCAGCCCGCCACTTGAATTCAACAAGTTGCAGCCACTGCCTCGTATTCCCTCAGACACAGGACACAATACTTGGGGTCCAGGATTCGTATGAATCAGAATTCAGCACATAAACCTTTATATTCACCATCGATAGAGTTCCAGAATGGAATTTTGCCATGGTTAACCATCCACTTGAGCTAAATATTTTGTTCCTTACCAGCTGAAAAGCAAAAAGGGATACATTTTAGAGAATAGCTTAAGAAATATTCAAGCAGTTATGGTCAAACAAACAAGAAATACTATCAAACCAATCAGAGGAGATACCTTCCAATAGAAACTGTACCAGAATGTTAATTCAAAAGTCCATTAAGTGCATAAGTTGTAGATGGAGGAGAACTGGGAAAGATATGAGTAGGTGTATCTTTGTGTCGTCTTTCCACGAGCACGAGGAAATAAAATAGAGTAAGAGATGATCACGCTGAAAAAGGAAAAAGCGGCAGTCCAACAAAGCTGCCAAAAGAAAGAAAAATGGGTCGAGATGGTGCGAGATATTGAAGAATATCATCCCAGCAGCTTCCACTCAAGCTGTTGTGTGTTGGACCGAGGACCTCATGACAATGGACGAGACATTCCTTAAATACTCATGAATGGTTTCCACGGAATCACATCCTCCAACCAATACACAACATGCGGACACTAGGCAGCAAGATGCCATCTTTCTCAACACCATTGTTGTACCTCGCCTCTTCTTTGGCGCCGTGCCTTCTTCTCTTGCAACAAGCGCATGCAGCGCCATGGAGGTATCTCACTGAGATCTCAACACATGGCCCTCCTCCAGTGGAAAGCTACACTTGTGAGCCCACCGCAGCAGATGAGCTCCTGGCATGAAAACACCAGCCCCTGCAACTGGACCGGCATCATGTGCACGGCTGTTCGCCATGGCCGCCGCATGCCATGGGTGGTGACCAACATCTCCCTACCAGATGCTGGCATCCATGGCCAGCTTGGTGAGCTCAACTTCTCGGCTCTTCCATTCCTCGCATATATTGACCTCAGCAACAACAGTCTCCATGGTGCACTGCCTGCTAGTATCAGCTCCCTGACAGCACTTTCTGTACTTGGCCTTCACCACAACCAGCTCATAGGGAAAATTCCTTATGAGATTGGTGGTCTAGAAAGTCTAAGCCTGCTTGAGCTCTCGTTTAACAGACTCACAGGACATATTCCTCCATCTCTATGTAACCTAACAATGTTAACTGATCTTCTCATTAACCAAAACATGCTATCAGGTCTCATTCCTAAGGAGATTGGAAGGCTTGTCAACCTACAAATTCTACAGCTAAGCAACAACACCTTAAGTGGCACGATACCAAAAACCATTGGAAACCTAACCCAACTAAATACTTTGTACCTCTTTGGTAATCAACTTTCAGGGCCTATACCCAGAGAGCTAGGCTGGCTGGTCCATTTTCAAGATCTTGATCTTAGTTCAAATGATTTATCAGGTCCAATTCCAATCTCCATAACCAATCTCACTAAGATGAACACACTTTTTCTCTTCGAAAATAAAATCACAGGTCCAATACCCCAAAAACTAGGCAACCTCGCTGTGCTAAACCAACTTGCTCTCTACACAAATCAAATAACAGGTTCAATACCCCCAGAACTAGGCAACCTCACTATGCTCAGTTTACTTTTTCTCAGTACAAATCAAATCACAGGCCCAATACCTTTAGAATTGGGCTACTTGCTAAATCTCCAGAGTTTAGCCTTGTCCAGTAACCAAATATTTGGCTCTATTCCTAGCAACTTAGGAAATATAACCAAACTAGAACAACTGCACCTCTTTCAAAATCAGATAACTGGTTCCATTCCCCGAGAGATTGGCAATTTGATGAATCTCGAAATCTTAGCCTTGTATCAGAACCAAATTTCGGGATCAATACCAAATTCTTTTGGAAAGTTGCAAAGCATCCAAATCTTGCACATCTACGATAACAAATTATCAGGTTCTCTTCCTCGAGAATTTGGAGTTCTCATAAATCTTTTTGAACTTGGGCTACATAACAACTCACTTTCAGGACCTTTACCCGCAAATATATGTTCAGGTGGCAGACTTCAACATCTTGATGTATCTTACAATATGTTTAGTGGTCCCATTCCAAGTAGTTTAAAGACATGCACAAGTTTGGTTCGACTTAGCCTTGTGTCGAACCAACTAACCGGAGATATATCTCACCATTTTGGTGTGTATCCACAACTCATAAGGATGGATTTGACATCAAATAGACTCTCCGGGCGGATCTCACCAAATTTAGGTGCATGTACCCAACTAACAGTACTACATCTAGCACAAAATATGATCACGGGTTCCATACCTCCAATCCTTTCTAAATTGTCCAACCTAGTAGAACGAACACTTGATTCTAACCATCTCAGCGATGAGATTCCACCAGAAATCATGACTTTAGCAAACCTATATAGCCTGAACTTATCATTGAACCAATTATCTGGATCCATACCTACACAAATAGGAAAGCTGAGAAATTTAGGGTACCTTGATATATCTCAGAACAAACTGAGTGGATTAGTACCTTGACTCGGCTGCTTGTGCAGGAAGGAAGGAGTGTCCTTCACTTTCTCTATGCACCAACCCTGCACTGCACACAGTGAGTATCTTTCTTTTGAGACGCAAATCACATTGGTTGGTAGTGTTCTACCTAGGTCCAATAGAGGTCCGACCATATGGTCTTTGCTGCTTTGAGGCTTCATTCATTTGACTAACTATCGTCACCTAGCTCCTGTCAGAATTGCACGTGTTGGGAATGGCTTAAGTGCGCGGTGAAAACCAATAATTTAACAAACTAGGGACGATGGTGATAATCAACATCAAGACCAAGTTGGACCAAGATAAACGAAATAAGGGATAGTCTTTGACCATCAAGTAACATATTTTTTATTTGTTGAACCCAATTGGCAATACAATTTTTTTTATCAACCAACACAACCACTTGGTCCACCATAGTTGAACATATAACCCTTCTTGTATTCGTGAAATAAATTATTTGCTCTATAACAATCTGGCCTATCAACTAACTTGATCATGGGAATGCCAAAGAGGTCAGAAGAATGACCATTTGGATTGTAATTCAGAATGTGCTTGAAATCATGATTTCTTATCATCATAATCGGGGAAGTGGCCGCTACCCATTGGAGGACCATGTGCATTCTTCAAGTAATTTACGAATCCAGTCAAGGCTTGTATACGTGGTGTCCCGGGGCAAAGCTTCTTTGGAAAATGTCCCAAGAATGATGGTTTTTGTAAATCATGACGGTACACCACCCAATCTCCGGAATTTGGATCCTGTAGTCAGCAAGGGATTGATGACATCCATGAACAATAAATTTCATGCACAAGAAGAGTAGAAAACATGTTATTTGCAAGAATCTTGGGTGGCGTACAATTTACTAGATTCCAGTGTTCCATATTTTCTTAACAAAATACAAAGCATGGTACTTAGTAACCATGTGAATTTATGCCTAACTAATTTTAACATTCATAAAATCTATCTTTGTTAATTTTAATCCTCTATTCTTAAATAGTAGCAATCCACTACCTATTTTTTCTATTCAAGCAGCCATGCCACGTCAACAAGTCATACATGTTAGTTATAAGTTTAGTTTTCTTTCTATATGTGCATCCATACCACATCAACAAGTCATGCATGTTCCTCGTAAGTTATATTATTCATAGGTGCTTGTTTTTCCTATCCATACAGTCCTACCACACCAGCAAGTCATGCATGTCCATCATAAATTACTGTTTTTGCATTTATTTTTTGTTGTCATGAATGGATTATATGTTGGACACTCTGAGGATACCTATGAAGTTCATGTTTCACATTTTTGTTAGAAAAATGGAATTCTGTTAACTACAATCCAACTGTTCTCTTTTGTAGTTGCTCTTATAGCATCTATTTTACGTGATTCATTCGATGAAGTTGCTGCAGGAACGCGCATGTATCATCTACTTATTGTAGAAATAGTAGCACATTTTGTGTGTGTGTGTGTGTGTGTGTGTGTGTGTGTGTGTGTGTGTGTGTGTATAGTAATCTCCAGAATGGGACAAATGGTGCACCTTGTTGAGGCTAAGCCTAACGTAGTGGTCTTGTTCGCCATAAATTGATGGAGGAGCCATGGCTTGTCCAGGCACCAGATTAGCTCGACTTGCAGAAACAAATCCTGGGCACTGCAAGTTGTAGCACCCCTTCGATTTCAAGTCCTTCTGAGCAATAAAAAAAGGAAACATGTATTATTGTGGATGTAAAGAGAACCACAAAACTATATGGGGACCACAATAACATTTCACGTGTTAAAATGACATTGATTATACTTACCGTCCAATATGTAAAGAAGCGAATATCTCTGTTGTGGTACAAAGAGGGGGAAATCTGCAAGCAGAAGCAAATTATGAAATAGTTGTTCATTTAAAAGCATTTGACTTTACCATAATGAGTGATATGTTTGTACATGAATTCCAACTTGAATTAAGTTATAGTTTCCTCCATCTTGACAATAGATCTGTAAGGATGCTCCAGATTCTTGAGAAGTTCCTTGATTTGGTGAAGCCCATATACTCATGTCAGCTCGAAGGCCGTAGAATTGTCCTGGCTCTGTGTGCCACATAGCATACTAGTGATAGAAAATTATAGCTCAAATTAGTAAATAACCAGAAAAATCTATAGAGAACGACATAATAAACAAGTGAGGGTGCGCATTCTTGGCCTTGGTATGAGGTTCACCTACCAGACATTTACAATGGGGAATTTTTCATGCTATGGAGTAAGTCTAGATTTGTTTTCGTAGGCCTTGTTGAGTATATCATACTGGATTTAGCCTCCTCCGCGGGGTGTGGTGTCATTCCAACGCAATTAGACCTTTTGTGGTGATGCATGCAATGCTTTAGTTCATGTGCATATTTCGATGGTCTTACTTAGGTGCTTGGGCTCACAACATCTTCTCTCTTCTGTGGCAGGGGTGAAACAAGATTTGATTCTATCTCCGACATAAGTCTCCAATAGAGTATGTCCTAAATGCCTTTCTAAATCTGTTGTTCACAGTATTTTGGTAGCATGTTTTGTATGTAATGAACATAGCTTTCGCGGTATATAGGGGATCAAGATTAGTTTTTTAGGTGTATGCCTTTTATCTGGTCTTTATGTACCACCTTGTCTCTTGGACCATTGACAATAATTTAGCTTGAACAACAATGATTTAGATACATCACTAATGAATTAGATTTCTACTATTTTTTCTCTGTGGTTAAATATGTGATGCTTATATTGAAATTACCTTGACTTTGCCTGTTATACTTATCACATGTCACTCTGGCATATACATTGTGACATTTTTTGTGATCAATACCCAGCAAGAAATCAACAAAACATTCCAAATCTAACACATGAAAAAGTAAAGAGAGATATATACAAAGAATGAGGGAGAGTGTGTGTACATGAGAAACAATGTTGCTTCCTTCATTCGTGATATCAACTCTCCAAGGAAAATAGAATGGTTTAGGTCTTGAAAGAGTGGTGTTCTGCAGAGGGAAAGAATAGTTCATGACTAGTTAGCATATATAATTGATGTACAGAGTCTTTGAAAGATTAGCATTTGTTTCACATATGTGTCCTACATATTAGTTGGGCATATAAGTACCATAAAGTAGTTATTAACTCCAATGATAATTATCAAGATTAAGTGGTCAAGTAGATACAACAAATGGAAAATACATAAACCAATTTAAAAGTAAAGTATTGGTTACCTTCTCATTCGTTTGGAGATTGACATCAAAGTCTATCGATTCAACAAAGGTGAGGTGGAAAGTTATACACAAAAAGCATAGTAAGACCGATATGACAGCATAATCACCTCCCATTTGTATAGGTAATTGTGTTACTTTCAACGAAACAGTAAGTATGTGATTCCTGACGTTCTTTTATCTTCTTTAGAGAATGCAACTTATATAGAATTGAGCCACGTTCTTTCTTTAGAAAGCTTTAATTGCATCGTACTGATGATGCACTCAATATTTAATGGGTACTCATCCGGTCTACTAATATTTAATGTTCAATTAATGTGGACTTGGTTTACATCCAATTAATGATTGCTTGATGGCCTGTCTTTTTTACATGGATATAGATCAATTTATGCATCAACAATCACTAACAATTGAATTAATTTACATCCAAATAATGGGTGTATGATGATCTATATTTTCTTATATGGAAAAAAGGAGCTATGTCAGTGTTCAGTGTGGAGCCAAACATCTAATGATTGTTTGATTGGTGATCTATCTATCTATCTATCTATCTATCTATCTATCTATCTATCTATCTATCTATCTATCTATCTATCTAACTATATATATATATATATATATATATATATATATTTCATCAAATTTTATTTCTTAATGGACTTGATTGACACTTCCTCCATTTAATACATATATACCGGTTAAGTTGAAGAGAGTTTCCATGTTAATTGCAGGGAAATTCGGCTAATGTTAATATTACAACACCTACAGACATGGGACCACCATTGGCTAACCTGGCTACAAACATAGACTATGTGTACCCCATTGACAATATCCATTTGTTGGAATGACCCACAAATTTCACCATTTGCCATTCATTGCATACAATCTAGGGCCGCGACACCAAGATGATCCTAACACTAGTAGAAAATAGGGCTTTGGTTGAGGCCATGATAAGGGCATTAATCCCGGTTCACTCACAAACCGGGACCAAAGGGTGCATCAGTCCCGGTTCATGAGGCTAGGGCGCCGGCCGGGCCTCGGGGGCCATTGGTCCCGGTTCGTCTGACCCCTTTGGTCCTGGTTCCAGACACGAACCGGGACCAATGGGCCTCGCTCCTAGCCCGACACCTTTAGTCCCGGTTGGTGGCTGGAACCGGGACCAAAGATTGTCCTTTAGTCTCGGTTTTAGCCACAAACCGGGACTAAAGAGAGGCCTATATATACCCCCACCCCTCCCAGCGAATAGAGCCACTGCTTTGTTTTTTTGGTCGCCCGTGGGAGAGGTTTGTGGTGCTCTAGCTCACCTCCTATGCACATGAGGTGTTTGATGAAGTGCCCGAGCCACACTTAAGCTTTCTCCTCTCAAAGCTCCTTGTCCAAGCTCCATTTTCCTCAAGATTTGTCTAGGTGTGGCGGTCCGTCCTGTCCCGTCCCCGTCCTCACCGCCGTTGATCGCCCGCACCGATCTCGTCGCCGGCACCACCATGGTGAGCCTCTTGTTCTTATCTTCTTTTTTAAAAGAAAAAAAATTCTTTCTTGTATGATTTAGATAGATACTTGTATAATTTTCTTACTTTATTATTGTTTGTTATTATATAGTGCGATGGATATTATCTTTTATTACTAATTGTTTCATTTAGTGTTTATGACAATTATGCCGACCAACGTGACATAGATATTTTTATCTAGGAGGTATGTGAACCGGAAATTCCAACCGACCCTATTGTCGAGAGGTTAAATTTAGTTGAAAAATAAAACAAGTACTTGAATAAAAAATTGAAATGAATTGAGGAGGAGAAGATGAAATTGGAGTTGCATGTTGTGGATGCCGTCGATGATCACAAGATCAAAATCAATGCAATGCGCTTGAAGATTAGAAAGATTAGATAATATGCCATTCATACGGAGGCTTGTTATCATTATGCGGTTGGATCAATTGTTACCTTAGTTGCGATTATGATCGCATTTGTTGTTGCATTGAAATGCTTTACATAGTTTCAATGTATGGTTTAATTAGATGCTCTAGAGAGCTATATGTTGTTCAATGAGAACTATGTATGAACTTTATGTATTTATTTTTTCAGTAATAACATTTGATCAGTTCTGTACTTTGGTTTTAATGTGATGATGAACTTTTGTTAATTTGGTCACTTCTCTATTCATGATGTTCTGTAATGGTTTTTGACGCACTTAATTATATATAATGCACGCAGATGAACCGGCAATGGATGTACGGTGGCAACGCACCTCCGAGTACATTAATGGCATGCATAATTTTCTCGAAGTGGCTAAGGCAAACAAGCAGAATGGTTTTATGTGTTGTCCATGCCCTATCTGTGAGAATACGAAGTCTTACTCTAACCCAAAAATCCTTCACATCCACCTTCTTGAGAAGGGTTTCATGCCACACTATAATGTTTGGACCAAGCACGGATAAAGAGGGGTTATGATGGAAGACAACGAAGAAGAAGAGGATGATGACAACTATCTGCCCCCTGAATACGATGATGGGGAAGCTGAAGATCAAGAGGAACCAGACGATGTGCCTGATGATGATCTTCGCCATTCATTGTTGATGCAAAGAGACAATGCCAAAGTGAAAGGGAGAAGTTGAAGTTCGATCGCATGTCATAGGATCACAAAAAAGGGATGTACCCAAATTGCAAAGAAGGCAACACAAAGCTCGGTACCACACTAGAATTGCTGCAATGGAAGGCGGACAATGGCGTATCTGACAACGGATTTGAGAAGCTACTGAAAATATTGAAGAAGAAGCTTCCAAAGGATAACGAATTGCCCGATAGTATGTATGGAGCAAAGAAGGTTCTATGCCCTCTAGGGTTGGAGGTACAGAAGATACATGCATGCCCTGATGACTACAACCTCTACAACGGTGCGTACGAGGATTTGAAGGCATGCCCGGTGCAGTGCATTGCGGTATAAGATCAGACGAGATGACCCTGGTGATGTTGACGGTGTGCTCCCCGGGAAGAGGGTTCCTGCCAAGGTGATGTGGTATGCTCCTGTAATACCATGGTTGAAACATTTGTTCAGAAACAAAGAGCATGCCAAGTTGATGCGATGGCATAAAGATGACCATAAGAAAGACAGGAAGTTGAGAGCACCCGCTGACGGGTCGCAATACAGAAAATCGAGAGAACATGGGGGACTTTGCAGGAGACGCAATGAACGTATGGTTTGGTTTAAGCACGGATGGCATTAATCCCTTTGGGGGGCAGAGCAGCAATCATAGCACCTGGCTTGTGACTCTATGTATCTATAACCTTCCTCCTTGGTTATGCATGAAGCGGAAGTTCATTATGATGCCAGTGCTCATCCAAGTCCATAAGCAACCTGGTGACGACATTGATGTGTACCTAGGGCCATTAGTTGAAGAACTTTTACAGCTGTCGAATGGAAAAGGTGTACGTGTGTGGGATGAGCACAAACAGTAGGAATTTGACATACGTGCGTTGCTGTTTGTAACCATCAATGATTGTCCTGATCTTAATAACCTTTCAAGACAGACAAACAAGGGATACCACGCATGCACACACTATTTAGATGACACCGAAAGTATATATTTGGACAAATGCAGGAAGAATGTGTACCTGGGACATCGTCGATTTCTTCTGACCAACCATCAATGTCTAATGAAAGGCAAGCATTTCAAAGGCAAGGCAGCTCGCCGAAGAAGCCCACCATCCGTACTGGTGATCACATACTTGCTATGGTCAATGATTTACAAGTAATCTTTGGAAAGGGTCCCAGCAGACTATCTGTTCCGAATGACGCTGAGGGATGCACACCCATGTGGAAGACCTAGAGGTCCGCTCTGCAATCGATGTGATGCACGTGATGAAGAATCTTTTTGTGAACCTGCTAGGCTTCTTGGGCATGTATGGGAAGACAAAAGACACAGAGGAGGCATGGGAGGACTAGCAATGTGTGCACGAAAAAGACGACATGCCTCCAAAGTAGTATGAAGGTCCTGCCAGCTACGCTCTTACCAAAGAAGAGAACGAAATCTTCTTTGAATGCCTGCTCAGTATGAAGGTCCCGTTTGGATTCTCTTTGAATATAAAAGGAATAATAAATATGGCAGAGAAAAAGTTCTAGAACCTAAAGTCTCATGACTGCCACGTGATTATGACACAACTGCTTTCGGCTGCATTGAGGGGGCTTCTATCGAAAAACGTTCGATTAGTCATTGTGAAGCTACGTGCATTCCTCAATGCAATCTCTCAGAAGGTGATCGATCCAAAAATCCTACCAAGGTTAAGGAGTGATTTTGTGCAATGTCTTGTCAGTTTCAAGCTGGTGTTCCCACCATCCTTCTTCAATATCATGATGCATGTCCTAGTTCATCTATTCGACGAGATTGCCATTCTGGGCCCTGTATTTCTACACAATATGTTCCCCTATGAGAGGTTCATTGGAGTCTTAAAGAAATATGTTCGTAACCGTGCTAGGCCAGAAGGAAGAATCTTCACAGGCCATCAACACAGAGGAGGTCATTGGGTTTTGTGTTGACTTCATTCCTCACCTTAAGAAGATTGGTCTCCCTCAATCGCGGTATGAGGGGGAGACTGACTGGAAAAGGCACGCTAGGAGGGGACTCAATAATATGTAGGGACGGGCATTCTTGTTCTCAAGCACACTATACAGTTCTACAGAATTCAACCTTGGTGACCCCGTATGTCAATGAACACAAGAATATTCTGCGCTCCAAACACCCGGAGCAGTGTGACGACTGGATTACGCGTGAACACATCAAGACTTTTGACAGTTGGTTGCAAACACATCTCATGGGTGACACCACTATTTCTGATGAGCTGTACTTGTTGGCCAGGGGACCATCTTCGACTGTATTAACTTACAAAGGTTACGAGATAAATGCGAATACAATTTACACGATCGCCCAAGATCAAAAGAGCACCAACCAAAATAGTGATGTCTGTTTTGATGCAACAACCAAGAGGGGGAAGGACACATATTATGGTTACATAGTGGACATATGGGAACTTTGTTGGGGAACATAGCATGCAATTTCAAAAGATTTCCTACGATCACGCAAGATCTATCTAGGTGATGCATAGCAACGAGAGGGGGAGAGTGTGTCCACGTACCCTCGTAGACCGAAAGCGGAAGCGTTAATTAACGGGTGTAGTCGAACGTCTTCACGATCCAACCGATCCAAGTACCAAACGTAAAGCACCTCCGTGTTCAGCACACGGTCAGCTCGATGACGTCCCTCGAACTCTTGATCCAGTAGAGGGTCGAGGGAGAGTTCCTTCAGCATGACAGCGTGGCGATATTGTTGATGATGTGATCCGCGTAGGGCTTCGCCTAAGCACTATGATGCCATGACCAGAGAAGTAAACTGTGGAGGGGGGCACCGCACACGGCAAAGAGAACAAGTGATCTGTCTTTGGGGTGCCCCCCGCCCCTGTATATAAAGGAGGAGAGGGAGGAGGCTGGCGGCCTAGAGGGGGCGCGCCAAGGGGGAGTCCAACTAGGATTCCCAATCCTAGTTGGTCTCCCTTTCCTATTCCAAGAAGGGGAAAGAGGGAAGGAGAGGGAAAGAGGGGGCCGCGCCCCCTCCCCCTTGTCCAATTCGGACTCCCTTGGAGGGGGGCCACCCTGCGGGCTGCCCTCTCCTACTCTCTTATGGCCCATTAAGGCCCATAACTTCCCCGGGGGGTTCCGGTAACCCCTCGGTTCCCCGATAAAATCAGAAACGTCCCGAAACCATTCCGGTGTCCGAATACGTTCGTCCAATATATCATTATTTATGTCTCAACCATTTCGAGACTCCTCGTCATGTCCATGATCTCATACAGGACTCTGACAAAATTTCGGTCATCAAAAACACATAACTCATAACACAAATTGTCATTGAACTTTAAGCGTGCGGACCCTACGGGTTCGAGAACTATGTAGACATGATCGAGAAACATCTCCGATCAATAACCAATAGCGGAACTTGGATGCTCATATTGGCTCCCACATATTCTATGAAATGTTTATCGGTCAAACCGCACAACAACATACGTTGTTCCCTTTGTCGTCGGTATGTTACTTGCCCGAGATTCGATCGTCGGTATCATTATACCTAGTTCAATCTCGTTATCGGCGAGTCCCTTTACTCGTTCCATAATGCTTCATCTCACAACTAACTCATTAGTCACATTTCTTTCAAGGCTTGTAGTGATGAGCATTCCCGAGAGGGCCCAAACATACCTCTCTGATACACAGAGTGACAAATCCTAACCTTGATCTATGCCAACCCAACAAACACCTTGGGAGATACTTGTAGAGCATCTTTATAATCATCCAGTTACGTTGTGATGTTTGATAGCACACAAGGTGTTCCTCCGATATTCGGGAGTTTCATAATCTCATAGTCAGAGGAACATGTATAAGTCTTGAAGAAAGCAGTAGCAATAAAACTGTAACGATCATAATGCTAAGCTAACGGACGGGTCTTGTCCATCACATCATTCTCTAATGATGTGATCCCGTTCATCAAATGACAACACATGTCTATGGTCAGGAAACATAACCGTCTTTGATTAACGAGCTAGTCAAGTAGATGCATACCAGGGACACTATGTTTTGTCTATGTATTCACACATGTACTAAGTTTCCGGTTAATACAATTCTAGCATGAATAATAAACATTTATCATGATATAGGGAAATTTAAATAACAACTTTATTATTGCCTCTAGGGCATATTTCCTTCAGTCTCCCACTTGCACTAGAGTGAATAATCTAGATTACATAGTAATGATTCTAACACCCATGGAGTCTTGGTGCTGATCATATTTTGCTCATGGAAGAGGCTTAGTCAACGGGTCTGCAACATTTAGATCTGTATGTATCTTGAAAATCTCTATGTCTCCCTCCTTGACTTGGTCGCGGATGGAATTGAAGTGTCTCTTGATATGTTTGGTTCTCTTGCAAAATCTGGATTCCTTTGCCAAGGCAATTGCTCCAGTCTTGTCACAAAAGATTTTCATTGGACCCGATGCACTAGCTATTACACCTAGATCAGATATGAACTACTTCATCCAGACTCCTTCATTTGCTGCTTCCGAAGTAGCTATGTACTCCGCTTCACATGTAGATCCTGCCACGATGCTCTGCTTGGAACTGCACCAACTGATAGCTCCACCATTCAATATAAATACGTATCCGGTTTGCGACTTAGAGTCATCCGGATCAGTGTCAAAGCTTGCATCGACGTAACCATTTATGACAAGCTCTTTGTCACCTCCATAAACGAGAAACATATCCTTAGTCCTTTTCAGGTATTTCAGGATGTTCTTGACCGCTGTCTAGTGATCCACTCCTGGATTACTTTGGTACCTCCCTACTATACTTATAGCAAGGCACACATCAGGTCTAGTACACAGCATTGCATACATGATAGAACTTATGGCTGAAGCATAAGGAATGACTTTCATTTTCTCTCTATCTTCTGCAGTGGTCAGGCATTGAGTCTGGCTCAACTTCACACCTTATAACACAGGCAAGAACCCTTTCTTTGACTGATCGATTTTGAACTCATTCAAAACTTTGTCAAGGTATGTGCTTTGTGAAAGTCCAATTAAGCGTCTTGATCTATCTCTATAGATCTTGATGCCCAATATGTAAGCAGCTTTACCGAGGTCTTTAATTGAAAAATTCATATTCAAGTATCCTTTTATGCTATCCAAAAATTCTGTATTATGTCCAATCAACAATATGTCATCCACATATAATATTAGAAATGCTACAGAGCTCCCACTCACTTTCTTGTAAATCTGAGCTTCTCCAAAAGTGCATATAAAACCATATGCTTTGATCACATTATCAAAGCGTATATTCCAACTCCGAGAGGCTTGCACCAGTCCATAAATGGATCGCTGGAGCTTGCACACTTTGTTAGCACATTTTGGATTGACAAAACCTTATGGTTGCATCATATACAACTCTTCTTTAAGAAATCCATTAAGGAATGCAGTTTTGACATCAATTTGCCAAATTGCATAAACATAAAATGCGGCAATTGCTAACATGATTCAGACAGACTTAAGCATCGCTATGGGTGAGAAGGTCTCATCGTAGTCAACTCCTTGAACTTGTCAAAAACCTTTCACAACAAGTCAGGCTTTGTAGACAGTAACATTACCGTCAGCGTCAGTCGTTTTCTTGTAGATCCATTTATTTTCTATGGCTTCTCGATCATCGGGCAAATACACCAAAGTCCACACTTTGTTCTCATACATGGATCCCATCTCAGATTTCATGGCCTCAAGCCATTTCGCGGAATCTGGGATCATCATCGCTTCCTCATAGTTCGTAGGTTCATCATGGTCTAGTAACATGACTTCCAGAATAGGATTACCGTACCACTTTGGTGCGGACCGTACTCTGGATGACCTACGAGGTTCGGTAGCAACTTGATCTGAAGTTTCATGATCATCATCATGAGCTTCCTCACTAATTGGTGTAGGAATCACTGGAACTGATTTCTGTGATGAACTACTTTCCAATTTGGGAGAAGGTACAATTACCTCATCAAGTTCTACTTTCCTCCTACTCACTTCTTTCGAGAGAAACTCCTTCTCTAGAAAGGATCCATTTTTAGCAACAAATATCTTGCCTTTGGATCTGTGATAGAAGGTGTACCCAACAGTTTCCTTTAGGTATCCTATGAAGACACACTTCTCCGATTTGGGTTCAAGCTTATCAGGTTGAAGCTTTTTCACATAAGCATCGCAGCCCCAAACTTTAAGAAACGACAACTTGGGTTTCTTGCCAAACCACAGTTCATATGGTGTCGTCTCAACGAATTTTGATGGTGCCCTATTTAATGTGAATGCAGCCGTCTCTAAAGCATAACCCCAGAATGATAGCGGTAAATCAGTAAGAGACATCATAGATCGCACCATATCCAATAAAGTACGGTTACGAAGTTCAGACACACCATTATGCTGTGGTGTTCCAGGTGGCGTGAGTTGCGAAACTATTCCACATTATTTCAAATGAAGACCAAACTCGTAGCTCAAATATTCGCCTCCACGATCAGATCATAGAAACTTTATTTTCTTGTTACGACGATTTTCCACTTCACTCTGAAATTCTTTGAACTTTTCAAATGTTTCAGACTTATGTTTCATTAAGTAGACCCATATCTGCTGAAATCATCTGTGAAGGTTAGAAAATAACGATACCCGCCACGAGCCTCAACACTCATTGGACCGCATACATCAGTATGTATTATTTCCAATAAGTCAGTAGCTCGTTCCGTTGTTACAGAGAACAGAGTCTTAGTCATCTTGCCCATGAGGCATGCTTCGCAGGCACCAAGTGATTCATAATCAAGTGATTCCAAAAGTCCGTCAGCATGGAGTTTCTTCATGTGCTTTACACCAATATGACCTAAATGGCAGTGCCACAAATAAATTGCACTATCATTATCAACTTTGCATCTTTTGGCTTCAATATTATGAACATATGTATCACTACGATCGAGATTGAAAAAAATAGACCACTGAACAAGGGTGCATGACCATAAAAGATATTACTCATATAAATAGAACAACCATTATTCTCTGATTTAAATGAATAACCGCTCGCATCAAACAAGATCCAGATATAATGTTCATGCTCAACGCTGGCACCAAATAACAATTATTCAGGTCTAAAACTAATCCCGAAGGTAGATGTATAGGTAGCGTGCCGACGGAGATCACATCGACCTTGGAACCATTTTCAATGCGCATCGTCACCTCGTCCTTAGCCAATCTTCGTTCAATCCATAGCCCCTGTTTTGAGTTGCAAATATAAGCAACAGAACTAGTATCAAATACCCAGGCGCTACTACGAGCATTAGTAAGGTACACATCAATAACATGTATATCAAATACACCTTTCACTTTGTCATCCTTCTTATCCACCAAATACTTGGGGCAGTTCCACTTCCAGTGACCAGTCCCTTTGCAGTAGAAGCACTTAGTTTCAGTCTTAGGTCCAGACTTGGGCTTCTTCCCGGGAGTAGCAACTTGCTTGCTATTCTTCTTGAAGTTCCCCTTCTTCCCTTTGCCCCTTTTCTTGAAACTAGTGGTCTTGTTAACCATCAACACTTGATGCTCCTTCTTGATTTCTACCTCCGCAGCCTTTAGCATTGTGAAGAGCTCGGGAATCGTTTTCGTCATCCCTTGCATATTATAGTTAATCATGAAGCCTTTAGAGCTTGGTGGTAGTGATTGAAGAACTCTGTCAATGACACTATCATCAAGAAGATTAACTCCCAGTTGAGTCAAGTGGTTATGGTACTGATTCGACACAAGGGGAGCCAAAGAATATTCTCAAGTATTAGCAGTTGAGTTGTCAATTCAACCACACCTGGATAACTTAGTATCTGCAACAAAGTATTTAGTAGCAAAGTAGTATGGAAGTAACGGTAACAGTAGCAAAAGTAACAATAGCAGTTTTGTAGTAATTGTAACAGTAGCAACGGTAAAGTAAATAAGCAAAGCATAATATGTGAAAAGCTTGTAAGCATTGGATCAGTGATGGATAATTATGTCGGATGCGGTTCATCATGTAATAGTTATAACATAGGGTGACACAAAACTAGCTCTAGTTCATCAATGTAATGTAGGCATGTATTCTGAATATAGTCATACGTGCTTATGGAAAAGAACTTGCATGACATCTTTTGTCCTACCCTCCCGTGGCAGCGGGGTCCTAGTGGAAACTAAGGGATATTAAGGCCTCCTTTTAATAGAGTACCAGACCAAAGCATTAACACATAGTGAATACATGAACTCCTCAAACTATGGTCATCACCGAGAAGTGTCCCAATTATTGTCACATCAAGGTTGTCGGATCATAACACATAATAGGTGACTATAGACTTGCAAGATAGGATCAAGAACTAACATATATTCATGAAAACATAGTACTAGTGACAAGCATTAAGCACAGCAAAGTCATAGCAACATCAATCTCAGAACATAGTGGATACTAGGGATCAAACCCTAAAAAAACTAACTTGATTACATGGTAAATCTCATCCAACCCATCACCGTCCAGCAAGCCTACGATGGAATTACTCACGCACGGTGGTGAGCAGCATGAAATTGGTGATGGAGGATGGTTGATGACAACGACGACATGAATCCCCCTCTCCGGAGCCCCGAACGGACTCTAGATCAGCCTTCCCGAGAGAGATTAGGGCTTGGCGGCGGCTCCGTATCGTAAAACACGATGAAACTTTCTCTCTGATTTTCTCCATGAAAGCAACTATATGGAGTTGGAGTTGAGTTTGGTGGAAGTCCAGGGGGCCCACGAAGCAGGGGGACATGCCCAGGGGGAGGGGGCACGCCCCCCACCCTCATGGACAGGGTGTGGGCCCCTTGACGCTAATTCTTTTGCCAGTATTTTTTATTAATTCTGAAAAGTTGCTCCGTGGATTTTCAGGTCATTTCGAGAACTTTTATTTCTGCACAAAAATAACACCATGGCAGTTCTGCTGAAAACAACGTTAGTCCGGGTTAGTTCCATTCAAATCATGCAAGTTAGAGTCCAAAACAAGGGCAAAAGTGTTTGGGAAAGTAGATACGATGGAGACGTATCAACTCCCCCAAGCTTAAACCTTTGCTTGTCCTCAAGCAATTTAGTTGATAAATTGAAAGTGATAAAGAAAAACTTTTACAAACTCTGTTTGCTCTTGTTGTTGCAAATATGTAAAGCCAGCATTCAAGTTTTCAGCAAAGATTATGACTAACCATATTCACAATAACACTTAGGTCTCATGTTTACTCATATCAATGGCATAATCAACTAGCGAGCAATAATAATAAATCTCGGATGACAACACTTTCTCAAAACAATCATAATATGATATGACAAGATGGTATCCCGCTAGCCCTTTCTGAGACGCAAAACATAAATGCAGAGCACCTTTAAAGATCAAGGACTGACTAAACATTGTAATTCATGGTAAAAGAGATCCAGTCATAGTCATACCCAATATAAACTAATAGTAATGCATGCAAATGACAGCGGTGCTCTCCAGCGGGTGCTTTTTACTAAGAGGGTGATGACTCAACATAAAAGTAAATAGATAGGCCCTTCGCAGAGGGAAGCAGGGATTTGTAGAGGTGCCAGAGCTCGATTTTGAAATAGAGATGAATAACATTTTGAGCGGTATACTTTCACTGCCAACATAACAACTATGAGATCTCGATATCTTCCATGCTACACACATTATAGGCGGTTCCCAAACAGAATGGTAAAGTTTATACTCCCCCACCACCAACAAGCATCAATCCATGGCTTGCTCGAAACAACGGGTGCCTCCAACTAGCAACAATCCTGGGGGAGTTTTGTTTAATTTTTTTGATTTGATTTGAGCATGGAACTGGGCATCCCGGTTACCAGCCATTTTCTCGTGAATGAGGAGCAGAGTTCACTCCTCTTGAGAATAACCCACCTAGCATGGAAGATACAGATAACCCTAGTTGATACATGAGCTGCTCGAGCATACAAAACAGAATTTCATTTGAAGGTTTGGAGTTTGGCACATTCAAATTTACTTGGAACGGCAGGTAGATACCGCATATAGGAAGGTATGGTGGACTCATATGGAATAACTTTGGGGTTTATGGAGTTTGGATGCACAAGCAGTATTCCTGCTTAGTATAGGTGAAGGCTAGAAAAAGACTGGGAAGCGACCAACTGAGAGAGCGACAACAGTCATGAACATGCACTAAAATTAATCAACACCGAGTGCAAGCATGAGTAGGATATAATCCACCATGAACATAAATATCGTGAAGGCTATGTTGATTTTGTTTCAACTACATGCGTGAACATGTGCCAAGTCGAGTCACTCAATTCATTCAAAGGAGGATACCACCCTATCATACCACATCACAACCATTTTAATAGCATGTTGGCACACAAGGTAAACCATTATAAACTCATAGCTAATTAAGCATGGCATAAGCAACTATAATCTCTAATTGTCATTGCAAACATGTTTATTCATAATAGGCTGAATCAGGAACGATGAACTAATCATATTTACAAAAACAAGAGAGGTCGAGTTCATACCAGCTTCTCTCATCTCAATCAGTCCATCATATATCGTCATTATTGCCTTTCACTTGCACGACCAAACGGCGTGGATAATAATAATAGTGCACGTGTTACATCCCTAGCTTCTGGTAATGCCTGGTGTTTTGCATCTTGTTGCATCATGTTTAAATTCTATTTAAGTTGAAATGGGGATTGACTAAACCCTAGCATCGAAAAGAATTCAACTAGGTTCAACTAAAATAATTTGGTGAATCCAAATGGCTTTAAAAATGTTCATCATTTCGGAAAATGCTAGAAGCAATAACCAGGGTGTTGCACATTTTCCATGACATATTTGGTCTTGAATTAAATCATATGTACTTTGCATTTGGGCATTTAAATGCTAGTAAATATTTTAAATGCTCAAATAATTCTGGAAATAAGTGTGGGCTGTTGGCATTAATCTAAACAGAGCCTATGATTATTTTCAGGATTTTTGAAGGTGTCTAACTATTTTAAATAATGCCACAAAAGTACAGAAAATAGAAAACAGTAATTAAAATAGGAAAAGCAGAGAGAAGAAACTCACTGGCCTCACCCACTGCCCACTGGCGGCCCAAATGGCGGCCCAGCCCACCACCTCTCCTGTCGCCTTCCTCCTCGTGCCAATAGGCAGAGGAGGGACACCATGACGCCGCCGAGCTCGCCACGCCACCAGCTGCTGCTGCTGGCTACCCTCGGCAGCGCCCGGACGCGCCACGCACCCCTGCATCGCTCTCCTCTCCCGTGCCCTCTCCTCTCTCTCCCGGCGCTCTCCCCTCCTCTGTTCTCCTCACGAGCGGCCGTGCCGCCACCGACGCGCTCGTTCGCCCGGCCACCGGCCACCCCACGCCTCCCCGACACGCCCACGAGCTCCGCCTCGACCTCCTGTCCCTCCTCACCGAGCCGGGCGACGCCGGGAGGCCTGCATCGTCGCCCATGCCGTCTCCCTCACCCCCGGTGCCCGGAGATCGCCGCCGCAAATTCGCCGTCGCAGAAGCTTCCCCGAGCTCGCCGACCCCTCCGTTCGATCCACCGTGAGCTCCTCCCGAACCCCCTCTTCTCCGTCTAAATCGCATGCCGTAGCGCCATTCCCCACCGTCACCGGCTTCGCCGCCGCTCGAGCTTGTCGCCGGCGTCGCTCGGCGACCATTTAGTCCGCAACCGTGCAACCGTTGTGCTCCCCGCGACCCGAAGAGCCCCTCCAGCGCCTCAGCTCCCTCGTTTGTGAGCAGCAGCACCGAACCCGACCGCACCCGAGCTCCGGCCGCCGCTCACGAGCTCGCCGTCGTCGGTTCCGTCCACCACAGGCACGACCACCACCACCGTTCGGCCAGCGCCCGGCGAGGGCTCTCAACGAGCCCAAGCACACCTCGAACCGAGCCTGTGGGCTCTTCCCGAGCACCTCCGCGCGTCGGCCATGGCGGCGGCCTAACTCCGCGAAAGCGCCATCGGGCACTAATCTAATGACCCTCGGGTCACTTACATGTGGGCCCATGCCTCACCGACACTTTTAGTTAGGACTAAATTAGCGCTAACAGTCTTGGTTAATTAACTAGGACAACGACATGTGGGGCCCTTGTCAGGTTTGACCCTGGTTAGGCGCTGTTGACCTGCTGACGTCATGATGATGTCGGTGGCGCAATTAATAATTTTTCGGATTTAAAATAAAACCAGGAAATTTGAAAATGATTTTAACTTCAAAATTCATAGAAATTCAACCGTAACTCCAAATGAAATAAATTATATATGAAAATGATCAGAAAAATCCAATCTATCCATCTGTACCATTTTCATGCATGTTAGAACAACTTATAGCTGCTGTTTAGCACAAATCATTTAAATGGCATTTGAAAAATCACATATGGAGTTTGAATTTGAATCTTGTATTCAAACCAACTTCATTTAATCTGTTGCTAATTGCATTAGCTCAAACCACAACATATTGCCATGTCATGATCATGCATCATATTGTGCATTTGCATTGATTGTGTTTCTTTCTCGATTTGCGGTAATTGCCCCTCTCGATAGGCGTGGTTCCGACGATGAGTTCGATGACACCGATGAAGAGTTATATCATCTTGAAGTGCCGGCAAGCAAAACCCCTTGTTCATTCGATACAATCCCACTCTCTCGCTTCGCTCTCTTTTCTGCATTAGGACAACAACGGTTCATGTGTTACTTGCTGCGGTAGTTGAACCCTTTATCCTCTGCATGACCTGTCATTCCACAATAAATAGATGAAACCCACTAGCATGAGTAGGAGTTGTTTGAGCCCTGATGTGCCTACTCATTCATGCTTGTTTGTCATGCCTGCTATTGCTTAGAGTTGAGTCAGGTCTGATTCATCGGGAATGAATCGGAGGTGTGTGAACATGTCCTACTGTTGAGAGCTAAATGTGTGAACACGATTTGGTAAAGGTAGCGGTGAGAGGCCATGTAGGAGTACATGGTGGGTTGTCTCATTGCAGCCGTCCTCAGGAACTGAGTTCTGTGTTTGTGATCCATGAATAGTTACTACCACACATTGGGTTCGGTAACTCGGCCCTCTCGGCTTCTTAATCACCCTTGTTCTCTGTCCGGGAGTTGCAACTAGTTTACGGTGTTTGTAGGTAGTGTTAGTAGTCTACCAGGTGGCACCCGGTACAGGTGGGCTTGGGACAGACTAGGCACCGTGGCACGGTGTACCAAGCGTAGATCTACCCGTCGAGGTGGGCTTGGGAACCCTGCTCACATTGTTTGGGGCCGTGGCGACACCCGGCGGATCTCCTTGCGGATGAAACCGAATAGGCGATAAACACGGACGAGAGACTTGAGTGTTTAGGTAGGCCGTGGCCGACTCCTCGCCCGGCTTCCGCTTGAAGGTTGCCGCGGTACATGGCGTGTCTGAGGGCTATAAGTGGCGAGGCGTGTGTGAAGAAGTACACCCTGCGGGGTTATCATTATCTATTGAATAGCGGATTCCTCGGATATGGAAGCGTGGACCCCTTATGCAGTTCATAGACAAGTGAAAGTGGATACTCTAAAATCGCAAGATAAGCGTGAGTGCTATGGATGGCGTTCTCGTAGGAAGGCGGGGCGGATCCATAGTGGTGTATTGATATGGTGATTATGTGGACTCGTGTGCGCCACCTCAAAAGAGTTACTTGCAATCGTAGTTTAGGATAGCCACCGAGTCAAAGCTGGCTTGCTGCGGTTAAACTCCACCATCCCTTTATTGATAATGATGCATATGTAGTTAGTTACGATGTAAGTCTTCTGGGTACATTTGTACTCACGTTTGCCTATTTTATGTTTTTGCGAGAGAGACTTGAGTCTCGCTAGTAGTTCCACGTGGACTTGACGTTTAGCTTGTTACCTCAGCTACGATCTTGTGCCCTCGGCGAGATCGGTAGATAGTCGGGCTTCTCGGCCTTTTTCATTTATAGTTATGCGTACTCGGACATGTTAGCTTCGCTTGTGTTTGATTTGTATGCTCTGAATGTTGGGTCATGAGACCCTGTTTGTAATATCTCGCTCCTCGGGCCTAATGAATAAATACTTGAGTCGTAGAGTCATGTTGTGATGCCATGTTGTATTTGCACATATCGAGCATATTGTGTGTTTGTTATTGAAATGCTTGGCATGTGTGGGATCTGACTATCTAGTTGTTTAGCTTTAGTAGCCTCTCTTACCGGGAAATGTCCCTAGTGTTTCCACCGAGCCATGGTAGCTTGCTACTGCTCAGGAACACTTAGGCTGGCCGGCATGTGTCCTTCTTCGTTCTGTATGCATCCCGGGAAATGTCACGCGTTGAGTCCGGAGTCTGTTAGCCCTCTGCCCGATTCACGAGTCCTGCTAGCCCGATGCTATAGCCGGAACTTACTCGTGATGACCGACACGTTCGATCTTTGGGTCATGGATGCTGTCCTGTAAGTCTGTGCCACTTTGGGTTTACGACTAGCCATGTCAGCCGGGCTCCTTTTCATATGGATGCTAGCGACACTATCATATCTGGCGTGCCAAAAGGCATAAGCGGTCCCGGGCTAAGGTAAGGCGACACCCGTTGGGATACCGTGCGTGAGGCCGCAAAGTGATATGATGTGTTCTGAGCTAGATCGATGTGACATTGAGTCGGGTCTGACAGTTTTGGTATCAGAGCTTGACTGCCTGTAGGTTTACCAAGCCAAACTGGTCGAAGTTGAGTCTAGAAATGCTTTAGTTATATGTAGGGGAATTGATTGTGGGATGGAACGTAAGGCTCTTTTTACTTCTTATACCTCATGGCCTTCTGATCTGAGTCAACCTCTTCTTTTCTACGGGGTTTAGGAACTAGGCCTTCTCATCTATCTATCAGGATGACGTGTTACTAAACCATAGACTTATAGAATTGTTAGTTTCAAATCTCAGCTCAGTTTTACTACTTCCGTATGTTCATAACTGTTGATCTCGAAACCTTGATATTATGCCTCGAAGTGGCTATGCCACCATTTTGTAGCATGTCTCCAATCTTTTGAGCATTTATAGCCGTTATCTTTGTCCGAGTCATCCAGGTTTCTAAACAATCGATGCACTTGCAAATCCTTTCCCTCTGGTTTTGATGTTCCTTTGGGCAGGTTAATCACACTAATTGCTGAGTTGAGGTATTCTATTGCCTCGGCGTATATGTTGGAACTATTATTATGACCCTAGGTGTCTTAGGGGATCATCTAGTAATCTAGCCATGATTTGTATCCTAGTGTGATGATTACGGCCATCAATCTCGAAAGCATCCGTGATGCCACTTAGTATGTAGGTATTCTACTCGTGGGTTTTGAACCCAATACTCACCCTACTTACCTCATGTTGATAGTCTTTGCTCGTTCCTTTAGGTTATTAGTAACCTTTGCGATAGTCCTCGAGGTCCGTGGTATATCGTTCTTCCAAATACCATGAACCATTCTTGGCGGGAGTTCCTTTGAACCAAAAGATCACAACGAGTGCTCTTAATGAGTTCTCGATTCTATATTGTGATTCGCGGTTCTACCTTTCCGCATGGGTTATCAGGAAGAAATATGTTGAATTGTTCGACATACTAATCTATGCATCCACAACTCAGAAAATCATATGTTCCTTTGAGTGGTTCTCTTAGTTATACTCTGACCCCCGTCTATCAATTGATAGTCAGGAGTATGTGTGCATTCGTTCATCGGTGCCTATTAATCTTGTGGTCCGTCAAGCCATTCTATTCAGGACGACTAGGAGAAACAAACTCCAGAACCTCATCCATATCCAGGATTGGGTCAAAGCAGTTGTAATTGCAGATCAAAATGCCAATCCAGCTTACAGTGCATTCTACCTTGAAGTATTACCTTCCTGATGTCAGGATTGTCATGAGAATTGCACCACCTCTTATGAATTCTTGACGTAGTGATACTCTCCCCATCATTATTCATTTCTTGGTTCCCGTGTTGTTGCAACCGGAATGCCGACAAGTGAATCGTGATGCGTGAAATCTATACTGCTAGCAACTCCGTTGCTTGGTGGTTAAATGGACGATAACCTCATTCTTAGCGTGTTGGTTCTTGAATCATCAATCTAAGACTGATTGTGCTACCTAGTCCTCGTTCCCGGTGCACTCTTGATTGATGAGTTAGGATTTTGTTAAGTCCTCGCTCATTTGATCATATCGTCTTGCCACGAAAAGCAAGATTGTTCTCAAGCTTAGTAACATACCGGTGGTTCGTGATTCTCCGATTGTCTTCTCGGAGGTATCACCAGGATGTCACCTGACCGCTATGTTGAGTTCGTGATCAAGTTGGTTTTCTTATAAATCACCCCTTCTCCAAGAATCTGTGTTGCATACCCCTGAGCTAGTTGGTTAAGCTAAACAACAACTTGGAGAGTTGGAAGATAAAAGCTTGTCCGACTTAGCTCATGTTAAGGGATATCTTTTTGTGTGCGTGTGTTGAAGAAAGATGATATCTTCGTCAATTGATCCTCGAGGCCAGTTGTTGGAGCTATTGTCTTGCCAAAACTTTGATTTGAGTGTGGGCTATTCTCAAATCAAATCGGAATAACGATGTTAAGTAATGTTGTCTTACTCGTGGATTTTCCTCGAGCATACACCATTATATCTTTTGGGTCGACCAATACTATCACCTTGTTCACATAATTATGGAATTCCAACTCCATGGGAATCGGATAAATTGCTGTTGAGCCCATCGACAACATCCTTGTCTTCTCCATAGTTTTGTTGAACATTAAGCTAGTAATTGGAAACTTTTTAAAGCATTTGTTCATGCTAGCTCATGAAGCATATGTTCGGATGTAAGAAGTGACTTCCTCTAGTTCATGCACATTTGATGCAAGTTGCCGCCGTGAATCCGAGAAAGTCAATGTTGCTTCCTTTGGAATCATCCCAAATCAGTCATGCATACGTACGAAGTATTCTATGGTTTGGTAGATTAATTACCTCCACTCCATATGTGTTCCTAGCACACCAAGCCCTTTGGTTGATTTGTTCAAGGATAATAAATCCTCGTGCTAGTCTGAAGGTACAGACGGATGTACAAGATTTGATATCCTCGATGATGGTTCTCCACGAACTTCGGTAGTGTTTTATTATAAGACTACCATGTGTTCATGCTTGTCTCGGACAACGTGTTCACATGTTTGTAGCAGAACCAGCTCATGTTTTGGAGCTTGCTATCATAGTTCATTTCCCGAGAATCTCGTAACGTCATCTCGTCGATTTGTGTTGCAAACTTTCATTTTCCTTTATAGACTCGATGAGTGCGGAATACTCGACACCAACCAGATCTGAATCTCGGCAGATATGATGGTTGGAACGTTCCCAAAATTATAATATTGGTCTCTCTGTAACCGGTAAAGTGAATGTCGTGGCCAACACAACCAGCCGGAAGACCTGTTATTGTAGTATCTTGATTGAAGAAGTTGGCCACCTCTCCATAAGGACCTCGTAGGAATTATTCCCTATTTGTGTGCCTTATGGACATTTGTGTTTCCGAAGTCCGACCTTTACTTGATGTTCTAGACACCAGATCATATCTATGGATGGGATAAGCTAGTACATCAAGGAGAACATTAGAAGCGGAGTGCTAAATGTTTCTCGGTCGATCATCCAGATTTTGTCCCCTTGGTCTCGCTAAGGTGAAATCTGAGAAAGTGTTATCTTCCTTTGCATCCGCATCATCCGTCATTATTCATCATGGTAGTATGTTGTGTTGCCAGGATCCTTGACACGGATATTGGTAAAACCTTGATGACTATGGAAATGCTCAAGTTCTTGAGAGCACGCACAAGCATTAGGTGCAATCGTAGTTACTAACCGGGATTGCTCTCAATTTCCTCGGTTATGCTATAACCATTCCAACAGTAGATTCACTCTCCACTGCTGAGCTTCTCCCCAGTTACTAAAGTCATCCTTGGTGTTTGTCTTCAACAAGGTAATCCACATCATCCATTCTGGCCCGAGAATGTCATTCTCTCGGACCCCTTCAACTGATCGACTATGAATTGCCTTAGGCTGGTATAAAGAGTTTCAATGATCTCTAAATCAAATGTAATTCTTTTTGCCACTTAAGGGGTATATCTCGAGTCACCATCCTTAAGGTGTCTCGATATGGTATCATGGCAACTCAACTCCTCGCTACGTTGACAACCGTTCACCACCCTTTTAAGCGTGGATTTGATGTCTACCTGGTAAACCTCCGTCATCTGTTCCACCCCATCCCTCCAGATGTGTGTTTTGTGTCTCAGCTCGAGTGGTGTTGCTATGCCTCATCCCATGAGTTGATCCTAAGTTGTTCGATCTTGGGAAGGTCGATCCTTCTAAGTTTCTTGTTCTCTTCTTGTCATGTTAGTTGGAGTTCTCAGAGGAAGACGTCGAAGACAAGGTGATGATGGAATCAAGGTTCTTATGGGTGCAACTTGGATCGTGAAGATTATATTAGTTTGTGCTTCCCTTTCATCTTACCCTACGCTTGAATCTCGGGTCGAGATTCTTGTTTAGTGGGGGTGAGTGCACGTGCATTGGACTAAGCTAGAATCTACAAGCATTCAATTCAAGGGAGAAGACAAGGTAATATGGGCTCTTGGTTAAATCAATAGTCATGCATATAAGAGCCACTAAACATTTTCATTATGGTCTTCTCCTCTCGACCCCCAAAGGAAAAGAAAAGAAATAAAACTATTTACACGGGAAAGCTCCCAACAAGCAAAAGAAGAACGAGAAATCTTTTTGGGTTTTCTTTTAATTACTACTACAAGCATGGAAATTATACTAACTATTTCTTTTGGTTTTTCTTAAGGTTTATCAAACACACAAGAAGAAAGCTAGAAAAAGAAATTAAACTAGCATGGATATTACAATGAAAAAGTATGAACACCGACAACTAGAATGAGTGTGCGAACATGAATGTAATGTCCGTGAGAAATACGTACTCCCCCAAGCTTAGGCTTTTGGCCTAAGTTGGTCTATGCCCACGGATCGCGGCTACTCTCCCCGGTGTACTGAGGAGTGTCATCGTACTGCCAGTGACTGGTGATCTCCTCCGGATCCCACTGATAACAGGATGGTTGATAAGGGTCAAGTGGTGGCTCCAGCTCAGGTTCCGGAGCGGATGTCTGGCCACGGAGTGCGTAGACGGCCTCCGGTAAGACGAGATAGGGGCCTGCAGTTAAATCAAACAAAGAGGGCGCAGACAAGATAGTAATCTCATTGTGTTTCTTATTAAATCTCAAATTATACATAAGCATCTTATCATCATTGTTAACAATAAACTCATGGGCTACCATGCTCTTATAATCTAGAAAGGTAGGAGGCAGCAATTTTACTTCTTTCTCAAAATGCCTAATAGGTATCTCGAAGTGTTTAGCAAGGCGTGCCGCATAGATACCTCCAAAGATGGAGCCCTTCGTACGGTTCAGGCTTAATCGTTTAGCAATAATAGCACCCATACTAACAAAGTTATCACGAAATAAAGCATGGAACAATATGATAATATCAGGAACACTGAGGTTTCCACAGTTTCCGTGACCAATTAAGCATCGACTAGCAAATATTGCAAAGTAGCGTAAAACAGGAAAATGTATGCTAGTAATTCTCGCATCGGAATCCTTCCTCGATTCCCCTACAGTAACAGTATCAATAAAACCATCCACATCTTTACGATGTGGTTCCTCTAAGGTGCCCTCGAAGGGTATTTGCAAACCGCGCAAAAATTACGTAATGACATGTCCCTAGCCTCATCATATAAATGAAAGGCTACTGAAGGAGGTGAATTCTTAGGATAATAGTAGAAATTCTGCACAAAAGTATTGGTGAGTAAGAGATACTGTTCAATCCGGTCGTGGAGGAAGTCGATGAGGCCCGCATTATCAGCCAATGAATAGAAGTCATCATAAATCCCGGCTGCTCTCAAGAAATTATCACAAGGCCATTCACACTGCCGTACTTCCGCAATGCGAGGAAGATTATACTTGGCCTTTTCTTTCTCCTTAGCTTGCTTATCCTTGGAGCCTTGGCTAGAAGAGCCCCTCAAAAATCTCTTAGTCATTTTCTGAAATTTTCAGAAATTTTTAGCAACTCAACATAAAAGTGAATCAAACTCAACTAAACTGATAGCAACTACTCCCACAAGTGCCTAGAACCTATATCATGCATTAGAATTACTTGGGACCATATAAATTTGACATGCAAACTCAAGAACAGGGTCACCTAGGCAGCAAAAATTTGCAATGAATAAAGCACTAGAACAAAAACTAATTGGACCATTGGAGGAGTCACATACCAAGGAACAATCCCCCAAAGTAGTTTTGTGAATGGAGCTTTGAGCAAGGAGATCGAAAATTGCAGCAAATTGAGCTAGAACTCGTGCTTGAGCTGGATGGTGATTTTTTTTGGGAGGAAGATGAAGTGTGTGGGTGCAGGAATAAGTGGAGGGGGCCACCATGGGCCCACGAGGCAGGGGAGCGCGCCCTGGACCCTCGTGGCCAGGTGCCAGCTCCCCCTTCTGTGTTCTCAGTGCGAAATATTCTCAAATATTCAGAAAAAAATACTAAATTGGCAGGGCATTTGGAGAACTTTTATTTTCGGGTATTTTTTTATCGCATGGATAATTCAGAAAACAGACAAAAAATATACTATTTTTGCTTTATTTATTCTAGATAACAGAAAGTAAAAGGAGGGTACAGAAGGTTGTGCCTGCTAATTTCATCCATCTCATGATCATCAAAAGGAATCCACTAACAAGGTTGATCAAGTCCTTTCAACCAACTCATTCCGAATAACATGCAACCGAAGAAATTTCGAATAACACTAGGTTACCTCAACGGGGATATGAACATCCCCAATAATAATAATATCATATTTCTTCTTGACAGTAGGAAGAGGAAATTCAAAACCTCCAATAATGATAGTTGGAATTTTTCCAATAGAATTGATGCTATGACCTTGAGGTTGTTTCCTCGGAAAGTGTACCGTATGCTCATTACCATTAACATGAAAAAGTGACATTACCTTTGTTGCAATCAATAACAGCCCATGCAGTATTCAAAAAGGGTCTACCAAGGATAATCGACATACTATCGTCCTCGGGAATATCAAGAATAACAAAGTCCGTTAAGATAGTGACATTTGCAACCACAACAGGCACATCCTCACAAATACCGACAGGTATGGCAGTTGATTTGTTAGCCATTTGCAAAGATATTTCAGTAGGTGTCAACTTATTCAATTCAAGTCTACGATATAAAGAGAGAGGCCTAACACTAACACCGGCTCCAAGATCACATAAAGCAGTTTTAACATAGTTTCTTTTAATGGAGCATGGTATAGTTGGTACCCCTGGATCTCCAAGTTTCTTTGGTACTCCACCTTTAAAAGTATAATTAGCAAGCATAGTGGAAATTTCAGCTTCTGGTATCTTTCTTTTATTTGTAATAATATCCTTCATATATTTAGAATAAGGATTTACTTTAAGCATATCAGTTAAGCGCATACGTAAGAAGATAGGTCTAATCATTTCAGCAAAGTGCTCAAAATCCTCATCATCCTTTTTCTTGGATGGCTTAGGAGGAAAAGGCACGGTTTCTGAACCCATGGTTCTCTTTCTTTACCGTGCTTCCTAGCAACAAAGTCTCTCTTATCATAACATTGATTCTTTGATTGCGGGTTATCAAGATCAACAACAGGTTCAATCTCTACATCATTATCATTGCTAGGTTGAGCATCAACATGAACATTATCATTAACATTATCTCTAGGTTCATGTTCATCACCTGATTGTGTTTCAGCATCAGAAATAGAAATATCATTCGGATTCTCAGGTGTTTCTACAATAGATTCAATAGAAGCATGCAAATTCCTATCATTTTTCTTTTTCTTCTTTTTAGAAGGACTAGGTGCATCTAAATTATTTCTCTGAGAGTCCTGCTCAATTCTCTTAGGGTGGTGATACGTCTCCGTCGTATCTATAATTTTTGATTGTTCCATGCCAATATTCTACAACTTTCATATACTTTTGGCAACTTTTTATATTATTTTTGGGACTAAGATATTGATCCGATTGCTCAGATGCAGTTCTGTTTGTTGCATGTTTTATGTTTCACAGAAACCCCATATCAAACGGAGTCCAAACGGGATAAAAACAGACGGAGAATATTTTTGGAATATTTATGATTTTCCGGAGGAAGAATCAACACGAGACGGTGCCTGAGGGGGCCACGAGGCAGGGGGGTGTGCCCCAGGGGGCAGGCGTGCCCCTGACCCTCATGGGCACCCCGTAAGGCGGTTACTTCTCTTCTTTGGCCGCAAGAAAGTTATTTTTCGGAGAAAAATCTGGGCAAAGGTTTCAATCCAATCGGAGTTACGGATCTCCGGATATAAAAGAAACGGTGAAAGGGCAGAATCTGGGAATGCAGAAACAGAGAGAGACAGAGAGACAGATCCAATCTCGGAGGGGCTCTCGCCCCTCCCACACCATGGAGACCATGGACCAGAGGGGAATCCCTTTTCCCGTATAGGGAGAAGGTCAAGGAAGAAGAAGAAGAAGGGGGCTCTCTCCCCCTTTGCTTCTGGTGGCGCCGGAACCCCGCCAGGGGCCATCATCATCACCGTGATCTACACCAACACCTCCATCATCTTCACCAACATCTCCATCACCTTCCCCCATCTATATTCAGCGGTCCACTCTCCCGCAACCTGTTGTACCCTCTATTTGAGCATGGTGCTTTATGCTTCATATTATTATCCAATGATGTGTTGCCATCCTATGATGTCTAAGTAGATTTTCGTTGTCCTATCGGTGATTGATGAATTGCTATGATTGGTTTAATTTGCTTGTGGTTATTTTTCTGTCCTATTGTTCCCTCCATCTCGAGCAAGCGTGAGGGATTCCCGCTGTAGGGTGTTGCAATACGTTCATGATTCGCTTATAGTGGGTTGCTTGAGACAGAAGCAAAAACCCGAGTAAAGGGGTTGTGGCGTATCGGATAAAGGGGACTTGATGCTTTAATGCTATGGTTGGGTTTTACCTTAATGATCTTTAGTAGTTGCGGATGCTTGCTAGAGTTCCAATCATAAGTGCATATGATCCAAGAATAGAAAGTATGTTAGCTTATGCCTCTCCCACATAAAACTTGCTACCGGTCTAGTAAAGTAGTCAAATGCTTAGGGACAAACTCCTACCACCACTTTTCCACACTTGCTATATTTACTTTATTGCTTCTTTATCTAAACATCCCCTAGTTTAGATACCTTTATCTTCAACAGGAGGTAAATTCTTAACATCTTCAGCTTTAATACCTTTGTCTTTCATGGATTACTTTGCCTCTTGCATATCTTCAGGACTGAGAGATAGAACACCCCTCTTCTTCGGAGTTGGTTTAGGAATTGGCTCAGGAGTTGGCTCAGAAAGAGTCCAATTATTTTCATTAGTCAACATATTATTCAATAGCAATTTAGCTTGATCGACTGTTCTTTCCCTGAAAACACAACCAGCACAACTATCCAAGTGGTCCTTAGAAGCATCGGTTAGTCCATTATAAAAGGTATCAAGTATTTAATTTTTATTAAGACGATGATCAGGCAAAGCATTAAGTAATCGGAGAAGCCTCCCCCAAGCTTGTGGGAGACTCTCTTCTTCAATTTGCACAAAATTATATATTTCCCTTAAGGCAGCTTGTTTCTTATGAGCAGGGAAATATTTAGCGGAGAAGTAGTAAATCATATCCTGGGGACTATGCAAACAACCAGGATCAAGAGAATTAAACCAACTTTTAGCATCACCCTTTAATGAGAATGGAAATATCTTAAGGATATAATAGTAGCGAGATTTCTCATCATTAGTGAACAGGATGGCTATATCATTCAATTTAGTAAGATGTGCCACAACAGTTTCAGATTCATAGCCATAAAAAGGATCAAATGCAACCAAAGTAATTATCTCAGGATCAACAGAGAATTCATAATCCTTATCAGTAACAAAGATAGCTGAAGTAGCAAAAGCAGGGTCATATTTCATTCTAGCATTTAGAGATTTCTGTTTAAGTTTAGCTAATAACTTCTTAAGATCAGATCTATCATTGCAAGCAAGAAAATCTCTAGCAGTTTTTTCATCCATAACATAACCCTTAGGAACAACAAGCAATTCATACTTAGGGGGAGAACCTTCATCATCACTATCTTCAATAATTTCATTTTCAATAATTTCATTCTCTCTAGCCCTAGCAAGTTGTTCATCAAGAGATTCACCTAATGGCACAGTAGTATCAAGCACAGAAGTAGTTTCATCATAAGTATGATGCATAGCAGAAGTGGCATCATCAATAACATGCGACATATCAGAATTCATAGCAGTAGAAGGTTTAGTTGTCGCAAGCTTACTCAAAACAGAAGGAGAATCTAGTGCAGAGCTAGATGGCAGTTCCTTACCTCCCCTCGTAGTTGAGGGAAAAATCTTAGTTCTTTTGTCTTTCAAGTTCCTCATAGTGATTAGCAGATATAAATCCCAAGTGACTCAAAGAATAGAACTATGCTCCCTGGCAACGGCACCAGAAAATAGTCTTGATAACCCATAAGTATAGGGGATCACAAGAGTTTTCGAGGGTAGAGTATTCAACCCAAATTTAGTGATTTGACACAAGGGGAGCCAAAGAATATTCACAAGTATTAGCAGTTGGGTTGTCAATTCAACCACACCTGGATAACTTAGTATCTGCAGCAAAGTATTTAGTAGCAAAGTAGTATGGAAGTAACGGTAACAGAAGCAAAAGTAACGATAGCAGTTTTGTAGTACTTGTAACAGTAGCAACGGTAAAGTAAATAAGCAAAGCACAATATGTGAAAAGCTCTTAGGCATTGGATCAGTGATGGATAATTATGTCAGATGCGGTTCATCATGTAACATTATAACATAGGGTGACATAGAACTAGCTCCAGTTCATCAATGTAATGTAGGCATGTATTCCGAATATAGTCATACGTGCTTATGGAAAAGAACTTGCATGACATCTTTTGTCCTACCCTCCCGTGGCAGCGGGGTCCTAGTGGAAACTAAGGGATATTAAGGCCTCCTTTTAATAGAGTACCAGACCAAAGCATTAACACGTAGTACATGAACTCCTCAAACTACGGTCATCACTGAGAAGTGTCCTGATTATTGTCACTTCGGGGTTGTCGGATCATAACACATAATAGGTGACTATAGACTTGCAAGATAGGATCAAGAACTCACATATATTCATGAAAACATAATAGGTTCAGATGTGAAATCATGGCACTCGGGCCCTAGTGACAAGCATTAAGCATAGCAAACCCATAGCAACATCAATCTCAGAACATAGTGGATACTAGGGATCAAACTCTAACAAAACTAACTTGATTACATGGTAAATCTCATCCAACCCATCACCGTCCAGCAAGCCTACGATGGAATTACTCACGCACGGCGGTGATCATCATGAAATTGGTGATGGAGGATGGTTGATGATGACGACTGAGGAAGTCCTGGATTAGGGGGTATCCGGACAGCCGGACTATATACTTCGTCCGGACTATTGGAGCGTGAAGATACAAGACTCAAGACTCTGTCCCGTGTCCGGATGAGACTCTCCTTTGTGTAGAAGACAAGCTTGGCGATCCGGATATTATGTTTCCTTCCTTGTAACCGACTCCATGTAATCCCTAGCCCTCTCCGGTGTCTTTATAAACCGGAGAGGTTGGTCCTCAGAAGGACGATCACAATTACAATCATAATCATCATAGGCTAGCTCCTAGGGTTTAGCCTCTACGATCTCGTGGTAGATCTACTCTTGTACTACTCATATCGTCAATATTAATCAAGCTGGAAGTAGGGTTTTACCTCCATCGAGAGGGCCCGAACCTGGGTAAACATTGTGTCCCTTGCTTCCTGTTCCCATCAGCCTAAGACGCACAGATCGGGACACCCTACCCGAGATCCGCCGGTTTTGACACCGACATTGGTGCTTTCATTGAGAGTTCATCTGTGTCGTCATTGCAAGGCTCGATGGCTCGTCTCGTTGTCAAGGACAACATTACCTCTGGGGGAGTGCTGGCTGTAGGCCAAACTCTCCGACTTGGCGGCTTCATCATGACCGCCCCATCGGCTGTCGCCCCGACGATGGCCTCTCGGGTCATCACGCATAACCTTCGCATCAATTCGGAACTTGCCGAACAGATGGATTCGACGGAGCTCTCCTCCCTTAATGAGCTCTTGGATCGCATCGCTGCTTTGGGTGTCGCTACGGACTATGACCGAATCGGGCTTAAACCCGACCAAAGGGACATTAAATCCCCGCCGGCCACCCATGAGATAGCGGTAGTGGAGGAACCGCACACGGATTACCCCTCAATTTTGAGGACGAATTATGTCCGGATCACCGATCTACCTGAGCCGGATGCCCGTCCAAGGGAAGACATGACCCGGATCCCGGACTTAGAATCGGGCATTGGGCCGGAGAAATTGGGCAGCACCCCGGATCCCGAGCTGTCAGGCTCGGAAGCTCCCATGCCCCTGGGTACTAGATCGGATCAGAATCCTGATTCAGCTATTTCCACCCACACGGACTTAAACCGTCTGTCCCATATCAGGCAAGAGCCCCAGGAGACAGTACATTGCTACTGGGCCAGATTCCTCCTTGTGCTAAACAAGGTCAAGGACTGCCGCGAGGAGGACATAGTCTCACTTTTCTGCAAAAGCTGCACGAACAAAGGAATCCTTAATGCTATAAGTCGCCGTGACATAGTACACTTTGCGGACATGGCAACCATAGTACATAAGTACTGTGCGATGGAAAGCGCCTGGAAAACCCAAACAGAATTTTAGGATAGTCCGGCTCTCACCAAAACCTTTGTCCGAACTAAACGGGAGAACTCTCGTAAGTCGGCTGACCCAATCTCCAAGAAACCAAAGCCCACCCTAGGGCGGGGAACCGTATTGGAAGAATGGCTCATGTAAGCTCCACAGTACTCCGGACACAACACCAACTCATAGCCTTAGGGCATGTAGGATACTCCGGCAGGTTGCAAAAAGTGGCAAGGAGCTTCTTGCAAGCCATAATGCAGGACAACATCCTGCCAACGAACACAATACGGTACTAACAGTCTTCGAGACTTTTGCCTCAAACAATAGGCGCAAGCGAGCTCATCGAAGCTCCGCTGAAATTTGCCATGTGGCAAAAATAAACCCCTGGAACGACACTGCTATAAATTTTAATGCCAGTGACGAACCTCGATTCCAGACTGTCCGGGCACCAGCCGCTCTGGTCCTTAGCCCAATCATGGACGGCTTTCGGCTCACTAAAGTACTCATGGACGGCGGAAGCGGATTAAATTTGATCTATGAAGAAACGCTCAACAAGATGGAGATTGATAAAAGCCGCATTGAACAAAGCGACACAACCTTCAGGGGAATCTTATATATATATATATATATATATATATATATATATATATATATATATATATATATATATATATACATACTAATTGGAGGCACCAATCGAGCAACCACGTTAATCCTCAGAACTAAACAAAATTAACCATCTGATCTAGGTATTGTGTATCTTTAGCCGTCGGATGAATTTTCTGATAGAGTCCTACCAAACTATCCCACATGTATGTTTCTTAGGAGTCCTAGCAAACTATCCTACTCGTATGTATGTCTCCATACTCCTCCTTGGATAGGTCTTCGTGTGGCTCCCTAAAAAAAGATAGGTCTCTCGCCCTCTCACCCCGGCATGGCTGCATCTCTTCTGCGAGCGCCCATGTTCCTCCTCCGCCGCTCCATGTTATCCTTTATTGTGTCCATCTAGAAGAAAATTACCCAATCCAATCTCTCCTCAATCCCCTTCCACTCCAATTTCTAAAATCTCCTCTATTCCAATTTCTGCATCGCATGTTGATGTGTATCCATGGTAATTTGAAGGAGGGCATCATTGATATTTGAGGGGGCAAGAGCAAGAAGTCAAAGACAAGTATTGACCGGTGACAGCTTCATCATCCTCTCCTGCTTTGTTTGGTCTCAACAAGTACGCGCACACGCATGGTAATTTCAGATAAATACAGTTCTTAATTCTTTTTTACGGGAAATTCTTATTTTAGGGAAAGTTCTTTCTTTTATGGCCCCAACCCCCGGTAGAGCAAGTTGCTGCCCTTCCGCAAGGTTGCCTTTGGTAATTGCTGAGCGTCTCACTTGCCTGTTGATTAAAAGGATTATATCATATAAATAGAAAATATCATACGTGAAGCTTTTTCTACCGGCCATGGTGATGAGTAGGTTGAGTAGGTCGCTCTATGCTGCTAAGTTAATGGTACTGATGGCTGTGATTATGTTAGTACTCCATGTGGTGGTAGCGTGTGGAGGTGTAAACATGGGAGCAGATTAATCGTCATCCATATACGGATATACATGGCCAACAGATTGACAGCGGCCACTTGCAAGTCTGAACATACTCGCCCAAGCCATGGTTCCCAACGGTAAGTTTCCACTGACCGTTCATATCTTGATTGTAGGGAATTAGAGTTTCCCATCTCACATCCAAATGCACAAGATCAAAAACACGCATATACCTAAGCAGCTAGAGGAGAGTACTTCCTTAATAATTCTACAATTAGTGGAAACCTTAATAATATGCTCGGTGACATGATGTATGTTCTACTTACAGAAAATCGAAGCGAGGCAGACAACAGGTAACATCTCACAATTATGTTTCATCAAACTAGATCATTGTTAACTGCAAACTGTTCGTTTTAGATAGTTAGTGGCCCTGAGACACTTTCTTGAACAAATATTAGACTCATCAAGTTGAAGGTACAGCTGTGTCAAGTACCGTGCATGATATTATTTCCACTAGATGAGAGAATTATTATTTGTAAATTATTTTTCATGAGCTGGGGACACCGGAAAGTTGGTCCACTAACACCATGTTAATCCTTACAATTACAGAATTTTGATCATTTGATTAATATATAATGTATCCATAGCCATCGGATGATACTACAACGTGTTGTCATATATATATACTACAGATACAGGAGTCTGCCTCTCTTGGGCCTCTCTCCGTTTTCTAGAAGAAAGGGAAACCTTTCTTTTAAAAAGCAAATCCGAGCGTCCTCACATTAATCCTTAGAATATTAAAATATTGACCATTTGATTAATATATAATGTATTTTGTAACTAACGGGTGAAACATAAGATGTGTTGTCTTATAGCGGCAGGTACACGTGGGACTTGAGGTCGCTCCAACGGCGGAGTTCACGTGGAAATCCAGGGCGCCATTGCAGCGTAGGGTCTTTGCTTGGCTGGCCATGAAGAATAGGTGCTGGACCTCTGACCGCCTTGCTCGAAGGGGACTCCCTCACCAAAGCTCGTGCCCATTCTGCGGCCAACAGGAGGAGACCATCACCCACATCATGATCGGATGTGTCTTCGCTAGGGAAGTTTGGAGCAAGGTGTGTCTGGCCTTGGGACAACCACACCGTGCTCCAACGGCGACAGAATCCCTTCCGGAGTGTGTTAGCACACAATCAGCAAATCGCTCAACTCGCCTCCATTATCGACAGATCGAGCTACAGATCGGAGTTCATCCAGAGGGAATCGAGAGAGGAGGGAGGATTATCCGTTACAACACGAAAGGGGAAAAGTTAGCTAGCCTGCCAGCCATCGCCAGCCACTCACACGGTATCGCTATGCTTAAGTACATTGCCCACTTGGGCCCATTCCGGGCCAGCTAGCCGAGCCGGTAGGCGTGGCTGTCTCCTGGGCCGGCCCACTCCTGGTGCTTGGTCCTCTGTTGCTCCTGTCTCTTGGTTGTTGTTGCTGACAATCCCTCCCCTGTTAGAGCCGGCTTGCCCCCAAGCCGGTGCTCGAGGGAACTTCTGCTTGAGCTGCACCTTGTCCTCCCAGGTTGCCATCTCCGCCGGAGAGTCGCTCCACTTCACCAGCACTTGCACCAGAGTATTGGATCCATGACGCACCACTCGCTGCTGCAGAACCTGCTCTGGCACTGAAAATTGCATTTCTGGAGAGGGAAGCTATTTCAGTACCTCATTAGTTGGGGCGAGCACTTTCCGCAGGAGAGAGACATGGAATACTGGGTACACACGACTGGATACTGGCAATGCCAAGCGGTAAGCTACTTCACCAACACGCTCCAGTACTTCAAAAGGTCCATAGAACTTAAAGGCCAATTTATGATTTTCCCTGGGAGCAACTGAACTCTGAAGGTATGGCTATAGCTTCAGAAAAACAGAATCTCGAACCTCGAACGTACGTTCAGAACGATGTTTATCGGCCTGTGTTTTCATGCGCTGCTGCGCACGAAAAAGATGTTGACGAACTGATCCGATGATCACCTGGCGATCCTCAATCCACTGTTGCAGATCAGCAGACTGTATTGTGCTCTCTGCAGTCAACCCAAAGTGACGAGGCTCATGACCATAGATGATCTCAAAGGGAGTCTTGCCCGTAGCTAAATGCCAATTAGTATTGTACCAGTATTCACACAATGGAATCCATTTAGCCCAGCGAGAGGGGTGAGCACTGACAAAACATCTTAGGAAGCATTCCACTTGTTAGTTAACGCGCTCCGTCTGTCCGTCAGTTTGAGGGTGACGTGATGTACTCATACGTAGCATAACCCCAGCTCGTTGGAAGAGTTCCTTCCAGAATTGGCTTGTGAATATGCGATCTCGATCAGAAACTATGGAAAGAGGCATTCCATGCAACCGGTACACTGTGTTGAGGAAGGCTTCAGCTACTGTAACTGCAGTAAACGGATGGTGCAATGGCACAAAGTGTCCATACTTCGACAATTTGTCAATGATCACCATCAAACAGTTATACTGTCCTGAAACGGGTAACCCTTCGACAAAATCCATAGTTACCATTTCCCAAGGCAAGTCAGGGATAGGCAGAGGTTGAAGCAAACCTGGGTATGGGATTCATTCTGGTTTTGCTTGCTGGCAAATGGTGCAGTTTGAGACATATTGCTTGATACAACTGCGCATACCCTGCCAACGGAACAGTTGTCTGACACGTTTGAATGTGACTGAAAAACCTGAGTGTCTACCGATTGGGCTGTCATGGAAAGCACTAACAATTGTGTGCTGCAACTTGGGATCTGCACCTGCCCAAATGCATTTGTCAACCCTTAACAGACCAAATTTCAATGAGAACTTGCCTTCATGACCACCAGAAGAGGCCATCTTCTGTAGAAGATCAGAACAGAACTTGTCCTGAGTGTAGCTGTGTACAATATCATCGAGCCAGGCTGGTTGAACTGTTGTTATGGGAAACAATTCAGGCATCGTTTAAGTTTCAGTGTGTGGCTTTCTGGACAGAGCATCTGCAGCACAATTCTCTACTCCTTTTTTATATACAATACTGTACTGTATGTAACCCTAACAACTTCGTCAAGGCCTTTTGCTGCCATTTGGTATGCAATCGTTGTTCAGATAAACTGGCTAAACTGCGTTGGTCCGTTTTGATAATGAATTCAGACAATTGCAGATACTGACGCCAGTGTTCCACAGCCAGCAAAATCGCTAGGTATTCCTTCTCATAAACCGAGAGTGTTTGATTCCTTGGACCCAAGGCCTTGCTCACATACGCCAGTGGGTGCCCTTCCTGCATTAACACTGCACCCACTCCTATGTCACATGCATCAGTCTCAATGACAAGGTGTTTAGAGAAATCTGGAAGAGCCAGTATAGGTGCTGATATTAGTGCTTGCTTGAGAGCTGCAAAAGCCTGTTGTTCAGTGCTAGTCCAGTGAAACGGTACCCCTTTTTTGAGCAAATTGGTGAGAGGTTTGCTAATAAGACCATAACGCGCGATGAACTTTCTGTAATAACCTGCCAGGCCCAAAAATCCTGTGATCTCCATAGCAGACACTGGCACAGGCCACTCTTGAATGCTTGTAATCTTTTCAGGATCAGTTGTAACTCCTTGACTGCTAATGATGTGGCCCAAATAACTGATTCGAGTTTGAGCAAAAGCACACTTTGACAGCTTCACTTTCCACTGGTGCTCTTTTAACAACTGCAGAACTCTTGCCAGGTGTTCCAAATGGAGAGCATAGGTTGCACTGAAAATCAAAATATCATCAAAGAATGATATAACAAATTCTCTGAGGCAAGGGGCCAGAGTGTCATTCATAGCAAAATGGAAGGTGTTTGGTCCCCTATTAAGTCCAAACGACACAACCAGGAACTCAAAGTGTCCAAAGTGTGTTTGAAAAGCTGTTTTATGTTCTTCACCAGGAGCTAAACAAATTTGGTGGTACCCAGCCCTGAGATCGAGCTTAGAAAACCAACATGATCCAGCTAGTTCGTCCAGCAGCTCGTCAATGACAGGAATAGGGTATTTGCTCTTGACAGTTATAGCATTCAAGTGTCTGTAGTCAAATACTGGTCTCCATGTTTTATCTTTCTTCTGAACCATAATCATGGGAGACGAAAAAGCACTAGTGCTGGGCCTGATGATGCCCGAATCCAACATCTCCTTAACCTGCTTCTCCATCTCATCCTTGAGGGCAGGAGGAAGCCTGTATGGTCGAATAGAAACTGGTGAGGCTCCTGGAATGAGAGGGATGGTGTGATCATATTTTCTTCTAGGTGGAAGGCCAGAAGGAGCTTCAAACACAGAAGCATAGGTGTTGAGTATCTCTTTTATTTCCACAGGCAACTCAGTTTGTTCTGTGTTTTTGAAAGAGAGCAGGGATGACAGTTCAACCATGGCCAATAAGTTAGGAGCAGCATCTTCACCTAGTAAAGTGACAGTAGTACCATTCAGGTCAAAAGATAACCAATGCTTAGCCCAGTCCACTTGCATTGGGCTATGGGTGGCCAACCAATCCAAACCCAGAATTCCATTGTAAGACCCCAGAGGAAAAAATTTAAAGTCATTGGTGAACTTGTGCCCATCTGTTGACCATGATCCTGACAGCAACTGCTGGTTGCAGGGAACTAAATTCCTATTAGCAAACTTAACCATTTTAATAGGCATATCAGAAACTCCTTTAATTTGAGCGGCCACAGCCCCATCCAGGAAGGAGTGAGTGCTCCCCGAGTCAACTAGGAAAGTGAACTTGTGCCCTTGTAACTGTACTGTCAGTTTCATTGTGGCAATCGCTGGAACAGATGGATCTCCCAATGCTGCCGTAGAAATGCAAATTGCATTGACTTACCCAACACTCTCTACTTCAGTATCACTTGATTCAGTTGGCATGTTCTGCACATATTCCAACATCTCTTGTACTACGTGCAGTTGAACTTCCTGTTTGCATCGATGATCCCTCGCCCATCATTCTCCACAGATGAAACAGAGTCCCTTAGATTTCCTGTACGTTCGAAGGGTTGACCAGCGGTCCTCAACTGGGGCTTGACGGCTGCTTTCTGCTGCATGTTTATCCTCTACTGCTTTACTGACAATAACACTGCGAGCAGACGGTTGGAAATTCTTCCTGTTGTGAGGCGCTGAGTTAACTGAAACTGTCGGCTGGAACACGTGATCTCCCAGTTCTTCAGACAGTAAAGCCAACGCATATGCTGTGTCAAGGTCCGCAGGTTGCTGAATTCCCACCAACAATCTGACAGATGGTACTAGTCCCTCCATGAATCTAGTGACATAATGTACCTGGCTGGGATTAGGTTCATATGCAAACAGTTGATCGAACAACTCTGAGAACCGCTCTACATAGTCTTCCACTGTGCTGGTCTGGCGTATGTTGAACATCTGTCTGAGTATATGTTGATGCTTGTTGCGACCAAAACGAGATTGCAACAATGCACAGAACTCAGGCCACGCTATACCCGGAGCGCGGCATTGACTGATTCAAGCCATCGCGCTGCCGCACCCTCAAACAGAGCAGTAGCAAAAGGAATTTGGGTAACTCGATTCGAGGTCCAAAACCAGCAGAATCCGCAACAAAGGGGCAAAAAATTTCTGGGGGTTGATTCTGTTGCCTGACCACGATTTGATCCTGCTGCATACCTCTGGCCGGTGTGGAATGTACCTTGGGGTAGTTGGGCGTAGATCGACCTCCGGTCGAGGCCCCTCCTGGCTCTCGGTGCCGCTCGCCGGAGCCGTGGACTTGGTGGTGGCCGAAGGTGGACCTTGGGACCTTGGTGATGCTGGCGACGACGCAGCGCCCCGATCCGCGGCCATCTCCCCGCGCAGTTCGTCGATGTCGACTCCGAGGGACAGCTTCACATCCTCGAGTCGCCCCGATAGCTGGTCCAGCTTCGAATCCAGCTTCGCGAGAGCGGAGACCATCTCCTCGCTACGCTCGGAGGAACTCTTGGCCAGCACGACGTCAAAATCGGCGCGCAAGAGCTCGTAGATCGCCTTGGTCTCTGGCGAGATCCACTCCATCACCTCGGCTCGTCGACGATTCGCCAGGCGCGTACGGTGGTGATGTTGAGGCAGCTCCAGGACGGAACTGCTCTGATACCAGGTTGTTAGCACAGAATCAGCAAATCGCTCAACTCGCCTCCATTATTGATAGATCGAGCTACAGATCGGAGTTCATCCAGAGGGAATCGAGAGAGGAGGGAGGATTATCCATTACAACACGAAAGGGGAAAAGTTAGCTAGCCTGCCAGCCATCGCCAGCCACTCACATGCTATCGCTATGCTTAAGTACATTGCCCACTTGGTCCCATTCCGGGCCAGCCAGCCGAGCCGGTAGGCGAGGCTGTCTCCTTGGCCGGCCCACTCCTGGTGCTTGGTCCTCTGTTGCTCCTGTCTCTTGGTCGTTGTTGCTGACAGAGTGGTGCATCAGGCAGGAGGAAATTGGGCAGCACCGAAGGCTATCTAGGACAATTTCTATCTTGGTTCTATGGGAGCTGTGGATCCACCGGAATGCAGTGGTCTTTGACGGAGCGGTGCCATCCACACTCACGGTGCTAAAGAGCATTGAGAGGGAGGCCAAGGCATGGAAGCAGGCAAGGTTACTACGAGGGGAAGTCGAGGCGTTCATGCTGGGCCTTGCATTGTGGGAGAGTAGCGAGTAGTCCTTATTCTGAGTAGTCAGGTGGGGTGGCCGAGGGCTACATGTAAATAACATTGTACTTGCATGCGTGGAGGGTTCTTACCCTTTCCTTCTACAGTGGCGGAGCTTGAGAATAATTCAAGAGGGGGCCGTTAGTCAAAAGGAACCAAGTTAATAGGGAAGGAGGGGCTAATTTGTAGTTTAAACACTAATTAGGCTCATGATGTAGCTTGTTCTTCAATGGATGCAAAAAATAAGGGGGGGCCATGGCCCCTGTTGGTCTCCACTAAGCTCCGCCACTGCGCACAGGGCCGTCCAGGGGCCTGTGCGGGCAGTGCGACCGCACAGGGCCTCCAAAATTCCAGGGGCCCCTCGTTTTGGGCCAACGTTCTAGTATACATTTCATTTTGGGCCCTTTTTCACACCTATTCGCTGGCTCCCCAGAACTGGGCCTGCTCCTAAATCTCCCAAACCGAGGCTTTCCCGAGTCCCGATCTGCACAGCATGCCGATCGATCGATCGACCTATCGATCTTTCCGAGATGAACTGACGGAAGGGCGCCGCCGTCGCACGGTGACCTACGCTAGCAGTGTATTCTCGTTTTTGATTGCTTCGTTTCCTGCCCAGAGACATAGCCCATAGCTAGCCCTGCTCGTATGAAGAACTAATTCATGATTCTGCTGGCCGCCGGACGCTTGGCAAGTCACAGCAAATCACAACGCACAAGTAGAAGGAGCAGGTGGCCGAGACCAAGGTGAGGCATCAACAATCTGTCATCAGGTGCGCTCAAATTGATTCCCTATTTTGTGAGTATATTGTATGCATATATATGCAGCACTTCATCAATCAATTTTTTTGTAGGGAAGATATATACGGAGTAGTTGGTTAGTTAATTACGTTGACACACATCAAGATTTTCAAGATACTCCTTACTCGTTTAAAATTCAGGTTCAGTCTTTTTTTTTGTATTATCTTGACAAGCCTATAATTTATGCAGTGTTTGCATTTATTCAATATTTTTTATTAATAAACTGTGTACTCGAGAAATTTTAGGGCCACAATTTGTATTTCGCACCGGGGCCCCAAATTTCTGGAGACGGCCCTGGATACGCACACTCGTGCGTATTCGAGAAAAAAAAATAGCAGCAGGTACACGAATCCTCTTCCCTTGGGTCCCTCTATTTCCTAAAAAAACCTTTCTTTAAAAAGGGTAATCTGAGCGTCCTCTTCTCTGCGATCCCATCGTGTAATTGTCATGACCTTGGTCTCTATCTCCCCATGATTCCAGGAATACACGAGTTCAGATTTGTTCCTCCGTCTAGATACATGGCACGGCCAGACGCATTGGGGCAAGCAAGATCCGGCGATCTTCCGATGAAAGTCGCCGAGGACTTTCCGGCGAGCGTTATGGCACCGCCTAGAGCTGACCTCAAATGCGCTGATGGCCGGTGCTTTTGGCCTTCAGAAACGACATAGATAAAGCCGCCGGCCCCTGGATGCCTACGTATCATACATAAACTGACATGCGTACACTGATTGATCCTAGAGCGGACGCACGGCACGGGCGGCCGCCTGGATTTTGAGCGGCTGAATGGCTTCAGAAGAATATGCAACGTGCCGCATCATTCATTCTTTTCCAGATTTATGCGTTAAGACTATTTCTTTCCTTTCCAGATCTTTTCATATAGGGCTCGCCGGCGCATTGCGTTCCACTCCGCATGGCAGTTACATTAAGAGAACGTCTGCTCCTGGAGTACACGATCAAGAGATGGCACAGTCTCTGCCAAGAAATCTGCTTTACTCTCCGGTAAGCAGTTTGATATAGTCAATCAAAAGAACACAGACATCCATCTGCCAATACCGTATGATTTTTCTACAGGCCAACAATGCAAAAAAAGTGTTTTGAAAAACAATGCAGAAAGTAAATGTAGAACTTGATCTGGGAGGTTTGTTTCTACATATTCGGTTAATTTTTTATGACTATATTAGACATGCATGGTCAGAGTATATGTACAAAATTGAGTTTAGAAGCCTGCCATGCATACACATGAACTCCAATGAGAACAAACAAATAGCATGGATCCACCTCCACTAATTGGACATCATGATAAATTATCTTAGGGGAATATTTTATTTTATTATAAATAGTGTAAAACATTGCATGCATGTAAAACATATATAGAGACATATACAGATGCTAGGTAATACGATAAATTTGAAGCTAAGAAAAAAGTTACGTTATTATGCACTAAGCGACCCATGTATAGGTAACATGTCGTAAAAATGTGTTTAAACTGCAGTAACTACATATCATAAATCAATTGTTTAAGTGAAAAATCATCACATTATTTTATGAAATTGCACATATGTATGTCCTATGTGACCTCTACATGTGTTGATTTTTAACAATTTTTAAAAACATAAAACTACCATCTTACTGAGTTGATACAGTGAGTGAGTTTGAATGGGTACCTCGCTGGATCGGGGTGCCTCGTTCCCCCTCCCAGCGGCCTTGGCGCGGGCCGACGCGGCTGGATCGGGGTGCCTCGCTGTCCCAGGGCGAGGCGGCACTGCAGCGCGGCGGCATGGTGTTGGCACTACTCGTGACGGTGGCGCGACGGGCTGGGCGTCGGAGGCCGCGCCGGTGTGTGGAGCGGCGGGGGCGGCGAGCGGCTGATGCGGGCGGTCATGGCGGCGGGCGGATCTGGCGTGGCGGCAGGTGCGACGAGGCAGGGCGTCGGTGGCGGGCTCCGGTGGCCTGGGCCGGCTCCTGGCTTGGAGCTGTGGTGGTGCGGGTCGCGGGCGACATGGATCTGTGGGCGGCCGCCCCTGCCCTGGCTTCGGGCTGGTGGGGGTGGCGGCACAGTGGTGGTGGCTGACGGGGCGTGTTGGTCGAGTCTGCGTCAGATCCTTCCTGGTCTGGCGCTCGGACGTCGACGGACGGCGCAAGGAGGCATCTCTGGTGAGCTTCCATGGCTGCAGCTGCGGGTTGATTTGGTCTCCCTCGTCGGCGGGCTCGCGGTTGCCGATGGCCTCGCGGAGATGTGTGTCAGCTACCATGGTGGGGCGACATGGGGGTACTCATGGGGGAGCTTGGTAGGAGGGATAGGTGGCCTCGATGCGGTCGCGCCACCTGTCGCCGGGCCGGTCCGGATGCGTCCGCTCCTCCTTCTCCCCCTTTCCCCGTGTTCGGCGGGGAGCTTGGTTGGAGGGATGGGTAGCCTCGATGCGGTCGCGTCACCTGTCGCCGGCATGATTTGCCGGTCCGGATTCGTCCGCTCCCCTTTCTCCCCCTTTCCTCGGCCGTGGGCGGGTTGGCACAGGTTTACCAGCAGAGCGTCTGCAGGTGGTTCCGTCGGTCGAGGGCCATTGGTTGGTCCAAAGTTGGGGCCTTTGTGTTGGTCTCGGGGTTGTCTGGTTGCAGGGCGGCGGCTCTGGCGGCGGGAGGCGCAACGTTCGTGGGCGGAGCGTGCGTCTCAGCTGCGGGCAGGCAAACATGGCCGCGTGGGTGGCGTGGTTGCGGGCGGACGACGGAGTTAAGGTTCATCGGTGGGGTGTGAGTGTCGGGGTACACCACTTGTCCAGTCCTTTGACTGGCCGACGGTGGCGGTGGCCATTGCCGCCGTACCCTTCCTGAAGGCTCCGTCGCGGCATTCACACTCTTGTCGTCTTGCTCCGGGTGAAAACCTGATCTTCGCTGATCGGGCGGTGGCGGCTACCCATGGTCGTATCCTTCTTGGAGGCACCGCTTTGGAGGCCTGGCTTCGTTTTGGTCCGGTTCACCTCTCTATTGGTAGTCGGTGGGGTGGTGTGTCGGTGCCTGGCATCTTTGTATCTTGCCTTGGGTGTGTGCGGTGTGTGCGTTGTTCGGTATCTCGGATGTACTCGGTGATGTTTGCTTTATAATATAAAGCGGGGGGAAACCCTTTTTCGGTAATGGGTAGATTTATCGTAGAGAAAAAAAATCAAGTTAATGTGCTAGCATAATTATATACTTCTCTGAACTAAACTAATTAAGTAACTTATGTTAGAAAATTAAACAATAAGTTATGTGCCACTTGAAGTTTTAATTTGTGCATACTTAAACAAAGTTCTTTGTAGACAGTCCATGTTGATTTAAACTCAGTAGTAATGTGATTACACTGAACATGCAAGATATACACTGGTTTTATGAAAACTACATGTAATGTGTCGGATGTCAACTTTTAACAACAAGAAATAATCATGCTCTACAGTGAATTAACCCGAAGTAATCAGGCTCATTAATAATAAATGCCAGAAGTCCGATGGATCAGAGTAATGCTATCACTTGGTTTGACAGCCTTTACACCTTTGTTTTCAAATCTATATACATGTCACTTTTGTCTTAAAAAATTGCATGTATGTTTAATATTTGTGGCATCAAGTCTGAGGCGCTTTTGTTGTATGTAAGTGAAGATAGGTAACCATATTCCCATAGATTTACGACTGCACTGATTAAACAATTACATGTCTTTATTGCTGAAAAATCACACGAAAGTAGAAGAGTAATCCAGTCTTCTGTCATGAGAAAGAGGCAGACAATGCTATGAGAAACTTTGACCAATCATGTGCAAGAAAATGTAATAATGAGTCAATGATGATGGAAACACTACTCGATGGGTGGTGCCAGTATGTGGAGCCTGGAAGGAGAGAATCACAAAAATTTAAGGGCAATTGTGGAAGTAGTACACTTTCGATTGCTTCTTTAGTATTACAATAGGTTTTTGGTGTGTGTCGACTAAGAACATTATTAAAGAAATAGCGATGTGCTTATTTTATTCAATCAGTGTTAACTTAGTATCAATTACTTCATGCTTAATCTTTTATTTTTGCGGGTGTACTTCATGTTAATCTAACACTGTAATAAGAAAGAAAGAGGAAATATTAACAAAAATATTATTATAATTTATAATACTTATCACTCAAATTAAGCTACTTATAGGATGTTGGGTTATATCTCAAGTGCCTACACAAATTAGCTCCTGTTTTTCATTTGTTCCAAAATATATCATTTTCGGTTGTTTGTAACATAGGCCAATGTGTTTAAATAAGTAATCTTAAAGATATTATTGTTGTGTTTCCATAATGATCATTCACTTGACGTTGTGCACATAACAAATACTCCCTTCATTCCTAAATATAGGGTGTATAGTTTTTGGCACGGAAATTAAAGAACGCACACAGAGGGAAAATTTCACAAATTTTGGGCGAGATTACACCTGACTAATTGACATGAGTAAATAGAGGAGCTTGCCTGATATAAGGAAATGTAATCAAATTCCTAAAAATTTTATCCAAATGAGTGGTGCAACGCAATGCACCTTATATTTCGGAATTTTTCTCAAAAATCTATACACCTTATATAAGGAACGGAGGGAGTATATTATTTTGTTGGCTGCAAACAACAAATGTTCACCAAATGCATTGAACTAATTTACCTTTGAAACACTAGCCCGTGCAGATGCACGGGTTGATGACTTGTTATTCCTAGTCGGGAAGCGCGGTGTGCGGGAAAAATCAAATTCGATGTGGTATTCGGCACCCCGGAGAATTATAGGTCCAAAGAAATCACATTCCAAGTGGCTCCTTTTAGCAGCGGATACCACGCCCTTCTAGGGCGGGACGCATTTACAAGCTTTCAAGCTATACCCCATTACGGGTACATGAAGCTTAAAATGCTGGACCCAATGGAATCATCACTCTAGCCAGTGATCCGGACGTCACACTTCGCGCCGAAAACAAAACCACAGCACTAGCCCTGGAAGCATTATCCGAAGCCCTAGCAGCCGAAGAATTAACAACACTGCGGTCCACCGTGGACAGGGACGACGTGATACTCGACAAACGACCCGAGTCCACCTCATTCAAACCCGCGGACGAGATAGTCAAATTCCAAGTCCATCCAACGGACCCCATGAAGACAGCTTCCATCGGGACACAGTTGATCCCGGCGATGGACGCCGCACTGCGAGACTTCTTATGCGAGAATTGGGACATTTTGGCCTGGCACCCATCGGACATGCCGGGCATCCCACGCAGAATGGCCGAACACAGCCTCAATATACTAAAAGGGTACAAACCTGTCAAGCTGACTCTAAGGTGGTTCTCAGAGCCCAAACGGCAAGCCATGGGGGAAGAGCTAGCCAAGCTACTCGAGGCCGGATTCATCAGAGATATCAAGCATCCGGATTGGCTGGCAAATCTGGTAATGGTACCAAAGAAGGACAAATCCTGGCGCCTATGCGTCGACTTCAAAGACCTCAACAAGGCTTGCCCCAAGGATCCCTTTCCCCTCCCTCGCATCGATCAAATCATCGATGCCATAGCTGGACACGACTCACTGTGTTTTCTCGACGCATACTCTGGATACCATCAAATAAAGCTGGCAGAGTCTGACCAAGCTGCAACAGCTTTCATAACGCCATATGGCACTTTTTGCTTCAACACTATGCCTTTCGGGCTTAAGAATGCCGGCGCAACCTATCAACGCATGATTCAAACATGCCTGGAAAAACAAATCGGCAAAACAGTGGAGGCATATGTGGACGACGTGGTCATAAAAACAAGGCACGTCAAAACCCTAATAGATGACTTGAGGCTTACATTCGATAACCTCCGGACATACGACATCAAGTTGAATCCGGAAAAATGCGTTTTCAGCGTCCCCTCGGGGAAACTGCCGGGCTTCATTGTTTCCAATAGAGGAATTGAAGCGAATCCGGGAAAAATCCGAGCTCTGTCGCAGTTGGCTATACCAACAGACCTCAAGCACATCCAGAAACTAGCTAGATGCGTGGCCGCTTTGAGCCGCTTTATCTCCAGGTTAGGAGAAAAGGCATTACCTCTTTACCGCCTCCTTCGGTGCACCGAACACTTCGTGTGGACGAATGCAGCCGTGGCCGGACTCGATGAAATAAAGACCTTTCTGGCCAGCAATCCAGTCTTAACAGCGCCAAATATAGGCGAGCCTATGCTACTGTACATAGCTGCAACACATCAAGTTGTAAGTGCAGTGCTCGTCGTCGAACGAGAGGTTGACGGATACAAATTCCCGCTCCAAAAGTCGATTTATTACGTATCCACGGTCCTCACCCCATGCAAAGCCCGATACCCACACTATCAAAAAATAGCATACGCGGTCTTCATGGCATCCCGGAAGCTGCGACACTACTTTCAAGAGTGTTCGATTACGGTGACCTACGAAGTACCACTCAATGACATAATAAATAACCGCGACGCTACGGGCCGGATTGCTAAATGGGCTATCGAGCTCCTTCCATTCGACATAATATACAAACCACGGCGGGCCATCAAGTCGCAAGTACTGGCTGACTTTGTCGCCGAATGGACAGAAGCCGAACTCCTTAAAGAGTACAACGCATACTCCAACTAGATCATGCACTTCGACGGCTTAAAATGCTGGCCGGATTGGGAGCAGGTGTAGTCCTGACGTCTCCCATCGGAGACATGGTCCAGTACGTCCTCCAAATATTATACACAGACTCCAACAATACAGCCGAATACGAGGCTCTGTTGCATGGTCTTCGGATGGCAGTCTCTATGGGCATCCAACGCCTAGAAGTGCGCGGGGATTCGAACCTCGCAATATCACAAATAAACGAAGACTTTGATACCAAGGATCCGAAAATGGCGGCCTACCGTAATGACGTCCTCAAAATGTCAGCTCGGTTCGAGGGGCTCCAATTCCACCATGTGGCTCGAGAAAACAATCAAGCGGCAGACGTCCTCGCCTGCATCGGCGCTAAACGCGACCCTGTCCCACCTAACATATTCCTGGAAAGGTTGTTCAAGCCATCCGTAGTATGGGAAGGGGAGTCCGGCAATACTAGCACGGATCCGAACACACCCCCAGATTCCGAACCATCAGACATAATCGGAGGCTCTGCCACCGAAATAACATCTTCGGCCCACGAAATCATGGCTGTAATCGCCCCATGGACCGAGCCTTTCTTGGCCTACCTAAATAGGCAGGAGCTCCCCGAAGACCAAAATGAAGCATGCTGCATCGTCTGGCGATTTAAAGCTTACAAAGTCCATGAAGGGGAACTCTATAAGAAAAGCGCGACCGGAGTGCTCCAAAGGTGCATCTTCGAAGAGGAAGGGCGGCAACTCTTGGCTGAAATCCATGCCGGACTGGGCGGGCACCATGCCGCGGCTCGAGCACTAGTTAGCAAGGCCTTCCATACAGGCTTCTATTGGCCGACAGCCTGAGCAGACGCACAGGACCTAGTCCAACATTGCGTCGGTAGCCAGCTCTTCGCCAATTAGAGTCATATGCCCCATACCGCTCTCCAAACAATCCCCATAACTTGGCCCTTCGCGGTCTGGGGGCTGGATATGGTCGGACCTCTTAAAGGGGGAAGCCATAAGAAAAAAATACTTATTGGTCATGGTGGACAAGTTCACCAAATGGATAGAAGCCAAACCAGTCAAAACGGCCGAATCTGGACCAGTAATTGACTTCATATCTGGGGTCGTACACCGATACGGCGTCCCCCACAGCATCATCACTGATAATGGATCCAATTTCACAGCCGATGAAGTGAAAACTTGGTGCGGCAAAATGGGCATTAAGCTCGACTACGCTTCCGTCTACCATCCCCAAACAAACGGCCAGGTCGAGGGGGCACACGGTCTCATCATGAGCGGCATCAAACCCAGACTAGTGCGATCCTTGACAGAGTCGGACACGCACTGGGTCGAAGAGCTCGACTCCGTACTCTGGGGGGGCTGCGGACCACGCCGAATCGCACCATCGGATATACACCATTTTTATGGTGTACGGCGCGGAAGCAGTATTACCCTGCGAGATAGTACATGATTCGCCACGCGTACGCATGTACGAAGAGAAGGAAGCCGAGTTAGACCGACAGGATAACTTGGATGCCCTGGAGGAGGAGCGCGACGTTGCAAAAGCCCGTTCCGCATTCTATCAACAGCAGGCACGGCAATACCAAAGCAGAGAAGTGCGGGCCAAAACTTATAATATTGGCGAGCTCGTTCTACGCCTACCGGAGAAGAAGAAGGAAAAGCTCAAACCCAAGTGGGAAGGTCCCTTCGTCATTGACAAAGTTCTAACGGAGGGCGCATCGCGGCGTAATGCATCCGATAACAGACTCGAGCCGAACCCATGGAACGCAGCCAGACTCCGGAGATTCTACGCCTAGCGCCGAACTCAGTGTTCGTCTCCTTACCCCCTCCTTTTTAATTATGCTCCATCCCTTTTCCTTTCTCGACCTTTTTCCTCTTCACACAAAGCATTTAATACAGTGCGGACTCTCGGATCACTCCGGCCGCACTATGTGTGTAAGCAATACCTGGGGGCTTCCTATACGGAAGCTAAAAATAATTACTCTCATGGCTTTTTTGCCCATCACATATGCGTTTCTTTTTCCATATGTGCCTTTTCTTCACCATTATATGCATCGATATGACTTAAGATGTGGCCAAGCTGGGTTGCCTGGCTCTTGTGTTTATGCCATACGTTCCCGTTAATTCGGCTAGGGCATAAGGGGAGCACCTCTGCGATTGTTACTGCCGGTTCAGCCGGATGTGTACCTCAGACTGGGTGAAGCCGAAAGCTAGCGTCCTTAAGAGAATATTCGGTCGGTGAACAAAAGATGTATTCGTTTATTACAACATCAATCCCCAGAAGTTTTGTATCCTGCGCCCTTGTTCGCAGTCCGGACATGTGCATCGTCACATGCGCACCCAGGGAAAGGAACCCCTAACGGAACTATTCTCCCTGGAAGATGTTTCTGACTATCCATGTAATATAACATAGCTAGTTGGGTACTTGTCTGTTCAAGCACTTATGACCCCTATGCCTGGTGTCCACGCATACCCCGGTTTTGTATAACTGAGTGGTTATTCGGACACACCCCGGACTATTGGATCCGAGGGCTGAAGCAAAATGGCCCGCCATGACAAATGATTTTAATCCGGCTAGGGACTAATTATGTCCATTGAATTACACAGTCACTTGGACTGATTATATTCCTCCTCTATACCATCCAACATGCTATCTAGCTTACAATCCTGTTGAGAATACTTGGCGGCTAACGCTACCTGGTCATATACCAGACTCACGGGAATTTCTTGCCCATCGGGCCCCGCTGGTCCTACTTCGGCCATATGGTTCGGGTCCACCTTGGTGTAGCGCGTCTTCACCATAGCCCAGGCTTCTCCTGCACCTTGCCGGCAAGCTGACATCTTCCACAATCGGAAGCGCCGCTGTGCTCCTTGAAGCATATCCACAAGCTCCCCCATGCCATTCGGCAGTAAGCTTGATGGCCACAAGGCCTGAGCAACACCCTGCATCACTTGCCGAGCTCGCTCGTGCAGTTGCCAGAGGTCTTGCAGTAAATCACTTGCAGATGAGGGCATCTCCTCCTCAGGGCGACCCGTTAACATTCCTGCAAGCAAAATTCTTTCAATATACTTCCTCGCCGAACTATACTACAGTTCGTCTATGCACTTACCATAAATGCCGCGTCGAAGCCTTTTGTTCTCCTTCACGGAGTCCGCCAGCTGAGCGCGGACGTCTTTTAACTCCACGTCCAGCTGGACTTTGGCTTCTTGAAGGTTGTTCTTCTCCTGCCTAACTTGCGTAAGAATGCGCTCGCCAACCTTTAGTTGCCTTTTGAGATGCGAGTCGTCATCCCATACGCCCTCCGGATTCACCCCAGTATTGTCTGCAGAATTCTCTGTTAGACTTATTATACCAACCATTTACTAACTGGTGCATCTTCGTACAATTGAGACAAATGTTACCAGATGAGGCATTCTGGGATTCCTCTAACTTGGCAACCGTGTCCCTCAGCTGGGCCTTGCATTCCTCCAGCTCCCGAGCCAATTGCTCATTCTTATCTACAAGGACCTATGCATAAATTGATCCTTAAAACAGTTGTTCCAACCATTTCAAGTCTCAGGGGATACTGCTATACATGCTTATCAAAATTTCTTACTCGTATATCTTTGGTATACTGGTCCGTCACTCGGGCAAGCCCGCCTTGAGCAGCTCCGATGTATGCGTCTCCCGAATTAAAGGCATTAAATGCCTCTTCGGAAAATATGTTGTTCTGAAGCACGGCTCGTCGGCGCCGGTGGTTCATGGCGCTCTCTACTTCGGAGTTCGTGGCCGAGAGCATATCCGCGTCCTCTGTCGGAGAACTATGCGGCATCGGCCCCGTGTCCGCCTCCGCTCTCGAAGCCGGTTCTGGAATCCGGCTAGTGGAGGCGTGATTGGCGGGATCCTCGGATATAGTACGGCTACTCCTCTTCCTGCCAGGACACAAAGGGCGCTGTTATACTTCAAATACCATAATCGCAGGACAGGTTTTTGCCTTACCTCTGCAGCGGTGTGTCAACCCTTACCGCCTTCCTCTTGAGCCTGCCCGATCCGGACGCCCGTGGTCGACGAGTCCCTAGGGGCTCGGCCCCGCGCTTCGACCTTCGTCTCTGCAAAAAACACGACACTTCAAGGGTAAGGCATGACATCTGAAGGGAGTCCTCTTCGGAGGATAGGGTTTTTCCGTTTGGCTTACACGCAACGTAGGTAGCAGTCCAGGATAGTTAGCAATAATGGCCACTAAGACGCCATCACAGCTCACTTGATAAAATATCCCGTTGACAAGATCCACGGTAATTTCCGGATCTTCTTCGAGTCCTGGATCTAGGGCCCTTCCGGGGTCCTCTGGCTGCGGGGAGGGGCTGGAGATTCCTTCTACGGCCCTCCTCAGTTCCTGCTCGGAAGTATCGAAGCAGATAATCTTAGCGAAGAACACCGCGATAAGTGAAGCAGGGAAAGGAATAACGACTTACCCAGTTTGGGGGGTTGTACATGGAGAATCCATCCCGCGGTTTGATGTGAAGGAATTCTTCCTCTTCTCCTTTGTATAAATCGGACAATATCCTTGCCAGAGCAGTGGCGGAGTCCGGACCCTTACAACCACAGCGGGTGGCATCATGTTCCCTGTTGAAGTGCCACATGGGCTTCCCCCGATATTGAAGCGGTTGCACCCCCCGTATTATGCATGTTGCCATAACCTCGACTATCGTCAGTCCGGACTTGGCTAGTAACTTTATCCTGCTCATCAGGAAGTGTATTTCCCTGGTATCCTCCTCTTGGGGGCCTCGGGAGCGCCAGCTTAGACGTGCCCTCGGTGGGGCGTCACTGAACTTGGGGAGACCTGTCCGGACTGGATCCGGAAGGGGAACGTCATCAATGTAAAACCACTCCGAAGGCCAATTCTCTGGTACCTTCTTGGGAGTGCTGGATAGGTATCCGGTCTCGGCAATGCTCCATACTTCGGCCCCGCCCACTTGACATAGGGATTCTCCCTGGCTGCGGGGGACAAGGCAGAACAGCTTCTTCCATAACCCGAAGTGAGGCTCGCAGCCTAAAAATAGCTCGCAAAGGGCAACGTACCCTGCTATGTGTAGTACGGAGGCATGGGTAAGGTTGTGCAACTGGAGGCCGTAGAACTCTAGGAACCCGCGAAGGAACGGGTGGATGGGAAACCCAACGCCCCTTAGCAGATGCGGGATGAGGCATATTCGCTCCTATGGAGATCTAGATGGATTAGGAGATCCCTCCGCTTGTTCCCCTCCGTTATAAGTGGCTATTCCGGCTCGGACGGGGACCATGAACGCCGGTGGGAGAAACCCTTGGGTTTGTAACTCTATCAAACGGCTATGAGAAACTGAACAGTCTTCCCAATCCCCCGGCTTAGAGCGAGGAGAGCGGGCAGAAGAGCTGCGATGACCGGCCATGTTGGAATGGTTTTTTCCGGAGCGCTCTGTTGGATGCTTGCTCGAGGGGGAGAGTGAGGTTTGGATCTGAGAATCCCCGTCTCTTCAAATAGGCGGCCAGCCCGAAGGATTGAGGGTGGCAAATGCAAAAATGCCTCGGCTCCTCGCATTTGCTCGACACGTGGAGATGGTCATTATTGAGGCACTGAAGCTGAGGAGTACAACATTGATGGGAAGCCGGACACTATTCATCGTAACAGGTACTTTGGAGTATTCAGAGATGGAACCCGCCCTGCAATGCCGAAGACAAGACTACGCGCTGGACTCATCGTCATTAAAGCCTGGTTCAGGGGCTACTGAGGGAGTCCTGGATTAGGGGGTATCCGGACAGCCGGACTATATACTTCATCCGGACTATTGGAGCGTGAAGATACAAGACTCAAGACTCCGTCCCGTGTCCGGATGGGACTCTCCTTTGCATAGAAGACAAGCTTGGCGATCCGGATATTGTGTTTCCTTCCTTGTAACCAACTCCATGTAAACCCTAGCCCTCTCCGGTGTCTATATAAACCGGAGAGGTTGGTCCTTAGAAGGCCGATCACAATTACAATCATAATCATCATAGGCTAGCTCCTAGGGTTTAGCCTGTACGATCTCGTGGTAGATCTACTCTTGTACTACTCATATCGTCAATATTAATCAACTAGGAAGTAGGGTTTTACCTCCATCGAGAGGGCCCGAACCTGGGTAAACATTGTGTCCCTTGCTTCCTGTTCCCATCAGCCTAAGACGCACAGATAGGGACCCCCTACCCGAGATCCGGCGGTTTTGACACCGACAACGACAGCGTGGAATCCCCCTATCCGGAGCCCCGAACAGACTCAGATCAGCCCTCCCGAGAGAGATTAGGGCTTGGTGGCGGCTTCGTATCGTAAAACGTGATGAAACGTTCTCTCTGATGTTTTCCTCCACGAAAGCAAATATATGGAGTTGGAGTTGAGGTCGGTGGACGTCCAGGGGGCCCACGAGGCAGGGGGCGTGCCCAGGGTGCGCCCCCACCCTTGTGGACAGGGTGTGGGCCCCCTGACGCTAATTCTTTCGCCAATATTTTTATTAATTCTTTAAAGTTGCTCCGTGGATTTTTAGGTCATTTTGAGAACTTTTATTTCTGCACAAAAATAACACCATGGTAGTTTTGCTGAAAACAGCGCCAGTCCGGGTTAGTTCCATTCAAATCATGCAAGTTAGAGTCCAAAACAAGGGCAAAAGTGTTTGGAAAAGTAGATACGACGGAGACGTATCAGGTACCCAGACATTCTGAGTATGTGTTCACTGACAGAACTATTCTCCTCCATTTTGTAGCTATAGAACTTGTTGGAGACTTCATTTCTCTCAACTCGGGCATTTGCTTGAAATATTAACTTCAACTCTTGGAACATATCATATGCTCCATGACGTTCAAAATGTCTTTGAAGTCCCGATTCTAAGCCGTATAGCATGGCACACCAAACTATCGAGTAGTCATCAGCTTCGGTCTGCCAGACGTTCATAACGTTCGTAGTTGCTCTTGCAGCAGGCCTTGCACCTAGCAGTGCTTCCAGGACGTAATTCTTCTGCGCAGCAATGAGGATAATCCTCAAGTTACGGACCCAGTCCGTGTAATTGCTACCATCATATTTCAACTTAGCTTTCTCCAGGAATGCATTAAAATTCAAGGGAAGGGTAGCACGTGCCATTGGTCTACAACAACAAAGATATGCAAAAAAACTATCAAGACTAAGTTCATGATAAATTAAAGTTCAATTAATCATATTACTAAAGAACTCCCACTTAGACATCCCTCTATTCATCTAAATGATCACGTGATCCATATCAACTAAACCATGTCCGATCATCACATGAGATGGAGTAGTTTTCAATGGTGAACATCTCTATCTTGATCATATCTACCATATGATTCACGTTCGACCTTTCACTCTTAGTGTTCCGAGGCTATATCTACATATGCTAGGCTCGTCAAGTTTAACCCGAGTATTCTGCACGTGCAAAACTGGCTTGCACCCGTTGTATGTGAATGTAGAGCTTATGTAGCGTCCCGACCTCAAATGGTCAAGCCTCTGTGCATCAGTGTCATCCCTGGATCGGTAAAGCTAACACGCACAGTACTCGAGGAATTATAACAGAGTTCAATCACACACTTATTACATCGAGTCCTCATAAAGAGTATGATTACACAAAAATATCATGGATGAAGTCCATCTAATCTAAATAACTGCGAAAGCTTCAAAGGTAAATGAGTCCATCAACTCCAATGGCATAGCTGAGTGCAAAACAATGACCTATCGCACCTTATTCGTCGTTTGAGTAGTCTGCAACATGAGACATTGCAGCCATGTAGGTCAGTACATTGAATATGCCGGCAGAGTTACACTATAAATCAATGAAATGCAAGAACTATATCTACATGTAGTATTTGGCTGGTGGAGGCTGTAAGTTTATGGTTTTGCATAAAGCTAGTTTTTCCCTACAACAAATGAATAAATTTATTTAACTACTCCCAAGTTGCCCAATATTTGAGAAGGTAACCCCAACGCAAATCCCAATTAAAAGTATCATCATTAACCCAATAAATTCATTAAGTAAAGTGATGAGATCACATCAATAGATTCAAGTACTAGATACTCAAGATGTCCATAACCGGGGACACGGCTAACCATGATTAGTTTATACACTCTGCAGAGGTTTGCGCACTTTTCCCACAAGACTCGACCGCATCCATGATCAGATGATTGAGACATAGTCTTTCTGAAACACTTACTCTTTACTCCGGGCGGACCGGTACACCTAATTTCCCTTACATCTGCTAGTCTACCTCTTCAAGAGCTCACGCAACTTACTGATACGTCTCCGTCGTATCTATAATTTTTGATTGTTCCATGCCAATATTATCCAACTTTCATATATTTTTGGCGACTTTTTATATTATTTTTTGGGACTAACATATTGATCCACTGCCCAGTGCCAGTTCCTGTTTGTTGCATGTTTTATGTTTCGCAGAAGCCCAATATCAAACGGAGTCCAAACGGGATAAAAATAGACGGAGAATTATTTTGGAATATTTGTGATTTTTGGGAGGAAGAACCAACGCGAAATGGTGCCCGAGGTGGCCACGAGAGTGGCCCACGCCACCACTCCAGGTGGGCGCGCCCCCCACTCTCGTGGGCCACCCGTAAGGCGGTTGATGCCCTTCTTTGGCCGCAAGAAAGCTAATTTTTGGAAAATGATCTGGGCGAAGGTTTCAATCCAATCGGAGTTACGGATCTCCAGATATAAAGGAAACGGTGCCAGGGCAGAATCCCAGAACGCAGAAACAAAGAGATAGATCCAATCTCGGAGGGGCTCTCGCCCCTCCCAAGCCATGGGAGCCAAGGACCAGAGGGGAAACCCTTCTCCCATCTAGGGAGGAGGTCAAGGAAGAAGAAGAAGAAGGGGGGGGGGCCTCTCCCCCTTGCTTCCGGTGGCGCTGGAACGCTGCCGGGGACCATCATCATCATCACCGCGATCTTCACCAACAACTTCACCACCTTCATCACCAACTCTTCCCCCCTCTATGCAGCAGTGTAACCCCTCTCTTACCCGCTGTAATCTCTACTTAAACATGGTGCTCAATGCTATATATTATTTCCCAATGATGTATGGCTATCTTATGATGTTTGAGTAGATCCGTTTTGTCCTATGGGTTAATTGATGATCGTGATTGGTTTGAGTTGCATGTTTTATTATTGGTGCTGTCCTATGGTGCTCTCCGTGTCGCGCAAGCGTGAGGGATCCCCGCTGTAGGGTTTTGCAATATGTTTATGGTTTACTTATGGTGGGTGGCGTAAGTGAACAGAAGCACAGACCCGAGTAAGTAGGTTGTTTGCATATGGGATAAAGGGGACTTGATACTTTAATGCTATGGTTGGTTTTTACCTTAATGAATCTTTAGTAGTTGCGGACGCTTGCTAGAGTTCCAATCATAAGTGCATATGATCCAAATAGAGAAAGTATGTTAGCTTATGCCTCTCCCTCAAATAGAATTGCAATAGTGATTACCGGTCTAGTTATCGATTGCCTTGGACAAATAACTTTCTCGTAACAAAAAGCTCTCTACTAATACTTACTTTATTGTATCTTTATCTAAACAGCCCGTAGCTTTTATTACGTGCTCTTTATTATCTTGCAAACCTATCTTATCACACCTACAAAGTACTTCTAGTTTCATACTTGTTCTAGGTAAAGCGAACGTCAAGCGTGCGTAGAGTTGTATCGGTGGTGGATAGAACTTGAGGGAATATTTATTCTACCCTTAGTTCCTCGTTGGGTTCGACAGTCTTACTTATCGAAAACTGTTGCGATCCCCTACACTTGTGGGTTATCAAGACCTTTTTCTGGCGCCGTTGCCGGGGAGTCATAGCGTGGGGTGAATATTCTCGTGTGTGCTTGTTTGCTTTATCACTAAGTAATTTTTATTTGCTGTTCTTAGTTGTTTTGTATCTTTATCTATGGGTAGGAAACGCAAAATACCAAAAACATTAGTTGTACCTACTGAACCAGTGGTTGAAGAACCACTCAAAATCTATCACACTCCTGAAGCTTTGTACTTGGATCATCTTTGATCCCTTTGTGCTTGTGCTGAAACCCCCACTAGTTTAGTTGAGGGCAAATATTTATATGAGCATGCTTGTTTTGTGCGACATCATATATCTGAAAAAGGGAAACTATTATGGGATCAAATTCAACATTTGCAATGCTATGCTTGGAATTTATGTGAAATATATGAGTTTACTTGTTGTTCCGAAGACCCTAAGAAACACCTACCCTATCAATGCTTGTTTAGTGACAATGGAATCGTATCTTCGTATGCTAATGGTGTTTACAATTACTATGATGTTCAACAAATTGAAGAATTTGTTGCTTTTAAAGGTGCTTATGAGATTGCCTCTTTGATTGAAAAGTATGATGCTACTCTTTACAAATCTGAAAATTTTGCCATATTTCAATATTATTATGATAATTATGCTTCTAATGCCTATGTTAAACCATATATTGAGGACTTCTCCGCTGTCCAAGAAGAGATTAATATTTTGCAGGAAGCTATGGAAGAACAAATTGATGAAACAGTGAGCTCATTGGATGAAAAAGATGATGAGGAGAGCGAAGAACAAAAGGAGGAAGAGCGGATTAGCTACCCGTGCCCACCTTCTAATGAGAGTAACCCTCCAACTCATACATTATTTAATTCCCCTTCGTGCTTACCGAAGGATGATTGCTATGATGATTGCTATGATCCCTTGAATTTGTTTGAAATATCCCTTTTTGATGATGCTTGCTATGCTTGTGGCCAAGATGCCAATATGAATTATGCTTATGGAGATGAACTTGCTATAGTTCCTTATGTTAAACATGAAATTGTTGCTATTGCACCTACTCATGATAGTCCTATTATCTTTTTGAGTTCTCCAAACTACACTATATCGAAGAAGTTTGTGCTTATTAAGGATTATATTGATGGGTTAGCTTTTACCATTGCACATGATGATTTTGATGAATATAATACGCATGTGCTTGCTGCTCCTACTTGCAATTATTATGAGAGAGGAACTCTATCTCCGCCTCTTTATGTTTCCAATATGATAGAATTGCAAGAAACTGTTTATACTATGCATTGGCCTTTACTATGTGTGCATGAATTGTTCTTTTATGACATGCCGATGGATAGGAAGAGAGTTAGAGTTCGTTGTTGCATGATATATGTTACTTTGTGCTCACTACTAAATTACAAATCATTGTTAATTAAAATTGGCTTTGATATACCTTGGGATCCGGGTGGATTCATTACTTGAGCACTAAATGCCTAGCTTAATGGCTTTAAAGAAAGCGCTGCCAAGGAGACAACCCGGAAGTTTTAGAGAGTCATTTATTTCTGTTGAGTGCTTTCATATATGTTAAAAACAAAAAAATAAATAAAGAGGGGAACCCAAAAACTTTCCAAAAAGGAAAGTGAAAGTGAGAAAGACAAGCATATTGTTGAAGTGGGGGAGCTCCTTGAAAATTCAAATAAAATACCAATAAATAAATAAATTGATTTTAAAATTCTTTCTCCAATATTTCTCTTAGGTGGAAGAAGTCATATTATCTTCTCTCATTTATTTTTAACATTGGAAATAATTGGAGAGAAAAATATTAAAATCAAATTGATCCTTTCTTCAAATTTGAAATAAATTCAAATATGAATTTTGTGAAACCTCCAACTCTCTCCTTGGGTCCTTGAGTTGCTTAAGATTTCTAGGATCACAACAAAATGCAAGAATATTTATGATATGCATATGATGATCTAAGTATAACATCCAAATTGAAAATTGGGATGTTACAGCTTATCACACCCGATCATCACGTGGTGTCTCGGCACGACGAACTGTAGCAACGGTGCATACTCAGGGAGAACACTTATACATTAAAATTTAGTGAGGGATCATCTTATAATGCTACCGTCGTACTAAGAAAAATAAGATGTGTAATAGATAAACATCACATGCAATCAAAATATGTGACATGATATGCCCATCATCATCTTGTGCCTTTGATCACCATCTCCAAAGCACCGTCATGATCTCCATCATCACCGGCTTGACACCTTGATCTCCATCATAGCATCATTGTCGTCTCGCCAACTGTTTGCTACTATGACTATCGCTACGGCTTAGTGATAAAGTAAAGCAATTACATGGTGATACGTCTCCAACGTATCTATAATTTTTTATTGTTCCATGCTATTATATTACCTCTTTTGGATGTTTATGGGCTTTATTTTACACATTTATATCATTTTTGGGACTAACCTACTAACCGGAGGCCCAGCCCATATTGCTGTTTTTTTGCCTATTTCAGTATTTCGAAGAAAAGGAATATCAAACGGAGTCCAAACGGAATGAAACCTTCGGGAGCGTGATTTTTGGAACAAATCTGATCCGGGGAGCCTGGAGTGCAAGTCAAGAAATCTCCGAGGGCCCCACGAGATAGGAGGGCGCCCCCCTGTAGGGCGCGCCCCCTGTCTCGTGGGCCCCTCGGGCTTCCACCGATGTACTTCTTCCTCCTATATATACTTATGTACCCCGAAAACATCCAGGAGCACCACGAAACACAATTTACACCGAACCTTCTGTATCGGCGAGATCTCATCTTGGAGCCCTTGCCGGCACTCTGTCGGAGGGGGAAGCAACCACGGAGGGCCTCTACATCAACATCCTTGCCCCTCCGATGAGTTGTGAGTAGTTTACCACAGACCTATGGGTCCATAGTTATTAGCTAGATGGCCTCTTCTCTCTTTTTGGATCTCAATACAATGTTCTCCCCCTCTCTCGTGGAGATCTATTCGATGTAATCTCTTTTTGCGGTGTGTTTGTCGAGGTCCGATGAATTGTGGGTTTATGATCAAGTTTATCTATGAATAATATTTGAATCTTCTCTGAATTCTTTTATGTATGATTGAGTTATCTTCGCAAGTCTCTTCGAATTATCAATTTGGTTTGGCCTACTAGATTGATCTTTCTTGCCATGGGAGAGGTGCTTAGCTTTGGGTTCAATCTTGCGGTGTTCTTACCCAGTGACAGAAAGGGTTGCAAGACACGTATTGTATTGTTGCCATCGAGGATAACAAGATGGGGTTTATATCATATTGCATGTGTTTGTCCCTCTACATCATGTCATCTTTCTTAATGCGTTACTCTGTTCTTATGAACTTAATACTCTAGATGCAGGCAGGAGTCGGTCGATGTGTGGAGTAATATTAGTAGATGTAGGAAGGAGTCGGTCTACTTGTTATGGATATGATGCCTATATACATGATCATGCCTAGATAATCTCATAACTATGCGCTTTTCGATCAATTGATCGACAGTAATTTGTTCACCCACCGTAATACTTATGCTATTTTGAGAGAAGCCTCTAGTGAAACCTATGCCCCCCGGGTCTATCTCTTATCATATTTGCTTTCCATCTACTTTTATTTGCATCTTTACTTTTTGCATCTATATCAAAAAAACCAAAAATATATTGATCTTATCTTACTATCTTTATTAGATCTCACTTTCGCAAGTGGCCGTGAAGGGATTGACAACCCCTTTATTGCGTTGGTTGCGAGTTCTCAGTTTGTTTGTGTAGGTGTGTGGGACTTTTGAGGAGCCTCATACTGGATTGATACCTTGGTTCTCAAAACTGAGGGAAATACTTACGCTACACTTTGCTGCATCACCCTCTCCTCTTCAAGGAAAACCAACGCAAGCTCAAGACGTAGCAAGAAAGATTTCTGGCGCCGTTGCCGGGGAGGTCTTCGCTCAAGTCAAGACATACCAAGTACCCATCACAAACCCATCTCCCTTGCATTTACATTATTTGCCATTTGCCTCTCGTTTTCCTCTCCCCCACTTCACCCTTGCCATTTTATTCGCCCTCTCTTTCCCAATCTCCTCCCCTCTTTTCGCTTGTCGTTTTTCTGTTTGCTTGTGTGTTGGATTACTTGTTGCCATGGCACAAGATAATACCAAGTTGTGTGACTTCTCGAATACCAATAATAATTATTTCCTTAGTACTTCGATTGCTCCTCTTAATGACGTTGAGTCTTGTGAAATCAATACCGCTTTGTTGAATCTTGTTATGAAAGATCAATTCGCCGGCCTTCCTAGTGAAGATGCCGCTACTCATCTAAACAATTTTGTTGATTTGTGTGACATGCAAAAGAAGAAAGATACGGATAACAATATTGTCAAATTGAAGTTATTTCCGTTTTCACTTAGAGATCGTGCAAAAAGTTTGGTTTTCGTCTTTGCCTAAAAATAGTATTGATTCTTGGAACAAGTGCAAAGATGCTTTTATCTCTAAGTATTTTCCTCCCGCTAAGATCATCACTCTTAGGAACGATATTATGAATTTTAAACAACTTGATCATGAGCATGTTGCCCAATCGTGGGAAAGAATGAAATTGATGCTTCGCAATTGCCCTACTCATGGTTTGAATTTATGGATGATCATACAAAAATTTTATGCCGGTTTGAACTTTGCTTCTAGAAATCTCTTAGACTCGGTCGCAGGAGGCACCTTTATGGAAATCACGTTAGGAGATGCTACGAAATTGCCTGATAATATTATGGCTAATTATTCTCAATGGCACACCGAAAGATCTTCTAGTAAAAAAGTGCATGATATAGAAGAAATCAATGTTTTGAGTGGAAAGATGGATGAACTTATGAAGATGTTTGCTACTAAAAATACTCCTCTTGATCCCAATGATATGCCTTTGTCTTCCTTGATTGAGAATAATAATGAATCTATGGATGTGAATTTTGTTGGTAGGAATAGTTTTGGAAACAATGCTTATAGATGAAATTTTAATGCTAGACCGTTCCCTACTAATCCCTCTAATAATTATGGAAATTCCTACAATAATTCCTATGGTAATTTTAATAAGATGCCCTCTGATTTTGAGAATAGTGTGAAAGAATTTATGATTTCTCATAAGAATTTAATGCCGTGCTTGAAGAAAAATTGCTCAAAGTTGATGATTTGGCTAGCAACATTGATAGACTTTCGCTTGATGTTAATTCTCTTAAACTTGGATCTTCTTCTCCTAAGCATGATATCAATGAGTCTCTCAAAGTAATGAGAAATTCCATTAACGAGTGCAAGGAAAGAACCGCTAGATTGCGTGCTAAAAAAGAAAGCTTTATAAAAGCGTGTTCTTCTAGTCTTCATGAAAATAATGATGAGGATCTTAAAGTTATTGATGCGTCTCGATTTTTATCTATGTTTTGCAATATGAATCTTGATGATTATGGGAGTGATGATGAATCAACTTTGCCTAGAAGGCATTCCAAAAATTCGGAGTCTTTAGATCTTGATGTTAAATTTGGTAAAACTGAGATTGGAGAATCCTTAACTTCTAATAATACTGAACTTACTATCTCGGATTTCAAGGAATTTGATTATGATAATTGCTCTTTAAAAGGTTGTATTTCCTTGTTGCAATCCGTTATTAATTCTCCTCATGCTTATAGTCAAAACAAAGCTTTTACCAAACATATTGTTGATGCCTTGTTGCAACCTTATGATGAAAAACTTAATTTGGAAGTTTCTATACCTAGAAAAGTTAATGATGAGTGGGAACCTACTATAAAGATTAGAATTAAAGATTATGAGTGTTTTGCTTTATGTGATTTGGTTGCTAGTGTTTCCACGATTCCGAAAACTTTATGTGATATTCTAGGTTTCCATGATCTTGATGATTGCTCTTTAAATTTGCACCTTGCGGATTCCACCGTTAAAAAGCCTATGGTAAGAATCAATGATGTTCTCATTTTTTCAAATAGAAATTTGGTGCCCGTAGATTTTATCGTTCTTGATATAGATTGCAATCTTTCTTGCCCTATTATTCTTGGTAGACCTTTCCTTAGAACGATTGGTGCGATTATTGATATGAAGCAAGGGGATATTAGATTCCAATTTCCATTAAAGAAAGGCATGGAGCACTTTCCAAGAAAGAAAGTTAAATTACCTTATGAATCTATCATGCGTGCTACTTATGAATTTAGTGCCAAAGATGGCACTCGTTAGATCTATCTTTGTTTTTATGCCCAGCTAGGGGCGTTAAACAATAGCGCTAGTTAGGAGGCAACCCAATTTTCTTTATGTTTTTTGTTTTTGCTCCTGTTTAGTAACAAATCTTGCATCTACCTTCTGGTTAGATGTGTTTTTATCCTTTAATTAGTGTTTGTGCCAAGTAGAACCTATAGGATAACCAACGATCATAGTTGATTTGATTCTGCTGAAAAACAGAAACTTTGTGCGCACGAATATAATTTTGTTAAATCACAGGAACGTGATTTTGCGTTGATTCTTTTTGCTTCTGTTCAATAAACAAAATTTTCAGGACTTCCTATTTTGGTAGGATTTTTAGAGTTCCAGAAGTTTTCGTTAGTTACAGATTGCTACAGACTGTTCTGTTTTTGACAGATTCTGTTTTTCGTGTGTTGTTTGCTTATTTCAATGCATCTATGGCTAGTAATTCATTCTATGAACCATAAATAAGTTGGAATATAGTAGGTTTAACACCAAATTAAATAAAGAACGAGTTCGTGGCAGTACCTTATGTGGTGGTTTTGTTTTCTTTCACTAACGGAGCTTATAAGATTTCCTGTTGAGTTTTGTGTTGTGAAGTTTTCAAGTTTTGGGTAAAGCTTTTATGGACTATGGAATAAGGAGTGACAAGAGCCTAGGCTTGGGGATGCCCATGGCACCCCAAGATATTCAAGAATATCCAAAAGCCTAAGCTTGGGGATGGCCCGGAAAGGCATCCCCTCTTTCGTCTTCGTTCATTGGTAACTTTACTTGGAGCTATATTTTTATTCGCTACATGATATGTGTTTTGCTTGGAGCGTTGTGTATTATATTAGTCTTTGATTTTTATTCTACCACAATCATCGTTGCTGCACACACCTTTTGGGAGAAGCCTATTTGATTAGAATTTGCTAGAATACTCTATGTGCTTCGCTTATATCTTTTGAGCTTGATAGTTTTTGCTCTAGTGCTTCACTTATATCTTTTAGAGCACGGTGGTGTCTTAATTTTGAAGAAATTACTAGTCTCTCATGCTTAACTTATATTATTTTGAGAGTCTTTTAGAACAGCATGGTATTTGCTATGGTCATAAAGTTGGTCCTAGAATGATGAGCATCCAAGTTGGGTATAATAAAAACTATCATAGAAAAGTGAATTGGATGCCATGATCAACTTGATACTTGATAATTGTTTTGAGATATGGAGGTAGTGATATTAAAGTCATGCTAGTTGGGTGATTATGAATTCAAAGAATGCTTGTGTTGAAGTTAGCAAATCCCGTAGCATGCACGTATGGTTAAAGTTGTGTAACGAATTTGAAACATGAAGTGTACCTGACTTGTGCATCCTTATGAGTGGCGGTCGGGGACAAGCGATGGTCTTTTCCTAACAATCTATCCCCCTAGGAGCATGCACGTAGTACTTGATTTTTGATGACTTCTAAATTTTTGCAATAAGTATACGAGTTCTTTTGACTAATGTTGAGTCCATGGATTATACGCACTTTTACCTTTCCACCTTTGCTAGCCTCTTCGGTGCCGTGCATTGCCCTTTCTCACCTTGAGAGTTGGTGCAAACTTCACCGGTGCATCCAAACCCCGTGATACGATACGCTCTATCACACATAAACCTCCTTATATCTTCCTCAAAACAGCCACCATACCTACCTATTATGGCATTTCCATAGCCATTCCGAGATATATTGCCATGCAACTTACCACCGTTCCGTTCATCATCATCATGACATACTTTACTTTTGTCATATTGCCATTGCATGATCATGTAGTTGACATCGTATTTGTGGCAAAGCCACCAAGCACTATTTTTCATACATGTCACTCTTGATTCATTGCACCATCCCGGTACACCGCCGGAGGCATTCATATAGAGTCATATCTTGTTCTAGTTTCGAGTTGTAATTCTTATGTTGTAATCAATAGAAGTGTGATGATCATCATTATTAGAGCATTGCCCAAAGAAAAAAGAAAAAAAAAGAAAGGCCAAAAGAAAAAAAAGAAAGGCCAAAAAAAAGAAAAAAAAGAAAAGAAAAAAAAGAAAAAGAAAAAAAGGAAATAAGTAAAAGGGCAATGTTACTATCTCTTTTTACACACTTGTGCTTCAGAGTAGCACTTTGTTCTTCATGTAGTGAGTCTCATATTTTGTGCTTCAAAGTAGCACCTTGTTTTTCATGTAGTGAGTCTCATAAGTTGTCTTTTTCATACTAGTGGGAATTTTTCATTATAGAACTTGGCTTGTATATTCCTACGATGGGCTTCCTCAAATGCCCTAGGTCTTCGTGAGCAAGCAAGTTGGATGCACACCCACTAGTTTTCTTTTATTGAGCATTCATTTATAGCTCTAGTGCGTCCATTGCATGGCAATCCCTACTCCTCATGTTGACATCAATTGATGGGCATCTCCATAGCCCGTTGATTATCCTCGTCAATGTGAGACTTTCTCCTTTTTTTCTTCTCCACACAATCACAATCATCATATTCTATTCCACCCATAGTGCTATGTCCATGGCTCACGCTCTTGTATTGCGTGAAGGTTGAAAAAGTTTGAGATTATTTAAGTATGAAACAATTACTTGGCTTGTCATCGGGGGTATAGAAGTTGGGAACATCTTTGTGTGATGAAAATGAAGCATAGCCTAACTATATGATTTTGTAGGGATGAACTTTCTTTTGCCATGTTATTTTGAGAAGACATGATTACTTTGATTAGTATGCTTGAAGAGTTACTATTTCTTATATCAATATGAACTTTTATTTTGTATTCATTTGGATCTGAACATTCATGCCACAATAAAGAAAATCACATTATGAATTATGCTAGGTAGCATTCCACATCAAAAATTCTCTTTTTATCATTTACCTACTCGAGGACGAGCAGGAATTAAGCTTGGGGATGCTTGATACGTCTCCAACGTATCTATAATTTTTGATTGTTCCATACTATTATATTGCCTCTTTTGGATGTTTATGGGCTTTATTTTACACATTTATATCATTTTTGGGACTAACCTACTAACCGGAGGCCCAGCCAATATTGCTGTTTTTTTGCCTATTTCAGTATTTCGAAGAAAAGGAATATCAAACGGAGTCCAAACGGAATGAAACCTTCGGGAGCATGATTTTTGGAAAAAATCTGATCCGGAGAGCCTGGAGTGCAAGTCAAGAAAGCTCCTAGGGCCCCACGAGATAGGAGGGCGCGCCCCTATCTCGTGGGCCCCTCGGGCGGCCACCGACGTACTTCTTCCTCCTATATATACCTATGTACCCCGAAAACATCCAGGAGCACCACGAAACACAATTTCCACCGTCGTAACCTTTTGTATCTGCGAGATCTCATCTTGGAGCCCTTGTCGGCACTCTGCCGGAGGGGGAAGAAACCACGGAGGTCCTCTACATCAACATACTTGCCCCTCCGATGAGTTGTGAGTAGTTTACCACAGACCTACGGGTCCATAGTTATTAGCTAGATGGCTTCTTCTCTCCTTTTGGAGCTCAATACAATGTTCTCCCCCTCTCTCATGGAGATCTATTCGATGTGATCTCTTTTTGCGGTGTGTTTGTCGAGATCCGATGAATTGTGGGTTTATGATCAAGTTTATCTATGAATAATATTTGAATCTTCTCTGAATTATTTTATGTATGATTGAGTTATCTTTGCAAGTCTCTTCGAATTATCAGTTTGGCTTGGCCTACTAGATTGATCTTTCTTGCCATGGGAGAAGTGCTTAGCTTTGAGTTCAATCTTGCGGTGTTCTTACCCAGTGAAAGAAAGGTTTGCAAGACACGTATTGTATTGTTGCCATCGAGGATAACAACATGTGGTTTATATCATATTGCATGTGTTTATCCCTCTACATCATGTCATCTTGCTTAATGCGTTACTCTGTTCTTATGAACTTAATACTCTAGATGCAGGCAGGAGTCGGTCGATGTGTGGAGTAATATTAGTAGATGCAGGCAGGAGTCGGTCTACTCGTTATGGACGTGATGCCTATATACATGATCATGAATAGATAATCTCATAACTATGCGCTTTTCTATCAATTGCTCGACAGTAATTTGTTCACCCACCGTAATACTTATGCTATTTTGAGAGAAGCCTCTAGTGAAACCTATGGCCCCCGGGTCTATCTCTTATCATATTTGCTTTCCATCTACTTTTATTTGCATCTTTACTTTTTGCATCTATATCAAAAATACCAAAAATATATTTATCTTATCTTACTATCTTTATTAGATCTCACTTTCGCAAGTGGCCGTGAAGGGATTGACAACCCCTTTATTGCGTTAGTTGCGAGTTCTCAGTTTGTTTGTGTAGGTGCGTGGGACTTTTGAGGAGCCTCCTACTGGATTGATACCTTGGTTCTCAAAACTGAGGGAAATACTTATGCTACACTTTGCTGCATCACCCTCTCCTCTTCGAGAAAAACCAACGCAAGCTCAAGATGTAGCACATGGCGATTATATTTCATACAATAAAGCGACAACCATATGGCTCCTGCTAGTTGCCGATAACTCTGTTACAAAACATGATCATCTCGTACAACAATTTATATCACATCATGTATTGACCATATCACATCACAACAAGCACTGCAAAAACAAGTTAGACGTCCTCTACTTTGTTGTTGCAAGTTTTACGTGGCTGTTACGGGCTCCTAGCAAGAACCGTTCTTACCTACGCATAAAAAACACAACAAATTTTCATCAAGTGTGCTATTTTAACCTTCAACAAGGACCGACCATAGTCAAACTCGATTCAACAAAAGTTGGAGAAACAGACACCAGCCACCCACCCGTGTGCAAAGCACGTCGGTAGAACCAGTCTCATGAACGCGGTCATGTAATGTTTGTTCGGGCCACTTCATCCAACAATACCACCGAATCAAAGTAAGACGTTGGTGGTAAGCAGTATGACTATTATTTCCCATAACTCTTTGTGTTCTACTCGTGCATATCATCTACGCATAGACCTCGCACTGATGCCACTGTTGGGGAACGTAGCATGCAATTTCAAAAAATTGCCTACGACCACGCAAGATCTATCTAGGAGATGCATAGCAACGAGAGGGGGAGAGTGTGTCCATGTACACTCGTAGACCGAAAGCAGAAGCATTAGTTAACGCGGTTGATGTAGTCGAACATCTTCACGATCCAGCCGATCCAAGTACCAAACGTACAACACCTCCGTGTTTAGCACACATTCAGCTCGATGACGTCCCTCAAACTCTTGATCCAGTAGAGGGTCGGGGAAGAGTTCCATTAGCACAACGGTTTGGCAACGGTGTTGATGATGTGATCCGCGCAGGGCTTCGCCTAAGCACTATGACTCTATGACCGGAGGAGTAAACTGTGGAGGGGGGGCACCGCACACGGCAAAGAGAACAACTGATTTGTCTTTGGGGTTCCCCCCGTCCCCGTATATAAAGGAGGAGAGGGAGGAGGCCGGCGGCCTAGAGGGGGCGTGCCAAGGGGGGTCCAACTAGGATTCCCAATCCTAGTTGGCCTCCCTTTCCTATTCCAAGAAGGGGAAAGAGGGAGGGAGAGGGAGAGGGAAAGAGGGGGCTGCGCCCCCTCCCCCTTGTCCAATTCGTACTCCCTTGGGGGGCGGGCGCCACCCTGCGGGATGGCCTCTCCTATTCCTTATGGCCCATTAAGGCCCATAACTTCCCCTGGGGGTCTCGGTAACCCCTCGGTTCCCCGATAAATATCCGAAACGTCCCGAAACCATTCCGGTGTCCGAATACCTTCGTCCAATATATCATTCTTTATGTCTCGGCCATTTTGAGACTCCTCGTCATGTCCGTGATCTCATCCGGTACTCCGAACAAACTTCAGTCATCAAAAGTACATAACTCATAATACAAATCATCATCGAACGTTAAGCGTGCGGACCCTACGAGTTCGAGAACTATGTAGACATGACCGAGACACATCTCCGATCAATAACCAATAGCGGAACCTGGATGCTCATATTGGCTCCCACATATTCTACGAAGATCTTTATCGGTCAAACCGCACAACAACATACATTGTTCCCTTTGTCATCAGTATGTTACTTGCCCGAGATTCGATCATCGGTATCATTATACCTAGTTCAATCTCGTTACCAACAAGTCTCTTTACTCGTTTCGTAATGCTTCATCTTGCAACTAACTCATTAGTCAAATTGCTTGCAAGAATTATAGTGATGAGCATTACCGAGGGGGCCCAGAGATACCTCTCCAATACATAGAGTGACAAATCCTAATCTTGATCTATGTCAACCCAACAAACACCTTCAGAGACACATGTAGAGCATCTTTATAATCACGCAGTTATGTTGTGACGTTTGATAGCACACAAGGAGTTCCTCCGATATTCGGGAGTTGCATATCTCATAGTCAGAGGAACACGTATAAGTCATGAAGAAAGCAGTAGCAATAAAACTGTAACAATCATAATGCTAACCTAACGGATGGGTCTTGTCCATCACATCATTCTCTAATGATGTGATCCCGTTCATCAAATGAAAACACATGTCTATGGTCAGGAAACGTAACCATCTTTGATTAACGAGCTAGTCAAAGTAGAGGCATACTAGGGACACTATGTTTTGTCTATGTATTCACACATGTACTAAGTTTTCGGTTAATACAATTCTAGCATGAATAATAAACATTTATCATGATATAAGGAAATATAAATAACAACTTTATTATTGCCTCTAGGGCATATTTCCTTCAAACTTGACTATGAACATGATTTTAAGGTCCCTTTGTTTCAGTGCAAATGGGTCAATCTATCAGGAGGCGGGGTACAGGTGACCCACAATACAGAATGACACAATGGATCTGAACAATCTTGGGTACACAAATGAACCATTCGTCCTAGACAATGATGTGGCACGGGTTTTCTATGTGAAGGACATGTCTACCAAACTGAGAAAAAGAAAAGATAAGGAAGTGAATACATCATACGATGAGCCAAACCTCCACATAGTTCTTTCAAGGAATAGAGACATCGTGGCAGTGGAGGGAAAGACAGACATGCATGAAGATTATGAAAAGTTTCATGAAATTGCTCCCTTCAAAAAGTCAAGGCTGACCCAAGAACCCTGTTAAACGATGAAGATTCACTAGTAGAAAACAAGGCTTTGGTTCAGGCCGGGCCAGCCCATTAGTCCCGGTTCATCCCAGAACCAGAACCCATGGGGGCATAGGTCCCGATTCGTGAGGCCAGGGGGGCGGCCGGGCCATCATGGGCCATTGGTCCCGGTTCATATGGCACCTTTGGTCCTGGTTCGAGGCTCGAACCGAGACCTATGTGCCTTGCTCCTGGCCCACAACCATTGGTCCCGGTTGGTGGCTTGAACCGGGACCAAAGGGTGTCCTTTAGTCCCAGTTCCAGCCATGAACTGGGACCAATGATATGCCTATATATACCCCTTGCCCGCGAGCAGAGCAGTGGAGTGCTCTGTTTTTTTTGGAGGGGAGCATGTGGCAGTTCCAGTCATGATTGGATCATGATCTGGGATGCTTAACCTCTCGTATAGAGCAAAAGACTTTAATATACAACCTTGGTGGAAGGTTTTAAGCATTATTACCATTATCTAAAAATTCATAGAAATGTAAGTCAGCAGGAATTCCATCTATACTTGATACTTATAGGAGCTGCTATATTACAAACTTTTAAAAAATAAATCTATGTAATAAGATTTGATTCTTGAGCATGTCCATGCTATAATTCTACACAAGATGTCCTCCATTCCCTTGTCTTAATAATATTTAAGAGCTCCTGCTTGGTTCTTCGGAAAATAGAATACTCACACATTGCGGGAGACGGTCATCTGAATTACCTGCAAATATATAGATTAGTTGTTGGTTTTATAAAAAAGAAGCTAATTATCTTGCTAGCGTGGCCTTGTGGGAATATCCGGAAAAATAAGAATGAGCAACTTTGTTTTCATATACATTAATTATCAACCTACTGAGAATGCAATAAACCATATGTCAATCTAAGCTTATCAAGGGTCCAATCATATATGTATGCATCCATTAATTCCATCTATTCATCATCAGGTGTCTAATTATGAATCCATTAATCCAACATATCCATCGGTTCCATGTTTGTATAACCAAGTACTAAGCGTATAAGGAGCTGAACAGAGATCGACACGAGATTAAATCGGTCGAGCACGACCACCGTATGTCCCATTGGTCAGGTAGGAGTTTGATACATGACATTACGTTTAAGGGGCATGATTTAGATGGAGAGGGTGTTTGGCCGTGGCGGAGGATGGAAAAAACTTAAGGTGGGGCAGACTCAAAACTCAAAACTCTGGATCGTGTTTGTTCCAGCGTTTGACACTTCAGCCACCTACTATCAAAAGAGCACTACTATGTACGATCCACAGTAGTCACTTTGATAGAAATTTAGACCATTGACAGAAATTTAGACCACCTACTATAAAAAAAAGCACTACTATGTATGATCCAGAGTTGACACTTTGATAGAAATTCAGAAACACAGGTCCCATTGTAGAGTTCGAAAAATTAAGACATATGATGCCCCTTGCTCCAACCTTTACTATGTACTTCATCTTTGAATCTGCGGACAACCAACCAATCAATCAATCTCCAATCCCTGCAACTCATTTTAAAAATCTTTGTGCCATTTTAAAAAAATTGTGCTGTTATTCCTTCCCGGCACTCATTTTAAAAATCTTTCTCCTGAGTTTTGCTGATGACCCTGAGAATTCTTGTCATTTCCAACCTTTCAAAGCTTGTTCCTGTCTTTTTCAGTGGGTAAGACCTCAGTTGCATCATCTTAAACCCTCTGAAACCCTAATTCCAAATTTTTGGAATTTGAATGTGCCCTTTGTGATTTCAAAGGGGCTATCATTTTCCTATATCTGTTGATCATCCCATCTGTTCCTAGAGCCCCTCCCATCCTTTTCAAACTTGGATAAGCAAAAATATTGCCAAGTCCCATGTAATATTTTTGAATTGTGATTTATTCCTTTTCTTGCCTTTCTGAGGAATAAAATCCAAAGGCATAACTAGCCATCTCCTAAATTCATGTAAATTGGTGGAGTTGATAATTATGCCTAATCCAAACTCTGGCAATCATATTGGCCATAATTAAATAAGGAAAATTGCCTTTTCCTATTTAATACCAATATTGCATTTCTGTCATTTTCTAAAGGAACTATTATTTTTATAGCAGATAAAATTTTCACATAAATTGTGGAGTTTGACCTTGCTATATAAACACTAGTTCCATCATTATCTCATGTTCATCAGTTCAAAAACTGGGCACATGATCCAATGCAAGTTTCTGCCTTCTCCGAAATTTTGCAAAGGAAGTGCTTTATTCCTAATTCCATTTGAGCTGAAATTCAGCAGGGTGATTAAAACTGATAAATCACCAATGGATACCAAAGATGGGATCAATCGAATCATCCTAGCTCCCTGTGCAATTGTTCAAAGTTTCTGACCAGATTGTCACTTTGTGAAGGAAGTACCTTCATAGAGTTACTAAATGGGATGAAACTTTGCCATCCTCTCAAGTATCCCAACTCATTAGCCTTCAACCAAATTCAGCTCATTTCATTGAGATATGTGACCACAGGAAAAATTCTTGTTTTCTGTCCAAATTTTCAGTTTGTGAAGCAAGTATATTTTATATTGCTTCATTATGGCTGAAAATAATTCCAAGCCTTCTACTATCCATATAACCCACCTACCCAAGAGTTTGGCTAATTTCATTTAGCCAATAGTTTCCTAGGATTTTCCCAAGTTTCTGGACCAAAGTGATGCTTGTGAAGAAAGTACCAATTTGGTAAGTCCATTTGGTGCGATCTTTTTACAGCATCTACGTATGACCAAATCATGAGGATTTGCCAAGTTATAGCTCAATCTAACCCTCCTAGTGAGTGCTTCATCATCATTTGATTTTTGGACATATTTTGGCAGTTGTTAAGCAACTATGCCAAATATTTGGCCTAATGATCTCATAACCCACAGGACCGTAGTCCTTGTTACCCAAGCCTGCTAGACATCAATTCTACAATTTACCCTCTCTGGTTTTATCTCCAGCATGTTGCCAAGATTGCAACAGAAACCTTGTGGAGCTTGGTTTACTCCACTCCCTTTGTCTCTGCCTGTCTATTTACCGTAGTAATACTTCACTCTGGAAGGACTACGCGGTAGACATGATTTAACCTCAGTAAAATCTCCAGAGCACGCTATGCTAGTGGTGATCGTGAGGGCAGCCAGCCAAAACGGTGGTCTAGCCACCGTTGGCCTCGTCATCCCTGCACTAGCTAGATTTGGCTCGTCCCCGCATGTCTAGTAGCTCCGCATTGCCGTCTCTGTTCGTGTGGACCCCGCTCCCCCTCTGTTTTCTTCTCCGGTGAGCCATGCCAAGGGTCGAGCAATGAGAGCCCGTGAGCATGTCTTCTTCCTCGCCCCTATCCTCTTCCTCCATTCGTCCGCGAGCGTTGCTCGATTCCATGAGCCTCTGGCGCTCGTCGTGACCCTCCTCGTCGCCTTCCCACCGCCTCCCGTGAGCCTTGGCCACGACTGCCGACGACTGCGCCTTCACCGACGCGTGGACACGTCGCCCACCGCGTGCCACCTCGCCCCCTCCCCCTCGAGCTCTCCCCGCGGCTATAAGTAGCAAGCCCCAAGCCCCTCATAGTCAGCAAACCCTCCTGCAGCTCTACCCCTCGCCCGGAGCTTCTCCATCACTTCCCCATCGCCATGGCCGCCTCGTTTTCTCTGGGTCCGCGACCAGGCCCCTCGCCGTTCCTCCTCCACTGCGCCTCCCCAAGGTCGGTGAGCCTCCCGTAGCCTTAGCCCCTCATTCCTCATGGAGCCCCTAGTTCACCGACGACCGAACCCCTTTGCCACTGTCCGCCATTCTCAAGGTCGTCGTCGCTCCCCTCGTTTCTGGAGTCCGTGGAGTGGGAGAACGGATGCGCCACTTCGCGGTGAGCACGCCGGTGGTCGGAGCCTCACCGGAGGTGGCCCGTGTCGCCGGGGCTCGTCGCCGGAGCGTGGCCGTTCTCTGCCCGTGGCGCGCGTCGTCAGGGAGAAGAAGGTGCCAGCCAGGCAGGGCGTTGAGCTGGCCAGGCGGGCCCCGCGACCCCACCTGTCAGCGGCCCTGGCGCCCGGCCCCACCTCTGCCCCTTTTGACCGGTCGTCACCACGTCACTCAAGTGGAGGCGCCCTCAGCGAAGCCGTTTTCCCTGACCGAAGCCGTAATATCCGAAATGCGCGCTCAGTTTTTCCTCCAGGGGTATGTTGGCTGAAAAATTTTCACCGATAGGTCCCTGAACTTCAACCCTTCGTATCTTTTCAACCGTAGCTCCGATTGAGGTAAATCCAACGACCACGTCTTCGTCTCGTCGAGACCGGAGGTCCCATCATTTTCACTTTGGTTTGACACATTGAAAATGAGTACTTTGCCCTTGTCCGTAAATAGCCCCCTTTGAGAGAGAACTGTTTCTGGCAAATCTTTCCGCGATCGTTTCTCACTTCTTCCCGGAGTATTTGTCGACCCCCAGGCAAGCCAACCTCTTATCATGAGCCCCGAACTTGCATGTTGACTTTGCTTGCACCTTGTGTGTGGGTAGTTGCAATTATTTCTTCTCGTTCTCATTTGCAGTTATTCCATTATGCTTACCATGCATGCTTGTGTTTTCATGCTACTTGCCATGATAATTAGAATGTTGTTATTGATGATACCATGTCACTACTCTAATTTATTTTCATATCATCATTATAAAATGCTAAGATGATGGTAATGCACCGTTGGTATGCTAGTACTTAGTACTGTCATATGCTATAGTTGTTCACCTGAGAAGTTCAGTATTTTATTAAAGCATTTGTATGATGTATGCTCATTGTTGCATTCTTGTTAAAATGCTTGTATGATGATTGATGATGGAGAAGATAATAATATGACTTAATAACAAAACCCCTCCGTCATCGATGGGATCAAGTCATAGTGCCGCCAAATCAAACTTTTCCAGTGCAACCACATTTGCCGGCATGGGACGGCCCTAATGCGGTCTATTGTCGTGCCTCTCGCCTGTGCCTCCAATGAGGGAAGGTTATGCGCGTTCACTACCCTGATCAAGTAGGCAGACATAAGCCTTGTGTGCTAGTAGTTGGATTTTGCACGCTGTTGTCACCATAGGGGATCGTTTATGTTTTGCCACGACGATGGTTTGAGATATCTTGAGGTAGAAACGGGGCCACCCATGACTTAGCCCAGAGGGGAGTGAGTCGGAGTGGCCGGGAGAGTGTCATGCATGACAGTAGATCAGTTTTGTCGGAACACCGTTGGTCCACCCGAATGGGATGACGAGGCCATGGGTTCTGTGGTGTGGGTATAGTGCGCTACCTCTGCAGAGTATATTTAAACTATCGATAGCCGCGTCCTCGGTCATGGGCATAAATTCGTAGTAGGGTACACTATCGGGTCTTGGTCGAAATGGAGGATAAACCGGAAATAATTAAGCTGATTAATGTGGTTGTGATCGCTGTAAGGATCACGGGCCATTTATTGGTCGGGTTGTGATCGCCGTAAGGATCACGAGTTTGTCTCTGTTTGTGATCAGGAAATGAGGTGATCCCCGTTGGTAAGAGAGTCTGAGGGACTCAGTGCACAAGTTTGGTGGCATTGCATGAGTAATATGTTTGCATTTAAAGAACCATGGTAGAACATGAGATGGTTGCATACAGTTAACATGCTATGTCAACATTTTATATGATTGGTAGTTGATTTTCAGCATAATTTCATGATGCCATGCCATGCTTTGATTGATATGATTGAGATGATAGGCTATGTTTTGTTGTTGCGATGTTAGAAATAAACTTGCTATGCCATGTTGTTGCCATGCTAGAAGATGCCATGATGTTAGTTTGATTTTATGTCATTGGTTTATATCATGCCATGCGTACCTTCTGATATGAGATAGGTTGTTTCTTACGCTTGGTTCTTTCTTTGTCTTCTGCTTGTTTGGATGCTATGTATTTGGTTGTCTTGCAAGTACATTCAATGTACTGACCTGGCGTGTCATGCCAGTTTTGTAGGTCGTTCACTTGTTCCGTCGTGCTAGGCCGTAATCTTGCCAGTCCCGTGAGTTGTGGAGCCCAGCCAGAGTGATATGCTGCCAAGACTTCCGCCTCCATTTAATTAGACTTACGCTGCCATGTAAATAGCCTTAGGGCTATGCCAGAAGATTATATTCATCACTGATGTAATTATATACACATGTTTTTGAAGAATATTCCTGTACCTGGAATGCTGTATCATGGACCTATCGTGCGTCAAGTGTTATCCTGGGCTGACGTGCAAAGGGCCCCTGCACCATGCGGATCGGGGTGCCACAGGGCTTGGTATTAGAGTAGCCAGGCTGGCATAGATTATCCTAGCATTAGATCACCGCCACCGTCAACCCGTAATAATCCTAAGGGATTTGACCCATCCCTAGCGTCCGGTATGGCCACTATTAATCAACAGATGGCGCAGTCGGGACTGACACGTCCTCACCCCGCTGTCCCCGCCTAGTTATCCGTGGAGCAAGTAGCAATCCTATCCTTTCTGGTCGGTCGCACCGCTTTCCCTTCGCCATTAAGGGAAAGGGGCCACGCCATGCGGGCTGTCCCGCGTAGCTGCCTATAAATACCCTTTCCGCTAGCCGTATCGCTCGCTCCTCAGTCCGCCATGTCCCTGCAAAGAAGCTTAGCTAGTAGCTCCCCAGCCATGGCTAGCAGCTGCGAAACTCACACGTAGTACACCCGCACCTATGCCGTTAACCACCCTGGCTTTCCACCCCTTCTTGCCAAGATGCTTACCAAAGCATTTGGCGGTAAGACTAGCCCCGATTACCTGGTGTTCCAATCGACACCCGTCCCTCACCTTCATCGCTTTGTTGCAAGAGTGCACATTAGCCTAGGTCCCGCAGTAGATGTCCAGCCTTTGGTTTGACAAGGTGGAGCCATGCCTACCTCTGGTTTAGCCACTCAAGCCGCTGCTGTGGAGGCTATCCTACACCTCTGAACCAACTTCCCGCATGTAGCAACAAGGCGGGAGTTCTGCTTTTTCCCCACTGTGTCAAACGCGGTAATGCAGCCTTCTTCCGATAGCCAAGGAGATGATCCTGCAATCGCTCGCCTGGTGCAATACATCACTGCCCAGGGGATGTTGATTTCAATGCTGCTTGCCGAGTTTAGATCCATGGACAATAATGTGGTACGAGTCGTCAAGGAAGCTTACCGTGAGGCTCGTGAGTTCGCATCTCAAGCTGTTGGCCCAACGCCATCCAAACCAGTGCTATCCACTCAGCCTGTGCTGTGGCCCAAGCCAAACATCTGTTGGGGAACGTTACAGAAAATTAAAATTTTTCCTACGGCTTCACCAAGATCCATCTATGAGTTCATCTAAGCAACGAGTAACGGGAGAGAGTTTGCATCTACATACCACTTGTAGATCGCGTGCGGAAGCTTGCAAGGTGATGATGGAGTCGTACTCGAACGTGATTCAGATCACCGATGTCCAAGTGCTGAACGGACAGCACCTCCGCCTTCAACACACGTGCGGGACGGCGATGTCTCCTCCGTCTTGATCCAGCAAGGAGGAAGGAGAGGTTAGGAAGACAGCTCCACCGGCAAAGACGACGACGGCGTGGTGATGGTGGAGAAGCAAGATACTCGGCTGTGGCTTCGCCAAGCGCTTACGGAGGAGGAGAAGTGTTGGGAGGGAGGGCTGCGCCTTGGAGATGGGTACAGCAGCCCCTCCTCCCCTTTATATAGGCCCGTGGGGAGGCCGCCCTCGAGATCCAATCTCCAAGGGGCGGCGGCAAGGGGGTGGAGTGCCCCCAAGCCAAGTGGGCGCCCCACCCCTAGGGTTTCAACCCTAGGCGCAGGGGTGGGCCTAGGGGCACACTAGCCCACTATGGGCTGGTTCCTCCCACTTCAGCCCATGGGGCCCTCGGGATAGGTGGCCCCACCGGTGGACCCGGGACCCTTCCGGTGGTCCCGGTACATTACCGGGAGACCCCGAAACTTTCCCGATGGCCGAAACACCACTTCCTATATATTATTCTTTACCTCCGGACCATTCCGAAACTCCTCGTGACGTCCGGGATCTCATCCGGGACTCCGAACAACATTCGGTAGTCACATACTTGACTTCCTACTAACCCTAGCGTCACCGAACCTTAAGTGTGTAGACCCTACGGGTTCGGGAGACACGCAGACATGACCGAGACGACTCTCGGGCAATAACCAACAGCGGGGTCTGGATACCCATGTTGGCTCCCACATGCTCCTCGATGATTTCATCGGTTGAACCACGATGTCGAGGATTCGATCAAACCCTGTATGCAATTCCCTTTGTCAATTGGTACGTTACTTGCCCGAGACTCGATCGTCGGTATCCCAATACCTTGTTCAGTCTCGTTACCGGCAAGTCACTTTACTCGTACCGTAATGCATGATCCCGTGGCCAACACCTTGGTCAACTTGAGCTCATTATGATGATGCATTACCGAGTGGGCCCAGAGATACCTCTCCGTCATACGGAGTGACAAATCCCAGTCTCGATCCGTGTCAACCCAACAGATACTTTCGGAGATACCTGTAATGCACCTTTATAGTCACCCAATTACGTTGTGACGTTTGATACACCCAAGGCACTCCTACGGTAACCGGGAGTTACACGATCTCATGGTCGAAGGAAGAGATACTTGACATTGGCAAAGCTTCTAGCAAACGAACTATACGATCTTTTATGCTATGCTTAGGATTGGGTCTTGTCCATCACATCATTCTCCTAATGATGTGATCCCGTTATCAACGACATCCAATGTCCATAGTCAGGAAACCATGACTATCTATTGATCACAACGGGCTAGTCAACTAGAGGCTCACTAGGGACATATTGGGGTCTAAGTGTTCACACGTGTATTACGATTTCCGGATAATACAGTTATAGCATGAACAAAAGACAATTATCATGAACGTTGAAATATAATAATACTTCTATTATTGCCTCTAGGGCATATTTCCAACAGTCTCCCACTTGCACTAGAGTCACCAATCTAGTTACATTGTGATGAATCGAACACCCATAGAGTTCTGGTGTTGATCATGTTTTGCACGCGAGAGAGGTTTAGTCAACGGATCTGCGACATTCAGATCTGTGTGCACTTTGCAAATCTCTATGTCTCCATCTTGAACATTTTCACGGATGGAGTTGAAGCGGCGCTTGATGTGCTGGTCTTCTTGTGAAACCAGGCTCCTTGGCAAGGGCAATAGCTCGGTGTTGTCACAGAAGAGTTTGATCGCCCCGACGCATTGGGTATGACTCCTAGGTCGGTGATGAACTCCTTCACCCAAATCGCTTCATGCGCTGCCTCCGAGGCTGCCATGTACTCCGCTTCACACGTAGATCCCGCCACGACGCTCGCTTGCGGCTGCACCAGCTCTCGCTCCACCATTCAACATATACACGTATCCGGTTTGTGACTTAGAGTCATCGGATCTGAGTCGAAGCTAGCGTCGGCGTAACCCTTTCTGACGTGCTCTTCGTCTCCTCCATAAACGAGAAACATGTCCTTTGTCCTTTTCGGTGCTTCGGGATATTCTTGACCGCTGTCCGGTGTTCCTTGCGGGATTACTTTGGTATCTTGCAACCAAACTTACGGCAAGGTTTACATCGTGCAGTACACAACATGGCATACATAATAGATCCTATGGCTGAAGCATAGGGATGACACTCATCTCTTCTTTATCTTTTGCCGTGGTGGGTGGTCGAGCCGAGCTCAATCTCACACCTTGTAACATAGGCAAGAACCCCTTCTTGGACTGATCCATTTTGAACCTCTTCAAAATCTTATCAAGGTATGTGCTTTGTGAAAGACCTATGAGGCGTCTCGATCTATCTCTATAGATCTTGATGCCTAATATATAAGCAGCTTCTCCAAGGTCCTTCATTGAAAAACACTTGTTCAAGTAGGCCTTAATGCTATCCAGAAGTTTCGTATCATTTCCCATCAAAAGTATGTCATCTACATATAATAGGAGAAATGCTACAGAGCTCCCACTCACTTTCTTGTAAACGCAGGCTTCTCCATAAGTGCATAAACCAAACGCTTTGATCATCTCATCAAAGCGAATGTTCCAACTCCGAGATGCTTGCACCAGTCCATAAATGGATCGCTGGAGCTTGCATACTTTGTTAGCGTTCTGAGGATCGACAAAACCTTCCGGCTGCATCATATACAGCTCTTCCTTAAGATGTCCGTTAAGGAATGCCGTTTTGACGTCCATCTGCCATATCTCATAATCATAGTATGCGGCAATTGCTAACATGATTCAGACGGACTTAAGCTTCGCTACGGGAGAGAAAGTCTCATCGTAGTCAATCCCTTGAACTTGTCGATAACCCTTAGCGACAAGTCGAGCTTTATAGATGGTAACATTACCATCCGCGTCCGTCTTCTTCTTAAAAATCCATTTGTTTTCTATCGCTCGCCGATCATCGGGCAAGTCTGTCAAAGTCCATACTTTGTTTTCATACATGGATTCTATCTTGGATTTCATGGCTCCAAGCCATTTGTTGGAATCCGGGCCCGCCATCGCTTCTTCATAGTTCGAAGGTTCATTGTTGTCTAGCAACATGATTTCCATGACAGGTTGCCGTACCACTGCAGTGCGGAGCGTGTCCTCGTGGACCTTCGAGTTCAAGAGTAACTTGATCCAAGTACCTTGATCATCATCATTGTTTTCCTCTTGGTTGGTGTGGGCATCACAGAGCGGTTTCTGCGCTGCACCACTTTCCCGTTCGAGAGGTAGTACTTCATCGAGTTCTACTTTCCTCCCACTTACTTCTTTCGAGAGAAACTCTTTCTCCAGAAAGCATCCGTTCTTGGCAACAAAGATCTTGCCTTCGGATCTTAAGTAGAAGGTATACCGACAGTTTCCTTAGGGTATCATATGAATACGCATTTTTCCGACTTGGGTTCGAGCTTTTCGGGTTGAAGTTTCTTGACATAAGCATCGCATCCCCAAACTTTTAGAAACGACAGCTTAGGTTTCTTCCCAAACCATAATTCATACGGTGTCGTCTCAACGGATTTAGGCGGTGCCCTATTTAAAGTGAATGTAGCTGTCTCTAGAGCGTATCCCCAAAATGATAACGGTAAATCGGTAAGAGACATCATAGACCGCACCATATCCAATAGAGTGCGACACGACGTTCGGACACACCGTTTATTTGAGGTGTTCCAGGCGGCGTGAGTTGTGAAACGATTCCACATTTCCTTAAGTGTGTGCCAAATTCATGACTTAAATATTCTCCTCCACGATCTGATCGTAGGAACTTTATCTTTCGGTCACGTTGATTCTCTACCTCACTCTGAAATTCCTTGAACTTTTCAAAGGTCTCAGACTTGTGTTTCATTAAGTAGACATACCCATATCTACTTAAGTCATCAGTGAGAGTGAGAACATAACGATATCCTCCGCGAGCCTCAACGCTCATTGGACCGCACACATCGGTATGTATGATTTCCAACAAGTTGGTTGCTCGCTCCATTGTTCCGGAGAACGGAGTCTTGGTCATTTTGCCTAAGAGGCATGGTTCGCATGTGTCAAACGATTCATAATCAAGAGACTCTAAAGTCCATCAGCATGGAGCTTCTTCATGCGCTTGACACCAATGTGACCAAGGCGGCGATGCCACAAGTATGTGGGACTATCGTTATCAACTTTACATCTTTTGGCATCCACACTATGAACATGTGTAATATTACGCTCGAGATTCATTAAGAACAAACCATTGACCATCGGAGCATGACCATAAAACATATCTCTCATATAAATCGAACAACCATTATTCTCAGACTTAAATGAGTAGCCATCTCAGTATTAAGCGAGATCCGGATACAATGTTCATGCTCAAACATGGCACTAAATAACAATTATTAAGGTTCAAAACTAATCCCGAGGTAAATGTAGAGGCAGCGTGTCGACGGCGATCACATCGACCTCGAACCATTCCCGACGGCAAGATCGTCACCTCGTCCTTCGCTAGTCTCCGTTTATTCCGCAGCTCTGCTTGTGAGTTACAAATATGAGCAACAGCACGGTATCAAATACCGGGAGTTACTACGAGTCTTGGTAAGGTACACATCAATTACATGTATATCAAATATACCTTTGGTGTTGCCGGCCTTCTTATCCGCTAAGTATTTGGGGCAGTTCCGCTTCGGTGACCCTTCCCTTGCAATAAAAGCACTCGGTCTCGGGCTTGGGTCCATTCTTTGACTTCTTCCCGCAACAAGCTTACGGGCGCGGCAACATCTTTGCCGTCCTTCTTGAAGTTCTTCTTACCCTTGCCCTTCTTGAACTTAGTGGTCTTATTGACCATCAACACTTGATGTTCCTTTTGATTTCAGCCTCTGCGACTTGAGATCGAGAACACTTCAGAATGGTCTTTACCATCCCCGCATGTTGTAGTTCATCACAAAGCTCTTGTAGCTTGGTGGGAGCGGCTGGAGGATTCTGTCAATGACCGCCTCATCGGGAGGTTAATGTTCATTTGGGTCATACGGTTGTGCAACCTGGACATCTTGAGGATGTGCTCACCGACGTAACTATTTTCCTCCATCTTACAATTGTAGAACTTGTCAGAGACATCATATCTCTCGACCCGGGCATGAGCTTGAAAAACTAGTTTCAGCTCTTCGAACATCTCATATGCTCCGTGGTGCTCAAAACGCTTTTGGAGCCCGGTTCTAAGCTGTAAAGCATGCCGCTTTGAACGAGGGAGTAATCATCAAGACGAGCTTGCCAAGCGTTCATAACGTCTTGGTTCTCTCGACGGAGCGTCACCTAGTGGTCCTTCTAGGACATATTGCTTCTGGCAGCTATGAGGATGATCCTCGGGTTAGGACCCGATCCGTATAGTTCTGCCATCATCTTTCAGCTTGGTTTCTCTAGGAACGCGTTGAAGTTCATGTTGACATTAGCGTTGGCCATTGATCTACAAGACATATTTGCAAAGGTTTTAGACTAAGTTCATGATAATAAAGTTCTAATCAAATTATGAACTCCCACTTAGATTAGATATCCCTCTAGTCATCTAAGTGTTACACAATCCGAGTCGACTAGCCCGTGTCCGATCATCACGTGAGACGGACTAGTCATCGTCGGTGAACATCTTCATGTTGATCGTATCTTCCATACGACTCGTGTTCGACCTTTCGGTCTCCGTGTTCGAGGCCATGTGCGCACATGCTAGGCTCGTCAAGTTAACCCTAAGTGTTTTATTTGTGTAAAACTGTCTTACACCGTTGTATGTGAGCGTAAGAATCCATCACACCCGATCATCACGTGGTGCTTAGAAGCGACGAACTGTAGCAACGGTGCACGTTAGGGAGAACACTTCTTGAAATTTTGTAAGGATCATCTTATTTACTACCGTCGTCCTAAGTAAACAAGATGCATAAACATAATAAACATCACATGCAATTATATAGTTGTGACATGATATGGCCAATATCATAAAGCTCCATTGATCTCCATCTTGGGCTCCATGATCATCTTGTCACCGGCTTGACACCATGATCTCCATCATCATGATCTCCATCATCGTGTCTTCATGAAGTTGTCACGCCAACGACTACTTCTACTTCTATGACTAACGCGTTTAGCAATGAAGTAAAGTAGTTTACATGGCGTTCTTCAATGACACGCAGGTCATACAAAAAATAAAGACAACTCCTATGGCTCCTGCCGGTTGTCATACTAATCGACATGCAAGTCGTGAATCCTATTACAAGAACATGATCTCATACATCACAATTCATCATTCATCACAACTTCTGGCCATATCACATCACACGATCAATCGCTGCAAAAACAAGTTAGATGTCCTCTAATTATTGTTGCATCTTTTACGTGGCTGCGATTGGGTTCTAGCAAGAACGTTTTCTTACCTACGAATCACCACAACGTGATTTTGTCAACTTCTATTTATCCTTCATAAGGGCCTTGTTCATCGAATCCGCTCCAACTAAAGTGGGAGAGACAGACACCCGCCAGCCACCTTATGCAACTAGTGCATGTCGATCGGTGGAACCGGTCTCACGAAGCGCACGTGTAAGGTTGGTCCGGCCGCTTCATCCCACAATACCGTTGAGCAAGAAAAGACTAGTAGAGGCAAGTAAGATGACAAGATCAACGCCCACAACAAATTGTGTTCTACTCGTGCATTAGAGAACTACGCATAAACACGGCTCGATACCTTTGTTGGGGAATGTTGCGAAAATTAAAATTTTTCCTACGGCTTCACCAAGATCCATCTATGAGTTCATCTAAGCAACGAGTAGCGGAGAGAGTTTGCATCTACATACCACTTGTAGATCGTGTGCGGAAGCTTGCAAGGTGATGATGGAGTCGTACTCGAGCGTGATTCAGATCACCGATGTCCAAGTCTTTGAGCGGACAGCACCTCGCGTTCAACACACGTATGGGACGAGCGGCGTCTCCTCCGTCTTGATCCAGCAAGGAGGAAGGAGAGGTTAGGAAGACAGCTCCACCGGCAAGACGACGGCGTGGTGATGGTGGAGAAGCAAGACTCGACAGGCTTCGCCAAGCGCTTACGGAGGAGGAGAAGTGTTGGGAGGGAGGGATGCGCCTTGGAGATGGGTACAGCAGCCCCCTCCTCCCCCCTTTATATAGGCCCCGGGAGGGCGGCCCCGAGATCCAATCTCCAAGGGGCGGCGCCAAGGGGGTGGAGTGCCCCCAAGCCAAGTGGGCGCCCCACCCCTAGGGTTTCAACCCTAGGCGCGAGGTGGGCCTAGAGGCGCACCAGCCCACTATGGGCTGATTCCTCCCACTTCAGCCCATGGGGCCCTCCGGATAGGTGGCCCCACCGGTGGACCCGGGACCCTTCGGTGGTCCCAGACATTACCGGAGACCCAAACTTTCCGATGGCGAAACACCACTTCCTATATATTATTCTTTACCTCCGGACCATTCCGAAACTCCTCGTGACGTCAGGGATCTCATACGGACTCGAACAACATTCGGTAGTCACATACTTGACTTCCTACTAACCCTAGCGCCACCGAACCTTAAGTGTGTAGACCCTACGGGTTCGGGAGACACGCAGACATGACCGAGACGACTCTCGGGCAATAACCAACAGCGGGTCTGGATACCCATGTTGGCTCCACATGCTCCTCGATGATTTCATCGGTTGAACCACGATGTCGAGGATTCGATCAAACCACGTATGCAATTCCCTTTGTCAATCGGTGCGTTACTTGCGAGACTCGATCGTCGGTATCCCAATACCTTCTTGGTCTCGTTACGGCAAGTCACTTTACTCGCATCAGTAATGCATGATCTCGTGGCCAACACCTTGGTCAACTTGAGCTCATTATGATGATGCATTACCGAGTGGGCCCGAGATACCTCTCCGTCATATGGAGTGACAAATCCGATCTCGATCCGTGTCAACCCAACAGATACTTTCGGAGATACCGTAATGCACCTTTATAGTCACCCGATTCGTTGTGACGTTTGATACACCCAAGGCACTCCTACGGTAACCGGAGTTACACGATCTCATGGTCGAAGGAAGAGATACTTGACATTGGCAAAGCTTCTAGCAAACGAACTATACGATCTTTTATGCTATGCTTAGGATTGGGTCTTGTCCATCACATCATTCTCCTAATGATGTGATCCCGTTATCAACGACATCCAATGTCCATAGTCGAAACCATGACTATCTATTGATCACAACGGCTAGTCAACTAGAGGCTCACTAGGGACATATTGGGGTCTAAGTGTTCACACGTGTATTATGATTTACGGATAATACAGTTATAGCATGAACAAAAGACAATTACAATGAACATTGAAATATAATAATACTTTTATTATTGCCTCTAGGGCATATTTCCAACAACATCACCACCCTCGACAAGTCTCTTCTCCGGATCCATCAGCAGCATTTCCCTGGAGCAATTCCAGCCCCATCGCCCCAACCCATAGAAGTGTCAGACGATGAAGATGGAGATTGGCTTAGTCTTCGTCCTCCAGGAGAGCCCCAGGAAGGCCAGTCTTCTGCATGACCTCAGCCACGCAGTCAGTGGTTTCTGCTAGTCGATTGGTCTGTCGGTTCATTCCCAATATGAGGATAGAACCATGTATCCCGCAGTGAGTAGTTTCGATTAACGCATAGTGCGTTTGTGCTTTCATGTGTGCTGGTACTGTTGTAACCCGTATGTTGTGTTATTTGCTTGCTTGCTTTTGTTTGTGTGTTTGTTTTTGCTTGTCTCTCTGTCAAGCGAAGTAAACGTTTGACAGGTTGGCAATGTGTGCTAACAAGATTTTAATCAGTAGAACACATACACTAAAAACAACATTGACTCGTTCCGAGTTTTTAATAAAATACGCGCTCGTGTAGGTATATGTATACCAGGAGTACATATACCCACTAGCATTAAAATCACTTTAGTGTGATTTGTCCGCTGTGTTTTTCTCATTGCATGTTTATTGCATCATGCATTTGTTTAGATTTTCTTGCATCTTGCACGCATACCGGTTCACCCACGAGTACAATTGAGCAGTACTCGGGGAAATGCAAAGTCACATATCCCTCTCTATCTGTGCATACCCTGTGTGCCAGATTTTCCAAACCCAGAACCTCGAAGAGGCCATTTTCATCTGGCCATTTCTCGTCCCTGATTCTTTTGTGTGAACCCGATTGTGTTTCCGGAGAAACACTGACAGCTTTATTTCTCACGATATATTATAACTCCCCGATACAGATTTCAACTCCAATTCTACCTCGACACCTACATTTCGTGGAGTAATCCGCGAAATTTTTCCCATGCCCTAAACTGATTCCTGAGCTGGCGTAACCACCTCACTTGCATCCGGACCCCATCACCCCCACCATCACTGCCTTGCATGGCGCCGCAAGTCGCCACCACCGCTCCACCACTACACGCGATTACTCCGCCGGCGCAAAACGACGGAGAACCAAGCGTGGCGGAGGACCACCCCGTGCACCATCTTCTTCCACACCCCGAGCCACCAGCCGCGCATTGTCTCGAGCCCGCTCGTTCCTGATGAGTATCACCAGGAGGATCGACGAGCCGATTAGCGTGCCTAGCAGTGCCGCGAGGAACAACCGTAGCGCCACCAAGAACACCTCCTCGCCGAAGGAGCTCGGCTCGATCTCACCCAAACCAAAGAGGTAGTAGAGTGGCATAGTGTTTGTGTGTTGGACGCAAGCCACACTGCCGTTTTTATAGCCCACCCCGGTGTACGGTGAGCGGAGTCCAGGAAACTCGCTTGTCGCCCGATCATCGGCGCCTAGGAGGCGAATCCGCGAGCAGTGCCGACAAGGTGCTGGCCCGTGACGTGAGTGCTGCACCGGCGCCGTGCATGCCGCGCACTATGACGCTAGGGTCCTCATCGCCTTAGGAGCTAGATGCGCGCTGCGCCAAGCCGCACGCGAAGCAGCAGCACGGGAAAAGCAGTCAGCCGGAGGTAGAAGAAAGGAGGCTGCAAGTGGGCCCTGGACCCACGTGTCAGCAGGTGAGTCCACTGTTCACTGGGTGCATCTAGCAATTTTTTGAGAGTTTGATCTCAAGTGCCCCTAGCCGTGGATATAACCGTGTTTTTCCATATCTCTCCCTGGGTGTACCAATTATCGGTGTCCCAACTCGTTCAAATTCAATCAAAGGGTTAAATATTAACCCAAAGGATTTTCTCTGGAGTGGTTATCTTTTCTTTGTGCTGTAACCCTAGGAATCTCGAGGACGAGATTCTTTTAAGGGGGGAAGGTTTGTAGCAGCCCCAAAATTGGGTTATCATTTTTTGTGCTGTTATTCCTTCCTGACACTCATTTTCAAAATCTTTCTCCTGAGTTTTGCTGATGACCCTGAGAATTCTTGTCATTTCCAAACTTTCAAAGCTTGCTCCTGTCTTTTTCAGTGGGCAAGACCTCAGTTGCATCATCTTAAACCCTCTCAAACCCTAATTCCAATTTTTTGGAATTTGAATATGCCCTTTGTGATTTCAAAGGGGCTATCATTTTCCTTGATCTGTTGGTCATCCCATCTGTTCCTAGAGCCCCTCCCATCCTTTTCAAACTTGGATATGCAAAAATATTGCCAAGTCCCATGCAATATTTTTGAATTGTGATTTATTCCTTTTCTTGCCTTTCTGAGGAATAAAATCCAAAGGCATAGCTAGCCATGTCCTAAATTCATGTAAATTGGTGGAGTTGATAATTATTCCTAATCCAAGCTCTAGAAATCATATTGGCCATAATTAAATAAGTAAAATTGCCTTTTTCCTATTTAATACCAATATTGCATTTCTGCCATTTTCTAAAGGACCTTTTATTTTTATAGCAGATAAAATTCTCACATAAATTGTGGACTTTTAACTTGCTATATAATCACTAGTTCCATCATTATCTCATGTTCATCAGTTCAAAAATTGGGCACATGATCCAATGCAAGTTTCTGCCTTCTCTAAAATTTTGCAAAGGAAGTGCTTTATTCCTAATTCCATTTGAGCTGCAATTTGGCAGGGTGATTACTATTAGTAAATCACCCATGGATACCAAAGATGAGCTTAATCCAATCATCCTAGATACCTGTGCAATGTTTCAAAGTTTCTGACCAGATTGTCACTTTGTGAAAGAAGTACCTTCATAGAATTTCCAAATGGGATGAAACTTTTCCATCGTCTCAAGTATGCCAAATAATTATCCTTCACCCAAATTCAGCTCATTTCATTGAGCTATGTGAGCACAGGAGCAATTCTTGTTTTCTGTCCAAATTTTCAGTTTGTTAAGCAAGTATATTTTATCTTGTTCCATTATGGATGAAAATAATTCCAAGCCTTCTACTATCCATATAACCCACATACCCAAGAGTTTGGCTAATTTCATTTAGCCAATATTTTCCTAGGATTTTCCCAAGTTTCTGGTCCAAAGTGATGCTTGTGAATAAAGTACCAATTTGGTAAGTCCATTTGGTGTGATCTTTTTACAGCATCTACGTATGACCAAGTAATGAGGATTTGCCAAGTTATAGCTCAATACAACCCTCCTAGTGAGTGCTTCATCATCATTTGATTTTTGGACATATTTTGGCAGTTGTTAAGCAACTATGCTAAATATTTCTCCTAATGATCTAATAACCCCAGGACCGTAGTCCTTGTTACCCAAAGCCTTCTAGACATCAATTCTACCATTTACCCTCTCTGGTTTTATCTCTAGGATGTTGCCAAGATTGCAATAGAAACATTGTGGAGCTTGGTTTACTCCACTCCCTTTGTTTCTGCGTGTCTATTTACCGTAGTAATACCTCACTCTGGAAGGACTACGCGGTAGACATGATTTAACCTCAGTAAAATCTCCAGAGCGTGCGATGCCAGTAGACAAGATTGCAACCAGCCAAAACGGTGGTCTATCCAGTGTTGGCCTCGGCATCGCTGCTCCAGCTGGATTTGGCTCGTCCCCGCATGTCCAGTAGCTCCGCATCGTCGTCTCCGTTCGCCTGGACCCCGCCCCCCCTTCGTTTTCTTCTCTGGCGAGCCGTGCCAAGGGTCGAGCAGTGAGCGCCCGTGAGCCCGTCTTCTTCCTCGCCCCTGTCCTCTTCCTCCGTTCGTCCGCGAGCGTTTCTCAATTCCGTGAGCCTCTGGCGCTCGTCGTGACCCTCCTTGTCGCCTTCCCACCGTCTCCAGTGAGCCTTGGCCGCGACTGCCGACGACTGCTCCGTCGCCGACGCGAGGACACGTCGCTCTCCGCGTGCCAGCTCACCCCCTCCCCCTCGAGCTCTCCCCGTGGCTATAAGTAGCAAGCCCCGATCCCCTTCACAGTCAGCAAACCCTCCCGCAGCTCTCCCCATCGCCCGGAGCTTCTCCATCTCTTCCCCATCGCCATGGCCGCCGCCTCGGTTTTCTCTGGGTCCGGCGACCAGGGCCCCCCCTCGTCGTTCCTCCTCCACCTGCGCCTCCCCCAAGGTCCGGCGAGCCTCCCCGTAGCCTCAGCCCCCTCATTCCCTTGCCGGAGCCCCTAGTTCACCGACGACCGAAGCCCTTCGCCACCGTCCGCCATTCTCAAGGTCGCCGTCGCTCCCCTCGTTTCTGGAGTCCGTGGAGTGGGGGAACGGATGCGCCACTCCGCGGTGAGCACGCCGGTGGCCGGAGCCTCGCCGGAGGTGGCCCGTGTCGCCGGGGCTCGTCGCCGGAGCGTGCCCGTTCTCTGCCCGTGGGCGCGCGTCGGCAAGAAGAAGGAGCCGGCCAGGCAGGGCGTTGACCTGGCCAGGCGGGCCCCGCGACCCCACCTGTCAGCGGCCCTGGCGCCCGGCCCCGCCTCTGCCCCTTTTGACCGGTCATCGGCACGTCATTCAAGTGAAGGCGCCCTCCTCGAAGACGTTTTCCCTAACCGAAAGCGTAATCTCCAGGGGTCTATTGGCTGAAAATTTTTCACCGATAGGTCCCTGAACTTCAACCCTTCGTATCTTTTCAACCGTAGCTCCGATTGAGGAAAATCCAACGCCCCCGTCTTCGTCTCATCGAGCCCGTTCTGTTCCCATCATTTTCTCTATGGTTTGACATATTGAAAATGGCCACTTTGCCCTTGTCCTTAAACAGCCCCCTTTGAGAGAGAACTGTTTCTGGCAAATCTTTCCGCGATCGTTTCTCACTTCTTCCCGGAGTATTTTTGTCGACCCCCAGGCAAGACAACCTTTTATCATGAGCCCCGAACTTGCATGTTGACTTTGCTTGCACCTTGTGTGTGGGTAGTTGCAGTTATTTCTTCTCGTTCTCATCTGCAGTTATTCCATTATGCTTACCATACATGCTTGTGTTTTCATGCTACTTGCCATGATAATTAGAATGTTGTTATTGATGATGCCATGTCACTACTCTAATTTACTTGCATATCATCGTTATAAAATGCTAAGATGATGGTAATGCACCGTTGGTATGCTAGTACTTAGTACTGTCATATGCTATAGTTGTTCACCTGAGAAGTTCAGTATTTTATTAAAGCATTTGTATGATGTATGCTCATTGTTGCATTCATGTTAAAATTGAAGGAAATATGCCCTAGAGGCAATAATAAAGTTATTATTTATTTCCTCATATCATGATAAATGCTTATTATTCATGCTAGAATTGTAATAACCGGAAACATAATACATGTGTGAATACATAGACAAAACTATGGTCACTAGTATGCCTCTACTTGACTAGCTCATTAATCAAAGATGGTCATGTTTCCTGACCATAGACATGTGTTGTCATTTGATTAGTGGGATCACATCATTAGAAGAATGATGTGATTGACATGACCCATTCTGTTAGCCTAGCACTTGATCGTTTAGTATATTTCTATTGCTTTCTTCATAACTTATACAAAGTTCTCGCAACTATGAGATTGTGCAACTCCGTGTACTGGGAAGAACACTTTGTGTGCTACCAAACATCACAAGCGTAATCGGGTGATTATAAAGGTGCTCTACAGGTGTTTAGAAGGTTCATGTTGAGTTGGCATAATTCGAGATTAGGATTTGTCACTTCGATTGTCGGAGAGGTATCTCGGGCCCTCTTGGTAATACTCATCACTTAAGCCTTGCAAGCATGTAACTAATGAGTTAGTTATGAGATGACGTATTCTGAGCGAGTAAAGAGACTTGCGGTAACGAGATTGAACTAGGTATTGGATACCGACGATCAAATCTCGAGGCAAGTAACATACCGATGACAAAGGAACAAAGTATGTTGTTATGCGGTTTGACCGATAAAGATCTTCGTAGAATATGTAGGAACCAATATGGACATCCGTGTCCCGCTATTGGTTATTGACTAGAGACGTGTCTCGATCATGTCTACATTGTTCTCGAACCGTAGGGTCCGCATGCTTAAGGTTTCGATGCGGTTATATTATGAGTTTATGTATTTTGATGTACCGAAGGTTGTTCGGAGTCCCGGATGTGATCACAGACATGACGAGGAGTCTCGAAATGGTCGAGAAATAAAGATTGATATATTGGATGGATATATTTGGACACCGGAAAGGTTCGGGAGAGTTTGGGAATATCTGGGACTCGGGAGGTTACCGGAACCCCCCGGTAAGTATATGGGCCTTATTGGGCCCAAATGGGAGGAAGGGAGAAGGAGCAAAGGAGGGGGGCGCGCCCCCCCAAGCCCAATCTGAATTGGGGAGGGGGGCCGCCCCCCCTTTCCTTTCTCCTTCCCCCTCTTCCTTCCTACTACTAGTACTCCTTCCTTCCTCCTCCAACATATATTAGGAAAAAGAGGGGAAACCTACTTGGAGTAGGTTTCCTCCTCCCTATGGCGCGCCCACCCTTGGGCCGGCCACCTCCTCCCTTCCTCCTTTATATACGGGGGTAGGGGGGCACCCTAGAACACACAAGTTGATCATTGATCGTTCCTTAGCCGTGTGCGGTGCCCCCCTCCACGATATTACACCTCGGTCATATTGTAGCGGCGCTTAGGCGAAGCCCTGCGACAGGAGAACATCAAGATCATCACCACGCCGTCGTGATGACGGAACTCCCCCTCGGAGCCTCTACTGGATTGGAGATCGAGGGTGCGTCATCGAGCTATACGCGTGTCAAGAACTCGGAGGTGCCGAGTGCGGTGCTTGGATCGGTCGGATGGGAGGGCGACGACTACTTCCTCTACGTTGCGTCAACGCTTCGCTTCGATCTCACGATGGTACGTAGACAACACTCTCCCCGTTGCTATATCATCACCATGATCTTGCGTGTGCGTAGGAAATTTTTGAAATTACTCGTTCCCCAACAAAGGGCATCTGAACCTAGGTTTTATCGTTGATGTTATATGCACGAGTAGAACACAAGTGAGTTGTGGACGATATAAGTCATATTGCCTACCAGCATGTCATACTTTGGTTCAGCGGTATTGTTGGATGAAGCGGCCCGGACCGACATTACGCGTACGCTTACGCGAGACTGGTTTTACCGCCGTGCTATGCACACAGGTGACTAGCGGGTGTCTGTTTCTCCAACTTTAGTTGAACCGAGTGTGGCTACGCCCGGTCCTTGTGAAGGTTAAAACGGAGTCTATTTGACAAACTATCGTTGTGGTTTTGATGCGTAGGTAAGAACGGTTCTAGCTAAGCCCGTAGCAGCCACGTAAAATTTGCAACAACAAAGTAGAGGACGTCTAACTTGTTTTTGGAGGGCATGTTGTGATGTGATATGGCCAAGACGTGATGCTATATTTTATTGTATGAGATGATCATGTTTTGTAACCGAAGTTATCGGCAACTGGCAGGAGCCATATGGTTGTCGCTTTATTGTATGAAATGCAAGCATACTGTAATTGCTTTACTTTATCACTAAGCGGTAGCGATAGTCGAGAAGCAATAGATGGCGTAACGACAACGATGCTACGATGGAGATCAAGGTGTCGCGCCGGTGACGATGGTGATCACGACGGTGCTTGGAGATGGACATCACAAGCACAAGATGATGATGGCCATATCATATCACTTATATTGATTGCATGTGATGTTTATCCTTTATGCATCTTATCTTGCTTTGATTGACGGTAGCATTTTAAGATGATCTCTCACTAAAATTATCAAGAAGTGTTCTCCCGAGTATGCACCGCTGCGAAGTTAAATCGTCCGAGACACCACGTGATGATCGGGTGTGATAAGCTCTCGTCCATCTACAACGGGTGCAAGCCAGTTTTGCACACGCAGAATACTCAAAGTTAAACTTGACGAGCCTAGCATATGCAGATATGGCCTTGGAACACGGAGACCGAAAGGTCGGCGTGAATCATATAGTAGATATGATCAACATAATGATGTTCACCATTGAAAACTACTCCATCTCACGTGATGATCGGTTATGGTTTAGTTGATTTGGATCACGTGATCACTTAGATGACTAGAGATGTACGTCTAAGTGGGAGTTCTTAAGTAATATGATTAATTGAACTTAAATTTATCATGAACTTAGTACTGATAGTATCATTGCTTGTCTATGTTTGTTTGTAGATAGATGGCTCGTTTGTTGTTCCGTTGAATTTTAATGCGTTCCTTGAGAAAGCAAAGTTGAAAGATGATGGTAGCAATTACACGGATTGGGTCCGAATTCGAGGATTATCCTCATTGCTTTGCATGTAAGAGTTACGCCCCGAAGCACCGCTGGGTGCGAACGCTTCGATGCAACCGACGGCGTTAAGAATGTCCGCGCGAGCAAAAGCGATGACTACTCTATAGTTCGATGTGCCATGCTTTACGGCTTAGAACCGGGTCTTCAACGACGTTTTGAGCGTCATGGAGCATATGAGATGTTCCAGGAGTTGAAGTTAATATTTCAAGCAAATGCCCGGATTGAGAGATATGAAGTCTCCAATAAGTTCTATAGCTGCAAGATGGAGGAGAATAGTTACGTCGGTGAACATATACTCGAATGTCTGGGTATAACAATCACTTGATTCAAGCGGGAGTTAATCTTCCGATGATAGTGTCATTGATGAAATTCTTCAATCACGCCACCAAGCTACAAAAGCTTTGTGATGAACTATAATATGCAAGGGATGAACAAGACTATTCGAGCTCTTCGCGATCTTTGAAAGCATGGAGGTAGAAATCAAGAAGGAGCATCAAGTGTTGATGGTCAACAAGACCACTAGTTTCAAGAAGAAGGGCAAAGGGAAGAAGAAGGGAACTTCAAAAGAACGGCAAGCAAGTTGCTGCTCAAAAGAAGAAACCCAAGTCTCGGACCTAAGCCTGAAATCGAGTGCTTCTACCGCAAGCGGTCGTCATTGAAGCGGAACTGCCCCAAGTATTTGGCGGATAAGAAGGATGGCAAAGTGAACAAAGGTATATGTGATATACATGTTATTGATGTGTACCTAACTAGAGCTCGTAGTAGCACTTTGGGTATTTGATACTGGTTACATTGCTAATATTTGCAACTCGAAGCAGGACTACGGAATAAGCGAGCATCGCCAGGGCGAGGTGACGATGCGCGTGGGAAACGGTTCCAAAGTCGATGTGATCGCCGTCGGCACGCTACCTTACATCTACCATCGGGATTAGTTTTAGACCTAAATAATTGTTATTTGGTGCTGCGTTGAGCATGAACATTATATCTGGATCTTGTTTGATGCGAGGCGGTTATTCATTTAAATCGAGAGAATAATGGTTGTTCTATTTATATGAGTAATATCTTTTATGGTCATGCACCCTTGAAGAGTGGTCTATTTTATTGAATCTCGATAGTAGTGATACACCCAAGATTCGGGGAGCAAACGCAATTGGAACAACCGACCCAAAATGGCACGTGGGATGCGGAGGTCGCCGACAAGCTGGCTAACGTGCCAGCCAAAGCTTGGGGAAGAAGGTAAAGTAATCGCTGCAGAGGTACTTTTAAAGAAGGATTGATAAAAGGAAGTGCGGAAATTGCATAAGGATGCGGGACCCGGAGTGCGCCACTAAGGGGAAAGCAGCTAAGGCGAAGCTGGCTGGAAGGAGGCCCGGGGGCAGAACCGAAGGGCTTTGAGTCTTGAGTGTGGTTTGGGTGCAGGCCAAGGGGCTTGGGGCCCGAAAGGCGAAAAAGGCTCAGGAAATTTTAGGCGAAACGGAAGGGGGGTGGACTTGAAGCGGTTAAAACGATGGGCGTCGAAGCCATGGGCCCCCTTGTGGCCAGCCAAGCACCAGCCAGGAGGCAACAGTGCGGGAGGATGGTCGGCAAGCAAAGGCCATCAAGGCTATGTCCATGGAAAGCCTGGGGAGAGTGGATCATGGACAGCGTCAAGAACATCTGAAATACCGAAAAGGACTAAGGATATGTTTCTCGTATATGGAGGTGACAAAGAGCTGGTCGTAAATGGTTACGCCGATGCAAGCTTTGACACGATCCGACGATTCAAAATCGCAAACCGGATACGTGTTTTTATTAAACGGTGGAGCTGTAAGTTGGTGCAGTTCTAAACAAAGCGTCGTGGCGGGATCTACATGTGAAGCGGAGTACATAGCTGCTTCAAGCAGCAAATGAAGGAGTCGGATGAAGGAGTTCATTTCCGATCTAGGTGTCATACCTAGTGCATCGGGACCAATGAAGATCTTCGTGACAATATGGTGCAATTGCCTTGGCAAAGGAATCCAGATTTCACAAGAGGACCAAGCACATCAAGAGACGCTTCAATTTCATTCGGGACCAAGTCCAAGTGGGAGACATAGAGATTTGCAAGATACATACGGATCTGAATGTTGCGCACCGTTGACTAAGCCTCTCTCACGAGCAAAACATGATCAGCACCAAGACTCCATGGGTGTTAGAATCATTACTATGTAATCTAGATTATTGACTCTAGTGCAAGTGGGAGATCAAGGAAATATGCCCTAGAGGCAATAATAAAGTTATTATTTATTTCCTCATATCATGATAAATGTTTATTATTCATGCTAGAATTGTATTAACCGGAATCATAATACATGTGTGAATACATAGACAAAACTATGGTCACTAGTATGCCTCTACTTGACTAGCTCATTAATCAAAGATGGTCATGTTTCCTGACCATAGACATGTGTTGTCATTTGATTAGTGGGATCACATCATTAGAAGAATGATGTGATTGACATGACCCATTCTGTTAGCCTAGAACTTGATCATTTAGTATATTGCTATTGCTTTCTTCATAACTTATACAAAGTTCCTGCAACTATGAGATTGTGCAACTCCCGTGTACCGGAAGAACACTTTGTGTGCTACCAAACGTCACAACGAATCGGGTGATTATAAAGGTGCTCTCTGGTGTTTCGAAGGTTCATGTTGAGTTGGCATAATTCGAGATTAGGATTTGTCACTCGATTGTCGGAGAGGTATCTCTGGGCCCTCTCGGTAATACTCATCACTTAAGCCTTGCAAGCATGTAACTAATGAGTTAGTTATGAGTGACGTATTCTGAGCGAGTAAAGAGACTTGCCGGTAACGAGATTGAACTAGGTATTGGATACCGACGATCAAATCTCGGGCAAGTAACATACCGATGACAAAGGGAACAAAGTATGTTGTTATGCGGTTTGACCGATAAAGATCTTCGTAGAATATGTAGGAACCAATATGGACATCCAGGTCCCGCTATTGGTTATTGACTAGAGACGTGTCTCATTCATGTCTACATTGTTCTCGAACCGTAGGGTCCGCACGCTTAAGGTTTCGATGACAGTTATATTATGAGTTTATGTATTTTGATGTACCGAAGGTTGTTCGGAGTCCCGGATGTGATCACGGACATGACGAGGAGTCTCGAAATGGTCGAGACATAAAGATTGATATATTGGACGGATATATTTGGACACCGGAAAGGTTCCGGGAGAGTTTGGGAATATACCGAGCTCTGGAGGTTACGGAACCCTCGGTAAGTATATGGGCCTTATTGGGCCCAAGTGGGAGGAAGGAGAAGGAGAAAGGAGGGGCGCGCCCCAAGCCCAATCCGATTGGGGAGGGGGGCCCCCTTTCCTTTCTCCTTCCCCTCTTCCTTCCTACTACTAGTACTCCTTCCTTCCCTCCAACATATATTAGAAAGAGGGAAACCTACTTGGAGTAGGTTTCCTCCTCCTATGCGCGCCCCTTGGGCCGCCACCTCCTCCCTCCCTCCTTTATATATGGGGTAGGGGCACCCTAGAACACACAAGTTGATCATTGATCGTTCCTTAGCCGTGTGCGGTGCCCCCTCCACGATATTACACCTCGGTCATATTGTAGCGGCGCTTAGGCGAAGCCTCGCGACAGAGAACATCAAGATCGCCACCACGCCGTCTTGACGGAACTCCCCTCGAGCCTCTAATGGATTGGAGATCGAGGTGCGCCATCGAGCTGACGCGTGTCAAGAACTCAGAGGTGCCGGAGTAACGGTGCTTGGATCGGTCGGACCGGGAGGACGTACGACTACTTCCTCTACGTTGCGTTAACGCTTCCGCTTCGGTCTACGAGGGTACGTAGACAACACTCTCCCCTCGTTGCTATATCATCACCATGATCTTGCGTGTGTGTAGGAATTTTTTTGAAATTACTACGTTCCCCAACAAAAATGCTTGGATGATGAGTGATGATGGAGAAGATAATAATATGAATTAATAACAAAACCCCTCCGTCATCGATGGGGTCAAGTCATAGTGCCGCCAAATCGAACTTTTCCAGTGCAACCACATTTGCCGGTATGGGACGACCCTAATGCGGTCTATTGTCGTGCCTCTCGCCGGTGCCTCCAACGAGGGAAGGTTATGGGCGTTCGCTACCCTGATCAAGTAGGCGGACATAAGCCTTGTTTGCTAGTAGTTGGATTTTGCACGCTGTTGTCCCCGTAGGGGATCGTTTATGTTTGGCCACAATGGTGGTTTGAGGTGTCTTGAGGTAGACACGAGGCCACCCATGACTTAGCCCAGAGGGGAGTGAGTTGGAGTGGCCGGGAGAGTGTCATGGCAGTAGATCGGTTTTGTCGGAACGCCGTTGGTCCACCCGAATGGGATGACGAGGCCATGGGTTCTGTGGTGTGGGTACAGTGCGCTACCTGTGCAGAGTGTATTTAAACTATCGATAGCCCCGTCCTCGGTCATGGGCATAAGTTCGTAGTAGGGTACACTATCGGGTCTTGGTCGAAATGGAGGATAAACCGGAAATAATTAAGCTGATTAATGTGGTTGTGATCGCCGTAAGGATAACGGGCCATTTATTGGTCGGGTTGTGATCACCGTAAGGATCACGAGTTTTTCTCTGTTTGTGATCAGGAAATGAGGTGATCATCGTTGGTAAGAGAGTCCGAGGGACTCAGTGCACAAGTTTGGTGGCATTGCATGAGTAATATGTTTGAATTTAAAGAACCATGGTAGAACATGAGATGCTTGCATACAATTAACATGCTATGTCTACATTTGATATGATTGGTAGTTTATTTTCAGCATAATTTCATGATGCCATGCCATGCTTTGATTGATATGATTGAGATGCTAGGCTATGTTTTGCTGTTGCCATGTTAGAAATAAACTTGCTATGCCATGTTGTTGCCATGCTAGAAGATGCCATGATGTTAGTTTGATTTATGTCTTTGGTTGATATCATGCCATGCGTAGCTTCTGATATGAGATAGGTTGTTTCTTACGCTTGGTTCTTGCTTTGTCTTCTGCTTGTTTGAATGCTATGTATTTGGTTGTCTTGCAAGTACATTCAATGTACTGACCTGGCGTGTCATGCCAGTTTTGTAGGTCGTTCACTTGTTCCGTCGTGCTAGGCCGTAATCTTGCCAGTCCTGTGAGTTGTGGCTCCCAGCTAGAGTGATATGCTGCCAAGACTTCCGCCGCCATTTAATTAGACTTCCGCTGCCATGTAAATAGCCTTAGGGCTATGCCAGAAGATTATATTTCATCACTGATGTAATTATAAACACATGTTTTTGATGAATATTCTTGTACCTGGAATGTTGTATCATGGACCTGTCGTGCGTAAGGTGTTATCCTGGGCTGACGTGCGAAGGCCCCCCTGCTCCATGCGGATCGGGGTGCCACAATAAATATGTTCTTAGAAATTTGAAAAACAATTTACCACTCAAACAACTTTTCAAGTAGCAAAATAAGTTAGAAGTGGTCAGAAGTACACTTTCGACGCCATGTCGAAAGTATTTGCTAACAAATGAAGACACATCTCTGGAAGCATGTGAAAATGGAATTGGTAGGAAAATTTGGCACTGAATCTCCATGGTTTTTCCTTGAAGTCAGATCAGTCTGCACCTTAGCAACAAGAATTTTGATGTGCTAGTATTGTCGCATACATGTAGGTAGTTGAAACAAGGGGTAGTGTTTCAGGAATCTATATATATGTAATAATATCAAAGAGAGAGTAATTAAGATGTCATCGTACTAGTTCAGGATGACAGTTTAACTCTGTATAATAATTTCAAACAGAAGGTAATTAAAATGGCATCGTATTAGTTCAAGAAGACAACAAAACTTTAAACATATAAGTACATGTATTGTTCAACATTAATAGATTGTCAGCAGCTTGTATGAAGCGCAGGTGGAGGAGACGAGCCGCTGGAGTGGGAAGCGACAACGGGGTGGCGGTGATGTTGGCACGGGAGACAGGAAGATGGGTCCGATGGCTGGCGGAGCGCGCAGGGAAGGAGTTGTTGGTGGCGAAACCGGCAGGGTTGGGGGAGCCAAGCAGAGGTCGAAGTAGTGGGGAGCAGTCCCGGTGGCGCCCGTGGTAGCAGACGCGGGCAACTGCTAAGAATCGGCGTCGCGTGTCGTCGGCGATGTAAGGCCAGGGGGGGGCACTTGGGTAGGGGTAGCCGGTGGCACTTGGCCGAGTAGGCGGGAGGCGGGGCTGCCGCGAGCAAAGCAACGTGGCAGGAAGGTGAAGGCCGCCATGAGTTGGCGGCGAAGAGTCGGCGTCAGCTACTGGAGGTGAGATGGGATCGGGAATTCAGATGTGGGGTCATGGGTTGCGGGTGGTGGGTGCGTTTTCTTTTTCGTCTTTTCTCTCGCCATACCGGTTCGGGTTGAGTTTCCTCAGGACCGCGGGTCAATTCCTAAAAAGCACAGGGACCTATGTGTAAAAACGCTGCGACGGTGAACCCGCAGACTCCACTCGTGCTTTATTATTAGGGAAAGATATATATAGTGTTACTATTCATCACCCAGGGTGCAGAATAAGTTATTCTTCACCCAAGGTAATTTTACAATCGCTTCCTAAATAAATTACGTTTAGAATTTAAATAGTTACATGCACATTGATTCAATATGTAGCAAATTTTATAGGTTGTAAGACCAGAAAAATCACATTTTATGTATGTTTTACACTATGTTTTAAATTTTGTAATTTTACATAACATAAAATACTTTTTACAACGAGTACATATTTTCTTACGTTTTCTTTTTATGTATGAAATAAGACAAAACTTAAGAAACGTAAAAATACGTGTATTGATGTCAAAATAGAGAGGGGTGAAGAATAACTATTGCTCACCCAGGATGAATAATAGCGATATATATATAAAATAAAATAAAGTATGTATAGATAAGTCTTTTAGAGATTCAAATATGAACTACATATGGAGCAAAGTAAATTAATTTACACTCTAAAATACATCTATATACATCCGTATGTAGTCTATATTAAAATCTCTAAAAAACATATATTCAGGAATGGAGGGAGTATTTTGCTTTGAGCTTTGCATGCATGCTAGTTTTTTTTTTGAGAATCCACCTATTATCTGTATTTTTATTTAAAGGTTGTTTTTTATTTCGATTAGTTTCCTATTAAAAATATATTCTATTTTTCTAGAAGTGTTTGACAATTTCGAAGAGGTTACGAAAATTTTACAAAATGTTTGCGAATTAAAAGGTGTTCATGACTTTATAAAATGCTCCCAAATTTTAAAAAATATTGATGAATTTGAAACTATTTCCCAGATTTCTAAATTTTGGTGAATTCAAAAAATGTTCTATGATTTCCAAAATTATCCTAATTTCAAAAAAATTACCAGTATATAAAATTTCATGTTGTCTTGAAAAAATGTTGCAAAATTAAAAAAATCACAAGTTTTAAAAAATACGGATTTCCAAAATTCTTTGCAAATTCAAAAAATATTCAATAACTATGAAATTTAAAATGATTTTTTTTAAAACAGGAAATTAACATGGAAAGGTAAAAATGAAAATAAAACACACGAAAAATCAAAGAAAAATTCTATAATCTTCCAAAACCGGCATGACAAGGAACATAGCAACTTTATGGCTAGCCCATTATCATGAGGGTGTGTGCTTGGTCGCTTGGACTAGGCTCCGCACAGATTGGGTGCGAAGGATATAGCGGTTGGTGCGTGCTCGCCTTAGTGGGCCGGCCGATTAGAGCGAATTTAGGAAATTCTATAGATAGTTATGGACCGGCTTACTTCCTACTGTGCGTCTTTTTTTTTCTTTTCCTGTGTTTTCTTTATGGGAAGAAATTTCCCTCAACCAACTGATTTTTTGGCTCCTTACGCCGCCTCGTTCGTACAACACGTCTCCCACGTGTCGTTCGTCCCTCGCTCCTCATGGTTTTTTACTATTTCTGCAACATCATCAATGTTGCAAAAGTTTCTCCCATACTTCGTACAACACCTATCCCACGTGATGTGTGCTCCTGGCACCTCACCATTTTTTGCAACATCATTAATGTTGCAAAAGTTTCTCCCATAACATTAGCTATGTTGCAAAAAGGTGAGTTGAATAAAAAAACATTGTGTAACAAAACCTCTATTGCAAAAAATATCTGCAACAAAATCTCTGTTACGGAAATTTTCTACAATGATGAAGGGCACCGACACGTCAGATCTAACGGTCCGTGAGCCGGCTGATCTTTTAAAAAGATCAGCCGGCGGACGCATAGCACGCCCCTTTCTTTATTGGTCTTTTCTTCTTTCTTTTCTCTTTGTTTTTTTTTTGCTTTCAATCTGTTATTTATTAATTTTAGTTTTAAATTTCTTTATTCTTTCATTTTCTTCAAATACTTTGCCAATTGTTTCGAAATATATACTTAGAACATTTTCATTATGTTGGTTGAAGAATTTTCAGATAAATGTTGAACATTATTCAGATACATGGGGAACATTTTTGCAAAATGTGCTTTGAATATTCTATGAATGTGTGGCTAAATATTATTTCAAAAATATTTATTTCTTTTTCATAAATTCAACGAACAATTTTTTAAACGTACAAACTTTTGTGAAGTGTTCGAACTTCTTTTAAATGTTACAAATATTTTTTGAATGATATGAACATTTTATAATAAAATTATGTGAACATTTTTCTGATTGAATAAAAAGTATTTTAAAATGTATTGAGCATATTTCTTTAAACACATGAACATGTTGTAAACAAATCATAAACATTTTTTGATGATACAAACAATTTATGAAAATTGCACGGACAATTTTTTTTACCTTGAAGGCATTCATCGATCACTTGGTGGGCATGGACCCTTGTTGCAAGAGGTAACGGTCAGTTTCCTTGTCCGCTTCCTTGTACGCGAGACTGGTTCTACCGACGTGCTTCGCACATAGGTGGCTGGTGAGTGTCTATTTCTCCAACTTTAGTTGAATCGAGTGTGGCTATGCCCGATCCTTGTTGAAGGTTAAAACATCACACTTGACAAAAAATCGTTGTGGTTTTGATGCATAGGTAAGAACGGTTCTTGCTAAGCCCGTAGCAGCCACGTAAAACTTTCAACAACAAAGTAGAGGACATCTAACTTGTTTTTGTAGGGCTTGCTGTGATGTGATATGGTCAAGGCATGATGTGATATAAATTGTTGTATGAGATGATCATGTTTTTTAACAAAGTTATCGGCAACTGGCAGGAGCCATATGGTTGTCGCTTTATTGTATGCAATGCAATCACCATGTAACTGTTTTACTTTATCACTAAGTGGTAGCGATAGTCGTAGTAATAATAGTTGGCGAGACGATAACGATACTACGATGGAGATCATGACGATGCTTCGGTGATGGAGATCATGAGCACAAGATGATGATGGCCATATCATGTCACATATTTGATTGCATGTGATGTTTATCCTTTATGCATCTTATTTTTCTTAGTACAGCGGTAGCATTATAAGATGATCCCTTACTAAAATTTCAAGGTATAAGTGTTCCCCCTGAGTATGCACCGTTGCTACAGTTCATCGTGCCGAGACACCACGTGATGATTGGGTGTCATAAGCTCTACGTTCACATACAACAGATGCAAGCCAGTTTTGCACACGCAGAATACTCGGGTTAAACTTGACGAGCGTAGCATGCAGATATGGCCTCAGAACACTGAGATCGAAAGGTCGAGCGTGAATCATATAGTAGATATGATCAACATAGTGATGCTCACCATTGAAAACTACTACATGTCATGTGATGATCGGACATGGTTTAGTTGATTTGGATCAAGTGATCACTTAGATGATTAAAGGGATGTCTATCTAAGTGGGAGTTCTTAAGTAATATGATTAATTGAACTTTAATTTATCATGAACTTAGTACCTGATAGTATTTTGCAGGTCTATGTTGTTGTAGATCAATGGCCCGTGCTACCGTTCCTTTGAATTTTAATGCGTTCCTAGAGAAAGCTAAGCTGAAAGATGATGGTAGCAACTACACAGACTAGGTCCGTAACTTGAGGATTATCCTTATTGCTGCACAGAAGAATTACGTCCTGGAAGCACCGTTAGGTGTACCACCCGCGCCCACAACTGCAGACATTGTGAATGCCTGGCAGACGCGTGTTGATAACTACTCGATAGTTCAGTGTGCCATGCTTTACGGCTTAGAATCGGGACTTCAAAGACGTTTTGAACGTCATAGAGCATATGAGATGTTCCAGGATTTGAAGTTAATATTTCAAGCAAATGCCCGGATTGAGAGATATGAAGTCTCCAATAAGTTCTACAGCAGTAAAATGGAGAAGAATAGTTCTGTTAGTGAACATATACTCAGAATGTCTGGGTACCACAACCACTTGACACAACTGGGAGTTAATCTTCCTGATGATAGTGTCATTGACAGAGTTCTTCAATCACTGCCACCAAGCTACAAAAGCTTCGTGATGAACTATAATATGCAAGGGATGAACAAGACTATTCTCGAGCTCTTCGCAATGGTAAAGGCTGCAGAAGTAGAAATCAAAAAGGAGCATCAAGTGTTGTTGGTCAACAAGACCACTAGTTTCAAGAAAAAGGGCAAAGGAAAGAAGGGGAACTTCACGAAGAATGGCAAAAAGGTTGCTGCTCAAGAGAAGAAATCCAAGTCTGGACCTAAGCCTGAAACTGAGTGCTTCTACTGCAAAGAGACTGGTCACTAGAAGCGGAACTGCCCCAAGTATTTGGCGGATAAGAAGGATGGCAAAGTGAAAGGTATATCTGATATACATGTTATTGATGTGTACTTAACTAATGCCCGTAGTAGCGCCTGGGTATTTGATACTGGTTTTGTTGCTCATATTTGCAACTCGAAACAGGGGCTATGGATTAAGGGGAAGATTGGCTAAGGACGAGGTGACGATGCCCGTGGGAAATGGTTCCAAAGTCGATGTGATCGCGGTCAGCACGCTACCTCTACATCTACCTTCGGGATTAGTTTTAGACCTGAATAATTGTTATTTGGTGCCAACGTTGAGCATGAACATTATATCTAGATCTTGTTTGATGCGAGACAGTTCTTTATTTAAATCAGAGAATAATGGTTGTTCTATTTATATGAGTAATATCTTTTATGATCATGCACCCCTGATGAGTGGTCTATTTTTGTTGAATCTCGATAGTAGTGATACACATATTCATAGTGTTGAAGCCAAAAGATATAAGTTTAATAATGATAGTGCAACTTATTTGTGGCACTTCCGTTTGGGTCATATCGGTGTAAAGCGCATGAAGAAACTCCATGCTGATGGAATTTTGGAATCACTTGATTATGAATCACTTGGTGCTTGCGAACCGTGCCTTATGGGCAAGATGACTAAAACTCCGTTCACCGGAACAATGGAACGAGCTACTGACTTGTTGGAAATAATACATACCGACGTATGCGGTCCAATGAGTATCGAGGCACGTGGTGGGTATCATTATTTTCTTAACTTCACAGATGATTTGAGCAAATATGGTTATATCTACTTAATGAAGCATAAGTCTGAAATATTTGAAAAGTTCAAAGAATTTCAGAGTGAAGTGGAAAATCATCATAACAAGATAATAAAGTTTCCATGATCTGATCGTGGAGGAGAATATTTGAGTTACGAGTTTGGTCTTCATTTGAAACAACATGGGATAGTTTCACAATTAACGCCACCTGGAACACCACAGCGAAATGGTGTGTCCGAACATCGTAACCGTACTTTATTGGATATGGTGCGATCTATGATGTCTCTTACTGATTTACCGCTATCGTTTTGGGGTTATGCTTTAGAGACGACTGCATCCACTTTAAATAGGGCACCGTCAAAATCCGTTGAGAGGACGCCTTTTGAACTGTGGTTTGGCGAGAAACCAAAGTTGTCGTTTCTTAAAGTTTGGGGCTGTGATGCTTATGTCAAAAAGCTTCAACCTGATAAGCTCGAACCCAAATCGGAGAAGTGCGTCTTCAAAGGATACCCAAAAAAAACTTTTGGATACACCTTCTATCATAGATCCGAAGGCAAAATCTTTGTTGCTATGAATGGATCCTTTCTAGAGAAGGAGTTTCTCTCGAAAGAAGTGAGTGGGAGGAAAGTAGAACTTGATGAGGTAATTGTAACTTCTCTCTTATTGGAATGTAGTTCATCACAGAAATTAGTTCCCATGATTCCTGCACCAATTAGTAAGGAAGCTAATGATGATGATCATGAAGCTTCAAATCAAGTTACTACCGAACCTCGTAGGTCTTCCAGAGTAAGATCCGCACCAGAGTGGTACGGTAATCTAGTTCTGGAAGTCATGTTACTAGACCATGATGAACCTACGAACTATGAGGAAGCGATGATGAGCCCAAATTCCGCGAAATGGCTCAAGGCCATGAAATCTGAGATTGGATCCATGTATGAGAACAAAGTATGGAATTTGGTTGACTTTCCTGATGATCGGCAAGCCATAGAAAATAAATGGATCTTTAAGAAGAAGATTGACGCAGACGGTAATGTTACCGTTTACAAAGCTCGACTTGTTGCGAATGGTTTTTGACTAGTTCAAAGAGTTGACTACGATGAGACTTTCTCACCTGTAGCGATGCTTAAGTATGTCCGAATCATGTTAGCAATTGTTGTATTTTATGATTATGAAATTTGGCAAATGGATGTCAAAACTGCATTCCTGAATGGATTTCTGGAAGAAGAGTTGTATATGATGCAACCAGAAGGTTTTGTCAATCCAAAGGGTGCTAACAAAGTGTGCAAGCTGCAGCGATCCATTTATGGACTGGTGCAAGCCTCTCGGAGTTGAAATAAACATTTTGATAGTGTGATCAAAGCATATGGTTTTATACAGACATTTGGAGAAGCCTGTATTTACAAGAAAGTGAGTGGGAGCTCTGCAATATTTCTGATATTATATGGGGATGACATATTGTTGATTGGAAATGATATAGAGTTTCTGGATAGCATAAAGGGATACTTGAATAAGAGTTTTTCTATGGAGGACCTCGGAGAAGCTGCTTACATTGGCATCAAGATCTATAGAGATAGATCAAGACGCTTAATTGGACTTTCACAAAGCACATACCTTGATAAAGTGTTGAAGAAGTTCAAAATGGATCTGTCAAAGAAAGGGTTCTTGCTTGTATTACAAGGTGTGAGTTGAGTCAGACTCAATGCCCGACCACTGCAGAAGATAGAGAGAAAAATGAAAGTCATTCGCTATGCTTCAGCCATAGGTTCTATCATGTATGCAATGCTGTGTACCAGACCTGATGTATGTCTTGCTATAAGCATAGCAGGGAGGTACCAAAGTAATCCCAGAGTGGAGCACTGGACAGCGGTCAAAAACATCCTGAAATACTTGAAAAGGACTAAGGATATGTTTCTCGTTTATGGAGGTGAAAAGAGCTCGTCGTAAACGGTTACGTCAATGCAAGCTTTGACACTAATCCGGATGACTCTAAGTCGCAAACCGGATTTTTATTGAATGGAGGAGCTGTTAGTTGGTGCAGTTCCAAGTAGAGCGTCATGGCGGGATCTACGTGTGAAGCGGAGTACATTGCTGCTTTGGAAGCAGCAAATGAAGGAGTTTGGATGAAGGAGTTCATATCCGATCTAGGTGCCATACCTAGTGCATCGGGTCAAATGAAAATATTTTGTGACAATACTGGTGCAATTGCCTTGGGAAGGGAATCCCGATTTCACAAGAGAACCAAGCACATCAAGAGACGCTTCAATTCCATCCGTCATCAAGTGTCGGAAGGGGACATAGAGATTTGCAAGATACACATGGATCTGAATGTTGCAGATCCATTAACTAAGCCTCTTCCACGAGCAGAACATGATCAGCACCAAAGCTCCATGGGTGTTAGAATCATTACTATGTAACTGGATTATTGACTCTATGCAAGTGGGATACTGAAGGAAATATGCCCTAGAGGCAATAAGAAAGTTATTATTTATTTCCTTAATTCATGATAAATGTTTATTATTCATGCTAGAATTGTATTAACAGAAAACTAATACATGTGTGAATACATAGAGAAAATATATAGTCCCTAGTATGCCTCTACTTGACTAGCTCGTTAATCAAAGATGGTTATGTTTCCTAACTGTCGGTGTCAAAACCGGCGGATCTCGGGTAGGGGGTCCCGAACTGTGCGTCTAGGCGGATGGTAACAGAAGACAAGGGACATGATGTTTTTACCCAGGTTCGGGCCCTCTCGGTGGAGGTAAAACCCTACTCCTACTTGATTAATATTGATGATATGAGTAGTACAAGAGTGGATCTACCACGAGATCAAGGAGGCTAAACCCTAGAAGCTAGCCTATGGTATGATTGTTGTTCGTCCTACGGACTAAAACCCTCCGGTTTATATAGACATCGGAGAGGGCTAGGGTTACACAGAGTCGGTTACAATGGTAGGAGATCTACATATCTCAGACGCCAAGCTTGCCTTCCACGCCAAGGAAAGTCCCATCCGGACACGGACGAAGTCTTCAATCTTCTATCTTCATAGTCTTGGAGTCCGCCAAAGATGATAGTTCGCTATCCGGACACCCCTAGTCCAGACTCCTCAAGAGCTCGAACCAGGCTTCAATGACGCATTTAGTCTGGGCGCAGATATTGTCTTTGGCATTGCAAGGCGGGTTCCTCCTCCGAATAATTCATAGAAGATTTCGAACACCAGGATAGTGTCCGGCTCTGCAAAATAAATTCCACATACCACCGTAGAGAGAATAATATTCACACAAGTTCAATCTGCTGACGTATTTCATGGCACGACGTCACACCACGACCAAGCCTTTATTCGAATTGCTTTTATTGTTCCACCTCAGCGCGTTTAGCGAAGCGGTTTCCTTGGCACGTCTTGTCGAAGCAGAGATCGTGTCCCCTTATTCCGGGATTCTCATCAATACGGGCGTGGGTAACCCAACCGCGCCATTCATTGCGGCGCTTGGGAGATAAGCGAGTTTTACCAGGCTGGTGGGGACGCATAGTTTCGTACGCCCATATATAAGGGGATAAAGATCCACCTTTTTACCTACACCTTCTTACTCCTTTGCTTATCCATCTCCGCGCACTCGAGCTCCAGCACCCAAGTCCGCACATCTCGCCTCAACCTTCCCCAGCCATGTCCGGAGCGGGAGGCAAGTGGATGGCCTCCTCCGTTACAGAGGGGCACATCAAGAGGCTGCGAAAGGCCGGATACTTGTCCAGCGACATCGCGCATCGCCTCCCCGACGAGGGGCAGCTCATCCCCACCCCCGGGCCCCATGAGAGGGTGGTATTCCTCACCCATTTCCTCCGCGGGCTAGGTTTTCCACTTCACCCATTTGTCCGGGGGCTCATGTTCTACTATGGCCTGGATTTCCACGATCTGGCCCCGAATTTCATCCTCAACATCTCGGCGTTCATCGTCGTGTGCGAGGCCTTCCTTCAGATCCAGCCCCACTTCGCTTATGGTCAAGACCTTAATGTCAAGCCGAAGGTAGTGGGCGGCCGCCAAGCGGAGTGCGGAGGTGCCATGGTGGGCAAGATGCCCAACGCCCTATGGCTCGAGGGCCTTTGTGGAGACCATAAAGGGTGGCAATCGGGGTGGTTCTATATCACCGAGCCGCGTGACCCTGAATGGGCAGCGGCCCCCGAATTCAGATCTGGCATCCCCACACGGCTCACCTCCTGGAAAGAGAAGGGCCTGAAATGGGGTGATTTGGAAGAGCTGACCGGACTCCAAACCTGCGTCCAAAATCTTGTGAACGAGAAGATCAAGCTTGTCAACGCAGTCCAGGTCATGCTCATCCGCTGGATCCTCCCATGCCATCAATGGGCTTTCAAATTGTGGGAGTTTGATCCGGCACAGCACCAGACTTTGAGCAGGCTCTTCGACACTACGTACGAAGACGCCTGGAGGGTGCTGTTCAAGGGCGCCGAGGCTCCCGCATCCGCTATCGAAGATCGCGGATTCAGCTCGCAGCGTCATGCCAGTGAGGTAAGCTATTGTACCCTTTATGGGACACTTGTTTTTCATAGTTTTGACTCTATGCGGGATCTAAACTCCCTTGCCTTTGACAGGCCTGGAGGAAGAAGTCCGGGCAGGTTAGTTGTCCGGCTCCCTTGCCATAAGACCCAGTGGACGCCCGATTAACGGGGCTGCTGGTTCCGACGCCTTACGTGGTGCCGGAGAAGAAGGCCAAGAAGAAGGCCACGGGAACGCGGAGGAGTTCCCGGCGCCAGGTGTTATCGGACTCATCGTCCGATGACTCCGAGGCGGACTCCTCCCACGAAGTCGAGGAGGAGAAAAAGTAGGCCTCTCCCCCAGCGGGTGGAGAGAGGAAGAGGAAGGCTTCCCCAACGGGGAAGGCCGAAGGGTCCAAGAAGGGAAGGACCCTTCTTCCGGACTATTCCACCAACGTCGACGACGGCGAAGAGGAGTGGCCCTCGAGGGCCAAGCCCCTGGCGAGTTCGTAAGTGTCCAGATTCCATAATAACTCATGATTTCTCTTTTGTCGCATAGTGTCTTCTAACGCCGAATACAACCCTGTAGCCCGCCCAAGGACGATCTCTCCGCTTCGTCGAGCGGGTCCCTGTGTTTGTCGGATGTCAATAGCACTTCACTTCCGACAGCCTCCTCCCCTCATGACGCAGACGACGCTGAGGTGGGGTCCCAGAAGGGGCCCAGCCGGAAGGAGGTGGTCCTGGAGGCGCCGCAAGGCGACCTTCCGGACTTTGGGCGAAAAGAGGGCGGAACCCCCGAGGGTTCCAACTCCGGCCCTGTGCCGGACTCCATACCGGAACCTACAGTGGTTCCGAAGTCCGGCGGGCGGGCCCTTCATAAGAAGGGCAAGACTGTGACGCCGGTGGCCTCCGTCCAACCGGAGGCGCCGGATAATTTGCTGGAGGCGCTTCCATCGACGAGGAGCACCGCACTGTCATGAGTGCAGTGATTCAGAAGGTTCAGTCCGCCAAGAGCGGGCTGACTGAAGCCTGTACCAGCCTTCTAACAGGCTTTGAGGTAAGTAATTTAAGATATGTAAAAATAGTACCGCATCGACAGTAGCCCCTGATGCTCAGTTTGGTGTTCGGAAAGAAAAGCCGAACTAAGGATCTAAAAAGATATACGCAGGAGTCTAACGCAAATATGTCAATGTGGGAATGCAGATGCGCCGACCGACCTCGCCACACCGATCATGGAGGTCGATGCATTGAAGCAAAGCCTCGAAGCGGTCCGAGAACGAAGCTCGCCATGCCAAGAAGCAGCTCGAGGACAAGGAAGGTAAGTAATACCTTATTAAAGTAGTACCTTATAGAAAGGATTTGGTTGCAAAAATGACAGAATAACGTGGGTATTGCAGGGCCACTTAACGCAGGTGGCGACCCTGAAGGAAGCGGTGTCCAAGGCCGAACGCAATGCGGCCGCGGAAAGCACCGAGCGAGAGAAGCAGGAGGCGTGGGTGGCGGAGGTGCGGCAAGAGCTCCAGGCTCTCATGAAAAAACACGAGAGTTTGGAGCGTGACTCGAAGGCTCGAGAGTCCGAGCTCGCCTCGGCTCTTGAGAGTGCCAAAACCGCCAAGGCCGAAGCCCAAAAAGCCCTCCAGGAAATTGAGGCGATAAAGAAGATAGCGGCGGGTAAGGCATTCTTCATGCAAAGCAAGCACGTGAAAGTGAATTACTTGTTACTTACCCGAATCCGGAGCTCTCCAGGAGCATTCGCAGATCCACCCCGTAGTGTGTCCGATGCTGCCGCATTCTACTGGGCCGAGGAGGGGAGCTTGACGGAGAAGGTATTCTGGTCTCAGTATGCTGAGGCCGGACAAACAGTGCCCCTGAGCGACCAGCTGAAGCAGCTGGTCGCTCCACAAGGTGGCCGAACAGGCCATGAAGGGCCTCATAGTTCGGCTATGGCCCAAAGAAGCCATGCCTGGGAGCTACTTCGGTCTGGTGCGGCGGCTAGTGGACGCTTGTCCATGGGTTGAAGTCATCAAGCACTCCGTCTGCATTGAAGGTGCCCGTCGGGCCGTTGCCCATGCTAAAGTGCACTGGGGCAAGATGGACGCCGAGAAGCTTGTGACGGACGCGCCACCGCCAGCCAAGGAGTATCTCACACCCGAGATGTACTATAAGTGTGTCCTGAAGGGTGCCCGCCTTATAGAGGGTGAATGCTCCAAAGATGTAATTTTTGAGTAGACTCGCATTTTGTTATCCTGTGCGCTGAAAACTTTGTTCATATGCGCTAAGCAACGCTTGTTAATTTAAAATATTACCTTCTGTGCGGCCGTTTATCAAATTTGAGAGATGGCAAGTCGTTGGCTTCAGCCCCCATGCCACGAGTGCTGGGGTGTTCGGGATAAACTTGAGCGCTCTTTTTCCCATTTTTGGATCCTTCGCGGGAGGCGCTCAACACAACGAAGAAGGCAACCGGACTTATAATGCTTGAACACTCCCACTTAGCCATAGAATTCTATAATTTTAAATTTCGGCGAAGCCCCTACTGTTCGGAAGGTCAATTGGGCGCTCTCACGCTGGGCGGACGAAGCCGGCTCCTCGCCTAAGCGGCATAAGTCTTTAGGGACTCGAAAAAACCTCTCGAACAGCGATCGCTCTCGCCCCATCATGACGGTCAGTTTTAGCTTTCCATCGAGGTGCTCAGCCCAGCTCAACTGGGCACAATCATAGTGGTTCTCCCAATGTACCTTAGCCGATATAACGAACGTAAGGTACCAAAACATGGGAGCCGGGCAAACCCAACTATTGACCCAAGACATGATTCGGAGTCGATGCATATAATGCTATAAGTTCGGGGTGCCGCACTTGTGAAAGTGTTCGGACTTATCACACCATAATTTGGGGAACTTAAGCCCCTCGTGTATTTGGCTGTACGAAAGCGTACGGATGCAACATGTCATAAGTGAACATATATAGATAGAAAAAGGAATGCAGTGATAGGCAAAAAGCGATGCATTGTTTATTCAAAAAATACTGCAATGAAAGCAGAACGATACAAATAGTGCGAGAAGCAAGGGATGGGACTATTTAACATGTCCCCCTCCAGGGGTAGGCTGCGGAATGGTATGTAAAACAGGTATAATGCTCGTAATGGAGACCACCTGGATACTCGACGTAGCTTTTTTGCTTCCCTGGATGTTGCGTCATGAGTTCGGCAAGTCTACTGCCGGACAGGGCTTCTGGAAAACGGAGTCCTGAGAATAAGAAAAAAAGGAATGACACATTTGGGAGCCCCTGGTGTGGTTGAGCCGCACTCTGGGCATTCCGTGGTCGTGCCCCTCCCCCTGTGCCCATGGTATCTCCAGAGCGTAGTTATGTACGCGTGGTACTGGTTTCGCGATTTCGCGAGGGTTGGGGTTGGGGCCGCACTGCTACGCGTGCTCGGAACGTGCCAGGTGGTCTTGTTGTAGGTTACTCCGGGCGCGCTTGACGGTGTCCGTCCGCTTAACAGCCGGACTCGAGAATTGCCTTAAGAGGCTGCTTTGTACTTCCGCCGCGAGAGTCTGCCAGATGCTCCTCCACTTGGAGAGAGCGCTCGTGTTTCCGCTGACCGTAATGACTCCTCGAGGGCCCGCATCTTGAGCTTGAGGTATGCGTGGTGCGGCACCGCATTGAACTTTGCAATGCGGTTCGTCCGAGCAAAGGCATGATAGCTGCGGAACGGGACTATGTCGAAGATTAACTCCTCGCTCGAAGTTATCCGGGATCCAAGACCACTTCAAGTGTAATCGAGCCTGCATAATTGGCCTCGTGACCTGGTATGACGCCTTTAAAGGTCGTTTTGTGGGTTTAATCTTGACGCTTCTATGCCCATCTTGCGACCGTATCCGATAAAGCAGGTTCGGCTGCTGCCGCCATCCATCGACTCTAGTGAGGTGAACCGCCAATGATTGGGTCTAGAACCATCGCGCGAATCCGCCATGGCGGATGCTAGTGGGGTGGTCCCTTCGATCAAAAGTGATCGGGCAGGAGGACCACGGATTGAACTTTGGGGCGACTTGCTCCATCGGGTATACGTCCCTGAGTGCACGCTTCCGCTCCCTTTTGGGTATGTGGGTTGCGTATATCATGTTCACCGTCTGCACTTGTGGGGGGAAACCCTTCTGTCCTCTATTGTTCGGCGGCCGGGTCTCCTCCTCGTCATCGCTATGCAGCCCCTTGTCATTGTTTTCGGCAATTAACTTGCCCGCCTGCTTGAACACCCAACAATCCCTGTTGGTGTGATTGGCTGCATTTTCGGGGGTGTCGTGTATCTGGCACAAGCGATCGAGTATCCGGTCCAAATTGGACGGGCCCGGAGTAGTTCTTTTGAATGGATTTTTCCGCTGACCGGGTTTAGAGCCTCTGAATCCGCGCTGACCGCCGTATCTTCGTGATATCGCCGCACGCGGCGCTTTGTGCTTATTGCGACGCGACCTGCCATTGCTGTCCTTGTTATCCGAACTACCGGAGTTTTTGGTCAGGTTGTTACTGCGAGCTAGCTAGCTGTCCTCTCCCGCACAGAAGCGGGTCATGAGAGATGTGAGGGCTGCCATGGATTTCGGCTTTTCCTGTCCTAGGTGCCAGGCAAGCCACTCGTCGCGGATGTTATGTTCGAAGGCTGCAAGGGCCTCTGCATCCGGACAGTGGACGATTTGATTTTTCTTGGTTAAGAACCGTGTCCAGAATTTTCTGGCTGATTCGTCTGGCTGCTGAATTATGTGGCTTAGGTCATCGGCGTCTGGTGGTCGCACATATGTGCCCTGGAAGTTATCAAGGAATGCGGCTTCCAGATCCTCCCAACACCCAATTGATTCTGCTGGCAAGCTGTTGAGCCAATGCCGAGCTGGTCCTTTAAGCTTGAGTGGGAGGTATTTGATGGCGTGTAGATCATCACCGCGGGCCATGTGGATATGAAGGAGATAGTCTTCGATCCAAACCGCAGGATCTGTTGTGCCGTCGTATGATTCAATGTTTACGGGTTTGAAACCCTTGGGGATTTGATGATCCAATACTTCGTCTATGAAGCATAGTGGGTGTGCGACGCCTCTGTATTAGGCTATATCACGACGCAGCTCAAATGAGCTTTCTCTACTGTGTTCGGCCCGGCCTGCATTGCTGTATCCGGCGTGACGGTTGTCGTCACGTATCGTGGGGCGCCCACGCGATCCGTAGATCGATCTTGTTTGTCTTGCCTTATCCTCCACTATGTCTCGTAAGTCTGGCGCATTCCCCCGTGGCTTTGTACTTTTCGACCGACGCCGGGGTGCGGCTTTGGTGGAGGGCCTAGAGGCCTCTCTGTTGCGGCCACGAGGTGGCCGGTCGGCCTTATTGTGCACTGGTGATGTAGGTTTATGTGCTTCCTCCTCTAATCGGGGTAGCAGCTTGCATTTTGGGTAGCTTTTGGAGGGGCGTTTGAGTTCATGCTCTTCAGCCGCAAGGACTTCAGTCCATCTGTCGGCTAGCAAGTCTTGGTCAGCTCTAAGCTGTTGCTGCTTTTTCTTGAGGCTGCTTGCCATGGCCATAAGCCTGCGTTTGAAACGCTCTTGTTCGACTGGATCCTCATGCACGACAAATTCATCATCATCGAGGCTTGCCTCGTCTCCGGAGAGAGGCATATAATTATCGTCCTCTACCTCTCTGTCTACCGCTCTCTCATGAGGGCTGGTTTCTCCATCCTCCTGTGCCGGCGTGTTATTGTCTCCGGTGCCGGAATCTCCATTTTTGCTGTGGCGGGATTTAGAGCGGCGCCGCTGACGCCGGCGCTTAGGCTGTTTCTTGGAGGGGTCGTTGAGGGAGTCCTGGACTAGGGGGTGTCCAGACAGCCGGACTATCATTATCCGCCGGACTCCAAGACTACGAAGATAGAAGATTGAAGACTCCGGCTCGTGTCCGGATGGTACTTTCCTTGGCGTGGAAGGCAAGCTTGGCGATACGGATATGTAGATCTCCTACCATTATAACCGACTCTGTGTAACCCTAGCCTCCTGCGGTGTCTATATAAACCGGAGGGCTTTAGTCCGTAGGACAACATACATTACAACAATCATACCATAGGCTAGCTTCTAGGGTTTAGCCTCCTTGATCTCGTGGTAGATCTACTCTTGTACTACCCATATCATCAATATTAATCAAGCAGGACGTAGGGTTTTACCTCCATCGAGAGGGCCCGAACCTAGGTAAAAACATCGTGTCCCTCGTCTCCTGTTATCATCCGCCTAGACGCACAGTTCGGGACCCCCAACACGAGATCCGTCGGTTTTGACACCGACATTGGTGCTTTCATTGAGAGTTCCTCTGTGTCGTCACTGATAGAGCGGATGCCTCCACCCGTCTTCAAAGACGGTGTTTTCGCCGGAGGGGCCTTGGCCGCCGGCCAAACTTTCCGGCTTGGTGGTTTTCTCATGACCGCCTGTCCGGCCGCCGCTTCGGCAATGACTTCTCAAGTCGTCGGAAGCAGTCTCTGCGTCAGCCCTAAAGCTGCCGAACAGATGGACCCAATAGAGGTCTCGTCTGTTAACGAGCTCTTGGATCGCATCGCTGCCCTGGGAGTCGCTACGGACTACAATCAGATTGGGCTTAAAACCGATCTGAGAGAGATTAACTCTCCCCAGGCCACCCACCACGTCGCAGTGGTAGAGGAGAAATACGGCAACTCTTTGCCAGTATTGAAAACGATTCATGTCCGGATTCCCGAACCCTCCATGCCGGATTCCCGCGGAGGGACGGACTTCGATCGAGCATTGAACTTAAAATCATGCATCGCCCCGAACTCGCTGGATTGTGCCCAGCAAACCAAACTTCCGATTCGAAACCTCTTGGCCTTTGAGCCTCAAGATGGGCAGGGATCCGGATTTTATTCCACCCACCCACCCGCACATATGCGATCTATCTCTAATACGGCAAGAGCCTCATCAAACAAAGACATCACTATCGGGCCGATTCCTCCTGGTTATGGACAGGATAAAGGACTGCCGAGAGGAAAACACAATATCAATCTTCTGTAATAACTGCACGAACAAGGGAATACTAAACGCCATTGATCGTCGCAAAATTACGCGCTTCACCGATCCGCATCCATTGTACGAAAGTATTGTGCGATGGAGAGTTTCCGAAAACTGAAAATCAATTTTGGGATAATCCGCCCCAAACCCGATCCGCAGAATAAAAGGGCGCTTACACTCGGGCCCCGATGCAAAAGAGAAAAACAAAACCCAATAAGGGAAACAGAATCAGATCGAGGGATGGCTCAATGGACCCAAAGAAGTTTCATAGTACTGAGAGGAGCCGTCCCAACACATAGCCTTCGAGCATGTTGGATATTACGGCGGTGGCCAAAAGTGGCGAAGAGCTTCTAGCTCCGGAAACCACTCCAACAATACCAGCCACGGTATCAACAGTCTTGAGACTTTCGTGATCAAATAATATGCGAAAACAAACAATCCGCGAACTCGCCAAGTCTACCAAGTAGCAACAGCAAATCCATGGAGCGACACAGCTATTACCTTCAATGCCGTGACGAGCCCACATTCGAACAACCAGAGCCCCACCAGACCGGTACTTAGTCCCATAGTGGACGGCTTTCGATCGACAAAAGTCCTCATGGATGGCGGCGGCGGACTAAACCTCATTTATGAGGAAACTCTGCGAAAAATGGAAATCGATTGAGCCGTATGAGCGAAGCAAAGACAACCTTTAGAGGAATAATCCCTAGCCGGAAGCGACCGCACCGAAAAATCACACTCGATGTGGTGTTCGCCTCCGGACAATTACAGATCCGAAGAAGTCACGCCTGTGGCCTCGCTCAGCAATGGGTATCACGCCATATTAGGACGAGAGGCATTCACAATTTTTCAAGCAATACCTCATTACGGGTACATGAAGCTCAAAATGCCTGGGCCCAGCGGAATAATCACTCTCGCTAGTGATCCGGACATAGCACTCAAACAAGACAGCCGCACTAGCCCTCGAGGCACTATTCGAAGCCTTAGCGGCAGAGGAACTCACCGCGCTGCGCTCTACGGTGAACAGGGACGATGTGATACTCGACAAAAGATCCAAGTCCACCTCCTTCAAACCAGCAGACGAGATAATAAAATTCCAGGTCCATCCAACGGACCCAACAAAGACGACCTCCATTGGGGTACAATTGAACCCCGAAGTAGACGCTGCACTGCGCGAATTCCTTCGGGAAAATTGGGATATCTTTTCCTGGCATCCTTCGGACATGCCCGGAATCCCTCGCAGGTTGGCAGAACACAGCCTAAACATCCTAAAAGGATTCAAGCCAGTCAAACAGGCTCTTCGATGATTTTCCGAGCCCAAAAGACCTCAATAACCAAGCGGCCGACGTACTGGCACGCATCGGCGCGAAACGTGATGCTGTCCCTCCTAATATCTTCCTGGAACGGCTCTTCAAGCCATCCGTATTATGGGAAGAGGAGCCCGGTAGTGACAAACCGGAGAAAACCGCACCAACTGGTGATTCGGTAGATGACATAACACCTTCAACCCACGTTATAATGGCAGTCATTGCCGCGTGGACAGAACCTTTCCTAGCCTACTTACTTAGGCAGGAACTTCCCAAGACCAAAACGAGGCCCGCCAGATAGTCCCGCGATCGAAGGCCTACAAGGTCCATGAGGGAGAACTTTATAAGAAAAGTACAACCGAGTCCTTCAAAGGTGTATCTCCAAGAAGAAGGGCGAACCTCCCGGCTGAAATTCATGCGGACTAGGCGGACACCACGCAGCAGCCCGGCCCTTGTTGGAAAGGCATTCAGACAGATTTTATTGGCCGACGGCTCGGCGGAACACACAGACCTGGTCCAGCGATGCGTTGGTTGTCACTCTTTGCTAATCGAGCCATATGCCACCCACCGCCTCAAAACCATACCCATTACCCGGCCGTCATGTCCGGGGCTTGACATGGTTGGACCCCTTAAAGGGGGAACCCATGTTTAAGGTACCTATTGGTCATGGTGGATAAATTCACCAAATGGATAGAGGCCAAACCGTCAAAACGGCAGAGTCCGGACCAGTGATAGACTTTATATCAGGGGTGGTACACCGTTACGGAGTCCCCCACAGCATCATCACCGACAACGGCACGAACTTCACAGCCGACGAGGTTAAGTCATGGTGCAAAAATATGGGCATTAAGCTCGACTATGCTTCAGTTTATCACCCTCAAACCAACGGTCAAGTGGAAAGAGCAAATGGTCTAATCATGAGCGGCATTAAACCCAGATTAGTAAGGTCACTTACTAAATCCGACACACAATGGGTCGAGGAGCTCGACCAGACTGGGGCTGCGGACAACGCCTAACCGCACTACCGGATTCACACCATTTTTATGGTATACGGCGCAGAGGCAGTCTTGCCTCGTGACATTATTCATGACTCACCTCGAAAAGCGCATGTATGAGGAAAGAGAAGCCGAGCTCGATCGGCAGGGACAGCTGGACACATTGAAGGAAGAACGTGACGTCGCGAAGGCTCGCTCCTCATTCTATCGGCAGCAGGCCCAAGATATCAAAGGTAGAAGCACGGGCCAAGACTTACAACGTTGGTGAACTAGTTCTACGCTGGACAAGAAAAAGGACAAGCTCAAGCCCAAATGGGAGGGCCCTTCATTATCGATCAAGTAATCGACCGGCGGAGCATACCGTTTATGAAATGCGCGGATAACCGACTCGAGCCGAACCCATGGAACGCAGCCCGCCTCCGACGATTCTATGCCTAGCGCGGACAAAGAGTTCGCCCCTTCCCCGCCCAAACTTTTACACTTCGCTGTCTTTTGTTTCTCTTTTATTATTTTTTACCTAAAAAGCCCTTCCGGCCTATTTTCGATTCTTTGCATACGCACGATGTGCTACCCACACTCATTATTCCCGGGGCTTCTTTTACGAAGCTCAATTATACGAGTTTCAAGACTCAAAGACATGTGTCAAGCTTCCACATGTACCTTTTACTCGCCATTATATGCATCGATATGACTTAAGTTTTGGCCAAGCTGGGTTGTTCGGCTCTGTGCTTACCCCTCACGCTCCCGATTGTTCGGCTAGGAGGTAAAGGAGCACCTCTGCGATTATTCTTGCCGAGTCGGCGGATGTGTACCTCGGTGGGTGAAGCCGAAAAGCTAGCGTTCTTAAGGGAATATTCGCTCGTGATTTAAAAGATGACTTTTACCCATTTATCTATTTGCTCCCAGATGTTTTATCGCTTCCTTTGCAGTCCGGACATGCACTTTAGGGCATGCCTCCCAAATAAAGGAACCCTTAACGGAACTATTCTCCTGGAAGATGTTTCTTACTAACCATGTAATATAACATAACTAGTTGGGCACTTGTCCGATAAAGCACTAATGACCCCTACTTTGGTCTCCATGCATACCACGGTTGTGTCTCAACCAAAGAGGTATTCAGACACACTCCGGACTCTAGGGTCCCGAGGTTGAAGCTTAAAAGGTCGGCAAAGACAAATGATCTACAATCCGCTAGAAGGCATTTCACATGTCACTTTTAAGGATAGCATACATTGTCAAATTTATCGATTGTATTCCTCCTCAATCCGCCTAACAGGCTGTCTAGTTTACAGTCCGCTGGGAAAATTTAGCAGCCAACTCTACTTGGCTGTACACTAAACTCACAGGATCTCCTTCCCATCGGGCTCCACCGGTCCAACTCTCGCCATGTGGTTGGGATCCGCCTTCTTGTCAGCGTCTTCACCATGGCCCAAGCCTCCACGGCACCTTGACGGCAAGCGAAATCTTCCTAAACGGAAGTGCTGCCGCACTCCTGTAGCTTCTCCATAAGCTCCCCGAGGCCCTCGGGTAGGGTGAGGGCTGGCCATAAAGCCTGAGCGACGCCGCCATTGCCGCCGAACTCGTTCGAGTAGCTGCAACAGTTCGGGAAGTTGATCACCCGTTGATATGGGCATCTCCTCTGCAGGACGACCCGTGAGTATACCTACAAGACAAATCATGTCAAAATACTTCCTCGCCGAACTCTTCTTTTCAAAAGAGTCCGCTCAAGCACTTACTATAAATGCCGCGACGAAGCCGCTGATTCTCCTTAACGGAGCCGGACAGCTCGGCCTGAACGCCTTTCAGCTCTTCTCCAAGCTTGGCGTTGGCATCCTGGAGCTTGTTCCTTTCTTGCTGAACCCTATTCAGCACACTCTCGCCGGCCTTTAGCTGGCGCAGTAGTGCTTGCCTGTCCGGGTCTTGTCCGGCGGTACCTGCAATGTCATTACTAGACTTGCGCGCAAGCCGCACAACGCTTATGTTTATTAATAAAAATGCGTTACCAGGAGAGGTCTTGGCATCTCCTCCTGCGGCAGCAAGTGCGGTCTCCAGTTGGGCCTTGCAATCTTGCAGCTCCCGGGACAGCTGGGAGTTCCTCTCGAAGAGCTCGTGTTCCATATGATCCTTAAATCAGTTAGCATAACTACTTTAAGTCTCGGGGCTCTTGGTATGTACAACCATTAAAATTCCCTTACTTGTATGTCTTTCACATCGCTCCGTGGCTCGTAAAACCATTTTGAGCAGCACGGAGATGCGTCCCCGCGTTAAAGGCATCCAATGCCTCAGGGGAAAAGCACGCTTCACGAAATACTATCCGGCGGCGCCTATGGTTCATGGCGCTCTCCACCTCAGACTTGGTGGCGGACAGTCTGTCGGTATCCTCCGTTGGAGAAGGATCCGGCTCGCGTCTTGCGCTTGCCTCCCCCTCCAGGCCGGGCGCTGGAGCCTGGCCGGTGTTGGTCGGATCGGCAATTCCTGCGCTCGCAGTCCGGCGAGCGCTTTTTCTCCTACAAAGATCATGAGCACTCGACGCTTCTAACGCGTTGTTCGAAAATTCAAATACGAGCTATACCTTTGCGGCGACGTTTCCGCCCGCACTGCGCTCCTTTTCCGCCTGCTGGTTCGGACTGACCTCTGTTGGTCAGCCGCCGCAGGCTCGGCTTCCTGCCGTAATGGCGCTTCCTGCAAAATACCATCGTTCGCGAAGGTCAGAAATGGGCGGGGATGAGATAATGGTGTCCGGACTTCGGTCGCGGTCACCTGGGAAGCCGGACTTAGCCCGGGGTAGTCCGCCGTAATGGCGACCAGAGCATTGTCTATGCTGAGCTGGTGATACACCCCGTCGATCAGCTCCACCTCGATGTCCGGGTCCTCTTCGGAGGCCGGATCCAGGGATCCTTCCGGATCCTCGGGTTGCGGAGCAGGACTCCCCATGTCCTCCACAGTCCGGCGTAGATCCTGCACCGAAGACATAATGTGAGAAGCTTAAACTTCGAAAGCATGGGTTGAGCCCTTCACGGTGTTCACTTACCCATCCTCTGGGGTTGATCATGGAAAACCCATTCAAAGGGTTCGTTCGGAGGAAGTCCTCCTTCTCCCCCTTGTACAGGCTGGACAGGATCTTCACCAGATCCTTGGTCGAATCCAGCCCTTTGCGGCCGTGCCGGGTAGCATCGTCTTCCCCGTTGAAATCCCACATGGGGTGGCTCTCAGATCTTGCAGTGGCTGTACCCCTCGCTGATGCATGTCTCCATGACTCGATCATGGTCAAGCCGGAATGAGCCATTAATCTTATCCGACCCATCAAGTAATGGACGCTCTTGTCTTCCTCCAATCGGGGCTCATGCGGGCGCCAGGTGAGGCGTTTCTTCAAGGGAGCAGCAATAAACTCCGAGTCCGATCCGAGCTGGGTGCAGCAGTGAGCGCCTCCTATATAAAACCACCCGAGGGGTCTTGGACGCTTCTTGGGAGTACCGGATAGGTATCCGTCCCGGCGATGCGCCATATTTCGGCGCCGCCCACTTGATATATGGACCCCTCATGAGAACGGGGTACGAGGCAAAACAGCCTCTTCCACAATGCAAAATGGGGCTCGATGCCCAGGAATAGCTCACAAAGAGCTACGTAACCCGCGATATGCAGGACAGAAGAGGGCGTGAGGTGGTGGAGCTGGAGTCCGTAGAACTTCAGGAGCTTGTGGAGGAACGGATGTATTGGGAATCCGAGTCCCCTTATCAGATAGGGGACAAAGCATACTCGCTCCACCTTATTGCGGCTTGGAGTGTCCTCCGCCTTCCTCCCACCTTGATAAGTAACCAGTCCGGCCCGGACTGGGACCATGAAGGCCGGAGGGAGAAATCCCTCCGTTTGGAGCTTTACTAGCTCGTTGCGCGAAATAGAGCACCTCCTCCAATTCCCCGGCGGCGGGCTGGGAGCACGCGAAGAGGAGCTGCGTCGACGATCCATGATGGAATGGATTTCTAGGTCAAAAGCGCTTCGATGGAGTATTCGCGGGAGGAAGACGATGCGGTTTGGATCTGGATTCTTGCCTCTTTTATAGGCGGACGACTCGCACAATTAGGGGGTGAAATGCACACCCTGGCTTTTCGCATTCGTGCGACGCGTGGAAGAGGGCCATTATTTGGCGTAGAAGCCGAAGAACACAATATTCGAGAAGAAGCCGGACACTGTTCGGCAGATACATGGAATTTGAAGGGACAACCCGCCTTGCAACGCCGAAGACTATAAACACGCTGGACTTATCGTCATTGAAGCCTGGTTCGGGGGCTACTGAGGGAGTCCTGGACTAGGGGGTGTCCGGACAGCCGGACTATCATTATCCGCCGGACTCCAAGACTACGAAGATTGAAGATTGAAGACTCCGGCTCGTGTCCGGATGGTACTTTCCTTGGCGTGGAAGGCAAGCTTGGCGATACGGATATGTAGATCTCCTACCATTGTAACCGACTCTGTGTAACCCTAGCCTCCTCCGGTGTCTATATAAACCGGAGGGCTTTAGTCCGTAGGACAACATACATTACAACAATCATACCATATGCTAGCTTCTAGGGTTTAGCGTCCTTGATCTCATGGTAGATCTACTCTTGTACTACCCATATCATCAATATTAATCAAGCAGGACGTAGGGTTTTACCTCCATCGAGAGGGCCCGAACCTGGGTAAAAACATCGTGTCCCTCGTCTCCTGTTACCATCCGCCTAGACGCACAGTTCGGGACCCCCTACCCGAGATCCGCCGGTTTTGACACCGACAGTCGTCCTCCACTGTTCCATCGCCATTCCCATCCTTTGGGATGTCCACCATGTATATGTCATATGACAAGGTGGCCTTCCAGTGCCCTGTATGCGCTGTTTCTTGGTCGTCTCCGGCATCGTCGTCCATACCGTCGATGTCTTCGGAGTCGATGTCTAGCATGTCGGTTAAGTCATCGACAATGGCTACAAAGTGGGTGGTGGGTGGGCTTTGAATTTCTCCGTCGTCCACATCCCAACCGTCCTGACCATAATCCGGCCAGGGCTCTCCTTATAAAGAGAGACACTTTAGTGAATTTAGGATGTTGCCAAAAGGCAAGTTTGAAAAGATGTCCATGGCAAATGAACTCCATGATCGGGCGCCAATCGGATTCGACAGCGGGCGCGAAGGTTCGGGTGTCGACCCGACTCAATGTCACATCGATCTAGCCTGTAACACCTCATATCACTTTGCGGCCTCACGACGGTATCCCCCACGGTGTCGCCTTACCTTTGCCGGGACCGTTTGCGCCGCTTGGCACACGATATGATAGTGTCGCTAGCATCCATATGAAAAGGAGCCCGGCTGACATGGCTAGTCGTAAACCCAAAGTGGCACAAGCTTACAGGACAGCATCCATGACCCAGATCGAACGTGTCGGTCATCAGCGAATAAGTTCCGGCTGTAGCACTGGGCTAGTAGGACTCGCAAACCGGCTGAAGCGGCTAACAGACTCCGGTACTCAACGCGTGACATTTCAAGGGATGTATACAGAACGAAGAAGGACACATGCCGCCAGCCTAAGTGTTCGGAGCAAGAGCAAGCTACCATGGCTCGGTGGAAACACTAGGAGACATTTCCGTAAGAGAGGCTATCAAGATAAACAACTAGATAGTCGATCCCACACATACCAAGCATTTCAATAACATACACACAATATGCTCGATATGTGCAAATACAACATGGCATCACAACATGACTCTACGACTCGAGTGTTTATTCATTAGGCTCCGAGGAGCGAGATATTACAAACATGGGTCTCATGACCCAACATTCAGAGCATACAAGTCAAACACAAGCGGAAGCTTAACATGTCTGAGTACAGACATCTATAAATGAAAAAGGCTTAGAAGCCTGACTATCTACCAGATCCTGCCGAGGGCACAAGATCGTAGCTGAGGTAACAAGCTAAACGTCGAAGTCCACGTGGAACTACTAGCGAGACTGAAGTCTCTCTGCAAAAACATAAAATAGGCAAACGTGAGTACAAATGTACCCAAAGAAGACTTACATCGAGAACTATCTACATATGCATCATTATCAACAAAGGGGTGGTGGAGTTCAACATGACAAGCCAGCTTTGACTCGGTGGCTATCCTAAACTACGATTCGCAAGTAACTCTTTTGAGGTGGGCACATGAGTCCACATATTCACCAACCAATACACCACTATGGATCCGCCCCGCCTCCCTACGAGAACGCCATCCATAGCACTCACACTTATCTTGCGATTTTAGAGTATCCACTTTCACTTGTCTATGAACTGTTATAGGCAACCCTGAAGTCCTTTATCATGACACGGCTATTGAATAGATCATATTAACCCCTGCATGGGTGTACTTCTTCATACATGTTTCACCACTTAGCGTCAGACACGACATGTGCTCGGCAGACTTCAAGCGAAAGCCGACGGGTGTAGACCACGACCTACCTAGACACTCAAGTCTCTAGTCCAAGTTTATCGCCTATTTGGGTTCCATCTATGAGGAGTTCGGCCAAGTTTTGCTCACAGCCCCAAACGATGTGAACAGGTTCCGTGACACCAATCGGGCGCCCGGTTTACCTGCCACGTGCCTACCGTGATCACAGCCCACCCCTACGGCCAGCATGCAAGACGGCCTCCAAAGATACTACAAACACGTAAACTACTTGCAACTCCCGGACAGAGGACAAGGGTGAGTAAGAAGTCGAGCGGGGTCATATTTCAGGGCCCAATGCATGGTAGTAGCTGAATCATGGATCACAAACACAGAACTCAGTTCCTGAGGACGGCTTCAATGAGACAACCCACCATGTACTCCTACATGGCCTCTCACCGATACCTTTACCAAATCGTGTTCACACTCTTTGCTCACACACAGTAGAACATGTTCACACACCTCTGATTCATCCTCGATGAATCAGACCTGACTCAACTCTAAGCAGTAGCAGGCATGACAAACAAGCATGAATGAGTAGGCACATCAGGGCTCAAACAACTCCTACTCATGCTAGTGGGTTTCATCTATTTACTGTGGAATGACAGGTCATGCAAAGGATAAAGCGGTTCAGCTACCGCAGCAAGTAACAGTTGAATCGTTGTTGTCCTAATGCAAGAAAATAGAGCAGGAGCGAGAGAGTGGGATTGTATCGAATGAACAAGGGGTTTTGCTTGCCCGGCACTTCAAGATAATATAGTTCTTCATCGGTGTCATCGAACAAATAAATCGGAACCACGTCTATCGAGAGGGACAAACACCGGCAACTGAGAAAGAACACAATCAATGCAATGCTACAACATGATGCATGATCATGACATGGGAATATGCTGTGATTTGAGCTAATGCATCTAGCTATGATTTAAATGAAGTTGGTTTGAATACATGATCCAAATTCAAACTCCATATATGATTATTTAAATGTCATTTATTTGTTTTGTCCAAAACAGAGGACAAACATTGTTCAAACATGCATGAAAATGGTACAGATGGATTCCTTGAATTTTTCTGATAATTTTTCATATGTAATTTATTTGATTTGGAGCTACGGTTGATTTTATATGAATTTTAGAAGTTTTGGTTATTTTTCTGGAATTTCCTGTTTAAATTTAAATCCAGAAAATAAATAATGGCGTCAGCATGACGTCAGCGTGACGTCAGCAGGTCAAAGGCGCTGACCAGGTCAAACCTGACGTGTGGGGTCCGCGTGTCAGTGTCACAGCTAGTTAACGGAGTTAATTAGTGCTAAGTTAAATGTTAACCTAGGTTAATTAGGGCATGGGCCCGCATGTCAGTGACTTTAGCTGGCTAACTAAAAGTTAATTAGCACTAAACTAGATTGGCATGGCTTGGGCCCACTTGTCAATGACTCAGAGGAGTCAACCCGGGCCCACCCAGTCCACGTCAGGGGTCAAACCCGCCGGCGTCTAGCCGCCGGCGAGTCCAGACGCGGCGGAGCGGCGCGGGATTCGCCTACAGGGCGCCGTTTGGCGCGCGGAGCATAGCTACGGGATGCGGACGCTCGTCCGCATCCAACCGTGGTGGTGGCGCGGCCGGGGAGTGGCCGGAGTGGCGCCGGCGACGACCTTGGCGGTCGCCGGGGTTCGGCCGAGGTCGGACACGGCGCTAGGGGGCACGGCGAGGTGCGTGGAGTGGGGTTCTGGGCTCCTGCGGGTGCGGTGAGGACGGTGGTGTGCTCGGAGTCGAGCCAACGTGGCTGTGGCCACGACGGCGACGTGCGGTGGCGGCGGCGGGTGCGGCCGAGCTCGGTGTGGTCGCTGTGGTGCTCAAGAAGGCAAACGGAGAGGGGGAGAAGGGCAGGGGCTCACGGCGGTTGCGACGAGGCGAACGGAGAGCTCGGGGAAGCGTCGGGGCAAACGCGGCGGCGATGGCGATCTCGGCGGACCGAGGTTGAAGAAGACGGCGTGGCGGGCGCTCGAGGGCGCCCGCGCCGAGTGAGTCGACGGAAGGACGAGGGCGCCGAGGCGGAGACCATGGACACGTCGGCGAGGCGAGGGTGGGCGATGGCAGTGGCAGCAGCGCGGCGGCGACGGTGGCGCTGGTTTGGCGAGAGAGAGGAAGGTAGGGAGAAGGGCCTCGGGATGAGTGAGAGGGTCGGGGTGGCGTGGCGGTGCGGGGACGCCCAGAGAAGGAGGAGGCAGCTGTGCAGGGTGGAGGTGGCGGGCGCGGCGCCGGCTGCCGCCACGCGCTGCCCTCCCTGGCAGAGGAGGAAGGCGACAGGAGTTGGCGGTGGCGGGCTGGGCTGGCTTTGCCCAACTGGGCTGCTACAGTGACAGGCCAGGTGGGCCTGGCCAGGTAAGTGGCCAGGTAGTTTCTCTTTTCGTTTTATTTCAGTTTTTCTATTTTGTTCTGTTTTGTTTTGGTTTAGTAAAAATACTAAACCATTTTATAAAATCTGAAAATAATTATGTGGCTAGAACTAAAGTATACCAAACCACATAAATGTTCTGTAATTATTGGACATATATTAATTATATATCAAATATATATCCAATGCAAATAGTTATTGAATTTATTTCAAAGGCCCAAAATAATTAACTCGAGATACCAAAAATATTGTTTTGAGTTTTACCTCTTTGCAATATTTTCAGGACTAAGAGGAACATTTTCTTGGACTTCTTTGAGAAGATTTTAATGTTGATCATTTTAGAAGGTTTCGAGGCTTTGAAAATCCCTCAATTCAAATTTCATTTGAATTAAAACATGATGCACACATGAGGGTCTAACCTAGTGCATAACAGAATCAGGGATGTGACAACTCACCCCCACTAAACAAGAATCTCGACCCGAGATTCAAGCGTAGGGTAAGATGAAAGGGAAGCGCAAACTAATATAATCTTCACGATCTAAGTTGCACCTCAAATGAACGTTGATTCGATCACCATCTTTGTCTTGAGGTCTTGCTCTGGGGACTACAATCAATATGACAACGAGAGGGAAAGAAACTTAGAGGATCGATCTTCCAAGATCAAACAACTTAGGATCAGCTCACGGGTGAGTCATAAAACATCTCGCAAGCTGAGATACAAAGCACACATCTAGAGGAATGGAGTGGAACAGATGACGAGGGTTCACTAGGTAGACAACAATTCCACACCTAAGAGGGTGGTGAACGGTTGTCAATGTAGCGAGAGTTTGAGTTGCCATGATACCACAGCGAGACATTTTAGAGGAAGGTAATTCGTAGATATATCCCCCTAAGTGGCAAAAAGAATTACCTTTGATTCAAGATCATTGAAATCTTTATACCAGCCTAAGGCAATCACAATCGATCATTTGGCGGGGTTCAAAAGAATTGACATATCCGGAATCGAATGGATGATGTGGATTACCTTGTTGAAAACAACGTAAGGGTTGATTTTAGTAATTAGGGAGAAGCTCAACAGTACAGAGTGAGTCCACTGTTGAAAGGGTTATAGCATAACCGAAAAGACTAGGAACAACTCCAGTTAGTGCTGGTGATAATACATAGTGCTTGTGCGTGCTCTCAAGAACTTGAGCATCTCCATATTCATCAAGGTTTTACCAACATCCGTGTCAAGGGTGCTGACAACACAACATACTTCCATGATGAGTAGCGATGGACGATGCAGATGCAAAGGAAGACAACACTTTCTCAGATTTCACCTTAGCGGGGCCAAGGGGACTAAATCTGGATGATCGACCGAGAGACAATTAGCACTCCGCTTCTAATGTTCTCCTTAATGTACTAGCGTATCCCATTCATATATATGGTCTGGTATCTAGAACATCAAGTAAAGGTCGGACTTCGGGAGTACAGAAATCCATAAGGGACAACTAAGGAGTAAATCCTGCAAAATCCCTATGGGGAGGTGGCCAACTTCTTCAATCAAGATACTACAATAATAGGTCTTCCGACAGGGTGTGTTGGCCACGACATCCTCTTTACGGGTTATCAAGAGACCAATATTATAGTTCTTGGGAGATGTTCCAACCATCATATCTGCCTGAGATTCAGATCTGGTTGGCGTCAGAATAATCTAGACTCGTCGAGTCTAGAAAGTAAAATGAAAGTTTGCAACACAAGTCGGCGAGAAGACATTGCGAGCATCGGGTTCGGCCAAAATGCGGGGTGCCTGTTAGTGAGGCCCTTAACGCTTTTGGGGGGTCCTTTGCCCTTTTGGCGTTTTCCCTGACGCAACTTGTTATTCGTCGGTACGTGGCGGCCTATCCTACTTAGGGGAAATTTAAATCCTGGTATGTTGGGGTCTTTCGCAGCATGATTGCCATTGGGGATTTTCGGTGCCCTTCTTTTATCAATGATTTTGGCTCATTATTTGCGACATTGGCTTCCTTGGCGCGGATGTCTGTAGTCCGGATGGCGGGTTTTCCGGGCCGGGCCCTTGGGTTTTGAAGGTATGCAGTTGGCCCGCATTTGGACCATTTTCTTTCGGTGAACCCAATCGGTGTTATTTGGACTAAGCCCTCTCCGCCATTGTCGGTTCAAGAATGCCGTTCCCAATTTCCTTGTCTGGTGGTGGAATCCTGGTCCTTAATTGGTGATCCATGGCGATGATATCCTTGAATTTGGAAGGAGCTGTCCAACAGTAAGCGGTTCATAGTATTTGGAAGAAGGAAATACCACGGACCTTGAGGATTAATGCAAAGGTTCTTGATTACCTAAAGGAACTAGCAAACACTATCAACATGAAGTAAGTAGAGTGAATCTCGGGTTCGAGGACCCGAGTGAATAGAATACCTACTACTAAGTAGCATCACGGATGCTTTGAGAATGAAGGCCGAATCTTCACATTGGGATACAAATCATGGCTAGATTACTAGATGATCCCCTAAGACACCTAGGGTCATAATAATAATTCCAACATATATGTCGAGGCAATAGAATACCTCAACTCACCGATTAGTGTGGTTAACTGGCCCAAAGGAACATCGAACGGAGGAAGGGATTTTGCAAATGCTTCGAGACTATTTAGGAACCTCGAATGACTCAGACTGAGATAACGGCTGTAAATGCTCAAAAAGTTTGGAGACATACTACAAAAATGGTGGCATAGCCACTCGTACACAATATCAAGGTTTCGAGATCAACATTATGAACATACGAAGTAGTAGGAACTTAAGCGAGGCTTAAATCCATCAATCCCATAAGTCTACGGATTAGTAACACGTGATCCTAATAGAAAGAAGAGAAGGCCTAATTCATTAACCCCAGAGGAAAGATAAGATGATTTCGGATCGTAAGGGCATAAGGTATAAGGAGTAAAAAGAGCCTTACGCTCCATCCCACAATCAATTCCTTACATAACTAAAGCATTTCTAGACACAACTTCACCGGTTTGGCTTGGTAATCCTCAGCGGTCAAGCTCGATACCAAACTGTCAGACCCGACTCAATGTCACATCGATCTAGCTCAGAACACCTCATATCACTTTGCGGCCTCACGCACGGTATCCCCACGGTGTCGCCTTACCTTTGCCCGGACCGTTTATGCCTCTTGGCACACGATATGATAGTGTCGCTAGCATCCATATGAAAAGGAGCCCGCTGACATGGCTAGTCGTAAACCCAAAGTGGCACGAGCTTACAGGACAGCATCCATGACCCAAAGATCGAACGTGTCGGTCATCAGCGAATAAGTTCGGGCTGTAGCACTGGCTAGCAGACTCCGAACCGGCTGAAGCGGGCTAACAGACTCCAGTACTCAACGCGTGACATTTCAAGGGAAGGATACGAAGAACGAAGAAGGACACATGCCGCCAGCCTAAGTGTTAGGAGCAAAGAGCAAGCTACCATGGCTCGATGGAAACACTAGGAGACATTTCCAAGAGAGGCTACGAAGATAAACAACTAGATAGTCGGATCCCACACATACCAAGCATTTCAATAACATACACACAATATGCTTGATATGTGCAAATACAACATGGCATCACAACATGACTCTACGACTCAGTATTTATTCATTAGGCTCCGAGGAGCGAGATATTACAAACATGGGTCTCATGACCCAACATTCAGAGCATACAAGTCAAACACAAGCGAAGCTTAACATGTCCGAGTACGGACATCTATAAATGAAAAAGGCTTAGAAGCGACTATCTACCGAGATCTGCCGAGGGCACAAGATCGAGCTGAGGTAACAAGCTAAACGTCGAAGTCACGTGGAACTACTAGCGAGACTCAAGTCTCTCTCGCAAAAAACATAAAATAGGCAAACGTGAGTACAAATGTACCCAAAGCAAGACTTACATCGAACTATCTACATATGCATCATTATCAACAAAGGGGTGGTGGAGTTCAGCAATGAGAAGCCAGCTTTGACTCGGTGGCTATCCTAAACTACGACTGCAAGTAACTCTTCTGAGGTGGCGCACACGAGTCCACATATTCACCAACCATTACACCACTATGGATCCGCTCCGGTCTCCCTACGAGAACGCCATCCATAGCACTCACACTTATCTTGCGTATTTTAGAGTATCCACTTTCACTTGTCTATGAACTGTTATAGGCAACCGAAGTCCTTTACATGGACACGGCTTTTGAATAGATCATATTAACCTGCAGGGTGTACTTCTTCATACATGTTTCCACCACTTAGCGTGCACACACGACATGTGCTCGGCAGACTTCAGCGAAAGCCGGCGTGGGTGTAGACCACGACCTACCTAGACACTCAAGTCTCTAGTCCGGGTTTATCGCCTATTTGGGTTCCATCTATGAGGAGTTCGGCCAAAGTTTCGCTCACAGCCCCAAACGATGTGAACAGGGTTCCGTGACACCAATCGGCGCGCCGGTTTACCCTGCCACGTGCCTACCGCATCACAGCCCACCCCTACGGTCAAGATCTGCGCCAGACGGCCTCCAAAGATACTACAAACACCGAAACTACTTGCAACTCCCGGACAGAGGACAAGGGTGAGTAAGAAGTCGGCGGGGTCATATTTGGGGCCCAATGCATGGTAGTAGCTGAATCATGGATCACAAACAGTAACTCAGTTCCCGAGGACGGCTTCAATGAGACAACCCACCATGTACTCCTACATGGCCTCTCACCGATACCTTTACCAAATCGTGTTCACACTCTTTGCTCACACACGAGAGAACATGTGCACACACCTCGATTCATCCTCGATGAATCGGACCGACTCAACTCTAAGCGAAGAGCAGGGCATGACAAACAAGCATGAATGAGTAGGCACATCGGGGCTCAAACAACTCCTACTCATGCTAGTGGGTTTCATCTATTCTTCGTGGAATGACAGTCATGCAAAGGATAAAGCGGTTCAGCTACGCAGCAAGTAATGATTGAATCGTTGTTGTCCTAATGCAGTAAAATAGAGCAGGAGCAAGAGAGTGGGATTGTATCGGAATGAACAAGGGGGTTTTGCTTGCCTGGCACTTCTGAAGATAATATAGTTCTTCATCGGTGTCATCGAACTCGTCGTCGGAACCACGTCTATCGAGAGGGGACAAACACCGGCAACTGAGAAAGAACACAATCAATGCAATGCTACAACATGATGCATGATCATGACATGGCAATATGCTGTGATTTGAGCTAATGCATCTAGCTATGATTTAAATGAAGTTGGTTTGAATACATGATCCAAATTCAAACTCCATATATGATTATTTAAATGTCATTTATTTGTTTTGTCCAAAACAGAGGACAAACATTGTTCAAACATGCATGAAAATGGTACAGATGGATTCCTTGAATTTTTCTGATAATTTTTCATATGTAATTTATTTGATTTGGAGCTACGTTGATTTTATATGAATTTTAGAAGTTTTGGTTATTTTTACTCGAATTTCTGTTTAAATTTAAATCCGTAAAATAAATAATGGCGTCGACCGACGTCGCCGTGACGTCGGCAGGTCAAAGGCGCTGACCAGGTCAAACTGGCGTGTGGGGTCCGGCGTGTCAGTGTCACTGCTAATTAACGGAGTTAATTAGTGCTAAGTTAAATGTTAACCTAGGTTAATTAGGGCATGGGCCCGCATGTCAGTGACTTTAGCTGGCTAACTAAAAGTTAATTAGCACTAAACTAGATTAGCAGGGCTTGGGCCCACTTGTCAATGACTCAGAGGAGTCAACCCGGGCCCACCCAGTCCACGTCAGGGGTCAAACCCGCCGGCGTCTAGCCGCCGGCGAGTCCAGACGCGGCGGAGCGGCGCGGGATTCGCCTACAGGGCGCCGTTTGGCGCGCGGAGCATAGCTACGGGATGCGGACGCTCGTCCGCATCCAACCGTGGTGGTGGCGCGGCCGGGGAGTGGCCGGAGTGGCGCCGGCGACGACCTTGGCGGTCGCCGGGGTTCGGCCGAGGTCGGACACGACGCTAGGGGGCACGGCGAGGTGCGTGGAGTGGGGTTCTGGGCTCCTGCGGGTGCGGTGAGGACGGTGGTGTGCTCGGAGTCGAGCCAACGTGGCTGTGGCCACGACGGCAACGTGGTGGCGGCGGCGGGTGCGGCCGAGCTCGGTGTGGTCGCTGTGGTGCTCAAGAAGGCAAACGGAGAGGGGGAGAAAGGGCAGGGGCTCACGGCGGTTGCGACGAGGCGAACGGAGAGCTCGGGGAAGCGTCGGGGCAAACGCGGCGGCGATGGCGATCTCGGCGGACCGAGGTTGAAGAAGACGGCGTGGCCGGCGTTCGAGGGCGTCCGGCGTCGAGTGAGTCGACGGGGAGGACGAGGGCGTCGAGGCGGAGACCATGGACACGTCGGCGAGGCGAGGGGTGGGCGATGGCCGCGGTGGCAGCGAGCGCGGCGGCGACGGTGGCGCTCGGGTTCGGCGAGAGAGAGGAAGCAGAAGGGAGAAGGGCCTCGGGGATGAGTGAGAGGGGTCGGGGGGGTGGCGTGGCGGTGCGGGGGACGTCCAGGAGAAGGAGGAGGCAGCCAGGCAGGGTGGAGGTGGCCGGGGCGCGTGCCGGCGCGCTGCCGCCACGCGCTCGTCCTCCTGGCAGAGGAGGAAGGCGACAGGGGAGTTGGCGGTGGCGGGCTGGGCTGGCTTTGCCCAACTGGGCTGCTCTGAGGATAAAGCGGAGTGGGCTGGCCGTAAGTGGCCAGGTAGTTTCTCGTTTCCTTTTATTTCAGTTTTTCTATTTTGTTCTGTTTTGTTTTGGTTTAGTAAAAATACTAAACCATTTTATAAAATCCTGAAAATAATTATGTGGCTAGAACTAAAGTATACCAAACCACATAAAATGTTCCAGAATTATTGGACATATATTAATTATATATCAAATATATATCCAATGCAAATAGTTATTGAATTTATTTCAAAGGCCCAAAATAATTAACTCTGAGATACCAAAAATATTGTTTTGAGTTTTACCTCTTTGCAATATTTTCAGGGACTAAGAGGAACATTTTCTTGGACTTCTTTGAGAAGATTTTAATGTTGATCATTTTTAGAAGGTTTTTGAGGCTTTGAAAATCCCTCAATTCAAATTTCATTTGAATTAAAACATGATGCACACATGAGGGTCTAACCTAGTGCATAACAGAACCAGGGATGTGACATCGGGATCCGGAGAGGAGTCCGGCACATTGGAGTCACGAGCTTCACAAGGTACAGGCTTAGTATTCGGCTCCATCGCCGTAGAGGTAGCAGCCCCCAAGGCGGTGTCCAGCCACCCATCCTCGATCGGCGCAGTCCGCTCCGAGCTAAGGGTCGGAGCGGACTCTTGTGCGGCCTCCAGGGCACTGTTTGGCAGCAGAGCTAAATCATGCCCATCATGACAAGCGGTCTGCGGCTCGGTGTGGCTCGAATCCGTCGAAGATCAAGTCTCCGCGGATGTCAGCCGTATAGTTCAAACTTCGAAATCTGACCTGATGGCCAGGGGCGTAGTTTTCGATCTGCTCCAGATGGCCAAGTGAATTGGCCCGCAGTGCAAAGCCGCCGAATACGAAGATCTGTCCAGGGAGAAAAGTCTCACCCTGGACTGTGTTGTTGTTGATGATCGAAGGAGCCATCGGGCCTATAGGTGATGACACAGAGGAACTCTCAATGAAAGCACCAATGTCGGTGTCAAAACCGGCGGATCTCGGGTAGGGGGCCTCGAACTGTGCGTCTAGGCGGTTGGTAACAGGAGACAAGGGACATGATGTTTTTACCCAGGTTCGGGCCCTCTCGGTGGAGGTAAAACCCTACTCTTGCTTGATTAATATTGATGATATGGGTAGTACAAGAGTGGATCTACCACGAGATCAAGGAGGCTAAACCCTAGAAGCTATCCTATGACATGATTGTTGTTCGTCCTACGGACTAAAACCCTCCGGTTTATATAGACACCGGAGAGGGCTAGGGTTACACAGAGTCGGTTACAATGGTCGGAGATCTACATATCCGTATCGCCAAGCTTGCCTTCCACGCCAAGGAAAGTCCCATCCGGACACGGGACGAAGTCTTCAATCTTGTATCTTCATAGTCTTGGAGTCCGGCCAAAGATGATAGTTTGGCTATCCGGACACCCCCTAGTCCAGGACTCCCTCACTAACCATAGACATATGTTGTCATTTGATAAACAGGATCACATCAGTAAGAGAATGATGTGATGGACATGACCCATCCGTTAGCTTAGAATTATGATCGTGTTAGTTTCATTGCTACTGCTTTCTTCATAACTTATACAAGTTCCTCGGACTATGAGATTATGCAACTCCCTAATAACGGAGGAACACTTTGTGCGCTACCAAAAGTCACAACGTAAAAGGGTGATTATAAAGGTGCTCTACAGGTGTCTCCAAAGGTGTTTGTTGGGTTGGCATAGATCGAGATTAGGATTTGTCACTCCGTGTTCCAGAGAGATAAGGTATCTCTGGGCCCTCTCAGTGATACTCATCACTATAAGCCTTGCAAGCATTTTGACTAATGAGTTAGTTGCGGAATGAAGTATTACAGAATGTGTAAAGAGACTTGCCGGTAATGAGATTGAACTAGGTATTGAGATACCGACGATCGAATCTCGGGCAAGTAACATACAGATGACAAAGGGAAAAACATATGTTGTTTTGCGGTTTGACCGATAAAGATCTTCGTAGAATATGTAGGAACCAATGTGAGCATCCTGGTTCTGCTATTGGTTATTGATCGGAGACGTGTCTCAGTCATGTCTACATAGTTCTTGAACCCATAGGGTTCGCACGCTTAACGTTCGATGACAATTGGTATTATGAGTTTATGTGATATGATGTACCGAAGGTTGTTTGGAATCCCAGATATGATCACGGACATGACAAGGGTCTCGAAATGGTCGAGACAAAAAGATTGATATATTGGACGACTATGTTCGGACACCAGAAGTGTTCCGGAGAAGTTTCGGATAAAACCGGAGTGCCGGAGGGTTATCGGAACCCCCGGGGGAACTAATGGGCCTTGATGGGCCCTAGTGGAGAGAGAGTGGGGCCATCCAGGGCAGGCCACGCGCCCCCTCCCCTTGAGTACGAATAGGACAAGGAAGGGGGGGCTCCCCCCTTTCTTCCCCCTCTCCCTCTCCTTCCACTGCAAAAAAAAGACACATCCGTGACATTTTGGGCCGAACAATTTTTTTTGTCTTACATATGACACTTCTATGACGATAATTGTGACAAAACCCGGTATCATCATAGATGTGGTGGGCTCCTACTTCTATGACAAAAAATCATGATAGAAAATGGGCTTTTCATCCTGGGCGGGCCGGAGACGCAGCTGCATGATATTCTTTGGGCCGTCCATGACGGAAAAAACCATGGTAGAAGCGAGGGGGAGGAAAATTTCGGGGAGTTGCCGGTTACGGTGGGAGGTCGGGGGCCGAGCGATGCGCGTTTCTCTTGTACACGTGCTAGGCGTTGGCTCTAACTAAACCCGAGCGAGGCGTTGGGCTCTAACTGAACCCGAGCGATTGCACTGCAGGCTACGCGTTACTGAACCAGAGCGATCGATCGATGGCTGTTAATCGAACCGGTGGAGCGATTCTTCGCTATTACGCTAATCAAGCCGATCGATGCTGCCTCAGGATGAACAATGAGCGTTGGGGGGGGGGGGTTTGGATGAGGAGCGGTGGCGTTGCCTCTGGATGAACAGGACCCCGTGGTGTGGAGGGCTGGATGAACAGTAGACGATGGAGGGGTGGGCGTGGAGGGGTTGTTGAACATGACCCCGTGGTGTGGAGGGCTAGATGAACAGTTGACGGTGGAGGGATGGATGAACAATAGACGGTGGAGGGGTGGTTGAACAGTAGCCGGTGGAGTAGCATGCAGTGGAGGCTGGATGAACAGGAGCCCGTGGAGGCTGGAGGAGGTCGACGGTAGCCCGTGGAGGCTGGAAGAGGTCGACAGTGGAGATGAACAGTACCCGTGGAGTCCTTTTTGCGGTATGCCACACCCTCTCGATGAACAGGACCCCGTTTTGCCGTGAAGGCCCAACACAAGTCCGTTTGTCCGCTTTTGCGGTATGCCACACCCTCCCGATCAACAGACCCCGTTTAGACCATAGGAGGTCAGTTGCCTCCGTTTTGCGGTATGCCACACCCCTCCCGATCAACAGGACCCCCGTTTCAACCGTAGGAGGTCCCTTTCCTCCATTTTGCGGTACGCCACACCCCTCCCGATCAACAGGACCCTGTTCTGAACGTAGGAGGTCCGTTTCCTCCGTTGTGCGGTACGCCAGGCCTCGTTTCCATCGCCTGTTCAGTCCAAGCCCTCCCGATGAACACGACCACGCATTCCGTTCCGACCCAGCCGATTGGCTCCCACGCGTTCTGTTGCCTCCCGATGAACACGACGCATTCCGTTGCCTCCCCATGAACACGACGCATTTCGTTGCCTCCCCATGAACATGATGAAGATGTTGTTTCTTTGTTCGGACCCAGCCATGTACACAAGCCCTGGCCGTACGTATGCGCGAGTAGGCGTTCGAGACCCTGTCCGTATGTACGTACGTGGCCGTATTTTCTTTCTTGCACCCTCGCCATGCGACGCGTGTACATGCTACGTCGGCGCCTCTACTACGACATGTGCGGCGCCTCTACATCGACCAGTATGTACGTACAGTTCGCGACCAGAATGACAATGCTACGTATGCTTCGACCAGGTGGGTCCCGACTGTCAGGCACTTCCTTGCCTGCGAAGATGTAGCTGGTGGGTCCCAGCAGTCAGGGGGCAAATCGTTTTCTTTTGTTTTTTTTGCCCAGACGCACTTTCTTGCGTGCGAAGATGTAGCTGGTGGGTCCCAGCAGTCAGGGGGGCGAATCTTTTTTTGCCCGAACGCACTTCCTTGCGTGTGAAGATGTAGCTGGTGGTTCCTAGCAGTCAGGGGGCGAATCGTTTTTTTTGGACTCACTTCCTTGCGTGCGAAGATGTAGCTGGTGGGTCCCAGCAGACAGGGGGACGTTTTTTTCGCAAAATAACGGTGGCCCGTCCGGTTGGTCCCCGCTGTCAGGTGGAGGAATAATTATTTTGCGCAAAATAAGGAGGCACTTCCTTGCTGTGGCCGTGGACCCAGCTGTCAGCCTCTCCACGTATAGTCCACGTCCGATGGAAGCCATTCCTTGACCACGTTGACCACACCACACCGAGAGCACCAGGGCGGTGGACGACGGCGAGTCCTAGGAAGGGGACGACGCGGAGCCGGGCAAGACGCGGCAGTGAATGCCCACGCATAGAGGAGTATGAGAGTTCACTTGTTTGGCTGCGGTGTGAGGCTGCCGTCGCCGCAGAATAACAGGGGGTGTGGGAGCGTAGAGGGATGGCCTGGCTAGCGGTGGGAGTAGTAGGGGGCGGTGAGGCCTCCGTGGAATCACAACCGGCCACGGCCGGCAGGAGCAGGCGGCACGACCTGCGTTGCTTTGGTATTTGGAGCAAGAAGACCAGAGGTTGAAGAAGCACTACGGCCGTTGGATGGACATCGTCACGTTCATTGGAGCTAGAATCATTCATATATTGACTAAAGTTGACAAAGGCCTCCGCCCGATCAACTTAGTAGGCCCATAAGTCAGCCTCCCACCAAGGTTGGTCGATTAGTAGGGGGTATTCATTTTTTGTGCGTAATAAGGAGTCACTTCGGTGGGTCCGAAGTGGCAATGGGGAACGTTTTTTGCGAAATATTGTGGCCCGTCTGTGGGTCCCAGTCGTGGGGAAACGTTTTTTGTGAAATCTTGGTGGCCCGTCCGATGGGTCCTCGCTGTCGTGGAGGAATAATTATTTTCAGCGTAATAAGGAGGCACTTCCTTGCGGCTGCCGTGGACCGGTTGTCGGCCTCCACATACAATACTCTTCCGATGGAAGTCGGTCTTTGAACACATTGACCACGCCGCGCCGAGAGCACCACGGCGGTGGACGATGGCGAGGCCTAGGAAGGGGATGACGCGGAGCCGGGGAAGACACGGCGGTGGAAGCTCACGCTTGAGAGGAGTACGAGGGTTCACCAGTTCGGCTGCGGTGTGAGGCTGTCGGCGCCGCAGAATAACAGGGGGTGTGGGTGAGTAGAGGGATGCCCTGGCCAGTGATGGGAGTAGTAGGGGGCGCTGAGGCCTGCGCGGCAGCACAGCCGGCCACGCGAGGCGGGAGGCGGTCCCGCCGGCGCTGCTTTGGCGGCTGGAGCAAGAAGATCAGAGATTGAAGAAACACGACAGCCGTTGGATTGACATCCAAAGGTTACGTCTGCTAGAATCGTTTGTTGACGTAGTATATAATAACTAAAAAAATCTTGCATACGCGTCAACTAAACAGGCCCACAAATCAGACCACTCCCTCTTTTTTAATAATTTATATATAGCTCATGGCAACTTCTTATGCAATTTATTGCAGTCTTTTTTTGGTTGTCCGGGGCCAATTTCGCATATTTCTGTGGGTTCCAAACTATTTTTAATACCGAAATGTCGAGCTAGATTTAAAGTACGTTGAAGATATATTTAAATTAGTTTAATGCCCAGTGAAATAGGAATCTAAAAATGTGAAAAAAATTAGAAATTATAAAGCAATTGCCAATTTGTCATCCGTTTTTATATTTACAACCCATTTGCAGGCGTCTTGAAAGAGTTGCATCCCATCAGGGCGTAGAAAAATAAGTAGGCCTGCATTGGGTATTCTTCAGAAAAAATAAACTGGGCTCATTTTCACAAAGTAAAAATAGCTGGGCTGGTCACATGGTGAACATAAATTATAAGCCTGGGCTAGATGGGCCACAGCCCAGTTCAAACCCTGCTCCATGTCAACAATACCAAACAAAAAAAATACTGCTCGAGTAGCTACGTCCCACGTGTCAGCCGATCTTGTGCTGTTCTCTTGTCTATTGACTATATACGCTCACAATGTCGTGGGTCCCAGATGTCAGTAAAACACTAGGAGGAAGCATTTTATTTTTCCATACGCTGACGTGGTGGGCCCCTACTGTCATCCTCTCCATGTACTTCTGCCGATTCCTGTTGTTTGTTGACCATGTTGACAACGCGAGAGGGCGGGGCGGCGAGGCACCAAAGCGCGGAGGACGTCGGCGTTAACGATTTAGGAGACGGTGGGGCGGCGATGCGTGCGCTGAGGCGCAGCCATCTGTGGGAGGCGAAAGCAGGCGGCCCCGCCGGCGCTGGTTTGGTTTTGGTGGCTGGAGGAAGACAGGACTGAAGAAACATGACAGGCTGTAAAAGCAGCAGGAGTACTTAACAACTTTAACTGAAACCAACAGGGGCACTTAAGAACCAAAGCTGAAAGCAGTATGAGTACTTATACAGGTTCAACCGTACAAAGCACGCCTCGAACAGTGCTACTTTGCCTACAGTTAACCTAGGGTGAGGCCGCCATGCCCCAGGACCACTACTAGGGAAAAGCCTAGCAGCAGCGCGGGTTTGGGCCCTCTCAGTAGCGCGGGTACCAGCGCTACTAATAAGGCGCTACAGCTAACGTATAGCAGTAGCGCGTGTTGACACACGCTACTGCTACACATGAATAGCTGCAGCGCTGTTTAGAAAAGAACGCCATCTTGGTATTATCTGCAGCGCGTTTTGGTGTAAGCGCCATCGTAAGTAAGTCGGCCATCGCTAAATCCCCTCGCTACTACTAGTTTTATTAGTTTTTTTCCCTGCAGATTTGTTTTTTATTTGTTTTGCATTTGAATAGGCTTTATACAATAATCTTTAGCATATAACCCACATACAAATGTAATCATAGCATATACATACAATTAGTCTCATCAAATCATGTCATCATCATAATCATCATCCAACACAAAGTGGTCTCTCGTCATCAATCTCGAAAATAGCAATACAAGTCTCGATTACTTGCAAATACATCGTCATCCATCTAAAGAATGATATACATGAGAATAGCTATCACTTTGAGTACATGAGTTCGTATCCCTCTCTCGCATTAGCGTGAACCTAAACTAAGTATGCGTGGTCGCCGAAACCGAAAACCGTACACTGGCCTCGACACTCCGCCACTTGTCGATATATATACTCTGGCGTAGCACTTCTTCGCCATTTATGATCTATGCACCTGCATCGTCACATGAGTCGATGATATGCAACATATATAGTTGAGCAACACAAAGAGACAGACTTGGCAAAAATAGAAACAATATATCATAAGCATAAATAACAAAGTTCATCGTACCCAAATGACCTAACTAGAGTGATTTTCGCTAGTCGAGGAGGACGGTTTAATTACATCACAAATAAAGTTTCACCGTGCATAACTCAAAGTTTTGTCATAAAAGAAACTATGGACTAAACGAACACATTGTCATATATCGACAATCACTCCATCATGTCGTGCCATCCATCCAAGTCAGGGAGATAGTCATCGAGCTTTGTGAAAGGCTTCATGTCGAGACGCTGAGAGGCTATCCATGTTCGGACGTCTTCCGCCGACATTTGTCCTTACGCATGGAACATCCTGTTTTCCGACGACCTCATTCATGATGATTTGGGCAAGTTCGCTGGATGTTATAGAACTCAGCTCGAAGTCGATAATCCTCGATATCTCCTCCGTCCTTTGCCCATTGCAGAATATGGGCATCGCTAGATCTAGGTGCCATGTGAAGGTTACGGTGATCCCGTCGGTACTCCAAAGCATGTGGTGTAGGACATAGAATCCATCATTAAGAGAATCGTTAGGTTCTTTGCATGCAGCGAAGTCGGTCTTATGGCTGAAGGCGTGCCTGCCGCCCTTTTCTTCTTGTCCCTAACATCTCCACCCCTTGCTTGGTAGTAAAACATAGCATCGAGAACATCTTTGATGTGGGTGTAATCCTTTTGTGAATGTTCTTGACGAGTCCAAGTAAAGCGTGGGAGAATCGGGGTAGAGGATGATGAGGACGGCGCGCCATATGCCAAGCAAAATAAGTACACCTCAAATTAATTAGCCTCCACCGTGCAAATGAATTATTGAAATCGAAGGATAGCAGCGCGGATGACTTACACGGATGATAAGGCACGAGAATCGCCTCCTTGTCCTTATTGGCGAGCATGAAAGCGGCGATGTAATCCCTCGGCGTATTCACGATGCTGTGCACAGACTCCCAAGAAGGCCTCGTGCATGTAGTATGGGTCAGCGACACAGATATGAGCTATCTGCTCAACCCCAATGATGTAGCTCATGTGCAAGGCATAAAGGCGGACAAAAGTAAAATCCAGCTTCTTCACGTGAAACATGTCGAATATGTAATCGAATCGGAGGAAGAACTTATCCGCGGGGAAGCCCTTGACGTACGACATTTGCTGCGGAACATTAACCACGTAGAGTGGGTATCCTGGATCTTTCAAGGCGATGAGGCCTTTCTCTACCCGCAGCACATCGTCATGAAGTCTCCTTAGATCGCCGAATCTGGCCCGTAGCGCTGTTTCAGGTAGGATTGGTTTACCGGGGATATGCCATTTATCCGCATCGGGGATATCTACACGGTCCCGAAGCCGAGGCTCTTTGGCGGCTGGATTATAGAATCAGCTTTTTGCCTTTCCTCGCTCTCTTCCTAGGCTTCTTTACCACGGATGGTCGTCAATAACACGTTGAGGCGGTAATTGAGGCACCGACTCATGATGCTCAAACCACGAGGAGGCGCCGATATAGACATCTTGTTCAGCGCCATCGTCATCCTCATCCTCATCCATGGCGGCGTCATCAGCCTCTAATGGAGCCACCTGCTTACCCGTCCGCTATCACCCAACCCGACACCGGCGCTAATTGGGTGCGTGGGGTGTTGATGTTCATACCTTCTTTGAGGCTGCGTGCTCGTGGGTGTGCTCCGGCCGCCTCGAACGAAGCAGACTCTTTGGCCACAACAGACCCACCCATTGCAACAATCACCAAGCCGCCGCGAGGTCTCGTCGTCATCGCCCACTAGTATTAGAGGAGGCAGATTCTCGTGGCCCGGTTTGACATCGCCACGGAAACCTTGAAGACGTTCGGGGTCGACCGGCTGTGGAACAATGGTTCCTTCGCTCCATTATCGTCCCCTTCCCCACGTCCACCTTACGTTCGCCGATGGTGTACAATATGGTGCACGGGTTTCGTCGGCCGCAAATAAAAGTCTGCGACGTGAGACATCGAAGGCAGCGAAAATGGTAGATTATACATTTATATTGAAGGGGCGGTGTGGAAGATACCGTGAGGGCGTCGAGCTCAGCTAAAGAGGAGGCACCACCGAAAGCACGTCCGGTGCGGCGGCTGGTGCTTGGGGAGCAGTCTTGAGGGAGCAGTGCGGGAGCAAGTCACGGGAGCAGTCGCGGGAGCAAGTGCGGAGCCGGTGCGGGAGCATGTGCTGCCAAGAAGTCAGCAAGGGAAAGTCCTCTGCATTTTTTGGATTTTCCTTGTCCAAGTGTGAACGCCCGTCACCAAGGAAGTAGATATATCTGCAATCGCTTGTTTTGCGGCAGCTATCGCGATTCATCGTATCGAGATGATTTCTTCTCAACCGCAATCTCAACCTTCTTGTCGATGCTTTCTTGATTAACCTCCGTCTTTCCTTTCTCTCCTCCGTGGCCTCACGGTAGTACTTCTTCCACGTGGCGCCGTCTCCGACACCGCACGTGTCCATCTGACGGTCGAGTATCCACGGTTGTCGTTTCAATATGTTCAACGCCGGTTGAATTTAGTGTCCCACAGGCCTCGCCAATGCCTCGCACGGCGAGTCGCTTTCGGCCGCAATCCGGCGTTTCTCTCTGCAAAAGGCACAAGGATCGTTTACAAATATGACTAACGTGTGCGGTCGAATTGATCGAAACTAAAATTACCAGTAGTCTCATGAACTCCGTAATGACCGGTGTTCTCTCATAAACCTTCTTGATGGGTCCCAGCGGTGGCGGGCCCTCGGGGCGTCACGCTCTGCGGGACGGTGAAATCCGCCAAAGTGCAGGATGCCCAGACTTCATGACTTCGCATCCTCCTTGGCCCATTTGGACCTCTTTCCGCCGTAACCACGGCTTCCGAGTGGTGGGTCCCAATGTTCCTCTTTGAAGCCCCTTCATGTAGTTAGACTTTTCTTTGGCAGCTTCGCCTCGCAAGCCTCCTTGAATATTTGAAACTGCTCTTCCGTGATTGTCGGACTTTCCTTTACAATCTCGGAGTAGGGTTCCCGTTGTTGATCTTTGCTTTCACTCGATTTTTCCAGCGGCCAACGCGTTGCTAAACTTGGTCATGGCGTGTTTGTTTATCTTCTTCATTGCGGGTCATTATGCGGATCTTCATAATCCTTCTCATTCCGCCCGGAACAAGAATATCTGGTGAAGTTTCTTTAGGAGGAGCTCCTCATATTTTCTATCTTCTTTAGATTCTCATCGTTGATGGTGGCGGTTGTCCGTATGATGCAGCCTATTTGATTGCCGTAGCACGCGTGGCGCTTCCTCGGCGCCTTTGGCTCAAAATTGCCGTTGTCCACCTCCGTGACCACCAGTCTAGTAGTCTGAGTTTGTTAGGAACCCGTTGCCTCTTCGCTTTCGGTGCTACACCGAATCCGCTCCCCGAGGTAGCACCGGTCTCAGCGCCGGTCTCGATGCCGGTCTGAATCTCAGCGCCGGTGTCAGTCTCAGCACCGGTCTGCATATCGGTCTCAAGACCGGTCTCGTGTCGGTCTCGATCCCGATGCGGGCCCAGCAACAACATCTGCTGATCGTCGGTAAAGTTAAAAATTCGTATGCCGCCCGGTGAGCGCCGCCGCAATCACCGTAACCCTGTCCTTCATCGTTGCTAGCCATGTTTCCGATGATTAAATCTAGTCAATTAATTCTAGACCTAATAAAATGAATAATGACATAAAAAAGGACTATTGTTTTGCAGGAATGTTGACTCCTTCTTGGTGCGGCAAATCCCGGGCACTCGATATGTCCTAGTTTGTAGCACAAGTCATGCCGAAATTCACGGAAATTTCGCATGACCTTTACTAAAAGTGGACAAATCGAGAACCTGAAATTTGCCGGAACAGAAATAAATCAACATCCGGCAAAACATAGGCCACTCAGCATCATTCCCTGGAAACAACAAAGCCACCACTTGGGCACAATCGAACAACTTCAATGAAAAGATATAACATGACCACTTCAATGAAAAATAAAATTTGCCTAAATTCTTTTCCTTGAAAAATAGTGGTCTTTTGAAAAATCAAAAACCTTTGCCAATCTACTTAACCTAGCTTCTTAATCCAAGGAACCTAATTAACCTACCTATTTAACCTACTTAGTTAATCTAGTTTACCTAGATAATTAACCCTAATTAAACTAGTTAACGTAGCTAGTTCTCTGTCAAAGCCTAAAATAAATTTTTGCACTAATTAACATGGATAATTAACCTAATTAAACTAGTTAACCTGACTAGTTCTCTGTCAAAGCCCTAACTAAGTTTTTGCACTAACCTAGATAATTAACCTAATTAAAATAGTTAACCTAACTACTTCTCTGTCAATGCCCTAACTAAATTTTTGCCCTAAAACCTAGATAATTAACCTAATTAAAACTAGCTAACCTATGCATGAGAGAGAGAGGAGGGTGGGGCTTACAGATGATGGCTCGGTGGTGGCGACGGAGGCGGTGTGGTGGCGAGGGCAGGGCGTCTCCGGTGGCGAGGGAGGCGAGGCGTCTCCGTGACGGCGAAGAAGGTGGCGTCGACGGCGGCTCCGGTGGCGTTGACGAGGCCGAGCGGCTCCGTGGCGTTGGGGGCGGCTCCGGTGTTGTCGACGGCGCACGGCTCTGGTGCGCGTCGTCGGCGGCGGCGAAGTGTGGGGCGACGAATCGGGGAGACGGCGCGCTGCGGGGTGGGTTTGAGGGATTTGGGGAAGTGGTGGCGGGGAAGCGGTTTTTGGCTAAGTCAAACTTAGCGGTAGCGCGTTTAGAAAAGCGCTATAGCTAAGTTAGCTACAGCGCTTTCCACAAAACGCGCTGCTGCTATAGCTAATTTCCTATTCTGTTTCTATAGCGGGGGTCTAGGGCACACGCTGCAGCTACGTTAGCTATAGCGCCTCTTACAAACAAACGCTGCTGCTATGCCTTCCTCCGATTTTTCACTTTTTCGTTTATTTTGCTTTACATTTTATTTTTCCCTTTCTCCTTTTTCCCTTTCTTTCATTTTCATTTAAATTTCTCTTTGTTTATCATCTTATTTTATTTCCGTTAGTAGTAGCGCTCTTCCCTGAAAACGCTGCTAATCGTGTTTCTAGCGAGAGCAGCGCTTCTCTTAAGCTCACTACTGCTGTCGTAGCCTAGCATTCTACCAATGGGAATATTAGTAGTAGCGCTTTTTTTCAACAGCGCCATCGCTAAGTTTGTGTCTCAGAGTACGGTTTTTAATAGCTCACATCGCTAAATAGCACTAGCGCAGTTTTTTGAACCGCGCTGCTGCTAAGATTCTGTGTATAGCCTTTTCCCTAGTAGTGGACAAGGACCAGGCGCCACCCCGCGCATCCACAACCTTCTAAAAGCGGCTTCATCTCGCAACGTGGTCAATAAACAGGATATTCGCTTTAGAGCCATGGAAAAGCATGAACATAATCTTCTGTCCTATTCTTCAAGATGGACAGACCTTCATTATTTGAGACCACCCACGAATAAGTATCTTTTCACCTCCAAGGGGAATTGAGTAGGTCGACATAAACATCATGTTGTGACCAAGCGCAAGTCTGACCCGACCATGGTCAGGCATCTGTATAGGAACAATAGAACTTGGCAGTTCCTGTTTCAAGAAGATCACAGTTGTAAAACTGTGTATAAGCAATAGTTTATGAACAACATATATAACAGAAAACAGCTCGTACCATAACTTTCTCGACACAGTTGGACCTCTTCAACGAGTGCAGCAGTGGCACACATATCCCACGTGGCCTTCCACCATTGAAACGTCCCACAAGGACCTCAAGACGATCAATAAAGTGTAGGAACTTGTGGATGTCGATCCAGTCAAATTCAGTGCCATTAGTAAGACCCGAGTTATTACAGAGTAACAAACGAGCAGACTGCTTAACTCTGAAAAAACCTACACGTGCCACCAATTATAAGAAAATATTAGTTAGAAGTAGCATCTTCATGAGAGATTCGTTGCTACTTCTAAAGTTAAATTGTGATTAATTTGACAGAATAGGTGGATTAAGAAGTAATCGAGGCAAGAAGCAAGAACCAAATACAAAACTAACATGGATGAACAATTGGAACGACGTCGGGGTGGAAGATCGCAGTGAAGATGAGACCAGGTTCTGCTATTTCCATCAACATTCGTGCGCCAACTTTCAGTCCATAACACTTGAGAAAGTTTATCCAAGTTTGGCCATAAAAAAAGAAGCGATCTTCTTGGTTCATGAACCCAACTCGGAAGTAATATCCATGGATTGTCTTCACTATGACCATTAAACTAGTGTATTCAGTTATGGCAAGGCCGAGCATCTTGAGTACATGTGTTCTGGCAGAGTAAATAATACACTGCAGGAAAAATAATATGAGAACACAACATGTTCAAAAAACACCCACCCGCCCGGATAGAGAAGAGGATTCTAGGAACATACTGTGCGTGTTTCAAAATGCTGTGGTAGGATGAGAAGGAACAAGTGTGGAGTCTCGCCGTGGGCGCAAAAATCTGTAGGGTACTCACACTTTGGGCACTGCAACTAAAACACACTAGATTCAGTATGAAGAAAAATGCATCAACGGCGGCGGCTGCCATCCTAGGATTACCTGCGACCAAGGGACTTGGATTTATCGGGGATAGATGAAGAATTCGTACCTGGTTCTCCATGAGAAAACCCTATGCAATCACCGAGCGGGGGTTTTCTCTGAACAAGCAGACAAGGGAGAAGGGGATTCAGGCCTAGTGAAATATTGTCGCTTCGTCCGTCCAGCTTACTGCTAAAGCTGGAAAGGGGGGGGTTGTGATTTGACGGCTCATTGGGCATTACTGCGGCGCTATGACCGGGGTGTGTCTACCGTGAAGTTGTGCACTCTAATTTGTGCATATGGCACGTGGTCCCCGTTGCCGGTTGCCCCACATATCAACGAAAGGAAGTAGAAAGACAGGAGTAACTAGTTACACATAAATATATTTTTTGACAAAGAGATACTCCCTCTGTAAAGAAATATACAAATCTTTTATATCAGAGGCTCACCTTGCCGAGAAATATAGTCCCTCTGCAACGCACGGGCATTATGGGGGTCCAGCTTCTTTTTATGGGGGTTCAGCTGAGAATATAATACTCAGATAGGCTCACGGTTCTGGACTTTGGGCCGCAGGCCGACCCTGCATGTTTGGGGGCCCATGTGTTCTACCTCAGCGCTTTTCATATTACAAGCGATCGGATGCTAGGCTGGTTTTAGATCTTTGTTGCAAAGGCGAATACACAAAATTGAATAAAGCACGACATTTGTTGGAATGAAATCGAGCAGCAGTTCCTAACCAGCAATCAGAGTTGCAATTCTATCAACGATATACCATGTGATAAATAATACTGTCGTACTACTTATACACACAGGACACTTGTTTCACCGTGCTAGATTATTACATAAAAATCTCTCGGAGGATAGATCAGTTCGGTAGTTGCGTGCTGCTACTGAAGAATTTCGAAGTTGATTTGGACCAGCTCTCCTTGCGAAGAAAGTTCGATTTTGACATCATCCCCTACCGCAAGATATGATTTAGATTTGAACCTTGACCATCCTTTAGCATGAATGATCATGCGACCATCCTTTGTACTTACGGTATATTGAGCAGGTTCATTCACACCAAGGTTGCGCATGGTAAGAGAAACTTGGCCGCAGTCGCCCGGATTGTTGAACGACTCCCTCGTTGCTCTAGGAATTCTCTGTTTGCAAACAAGAAGACATACCCAAATAGTTAGATCAACACAGTGAATCATGTGAAACAACATGGAAAGAAAAAAGAACGAAGCACTTGGGCGGCTAATGCTTACCAAGAAGGTGGACATGTCGGTTTTTGTAAGGACTTTGGTATATGAAGTGCGAACTGCAGCCCAGTCTATTGCCAGTGCAACTGCACGTGCCGGACCAAATGCAAGTGCAAATGTTGGTGCAGGTGCCGAAGCCGCTGCTGCTGCCGGAGATGGTGCTCCTTGTAGAGCTGGTGCCGGTGTCGATGCCCGATTCTCCGGTAGATCAGACTGATCCGCTGACGCGGTCGGTGTCCAATCCTCAGCTAGATCAGACTGAGCTGCTGCCACTGTCAGCGCTAGAGCAACTGCCGGTGCTCGATCTGTGTGAGACAGCGGCGATCGTGTCTGGTCTGCTATGATCAGCTTTCTAACTTGACTAGGATCCGTGACCGTGATCCAGTTTTTTCTTCATTTCTTTTAAACGCGAGAAGGACTAATTGTGGCGTTTTTGTTAAACCAAACTGCAGTTCATCATAGGGATTCAGCTTGTACTCAGACAACAGACTGATCCAATTTTTTCCAGTAATATAAGTGATGGACAGTGCCTTTGTTACTGACACGACATAAGAAGTGAAGCCTGCAAAAATAGCCATCGTAGTGCAAACCAAACAGTTTATTCTGTGATGAATGTCACATGGCAAAACCTGCATCGTAAAATTGCAGGAATAGAAAGAAAACATGACATTAAATCATTAAGATTTAGATAGTAAGTCAATAAAATTTACTTGATGTGACATGAGTGAATCCTAACCAGGAAATCACTATGTTGAAGTACTAAACAGAAGATTGATCGTCCAACTACGCGTGGCATGCAGAGGCCCTGCCTACTCCCACAAGCAGGACAGTCCAAAGGTCGTGACAAATCATATGGACCGAACATCCATGGGACTGGAAATCCTGGTGGGTGCGATAAACCCTGCAGTGCATATAGATATTGGAGTGTAACCATAATTGATAAACCGTCCTCACAAAAAATATGATCTGGATACTTCAAAATGTACAGACTGAATTGAGTGGACAGACATTAACATAGATCGTTCTCAGGACTGACCACACACCAAAAGCGGCAGTACTAATAAACAGAAATCAAGTACTAAACAATAGTACTTACTATAGACAAGCAAAGTTGCACTAACTAAATTGTACAGACTATTTCTTGCCACCGACCTACGGGATAAACCCCGCATAACTGACTAGGCCATGGACTTCGTGTGAGATGTCTACATGCACCATCACCATCTTGTCAACCTTGGAGAACCTAACAGAGTGGTCTTTACACTCATAAACATGATGATGAAGACAGGCTGCATCAGATTTGTTGGGAAGCTTTACAAGAACCACACCCTTCGTAATCGAAGGCACAGCCAGGAAATTGTTGTGGTCAAGTACAGCCTCGAGAACACGCGTGACAACAATGCAACAGGAAAACACTAGTTCAGGACACGTGGCGACAAGGACACAGCAGCTGGATAGTTCAGCAGTAGAACTCATCATCAGGTCTTCCAGTTCACATGGCATGACTTTGAGAATTTCATCTCCACCGCAGACCTGGTTCTAATTCAAACAGAAACCATATTTCATTACTACCTCCGTTCAGAAATATAAGATGATTTTCGATATTATACTCCATATATGACTACATATACGCACAAAAATGAGTGAACAAAGACACTAGAACATGTCTTCAAAGGCATGAGAGCAGAGGGATTACATGCAATATCCATAACACAAGTTACTGAGGCAAATACACCCTCTTAAAAGGTAGCATTGATGTTCATAAAGTACTCCCTCCGTCCCAAAATTCTTGTCATAGATTTGTCTAGATACGCATGTATCAAGTCACATTTTAGTATTAGATACATCCGTATCTAGACAAATCTAAGACAAGAAATTTGGGACAGAGGGAGTAGTTGAAAGTAATCTATAAGAAATCAGTGTCAACCTCTCACATGTTTTGGTCAAAAGAGGAATTTAGAACCGTCATTTGGCACACTAAAATCACATGCAAGATCACCCAGAAAGTTGTACTACCAGTACTAGTACTGCGTATTAGATGAAAAAACACGATCAAGATCGAGAAAAAGATCATCAACAAGAGACATTACCTGGACTTGCTTAATGAGGGATCACGGAGAGGGGGGCTTGGATAGGGCGATGGCTTTGAGCTTGTCTGCGGTAGTCTCGGCGGGGTGCTTGCGCTTCTTCGTACCATGAGCCTCGACGGTTTTGGCCAGAGCCATAGATATCACGTCGGCCAGTGCTCCGGCGTCCATCCAAGAGAGGAAGCTGAGAGAGAAGAGTGAAAGGAGGAACGAGATGAGGTTGAAGCGAAGCGAGTGGGGGTTTTCTTCAAGAGAGGAAGATGAGAGAGAAGAGTGAAATGATGGTTTCTTCGTCCGTCCAACTTACTACTGGAAACGAGGGGGTTTTGTGATTTGACGTCTCATTGGGCATTACTGCGGCAGTTCGATCGGGGTAGTCCACCGTCACTCTACTACAGAGTAATTTAGTGCATGGCTGGTGGACCCAGGTGCTGGCTGTCCCACACGTCGGCGAAAGTGAGTAATTTAGTGCATGGCTGGAGGAGGATCCACACGGTAGAGCGTGTCCACTATTTTTCATTCTGAAAAAAATGATTACAACAAGCATTTCCACTCTTACGACGGAGGAGTGCGAAACACGGCAGCCACTTGAACATACATAGTGCTCCTACTACTAGGCATGTGCAGTGGTTCATACGTCAGTACTACACAATCTTGTTGCTAGTGTAGTAAGATATGGCGATAACAAATGATGTTGTGCGCATGTCAACTACTCCTATATGTAACATAGTACCGCTTTTTCGACTGTCCGGTTGAGAATGAACGGTGACATCAATGTTAACAGAACTAGGTCCACAGTGCACGGAGAGTACGGTGCTACAGTACTCCGCGAAACATGAACCATATGAAGCACATCCTATAGTGTTAGACAGGGTGTATGAAGGGTGCACGGGATGGGAGCAAAAGTGTCCCTTCTCGACCCACTTTTGGGTGTTTGGCAGAGTGCATGAACCATGAAGGGTGCATGAGTCCACACTAGTAGGTTGACAAAAATACACGAAGAGGAAACAACTATATTGAGATGAGAATGCAACCAAACACACCCACATGCTTTGTGCTACAGTGACTGATCTGCACCATCTGAGTTTGATCCAACGGTCATGTTGCGCCGAGACATGGACATGCCCATGCAGAGGGCGCCTAAACACCACCGACGTCCCTTTGCTTCTCGAGGTGCACGACGTTGGTGATGCAGGGTGCAACCGCCCGCAGAGCCCGCTCCCGGTCGACGGGAGCCAGCTCGTCAAAGACGGCGTCCAATGGCACGAATGGATTCCGGTGACGGAGCCCTGAAAGGATTCGCCCGGCAACGGCGACGGCAGCCCGCAACCCCTCCTTGTCCAGCTCAGCCCCCACCATCGCGCGGAGACGGCTCAGCTCCTCAGAGATATAGGTGAAGAAGGAGACCAGGTCAGGAAGCCGCGACTCGTTGAAGTCGACCGTGTGGTCGAACGGGTTTAGCCCGACGGCCGGCATCGTTGCGCTGGCACGACCGTAGGCATCGCGTAGCCGCAACACGTGCGTGGCAACTTGGTTCACCAAGTGGCTGAGGCAATCCTAGACCTCGTCACGATCGGCCCGCTCGCGCTCCAGCCGGCTCCCCTGACGGCCTATCGTATCTCTCGCTTTCTGCAGCAACGTCGACGACGCCTCGAGCATCTTTGTGGTGGACGCCTTTTGAAGCTCCTTGAACTCCCACACATAATGGAGGAGCATGACACTCCTCTCCTCCTTGAGCTCGCGGAGCTCCACGTCCTTGGCCCTAAGCTCCGCATCCTTGGCATGGAGCTCCTATGTCAGGTGCCTCACCTCGGACTCCGTGATCTGCTGCGCCACCATGGCACCAGGTAGAAGAAATGGGGAGAGGAAGCAAAGGGGGCGAAACGGCTGAAAGGCAATGCAATCTACGGGAAGGCGGAGAGAGCCAGCCGAGGAGTGGGGAATCTTTTGGTTTTCACCACGGTAAAACACCAGTCGACGACTTCTCACATCAGGGAGCAGTGGGTTTTTACAGGCGGAGTCATCGTGACTAATTGCTGTTGCGCCTGCTCCCGTCAATCAAAAAATTAAAAATCCTGCCGCGCCTGCTCCCATCAATCAAAAAATTAAAAATCCTGCCACACCCAAACACCAGAGCAACGCCGGATATTTAAATTTACTTGCCGGCAAGTAGATAAAAAAGGGGTGAAAAAACAAATGTGGCGGCGGCCTAGCTAATCGGTCGAACTAGCCCAACTAGCTAGCCACCGTGCTTCACTGATGTACTCAGCAGGAAAGGTGGTCTTTCGTGATTTGATGACTCATTTACTTGCTTCGGCTCTATGACCGAGGACCCAGAAAACGCGCGGTAGGGCGTCCCACGTCAGGAAGAATATATGCGTGCACCACCCGGGAGGACCCCGAAACCGCGCGGTAGGGTGTGCCACGTCTCGGCACGGAGGAAAAATGTGCGTGTAAAAATATACTGTATCAGACGTAGTACCTATGGTTCGACCTCAGGACCCAACCAGTAGGTCGAAAACACCCCACTAGCCACACAGCTTCATCATGCAAACGTGGCACGGTTAGCTCCGTCTCGACCAGCCAGAACGTCTCTTGTCTTAGGCGATTCTTCTATTTTCCAAGCTTTTTTTAGTTGTAATAACACCACGGAAAGCTAGCGCCGCTCTTCGTGTGTGCCCGTGCAAAGGTTAGACGATGGAGAGAAGAGAGATTGAGATTGCAGACCTGGGACCCACCAGTAAGTGAGACAACGGTAATGCACGTGTTGACGAGGCACTCCGTCTACTCTACTCAACGCAAGTACTGTATAAAATCAAGTTATGGGACAAAGCCAACAACCGTTTGTTTTTTCAGGCTATCAACTTACGCTTTGTAGTCCAGGTTGCCAGTTCGAATCTCGTCTTTCAGATTTGTTAGTTTTAGGTCCAAATTTGATTAATGACAAGTGGGAGCCCCGTGTGTTGTTCCGATATTTCAGTGTAGGATGGTTTTTTGAACAAACACTTTGCACGGTTAGACAAGTAACGGCATGAGTTATATGTATTTTGCAAGTTTACGAGCAAGAATGATAGCGGCATAGAATATCACATCCACCCCGCAGCTTAGATACTATGGTGATACGAGTTTTTACACCGTTGGATGTGAGATCCAATGGCTTGGGAGTAGTCTTTGTGATTATCCGCAATTTCCAAACTCTTCAAAGGTTTTTTTTGCAAATAAAACATTCAGGCCTCGTGTGTGCCACTGCAACTTCGATCCAACGGCTCCCCGGTGCTCATATTAGGTGCTCCTCGTAGCTTAATTACTCGCTACAGTGATATGAGCATCTAGGTTGTATGATCAGTGACCAGATGGCACATGCATAGTACTTGTACTTTCTGCACATTTCCCAAACTCTATCAGCCGTATATTGCAAAAACATTCAAACCTCCTACTGTGGGCCGTTAGATCTCAGTGAACTCGTATCACCATAGAATCTATGGTGCGGGAGCACCTCATACTCTCCCGTGCGAGAAAACATAAGGTGGTATCGCAGCTTGGATGCTACGGTGATACGAGCTTGGAGGTCGTTTGATCTGAGATCCAATGACATCTGAGCAGTCTTTGTGCTTGTAAGCAGTGGCCGAACTCTTTTGGGTCTTTTTTGCAAAAAAACATTCGAACCACCAAGGAGGTGTTGGGTCACAAATCCAACGCCTCCGAAGAGCTTGTATCACCAAAGCATGTAAGGTGTGGTAGCACATGATATTCTTACATACAGGAGAATATGATGTCCTCCTTCATCTTAGATGCTACGGTGATATGAGCTTCGAGGTCGTTGGATATGGGATCAAAGGGCATCTAAGTAGTTTTTGTACAAATTGTGTGCAATTCTCAAACTCATCAAGGTTTATTGCAAAAAAATTAAGACACATCATGTGAGCTGCTATATCTTAGATCTACAAGCTCCAAGCAATTCGTATCGGCATATAGCATCTAAGGTATGGGGGCACATGATATTCTACCGGGGAGGAGGGGTGGGGCGTGCACAACCAATCAGTGGTTGGGAGGGTGGGGACAAATATAATCTAAACAATCCTAAACAGAGCTCCACAATTTTATCTAAGGTCGAGGGGTTGACCCCCGACAATCATAGCTCCGCCTAAACACAACATTTGCATGTACTATAGTACTAAACTTAATATTCATGTTTCAGTTTCATGTTCATTTTAAATATTGAACTAAGGACCATGGATGTCTTACATTTTACTCCCTTCGTTCCTAAATATTAGTCTTTTTAGAGGCTTCAAATGGACTGGCACATACGGATGTATATAGACATATTTTAGAGTCTAGATTCACTCATTTTGCTCGGTATGTAGTCACTTGTTGAACTCTCTAAAAGACTAATATTTAGGAATAGAAGTAGTATTTTTGAATTCGTGTCATACATGCATGGGTTGGAAAAATAGATGCACTATACTTATTGGATTGTTGTTGTGTTCGTGCGTGTGTGTCTCTCTCTCTCTCTATGTGTGTGTGTGGTCATATGCTTGATACATACAAAGCTTTCTCACCTCCATATTGTTCATCTTTTAAATTTGAATTTGCATTGAAAAACTTACTAGGGATACCATGAAATGTGAAATCCACATTGAGATCACTATATCAAAAACTCACTCTAATTCAACAACTCGTCATAAATCAATTACCACGTTGAGATTAGTATTTGCAAGGAAGATACGGGTATTGTAATACACATAGATTCGTTCAGCAATTTAAAAGGTTCCTTTCGTATTCTCGAACGGTAGGACCCAACGGCGTACCAGCCAGACCTTGGCTCGTGTTGACCCTAAAAAAAGGGCTCGTGTCCTTCGGTGGCGTGCGTGGTACGCACATTAGGCAACCCCAACCAGTCGAGCCTCAGCGTTTCAAGTCGAAATATCTGGCAGCCAGAATTCCAGCCCTAGGAAATTCCCCTCATGTCCCCAGTCCATAATGACTACCGATGAACAATGGAGGGATGCTTTAGTAACTAGACAACGTTACCTACCGTGCCGAGCATGGTTCAATTCCCTCGGTCGCAGCTCGTCAAGGTCACCCGTCAACTGCGTTGCCTAGTATTACTACTACTACACCAGGATGAGCACATAATTGAGCCCGTTTGTTCATGCCTAGTACTTGAGTTAATATATCAGGCAATGCACTGGTACGCAGGGATTATCCTTTTAATCCCTCCTTTCCGGTTTATAGGGCTTATCTCAAAATTTTAGTTTTCCCATTTTATAAGTCTCAATTTGGTTGTTCCCCATCACATGTTCAGATTTTAAGGTGCAATAAATCATTACATGCAAGAATTAAGAGAAAATTGACCAATGCATGTACTTTATGCATGCATGCATTGCAATTAATGCATTCGTAAACACAATTTTTGAGGAAAACAAGCGCATTAATTGAGTGGTTTTGCAAACTACAACAATTATTCCACCACTCACCATCTACCTTGGTTGGTGAGATTTTTGAATTGAGCCCTATAAACTGGAAATACAACAGGACAGATGTACGCCTTAAAAATTTATTGCATGATGCAGGTTATGATATTGTTTCGAATCCTGGATCTTAAATTTCAGAAGATCCAAAAGTGAGCATAAATTCTTGAAATTGAGCATGGTCACGTGATATGGCACAAATATTACTTCGTAAGTTTTTTCTTCAATTCGAGACAAGCTGCTTATGACAAGTTGCAAAAATGAAGAGCCAAGGTATTTTGTAACAAAGACCTTTCACGTTAAGGCGTTTACGTGCCGCCATGAGTCCCCGCTTCTCATCGGCAGGTGCCGTCCCAGCAAGCGTGTGAGTCGATGGGAGGCGTGCGAGCAGACTGCTGCGCCGACTGTTAGGGAGGCGTGCGAGCAGACCGCTGTGTAGACTCACCGGGAGGCGAGCCCTTTGACCAGGCTCCGCCGCCCACCGTCGTCCCAACTGCTCCCACTTTTAATGTCGCCGGCGCTGCAGTTTAAAATCAACCCCGCACTACCCGGTATCGCTACAATCCTCTCTCTTCCTCTCCGAATCTCCTGTCCTCTACCTCCAACTAGCCTGACCTAAACGTATGCCATGCCGCGTCACGATGGTCTGCCCTTAGTGTTCCAGTTTCATGAGGAAGACACCCAGCCGGAGTCTCAAGAACATAAGGTGCTTTGGGACGAGCTTGAACTGGCCTTGCGGGAAGATGTCGTGCCTGTCCCCGCTCCCGTTCCGGCTGTCGTCGCCCCGACTGCGCCAGCACCCATCCCCATGGCATTGATGGGCTGGGAACCACACATTGTCGCCGATCTTGATGCCACAGGGTTCCACGAGGTCGCCACCGACTTTCACGCACCTGATGCAACTGCGGCAGATGCGCTCAAGACGCGTCTGCAAGCGCCTGCGCCCGTGCGGTGCCGTGCACCTGCCAGCGCATCTTTCTGCGTCTGTGCAGCGTCGCGGCGCTGTGCGGTGCTCGTGCACACGAATGTCTCTGTCGCGCCGTTGACAGCGCCTGTCCCCACGCGGGTGCCAGTGCCCCCCTCAGCGGCATGGATGGCCAAAGTCGACCGCTTCCTTGCACCAATGACAGTCGCCTCCTCCCGCCAGTTGACTCACTCCGTAGTCCAGAACATTTTGGCCTTCCTTGAAGCTAGGCCAACGTCCAGGAGTACGCCAACAACGGCGCAAGACGCTGCCGCCGCCCTCGGTCAGTGGCCTGACGACACACAGAGCACGGCAGAGGAGCCGCTTCCCACTGCGAGACGCCCCCGCCGCCGCCGCGTAATCTAAATTTGCCATGAAAAACATTCGGATGCTATGCTTAAAGTCTGAACGTTTATCATTTCTGTTTATTTTATATCGATCGTCCTATAATTTAAAGTCGGAGTCAGACTGAAAGAAATGTATGGTTTGATCGATTGAATGTTCTGCTAGAGCCGTATCAAATTAAATATAAAACAACATCAAGCCACATGTATTCCTTGTCATCCAACGACCTAGACTGCTTCAATGTCGAGCGCTCAACACGTTTAGCGTGCAGTTAATTTCATGCCAAAAATAGTGCTAATCACATGACAACACGCAAATAATATCCTAGTAGTTAATATCCGCATGCACTTAATATACTTCCAAATTAATGTGCATTGCACGTACACACTGACTAGTGCTGCTAGTACGTGAAACTGGTGCCGTGACTTGTGAACGTGTCAAGATATGGTCAACGGCAACATCACCCACGAGTTCTTCCTGTTTGCCCGTGCGTCTAAACGCAGAAGGGGAGGAGAGAGAGAGAGCACAGATGGAACCCACCAGTAAGTGAAGGCGAATAGTATTAAAAATAATATTACATGTTATCCATTAATTAGGCTGTGGTAATATAAAAACATTATGTGAACAAAGGGGGTACAACCAACATTGCTATTCTACGCATGTTGCCTATTGACGTGCGGCTTGAAGGCCGGTCGCATGTTCGATCCTCGTCCTTTATTGTTTAATTTGTATATGGGTCCAAATTTGTTTCATGACCTGTGGGCCCCTCGGTGTATAGTTTGTAGCACTTTAATTTGTGGGTCGAAATTTGTTCCATTCCAAGTGGACTATCAGTGTGTAGTTTTGTAGCTTATTTATAATAATTAAAGAGAACAACATAGTTTTCAATAATACCATGGTGCGATGTTGAAGGCGAGAAAGGACGTGCGAGAGAGCGATGACCGAGCCAGAGGGAAATCAACTAGGGGAGTTGCGTGGGTTGCAACGGTGTTTGGAGTAGTTGCGGGCCGAATGCTACGAAAATATAATCTAAACCGACCGGAATAAATGCCTACACAAATTAATCCAAGGTTGGAGTGCCCCTTGCAATGTAAATAGCTCCGGCTTTGTGAGGGATGGAGAGGTAGTAGCTTCAACGCGTGGAAGATACGGTGTGAGAAAGCGAGGTCAATCGAGAGACATATAGATAGAGTGACAAAGTGAGCGTGGTCCGATATTCATTGAACAAATATATATGCTCCGGAGAGATATTGTCCGATTGAGCTTTTGGTAAGGGTGAGGGCTGTAAATAGAGCTTGAGAGATGATCCAGTCACAGACGTGTAGATATATTTTGTGCGTGGGAGGAGGCAAGGTCAACCGATCACATAGGGGCCGTGCGATCGAAAGAGTGAGACGGGTTGGAGATAGTGACCTAGATAGACGATGTGCGTGAGAGAGTATAAAATGTGAATAGGCCGAATTGGGCTCAAACATGGTGATATATCATTTTTGTCCAAGAAAGAGCGAGGTCAATCGAGACATACAGATATATATATATATATAGAGAGAGAGAGAGATTGAGTGAGCGTGGCCCACCATGAGGTCGAAAGAGTGGCGGCGGCTTGGATGGACTGACCTAGATAGACAATTTGCGTGAGAGAGTATAGAGTGTGTAGATCGAGGCCCGAACAGGGAGATATATCATTTGTGTGTGAAAGAAAACGAGGTTAAACAAGACTCAGATAAAGAGAGCGAGATTGAGCGAGTGTGGCCTGCCGTGGGGAAGAAAGAGTGAGACAGTCTCGAGGGAGTGACCAAGATATACAACGTGCGTGCGTGCGCATGAGAGGTTGGGGGGCTAGATAGGCAATGCTATTTAGCGCGAGAGGGTGAGAGGGAGAGGGGGGGAGAGAGAGCTTGGCATGGGGTGCAATGGCGGGTGTGTGAGGTAAATACATTTGGTAACAGGAGTGGAAAAGGGGTTGTGTAGTTGAGAGACTTAGAGATCGAAATATGGAGAGAAAGAATGAACGTGTGTTGGAAACCGATAGCTTGCTAAGGTGGTTAGCAGAGGAAGATTGCCCAATACAGGAAGTATGTAGTGTTTGTGCGAGGGGGGGGGCTAAAAAACATTTTAATGTACATAGTATGAGACTTAATATCGATGTTTCAATTCGGTGTATATTGTAAGATTTGAACCGAGGACCAGGCATACGGGTAATTATTTCGAATTCGTGCCATACTAAGTTTCGAAAAGTTGACATTGACTCAATTTGTTGTGCTATTTTATAGGTCATATGTTTGAATCCATCCAAAAGTTTTCTCACTACCATGGTGTTCATCATATACATATGAATTTGTATTAAAAAAGTTGCGTGGATACAGTGAAATGCCAAATCCACGTTAGAATTGGAGATCGCTACGTGACACACACTATAATTCAAATGACTAACTACGTGACACACACTCTAATTCAAATAACTAATTATATGACACACTCTAATCCACGTTAGCGTGGGTACCGTTTCGATTTTTTTTCAAATAACTCCTCATTAATTAATTTATAGTACTCCCTCTGTTCACTTTTATAAGACCTTGAAGACATTTCAGACAATGTGCAAAACAGTTCAATTTAAGTTGTCTGAAACGACTTACAGAAGTGAACAGATGGAGTATCTTGTTTCGAATGACTAATTATTGCATGGAAAACACAGGCATGGTAATACATACAGATTCGTTTGCAAATGAAAGAAGATTCGTTTGCATTCTCATATGTAGGCGCACCAGGCAGACCAGGGTCGTGTCGGGGTGGACGCTGCTTCGGTGCCTTAAAGGCAACTGCCCTTGGGTGACTGACATATGGGCAAGCCACCTGTTGGGCCCACATGTCATGGACACAAAGGCAGGTGCCTTAAGGCACCAAAGCATAGTCCTGTCGGGGTGGTCGCGTGTGTTGGACAAACGCATAGCACCCAGCCACCCACCCCCTCCCCCCCCCAAAAGGACGACGACAATATAAGTTCGCGCTTCCACATTTCGGATTGAAATATCTGGCGGCCCCAATTCCAGCCCTGCAAAATCTCTCTTCTCCACCGTCCCCTTCCGCGCCCAAATTGCTCAAATCCCTAATTCGCCGCCATTCCTCGAATCGCCCCTCGTCTCGTCTCTTTCCCCACCATTCCCCACCTCTGTGCCGGACGACAACGACGAAGACGACGGTCATGCTTCACCACCGCACCAGAGCTACCTCATCTACGCCCTCGTCCACCGCACCAGGTGGTCCACCGACAACGTCGGCCGCCGCAACCGACGTGCCTCACAGACACTGAGTTCCACCGCTTCAGGTGCGCTTCACCGATGCCGTCTCCCATCTCACCGGGGCTACTTCACCGAGCACATCGTCGCACTTCCGCCCCCAAGGCCGTTGGGGCTTCACCAACGGTCTCGTCCACCGCATCGTAGCACTCCATAGCCACTCAAGATCTGCATCCGTGCGTGGCGAGCCAACGCCAACGCATCACCCTCAACGGCTCTAAAGTGACCCGCACTCTAGCTAGGCGATCATGCCCAAACGCCGGCCCGAACTAGGTATCCACACATCACTCCCTTGTGCACTGTTCCGACGATGTTTGGATATCCTTTCACTTCTCTCTTAGCTTACACGCCTATGCAACTATGGCTTTAACTCTAATTTCTTCTGGAGATATCATCTGAAACAAGCAAATCCATTTTTTAGCGAAGCATGACGGCGCTACGGGATCTGGTACACATCCCTGCACACCGTATAACCTTTAAGTATCTGTCCTCCGGTACAACATCAAGGTCGATTCCTCTTATTTGATCAACCATTCGCCGTGTCAAGAATGCAGAGGGGGATGCAAGGAGCACAAGGCCTGCACATCCAAGCAAGTGGTAACATGGACTTGTACATGGAACATCCCAAGCGCAAGCAGAGCTGCAGTGAGCCTGTACAACAAGCTAGCGTAAGTCCCTGCATTTCATTTAATTCGTACTGGCATTCGTGTATGATTTGTGTGCAGTGGCTGATCCACGAATTCAAGTTACCAGGGGCAAATATTTAACTTAAAAAATACGAAGGCACTTGCACTCCGGAAATCAACATAACTTGAGAAATGTGAAGCTACATGCACTTTGAAAACCAGCTAATGATCCAAAGTAGTTCAGATTATAAACACTAAATGATGCAAGCACCAAAAACACAAAATGCAACATGGTGTACAAGGACTACAAACATGGTCTGTACTTGCTTGAATTATTCGTTCTCTGGCTCAAAATATCAAAGTGTAATTGCACGTATAACCAGTGCGCAAACTGCATATCAATATATCTATCCTGCACAAGTATGCCAATAGTTTCAAGCAACAGATTAGAAAAGTATTTATGCTATGTTGTCATGATATGGGGACTTTCTGGTAGATGGCCTCGATGTTTCCTCAAGCTATGAAAATGCACTATAATTTGCTTGTCATCAATGCCTGCAAATCTCTGTCTCTCTCAACATAGTAGATCATCATTAGACACTAAATCCTTCAATGAGCTTGCAAAATGCTTGCATTAGATCCCTCATTAGACACTATATGTTCATCACCAGGAGCATGTAAAATGTTTGCATCAAATCCTTCATTAGCAGTCCGTTCATTAGACACTTGAGCTCAAGAACAACATGAGCTTGTATGTTTGCACCGAAACTTGATTAGATACATCGATTGAAGAAGTTCAAGATTGATTATGGAGTTATAAAATAAGTAGAAATTGGTTTCATTTTCTCATAGATTCCCTACATACAAGCAGTTTTACAACACCGCCAGGTTTAACTATTGGCCAGAAATTGAACAGTTGAATTAGATATAATTAGGGATGTGATGTACCTGCTCGTTGCGCATGCTACTCTTGCAAGCTGCGACTGTCTGTTTGCGCAAGCTCGATGCCATGCCCGTGCTGCCGCCACTGCCTCCCACGTAGGCTACACCCAGGGTTGGAGGAGCCACGATAATCTGTCCAGGCCCGGCGAAAACAACAGTCCAGACGACCTCATGCCGGACACACCGCCGGAGAATAAAAACCTTCGGAAAAGACTCGTCGCCACCGCAAGAAGTTTGAAAAAGGAAAAACGGAAGCTCAAAACAGCGGAAGATACACTCAAAATGAGGTGGAGCAAAGTGCTCAAAACCGCAAACAAATACGGCAATGGCCATCTATCAAAGAGCTACCCGAAGCGCAAGCTGCTGCCAGAATTTGACGAGGAGGCCATAGAGCCCCCACAGTCAAAAAATAAAGAGGCTGCATGGTTGGATAGACGGCCAGATGATAGGCCAAAATCTGAAAGCGGCGCCACATAAGCCGACTAATGACCTCGAAAGACAGATGGCCCAGCCAGGTCCATTTACGGCCAAAGAAGATGGCCCCAGAAGCAATGCAACACGCCAAGTGTCCGAAGATAGCGGTACACCCAAATACAGGGGCGCCGCACACCCACTATGTTTCACCAATGAGGTGCTGGATCGTGAATTCCCAGCAGGATTTAAACCCATAAACATAGAGGCCTACGACGGAACAACATACCCTGGAGTCTGGATAGAAGATTATATACTACACATACACATGGCTAGAGGAGATGATCTCCACGCCATAAAATACCTACCCCTCAAGCTCAAAGGGCCAGCCCGTTATTGGCTCAAAAGCCTCCCAGAAAACACTGTTGGAAGTTGGGAAGAGCTCGAGGACGCGTTTAGAGCAAATTTTCAAGGAACTTATGTCCGCCCTCCGGATGCAGATGATCTAAGTCATATAACTCAACAGCCCGGAGAGTCAGCGCGTAAATTCTGGAACAGGTTCCTCACCAAAAAGAACAAAATAGTCGACTGTCCGGACGCCGAAGCCTTAGCAGCTTTTAAACACAACGTCCGAGACGAATGGCTCGCCAGACACCTCGGCCAAGAGAAGCCGAGGACAATGTCCGCACTAACAAGCCTCATGACCTGCTTTTGTGCGGGAGAGGATAGCTGGCTAGCTAGATGCAGCACCAGCAACCCAAGTACATCCGAGATCAGAGATGGAAACGGAAAATCACGGTGCAGAAAAGACCAGCGTCGGAATAAAGAGAAAAGCCCAAAGAGCACGGCGGTCAACGCCGGATTCAAAAGCTCGCGGCCAAACAACAAAACACCACCTCTCAAGGATAACAGCGATGAGCTATCCAACTTAAACAAGATTCTGGGTCGGATATGTCAAATCCACAGTATCCGCGGAAGGCCTGCAAACCACACCCACCGAGATTGTTGGGTTTTCAAACAGTCCGGCCGATTAAACGCCGAACACAAGGGGCTCGACGCATCAAGTGAAGATGATGATAAACCTCACCAGCAGAGGACCGGAAAACAAAAGACTTTCCCACAAGAGGTCAAAGCAGTAAATTCACTTCATGTGATAATACGGAAAAACAGTGCGGCACCCGTCAAAATGGGTCTCGCACGGTCCAACCCAGCGGAACATAGAGATTGGACATCAAAACCAATCACTTTCGACCACCTGGATTATTCCAGAAGCATTCGAAATGTAGGATGGACTGCCCTGATATTGGATCCTATAATCGACGGACTGCAATTTGCACAAGTCCTGATGGATGGAGGCAGTGACTTAAACCTGCTGTATCCAAACACAATCCGCAAGTTGGGGATAGACCTTACTAAAATTCGACACAGCCGCACTTCCTTTAAAGGAGTGACGCCAGGCCCTTACGCCGAGTGCATAGGCTCCTTATTACTAGAAGTTGTGTTCGGATCACCGAACAACTTCCGACGCGAAAAACTAATCTTTCATATCGTCCCATTTAAAAGTAGCTATCAAGCACTCTTGGGACGAGAGGCTTTTGTCCGCTTTAACGCCATACCACATTACGCGTCTCTTACACTTAAGATGCCCGATCCACGTGGCATCATTTCAATGCGAGGGGCATTTAAAAAACCCCGGACACAGTCAGACGAGTCCGGCATAAATAAGCTAGGGCTTCCCTAGCCGCACATCCCTTCACAAGGGGTTGCACGCACAAGCAACAGCGGGCTCATATAGACTCTGCTTTACTTATTTATTTATATTTTTTCCTTCGTATATATTTTTTCGCACGATTTCTTTCCAAACTAAGTTCGTCTCTTTTTACAGATGAACAACGTGCACACCCGTCCAGGATAACGGCACAACGGAGACACAGGCGCAGACGTGCAGTACGGACCCGTCGCAAGGATTCTTTTCAGATTAAGACCCTGCATAAACCTTTTTTACTGTCTCTTGTTGTTATAATCCCTTGGTTTCTCATTATAACCAAAGTGGAGCCTGACATTTTGGCATCGGCCGCATCAGAGGACCATGCCCGTACCTGGACACTAGGGGCTTAGGGCATCGTTCTGCCCATTATTATAAAGACCGAACACCTTAGGGAGTGTTCGGCGTCTCGAGTTAGGCCTTATATGCATCAGCTCCGAATCATGTCTTTGGTCAAATGTTGGGTTTGCCCGGCTCCTGTGTTTTGCTGCCTTACGTTCCGTATCATCGGCTAACGCGGCACCAGGAGAACTACTGCGATTGTGCCCCAGTTCGGCTGGGCGAGCACCTCAGTAGAGAAAGCCGAAAACTGACTATCATGATACAACGAGAGACTGGTCAACCACTCGATCGACTACCGGAATGTTTAGAATTCCCCGCTTTGACGAAGGACCGTTTCTCGGTCAGTCACACACGCGCCCCGAATCCGGAAAAGCGCGGTGCCCCCAGGGGCTATATCGTAGCCCCACCCTCGAACTCCAATGGCTAAGTGAAAGTGATAAAGCATCATAGTCCGGATTGCCTCGTTTGCTACGCTACCACCTCCTTAACAGGACCGAGACATCGGATTAAGTGTGAAAACGCGCTATTCTTTGCGAACACCCCCGCACCTTGTGCGTGGGGGCTGAAGCCGAAGACTGCCATCTTTTAGGTTATACAAACGTATACATAAACGGCTGCATAGGAGATATTTTAATACTTGGAATGCACAAGTATAAAAAGCGGTTACATCATAATCATTGTTCTACAAGATAAAACATTCATTTGAACGTGACATTTTTCGAGCACTGCGACTCTATTAAACGAGCGCCACGCATAACTTCTCCAAAATAGTGCTCGGCGGGTAACCGGCTTTCGTCCGAACCCTGGGCTGCAATAGCGGTGGCATCCATCTTTGTCCAATGTGTCTTCACACGGGCAAGGGCCATCCGCGCACCTTCTATGCAGGCCGACCGCTTCATCTCCTTGATATGCGGCACCGCTCCAAGAAATTGCTGCAATAAGCCAAAATAGCTCGTCGCCTTGGGCCTCTCTGGCCAGACATGAGCCACGATATCAGTCATGGCAAGTCCGGACAACCTGTTCAGCTCAGCCCATTCGGCCAACCGATCGGTCAACGTGTCAGGACCCCGACTCAATGTCACATCGATCTAGCCTGTAACACCTCATATCACTTTGCGGCCTCACGCACGGTATCCCCACGGGTGTCGCCTTACCTTTGCCCGGGACCGTTTGCGCCTTTTGGCACACATATATGATAGTGTCGCTAGCATCCATATGAAAAGGAGCCCGGGCTGACATGGCTAGTCGTAAACCCAAAGTGGCACAGACTTACAGGGACAGGCATCCATGACCCAGCATCGAACGTGTCGGTCATCAGCGAGTAAGTTCCGGGCTGTAGCACTGGGCTAGCAGGACTCCGGTACTCAACGCGTGACATTTCCCCGAAGGGACAGACACAGGAACGAAGAAGGACACATGCCGGCCAGCCTAAGTGTTCCGGAGCAGTAGCAAGCTACCATGGCTCGGTGGAAACACTAGGAGACATTTCCCGGTAAGAGAGGCTACTAAAGATAAACAACTAGATAGTCAGATCCCACACATACCAAGCATTTCAATAACATACACACAATATGCTCGATATGTGCAAATACAACATGGCATCACAACATGACTCTCGACTCAGTATTTATTCATTAGGCTCCGAGGGCGAGATATTACAAACATGGGTCTCATGACCCAACATTGAAGCATACAAATCAAACACATGCGGAAGCTAACATGTCTGAGTACAGACATCTACAAATGAAAAAGGCTTAGAAGCCTGACTATCTACCAGATCCTGCCGAGGGCACAAGATCGTAGCTGAGGTATCAAGCTAAGCGTCGAAGTCCACGTGGAACTACTAGCGAGACTGAAGTCTCTCTGCAAAAACATAAAATAGGCAAACGTGAGTACAAATGTACCCAGCAAGACTTACATCAGAACTATCTACATATGCATCATTATCAACAAGGGGATGGTGGAGTTTGACTGCAGCAAGCCAGCTTTGACTCGGTGGCTAACCACGAACTACATTGCAAGTAACTCTTTTGAGGTGGCGCACACGAGTCCACATATTCACCATATCAATACACCACTATGGATCGCCCCGTCTCCCTACGAGAACGCCATCCATAGCACTCACACTATCTTGCGTATTTTAGAGTATCCACTTTCACTTGTCTATGAACTATGCAAGGGTCCAAGTTTCCATATCGAGGAATCCGGCTATTGAATAGATAATGATAACCCTGCAGGGTGTACTTCTTCACCACACGCTCTCGCCACTTATCGCCAGTACACGTCATGTACCTCGGCAACCTTCAAGCGGAAGCCAGGAGAGGGAGTCGGCCACGGCCTACCTAAACACTCAAGTCTCTCGTCCAGGTTTATCGCCTATTCGGGTTCCATCCGCAAGGAGATCCGCCCGGCGTGTCGCTCACGGCCCCAAACGATGTGAGCAGGGTTCCCAAGCCCACCTCGACGGGTAGATCTACGCTTGGTACACCATGCCACGGTGCCTAGTCTGTCCCAAGCCCACCTGTACCGGGTGCCACTTGGTAGACTACTAACACTACCTACAAACACCAGAAACTAGTTGCAACTCCTGGACAGAGAACAAGGGTGATTAAGAAGCCGAGAGGGTCAATTAAGGATCCCAATGAGTGGTAGTAGCTGTTCATGGATCACAAACACAGGACTCAGTTCCTGAGGACGGCTGCAATGAGACAACCCACCATGTACTCCTACATGGCCTCTCACCGCTACCTTTACTAAATCGTGTTCACACACTTAGCTCACACACAGTAGGACATGTTCACACACCTCTGATTCATCCTCGATGGATCAGACCTGACACAACTCTAAGCAATAGCAGGCATGACAAACAAGCATGAATGAGTAGGCACAATAGGGCTCAAACAACTCCTACTCATGCTAGTGGGTTTCATCTATTTACTGTGGCAATGACAGGTCATGCAGGGGAAAGGGGTTCAACTACCACAGCATGTAACAGTTGAATCGCTGTTGTCCTAATGCAGTAAAAGAGAGCAGGAGCGAGAGAGTGGGATTGTATCGAAATGAACAAGGGGGTTTTGCTTGCCTGGCACTTCTGAAGATAGTATAGATCTTCATCGGTGTCATCGATCACATCGCCGGAACCACGTCTATCGAGAGGGGGCAATTACCGGCAACTGAGAAAGAAACACAATCAATGCAAATGCACAATATGATGCATGATCATGACATGGCAATATGCTGTGGTTTGAGCTAATGCAACTAGCAACAGATTAAATGAAGTTGGTTTGAATACAAGATTCAAATTTAAACTCCATAAGTGATTATTCAAATGTCATTTAAATGATTTGTGCTAAACAGCAGCTATAAGTTGTTCTAACATGCATGAAAATGGTACAGATGGAAAGATTGGATTTTTCTGATCATTTTTCACATATAATTTATTTCATTTGGAGTTACGGTTGGATTTCTATGAGTTTTAGAAGTTTATACTATTTTCTGGAATTTCCTGAATAAAAATAAATACAGAAAAAGATTAAGTGCGTCAGCATGACGTCGGGGTGACGTCATCAGGTCAAAGGCGCCAGCCCAAGTCAAACCTGACGGTGGGACCCATATGTCGATGTAACAGCTAACTAACAGAGTTAGTTAGCGTTAGGTTAGCACTAACCTAGGTTAATTAGAGCCTGGGCCCACTTGTCAGTGAGACAACTATTTGACTAAGTCATTTAGTGCTAATTAAACTCACACTTAAACTAAACAGGGGCCTGGCCCACGCATCAGTGACCCTGGGGGGTCAAACAAGGTCAACCCCGGGTCAGCGGGGTCAAACCCACCGGCGGCTTGACACCGGCGAGGCCCGAGACGGCGGCGCGGCTCGGAAATCGCCCACGGTTGTCCAAATGGGCGGCGGAGAGGCTCTACGGGTGCAGCGCGACGAGGCGCCTCTAACGAGGCAAGCGGGAGGAGCTGGGGTGGACCGAGCTCGTCGGAAGCGAGCTCATGGCGGCCGGAGTTCGGTGGCGTCGGATTTGGCGCTTCTGAGGCACGGCAGGCGAACCGAAGGTGCTGCGAGTTCACGAGGCCTTGGCGAAGCACGATGATGATTCTCGGGCGAGCGGACGAGCTCAGGAGCATGGAGCTCGTCGGCCGTGGCGGCGGCGAGCTTCGGCGGAGGTGGGAATGGAGCTAGAGGACGAACACGTCGACGGGGAGAGTGATGAGGGGCGTATGAGCTCACAGCGGTTCCGCAGGGTTGGTCAGTGGGCTCGGGGAGAGGCCGGAGCAGTCGGGGCGGCGATGGAGATCTCCGGCGTTGGAAGGTTGAAGACGACGGCGTGGAGATGCTCGGGCGTCCGGCGTTACAGCTTCGACGAGGAGGAAGAGGGTACTAGTCGGAGCTCGTGGGCACCTCGAGGTGTCGCCGGGATGGCGGTGTCATGATGGTGGCGGCAGCGGCAGAGGCGTTGAGCGAAAGAAGAACAGAGGAGGGGGAGAGCGTCGGGGAGAGGATGGGCACAGGAAGAGCGGGAGGGGTCGAGGGGAGCGTGGCATCACCCAAGAGGCCAGGCGAAACGGCAAGCGAGGAGGTGGCGGGCGCGTGCCTGTGGCGGCGACACACGCCCTCCGCCCTCTTGGCAGGAGGTTGAAGGCGGTGGGGGCCTGCTGGGCTGGGCCAATAGTCTTTGAGCATGGTGGGCGCGCCAGTAGGTTAGGTAGGTGGCCTAGTGGCCTTCTCTCCCTCTCTTTATTATTTGTTTCAGTTTTTCTAATTTCTGCTACTGTTTTGCAAATAAAATACTAACCAAAACACTTTGGTTAATTCTGTAAATTTTTGTGAGGAATATTTGAATTATTTTCAAACCACACAATAAATTTCAGAATATTTGGAGCATCCAATATTTAATGGTAACTTTTAAACTCCAACTCAAATACCATAATGATTTAATTCAGTGACCAAAATGTCCTAGAAAAATATGCATTATCTCTGGTAGAGGCTTTCACCTTTTTCCATAAATCATGAACATTTTAAAAGGATATTTTGAGGTCATTGAAAAATATTTTGGTTGAACCCTTTTGAATTCCTCTTTGATGCTAGGGTTTGAACAATCCCCATTTCAGGTTTAAATGAAATTTAAACATGATGCAACACTCTAATGCATGCACTAGGCATTGTCAGAACTAGGGATGTGACAGCTCACCCCCACTAAAACAAGAATCTCGTCCCGATATTCAAGCGTAGGGTAAGATGAAAGGGGAACGCAAACTGACACAATTTTCATGATCCAACTTGCACTTCTTGAAGATGTTGATTCATTGCTTCAAATTTATCTTGACGTCTTCTCTTTCGAGATCTTTATCCAATACGACGACGATAGAAGGAAATTCTATCGAAAAGGATTACTGAAGCTCTTCATACCAGGCTAATGGCAATTCACAGACGATCGTTTGAAAGAGTTCAAAGAAATGTCATACTCGGTTTGGAAAGGAAACTACGGTTATAGGGCAATTCGGCAAATGGAAGGCACATTCCAATTGATGCCGAGGATGTAACCTAGTGACTGAGTGTGCTCTCAAGATCTTGAGCATTTCCATATTCATCAAGGTTTTACCAACATCCGTGTCAAGGATCCTGGCAACACAACGTACTACCATGATGAACAACGATGGACGATGCAGATGGAAAGGAAGATAACCTTCTCAGATTTCATCTTAGCGAGGCCAAGGGGAACAAAATCTGGAAGATCGACCGAGAGACATTTAGCACTCCGCTTCTAATGTTCTCCTTGATGTACTAGCGTATCCCATTCATAGATATGGTTTGGTATCTAGAACATCAAGTAAAGGTGGGACTTCGGGAGCACAAAAATCATAAGGCACACAAGTAGGGAATAATTCCTACGAAGTCCTTATGGAGAGGTGGCCAACTTCCTTAATCAAGATACTACAATAATAGGTCTTCCGGCTGAGTGTGTTGGCCACGACATCCAATTTACCGGGTTACAGAGAGACCAATATAATAGTTCTTGGGAAATGTTCCAACCATCATATCTGCCTGAGATTCAGATCCGGTCGGTGTCAGAATATTCTAGACTCATCAAGTCTAGAAAGAAGAATGAAAGTTTGCAACACAAATCGACGAGACGACGTTGCAAGATTCTCGGGAAATGGACTACAATAGCAAGCTCCAAAACATGAGCTGGTTCTGCTACAACATGTGAACACGTTGTCCGAGACAAGCATGACCACATAGTAGTCTTATAATAAAACACTACCGAGTTCTGGTGGGGAACCATCATCGAGGATAATGAAGTCTTGTGCATGAACTAGTATTCGCACAACAACTCCTTTTCCTTGAACAAGTCAATCAGTGGCTTGGTGTGCTAGGAACACAAATAGAATGGAGGTAGCGAGCCTATCAAACCATAGCATACTTCGCACATGCATGACTGACTTGAGATGGTTCTAGAGGAGGCAACATTGACCTTCTCAAATTCACATGACAACTTCGTCAAATGCACATGAGTAAAAGGAAGTCACTTCTTACATGCGAACATATGCTTCATGAGCTAGCATGAACAAATGTTTTTAAAAGTTTCCAACACTAGCTTAATGTTCAACAAAGTTATGGAGAAGACAAAGATGTTGTCGATGGGCTCAACAACAATTCATCCAGACTCCCATGGAGATGGAATTCCATAATTATGTGAACAAGGTGGTAGTATTGGTCAGACCCAAAAGATATAATGATGTATGCTCGAGGAAACAACCACGAGTAAGACAACATTACGAATATTGTTGGTTCTGATTTGATTTGAGGATAGCCCACACTCAAATCAAAGTTTTTGACATGACAACAGATCCAACAACTGATCACGAGGACCAATCGATGAGAATATCATCTTTCTTCAATACACATACAAGATATCCCTTTGGAATGAACTGAGTCAGACAAGCTATTATCTTCCAACTCTCCAAGTTGTTGTTTAGCTTAACCAACTAGCTTAGGGGTATCCAACACAGATTCTTGGAGAAAGAGTGGTTTCGAAAACCAACTTGATCACGAGCTCAACATAGCGGTCAGGTGACAACCTGGTAATACTTCCGAGAAGATATTCGGAACATCACGAACCACCGATATGATACTAAGCTCGAGAACAATCTTGCCTTTCAGAGCAAGACGGTGTACTCAAATAAGCAAGGATTGGCAAAACCCTAACTCATTGATCGAAGAGTGCACCAGGAAAATGGACCAGGTAGCACAATCGGTCTTAGAATGAGGATTCAATAACCAACACGCTAAGAACTAAATTATTGTCCTTCAACTACCAAGCAACAAGGTTGCTAGGAGCATCGATTTCACACATCATATTTCACATGTCGGCATTTAGGTTGCAACAACACGGGAGCCGAGAAATGAATAATGATGGCAAGAAGTATCACTATGTCAAGAGTTCATAGGATGGTGTGCAATTCCCATGACATTCTTGATATAAAGATGGTAATACTCCAGGGTAGAACAGAGCAAAAGTTGGATTGGCATTTTGATCTGCGAATTACAACTGCATTGACCCAATCCTGGATATGGATGAGGTACTGGAGTTTGTTTCTCCTGGTCATTCCAGAATAGAATGGCTTGACGGACCACAAGAGTAGTAGGCATCGACGAACGAATGCACACATACTCTTGACTATCAATTGATAGACGAGGGTCGGAATACAATTAAAGAGGGACAACCCAAGAGAACATATGATTTTATGAGTTGTGGATGCATGGACTAGCATGTCGAACGAGTTCAACATATTTCTTCCAGATAACCCATGCAGAAAGGTTGAACTGGCAGAGTCACAATATAGAAAGAAGAACTCACCAAGAGCACTCTTAATGTGATCTTTCGGTTCAGCGAGGAACTTCTGCCATAAGCAGTTCATGGTATTGGAAGAAGGAAATACCACGAACATCGAGGACTAATGCAAAGGTTACTAATATCCTAAAGGAACTAGCAAATACTATCAACATGGAGTAGGTGGAGTGAATCTCGGGTTCAAACCCAAGGAGTAGAATACCTACTACTAAGTGGCATCACGGGATGCTTTCGAGAATGAAGGCCAGAATCATCACACTGGGAACACAAAACATGGCTAGATTACCTGGCGATCCTCTAAGACACCTAGGGTCATAATACTAGCTCCAACATATATGTCGAGGCAATAGAGTACCTCAACTCACCGATTAGTGTGCTTAATCTGGCCTAAAAGGACATCAGGAATGGGAGGAAGGGATTTGCAAATGCATCAGACTGTTTAGAAACCTGGAATGACTCGGACAGCATAACGGCTGTAAATGCTCAAAAAGATTTGAGACATCATGCAAAATGGTGGCATAACCACTCAACAACATCATATCACGGCTTTGGTTCAAATGACAACATACTAAAAGTAGTAGAAATTGAATTGAGGCCTGGAACCAACAATCCTAAGATTCTACGGATTAGTAACACGTGACCCTAATAGAAGAAGGAGAGAGCCTAGTTCCTTAACCCCGTAGGAAAGATAAGATGACTCAGATCAGAAGGGCATAAGGTAAAGGAGTAAAAAGAGCCTTACGTTCCATCCCACAATCAATTCCCCTACATATAACTAAAGCATTTCTAGACTCAACTTGACCAGTTTGGCTTGGTAATCCTCACAGCGGTCAAGCTCGATACCAAAGCTGTTAGGACCCGACTCAATGTCACATCGATCTAGCACTGTAACACCTCATATCACTTTGCGGCCTCACGCACGGTATCCCCACGGTGTCGCCTTACCTTTGCCGGGACCGTTTAGCCTTTTGGCACACGTATATGATAGTGTCGCTAGCATCCATATGAAAAGGAGCCCGGCTGACATGGCTAGTCGTAAACCCAAAGTGGCACAGACTTACAGGGATAGGCATCCATGACCCAGCATCGAACGTGTCGGTCATCAGCGAGTAAGTTCGGGCTGTAGCACTGGGCTAGCAGGACTCCGGTACTCAACGCGTGACATTTCCCGAAGGACAGACACACGAACGAAGAAGGACACATGCCGGCCAGCCTAAGTGTTCCGGAGCAGTAGCAAGCTACCATGGCTCGGTGGAAACACTAGGAGACATTTCCCGGTAAGAGAGGCTACTAAAGATAAACAACTAGATAGTCAGATCCCACACATACCAAGCATTTCAATAACATACACACAATATGCTCGATATGTGCAAATACAACATGGCATCACAACATGACTCTACGACTCAGTATTTATTCATTAGGCCCGAGGCGAGATATTACAAACATGGGTCTCATGACACAACATTGAGCATACAAGTCAAACACAAGCGGAAGCTAACATGTGCGAGTACTGAGACATCTACAAATGAAAAAGGCTTAGAAGCCTGACTATCTACCAGATCTGCCGAGGGCACAAGATCGTAGCTGAGGTATCAAGCTAAACGTCGAAGTCCACGTGGAACTACTAGCGAGACTGAAGTCTCTCGCAAAAACATAAAATAGGCAAGCGTGAGTACAAATGTACCCACAAGACTTACATCGAACTATCTACATATGCATCATTATCAACAAAGGGATGGTGGAGTTTGACTGCAGCAAGCCAGCTTTGACTCGGTGGCTAACCTGAACTACGACTGCAAGTAACTCTTTTGAGGTGGCGCACACGAGTCCACATATTCACCATATCAATACACCACTATGGATCCGCTCCCGTCTCCCTACGAGAACGCCATCCATAGCACTCACACTTATCTTGCGTATTTTAGAGTATCCACTTTCACTTGTCTATGAACTATGCAAGGGGTCCAAGTTTCCATATCCGAGGAATCCGGCTATTCGAATAGATAATGATAACCCTGCAGGGGTGTACTTCTTCACACACGCTCTCGCCACTTATCGCCCTGTACACGTCATGTACCTCGGCAACCTTCAAGCGGAAGCCAGGCGAGGGAGTCGGCCACGGCCTACCTAAACACTCAAGTCTCTCGTCCAGGTTTATCGCCTATTCGGGTTCCATCCGCAAGGAGATCCGGCCGGGGTGTCGCTCACGGCCCCAAACGATGTGAGCAGGGTTCCCAAGCCCACCTCGACGGGTAGATCTACGCTTGGTACACCGTGCCACGGTGCCTAGTCTGTCCCAAGCCCACCTGTACCGGGTGCCACTTGGTAGACTAGTAACACTACCTACAAACACCAGAAACTAGTTGCAACTCCTGGACAGAGAACAAGGGTGATTAAGAAGCCGAGAGGGTCAATTAAGGATCCCAATGAGTGGTAGTAGCTGTTCATGGATCACAAACACAGGACTCAGTTCCTGAGGACGGCTGCAATGAGACAACCCACCATGTACTCCTACATGGCCTCTCACCGCTACCTTTACCAAATCGTGTTCACACACTTAGCTCACACACAGTAGGACATGTTCACACACCTCTGATTCATCCTCGATGGATCAGACCTGACACAACTCTAAGCAATAGCAGGCATGACAAACAAGCATGAATGAGTAGGCACAATAGGGCTCACATCGCCGGAACCACGTCTATCGAGAGGGGGCAATTACCGGCAACTGAGAAAGAAACTCAATCAATGCAAATGCACAATATGATGCATGATCATGACATGGCAATATGCTGTGGTTTGAGCTAATGCAACTAGCAACAGATTAAATGAAGTTGGTTTGAATACAAGATTCAAATTTAAACTCCATAAGTGATTATTCAAATGTCATTTAAATGATTTGTGCTAAACAGCAGCTATAAGTTGTTCTAACATGCATGAAAATGGTACAGATGGAAAGATTGGATTTTTCTGATCATTTTTCACATATAATTTATTTCATTTGGAGTTACGGTTGGATTTCTATGAGTTTTAGAAGTTTATACTATTTTCTGGAATTTCCTGAATAAAAATAAATACAGAAAAAGATTAAGTGCGTCAGCATGACGTCGGGGTGACGTCATCAGGTCAAAGGCGCCAGCCCAGGTCAAACCTGACGGCTGGGACCCATATGTCAGTGTAACAGCTAACTAACAGAGTTAGTTAGCGTTAGGTTAGCACTAACCTAGGTTAATTAGAGCCTGGGCCCACTTGTCAGTGAGACAACTATTTTACTAAGTCATTTAGTGCTAATTAAACTCACACTTAAACTAAACAGGGGCCTGGCCCACGCGCCGCTGACCACTGGGGGTCAAACAAGGTCAACCCCGGGTCAGCGGGGTCAAACCCACCGCAGCTTGACGCCGGGCGAGGCCAGACGGCGGCGCTGGCTCGGAAATCGCCACGGTTGTCCAAATGGGGGCGGAGAGGCTCTATGGGTGCAGCCTTGACAGGCGCGCCTAACAGGCAAGCGGAGGAGCTGGGTGGACCGAGCTCGTCGGAAGCGAGCTGCGGCGGCGGCCGGAGTTCGTGGCGTCTTGGATTTGGCGCTTCTGAGCACGGCAGAGGCGAACCAGTGGGTGCTGCGAGTTCACGAGGCCGGGCGAAGCACGATGATGATTCTTGGGCGAGCGGACGAGCTCAGGAGCATGGAGCTCGTCGGCCGTGGCGGCGGCGAGCTTCGGCGGAGGTGGGAATGGAGCTAGAGGACGAACGCGTCGACGGGAGAGTGATGAGGCGAGGAGCTCACAGCCGTTCCGCAGGTTGGTCGATGGGCTCGGGAGAGGCGAAGCGATCGGGCGGCGATGGAGATCTCCGCGTCGGAAGGTTGAAGACGACGGCGTGGAGATGCTCGGGCGCCCGGCGTTACCACAGCTTCGACGAGGAGGAAGAGGGGTACTAGTCGGAGCTCGTGGGCACCTCGTGGTGTCGCCGGGATGGCGGTGTCATGGTGGTGGCGGCGGGCGGCGACGGAGGCGTTCGGGCAGAAAGAACAGAGGAGGGGGAGAGCGTTCGGGGGAGAGGATGGGCACAGGGAAGAGCGGGAGGGGGTCGAGGGGAGCGCGTGGCATCACCCGAAGAGGCCAGGGCGAAACGGCAAGCAGGAGGTGGCGGGGCGCGTGCCCACGCGCGGCGACCACACGCCCTCCTGCCTACTGGCAGGAGGTTGAAGACGGTGGGGGGCCTGCTGGGCTGGGCCAATAGTGCTGGGCCGCAGCTGGGCCGCCAGGTAGGTTAGGTAGGTGGCCTAGTGGCCTTCTCTCCCTCTCTTTATTATTTGTTTCAGTTTTTCTAATTTCTGCTACTGTTTTGCAAATAAAATACTAACCAAAACACTTTGGTTAATTCTGTAAATTTTTGTGAGGAATATTTGAATTATTTTCAAACCACACAATAAATTTCAGAATATTTGGAGCATCCAATATTTAATGGTAACTTTTAAACTCCAACTCAAATACCATAATGATTTAATTCAGTGACCAAAATGTCCTAGAAAAATATGCATTATCTCTGGTAGAGGCTTTCACCTTTTTCCATAAATCATGAACATTTTAAAAGGATATTTTGAGGTCATTGAAAAATATTTTGGTTGAACCCTTTTGAATTCCTCTTTGATGCTAGGGTTTGAACAATCCCCATTTCAGGTTTAAATGAAATTTAAGCATGATGCAACACTCTAATGCATGCACTAGGCATTGTCAGAACTAGGGATGTGACACAACGGAAGTGAACGATCCGGACTATGGAATTGAGACCAAAATAGCTCTTCAGTCTTGTGATCCTTCTGACCCCGGAAGTGCACAACGGCATCCGCCGCACTTGCCGCTAAGTCCATATATGGATCCTCCGGACCCCATAGCTGGCCAAGTTGGGCATACTTTGGATCCGTAAACCGGCGACGCAGCAGAAAAGGCCTACCATCCACAATATCTCCGGCCTGGCGCAGCTCCTCCTTCATAGCCCGCATTGCAGAACGGGCATCCTTGGCCTCGGCGGTGGCCTTCCCCAGGTCTACTCGCTCTGATAGGCGCTCCTTTTCAAGAGCCTCATTGCGGTCGGTAGCATCCTTCAATTTCACGGCCAATTCAGCCATCTTTTCCCTGCTTAGGCAGTGTGCAGCCTTTTCGGCTTTCAACTCCTCGGCCGCCCTCGAGGCAGCCGCATCACTCCTTCGGGCTTGCTCCTTGGCTTGAGCAAGTTCGGCCCGAAGGCCCTCCACAGCAGCAGCACCGTCTGTATCACGGCATAAATATTGTCAAAGGCGGGCTTTGGCTCCCTTAAATAAGTGACTGCGGATAATTCATTTACCTTGCGACTCGTCAAGTCGCCAGTTGACAAGCGCGATGTCCGCATCCGCCACATCAAGTTGCCGCATTAACTCGACAACTCCACTAGTCCGGCTAGCCCCCGGACTATCCGCCACCTGCATAGGAAGGGCGACATTCAATACCTGCGATTTTGATCCTCGGCACGCTGTCGCTTTCGACAACCTACCGAGTCTCAGGGGCTACTATCTATACAGGGCGCACTTCTATGTGCAAAACTATCATAAAGGTGTGTCGTTCTTGCGTACCTCAAATCCCGCCAGCAAACTCCGGACGGCATTGTGCAATCCGCTTTCGGCGGACGACATCCTCCCAATCACCATACTCATCAAAGCATGGTGATATTCTGAGATGGACGCCCTCTCAAGCAGATCCTTCAGCTCCCCCGGCCGAACTCTCCGGCTCCACCAGGCTCTGGGATACCCTCCATGACGATACTTCAAGCTCATCTGCCCTGTCCGACGGCGCGGCAGACGGAGGCGTTTCGCTCTCCATCATCTCCGGACGAAGATCCCTCGAAGACGAACTCAGCTGAGAACGCCGCATATCCGAACTGCAAGGTAAGAATTTCGGTTATACTCAGAAGCACAAATAGGGATATTTTCTTGTTAATGAACCCCCCTTTTTCCTACTAACGGCTCGCTGGAGGGCTGATCCTTTAGAGACGATTGTACGTCCGGGTTCTCCCCGGACGCAGGACCCTCCGATGAAGATTTCTTCCCCCGCTTAGGGGCTTTGGCCTCCGGGTCTTCGGAGGCGGTCCTCTTCTCCCCCTGGAAGGAGGGATTTTCGATCCCCCCCTCTTCAGGCGCCCCCTTGGGCGAGGTGATAGCTCTTCTATTTTCCCCATCGCCTCCTTCTACGGGCGCGACCTCCAACATTCTCGACCAGACGGCTCCAGTCACGGTCTCTGGAGGGGGGCCGGACACCTTATCAGCTTCGATTGCGCTACCCACTCCTGATGAAGAATAATGGGTTAGAAGGCGAATTTCAGAAAAGCAAACAAACAAAACGTCTGGACTCTGAGCTACTTACCTGAGTATCCGGGAGATTGCAGCTTAGGCTTACGTCCTCGGTCAATTCCGGACAAGCCACCTGCGGTCCGAAGAACAACTTGTACATCTCCACGGGCGTCATACCCATGAAGTGTTGGAGAATTCGTGGTCCCTCCGGATTGAACTCCCATAACCGGAGAGGACGGCGTTTGCAAGGCAGCAGATGCCTGATTTGCATGACCTGCATCACCACAACCAGATTGATCTCCCTCGCTTGGAGGTCTCGAATCTGGCCCTGCAATAAGGGAACGTCTTCGGATGGCCCCCAATTGAGCCCTTGGTTGACCCACGACATCAACCGGCGTGGAGGTCCCGGGCGGAATGAAGGCGGTGGCTTTTGCTTGCTGCCCCTCGGAGCGGTGATATAGAACCACTCCTGCTGCCACAAGCCGAGCTCCTCTTGGAAGGAGACCTCAGGCCACGGGCCATCGGCCCTCCTGCTTATGGCCGCCCCGCCGCACTCCACTTGACGCCCCCCGATCATCTTCGGCTCCACATTGAAGGTCTTCAGCCACAGGCCGAAGTGGGAGGTGACGCGGAGGAAGGCTTCGCAGACGATAATAAATGCAAAAACATGGAGGATGGACTCCGGAGCCAAGTCGTGAAAATCCAGCCCGTAGTAGAACATGAGCCCTCTCACGAAGGGGTCCGTCGAGAAGCCTAAACCCCGACGGAGGTGGGATACGAAGACGTACTCACCGGCTCGAGTGGGTGACAGCCTGCCCTTGGGCGGGCAGCCTGTGCGAAATCTCGTAAGACAGGTACTTGGCCTCACGCGGCTTTAACACATCCTCCTCCGTGACGGAGGAGGGCATCCACCGACCCTGAAGGTCGGAGCCGGACATCGTTGAAGGTTCAAAGCGCTCGAATCTGGGGTTCTGGGTGTTGGAACTTGGAGCAAGGAGAAGATTCGATGGAAGATTGAAGAAAAGGAACGAGCCTTGGTCCTCTTATAAAGGGGGAAAATACCAAGAGCCGTCTCCGTGACCGTTCGGGATTCACCTTCGATAGAGGAGGCGTGGCGACGGGCATGGTTGGGTTACCCACGCTCGTATTGATGAGAATCCCGGGATAAGGGGAACACGATCTCTGCTTCGACAAGACGTGCCAAGGAAACCGCTTCGCTGAACGTGCTGAGGTGGTATAATAAAAAACGAATCAAGTAAAGGCTTGGTAGCGGTGTGATGTTGTTCCGCAAAATACGTCAGCAGATTGGACTTGTGTACATTTTATTCTCTCTACGGTGGAATGTGGAATTTATTTTGAAGAGCCGGACACTATCCTGGTGTTCATGATCTTCTCTGGATTATTTAAAGGAGGAACCCGCCTTGCAATGCCAAACATTATGCACACCAGACTTATCGTCATTGAAGCCTGGCTCAGGGGCTACTGAGGGAGTCCTGGATTAGGGGGTGTCCGGACAGCCGGACTATCATCGTCCGCCGGACTCCAAGACTACGAAGATACAAGATTGAAGACTTCGTCCCGTGTCCGGATGGGACTTTCCTTGGCGTGGAAGGCAAGCTTGGCAATACGGATATGTAGATCTCCTACCATTGTAACTGACTCTGTGTAACCCTAGCCTCCTCAGGTGTCTATATAAACCGGAGGGCTTTAGTCCGTAGGACACAACATGCATTACAACAATCATACCATAGGCTAGCTTGAGGGTTTAGCCTCCTTGATCTCGTGGTAGATCCACTCTTGTACTACCCATATCATCAATATTAATCAAGCAGGACATAGGGTTTTCCCTCCATCAAGAGGGCCCGAACCTAGGTAAAACATCGCGTCCCTCGTCTCCTGTTACCATCCGCCTAGACGCACAGTTCGGGACCCCTACCCGAGATCCGCCGGTTTTGACACCGACAGTCGTCCCAGGCCCCAATTCCCCTCTGTTCTGCTGCGCGCTTCCGATCTCTACTCGCCCCCAGCCGCCTGCCTCGCTGGTGACTTGCCGTCCCCGGATGGCATGACTCTAGGAGGAGACGCCGGACTAGCAGGAGGCCAGGAGCCGCTCGCCCCACAGCGTCACCTCTGCCCGGGCGCGCCGCCGTGCCTACCTTCCCAGTCCGTTCAGGGCTCAGGCGTGCAGCACCCACCAAGCCAACCCGATTTATCCTGAGATACATCCTCAACACTCAGCAACCACTTCTCATCACCCATTTTCTAATTGATTCATTACTCATTAGGCAGGACAATCATTAGGGTTTGTTGTGTGCTCAGTGCTACCTATACTTAATGGTTCAGATGTATTTCGGTAATCTTTAGTACCTCTAAAGTTCACAGGGTTTTCAAAATTCCAGCCCTCGGAACAGAAACTAGTCATTTTGGATTGTTGGTCATAGTGACATTGACCTAGATTACTACTGCAAGCCAGGTTTGTTGACAATTTTACTTGTCTTTCTCACTCATTCGATATAATATCCAATTATTCACGTCGATTAGTTGCAAACAATAAGTGCTAGACAAACTTCTTCCTTCAGATTTTGGACGGTCTCTTACTGAAGTTACAATTCTGCATACTTGTCCTAATAAGCTCACAAGTAAATGATTGATTCACTACATCTATGCTTGCCTTGTCATATTTGTTGTCAATATTCTTTTAGCGTGGACCACCCTGTTTCTAAATACTGGAATCGTAGACATGAGTGAATAGTATTTCTCTATGTGATCTCTTCCATGATGTGTGGGTAACGAACACTGCATTGTATAGAAAGAAAGTGTCATTTCCAGCTTTTACATAGGTTTCGATCTTTTACATGGAATACAATCTGCCTACTTGCTTTGTGTCGCACTACCAACACTCCACCCTTGAAGCTAAACATTACGCCACTCATAATTTCTTAGTTTATTTGTTCAAATATGAATTTCATATGATTCTAATGTTGCTACTTCAGTTTTGAAATGTGTGCCTGCCTGTTATAGAGACATAAGGGCATCTCCAGCCGTTGGCCCCCCAGGGGGCGTCTAAAAGCGCCGCCCGGGGGCCAGCCGGCGTAAAAAATGCCCTGGGGGCGAGTCGTCGCCCAGCCGTCGACCCCCAGGGCCGCTAAATAGGCGAGTGAAAAAAAAACAGGGAGGGCCCGTTCGGCGAAGATATGACGAAAAACAGCTAAATTACGTCCGAACATGGCGAATTTCGGCCAAATCCGCCCATTTTCGTTACATTATTTTAAGCTAAGCTAATCTAAAAAAGAAATGCGCTGAAGTCGTCGGCGCCATCGCTGCCATCGTCGTCGTCGGCCTTCTCCTCCTTGACGTGGACGCCCCGGCTGGACCCGACGTCGCCATGGTGGACTGGCGGCGGCGCGTCGTCGTCGTCGCTGTCGCACAGGACAACGACTCCGCCTTCGTCTCGGCCGCGCCGTCGCTCTGCGAAGCGACGCAGTTCGGCGCGCTGGCGCTCCTTCGCCTTCTCCCGGCGCGCCTTCTCCATCGCAATGGAGTCCTGGCGCGCCCATTCCAGGACCGCGTCGTCGTCGACGAGCTCCGCCGTCGCCAGCGCCAGGCCTGGCTCCGTCTTCACCGGCACCAGCCCTGGCTCCGTCTTCACTGGCGCCATTCCCGGATCAGTCTTCGGCTTGACGAAACACGGAGGAACCGAGGACGAAGCGCACCGGCCGCCCTCGTGGATGACGATGCCGGCACTGCGATTGCGCCGACCGAGCGGCGACTCCGACGCAGGCTCGGCCTTGACGGCGAGCAGGGCCGGGGTTCCGGAGGAGGTGAGGAGGATCGAGGAAGAAGAGGAGGAGGCTGACCCAAACGCTTGGCGCCCATGCCCGGGCGCGCGGCGCGCCGCCGGGTATGCTAACGGTGGGTCGTTGCCGCCCTCGAGTGCGTGGAGCGCCCTCGAGTGTGCGGCCGGGCGCCCACCGCAGGTGGCTCCCTCGCTGTTCGCCGCCCGGCGACCACAAAGCGCCCACAGGACGCGAGGCGCTGCTTCTGTCGCCCTTCAAGTACACCGCCCGAGCAGCGTGGTTGTCGGCGGCGTCTTGGGGAGGGAGCGTTTCGCGTCTGTCTGGGACGAGCGGACGACGCCGATCTCGTCGGCGGCATCGCTTTCGCTGCGGCGTCGCAAGGGGAATGGGCACTTCGGCGCTGAGCCTCCATCCCGACGGCCCGAGCGCATGTCCGGCGTCGCCGGATGTTCGCCGAAACAAGCCGAGACTCGGAGGCGAAGTTAACGGCGGCCGGCCGTTGCGCCGCCTCGCCCCCGGGAACCGTTTCGCCATGGCGTCGGCGGCAGTGCATGGGAGAGGCAGGAGAGGGAGGCTAGACGGCGGCGAGGGGAGGGGGGGCTGGTGTGCATAGGAAGCGGAGTGAAGGCCGCCGGCTTTATAGCCGGGCCGCGCTGTGTGTGTCTGGCGATGTGAGGGGAGGCGTCGGCGCCGCCCGCGACGCGCCGCCCGTGAAGAATCAATGGCAAGGCTGACGGCGGCAGCCTTGCCATTGATTCCCGCGGAACCCGAGGCGTTAAGGGGAAGACGAGGCGCTGGTCGCCGACGCTGGCTGGCCAGCTGGCTTCTTCGCGCCAAAACAACTCGCCTGGCGCCCAGGCGCCCCCCAGCGCCGGGTTGGGTTGGAGTCGCTGGCGCTATTTTCGGCCCAAGCCGGCGATTTTCGGCGTCCTGGGGGCGCGACTGGGCCGTTTTTTCGGCGCCGGCGCGAGAAAATCGCCTGGGGAGGCCTTCTTGGGGGCGCGGCTAGAGATGCCCTAAGGGGTTTGTATTTCTGTCTGTGGTCTAGTCGGCACGGTTGGGGAGGTGAACTTTGCATATGCAGGGGTTTATAGGGAGACACTCTCCGAGTTGAATCCGCAATGCATTCCATAGATAATCTGACTACTTTTTATGTTTTCATGAATCTCAGATTCTGAACAGCATCATAATGATTATGATCTTGCGCGCATGAAAAGAATAAAGCAGAACAATGCCATGGCTGTCAAACTTGGCGTTAAGGGACTGAAATCAAGTCTGGATGCAATGCAATGCAAACGCTCTCCACCTACAGATTCATGCTCAGAATATGATCCTAACAGTGATTCTGAGCTAGAGGGAGACCTAAGTCAATGTAGCTCCGTTGTGGACGATTTAGAGGAAGATGCCCTATCTTATTCACCCATCAAGGTAATTGCTCTAACTTTCCAAGGTTACATTGCTCGCACATATCTTGCAACTGATGCTTTGCATTGCTTCTACTTTGTTGAACTGCCATTTGCTTAGTTTACACATCGTGTATGTGAATACGCCCTGCCTATGCATTTTCAGTACATATTCCATCTGTCGTCATACCATATTTATCCATTCAAATGCTATTCTTGTGTATCAGATGTTCAAAAGGAAGAGGGCGATTGCTGATCGTGGAGGAGCACAAGCAAAGTATTTGGAAAAGGTAGTGGCACCTGATGAATCAAATAGCCTATTAGGTGTAGTTGCAATATCACCTGACCCACAAAACACCCCATTTCTAGCAGACTCTAGCCCTACTACACTGGTCATTTCTGATGCCCCAACTCAACAGACCCCAACTGTAGCAAACAGTATGATTATGCCAGTTGACATAGCACCAGCTGTACGATGCAAAACCCCCATTCCGGCAAAGGGTACACCAAATCCAATTGCCAAATCCCTTTTCGAACCAAAGAGAGCCCCAATTGCAGCAAATAGGACCGATGTTCCATTTCTTCCCAGTTTAGAAGACGAAGCTTATGTTGTTGTCAGGAACTTTGTGCGCATCTTTCCTTCATGGAAAGATTATACCGCAGACACAGAACGATTTCTAGTCTTCCTCCGCAACTTACGCGTAAGTAATGTACTAATGTTATTCATGGTCATTACTGCATATGTTTCTGCTGACAGAAGACACAAGATTTCATTCTTTTTAATAGGTGAGGAGCAAACTGGATTGTGATGACGAGCAAGAGTTGGTTGCGCTTTTCAAGCACTCGTTGATGAAGTATCGTTTCTACCTGAGGCAAGCGCACTTCGATGGCAAGCCTCTGAACAAAATTTCTATAAAGTCTCCGGTGCTACATTTATCTGAAGGTGACTGGAATAATCTTGTTACACATTGGTCTCGGCTACAGCGTAAGGTACTGTCTATGATATCACATCACAATTTGAACTATATTTCTGCATTTGCCTTAATGTCTCACTTGTACAAAAACTGTTAGCAGAAGAACATTCGTTCTCAAGGGACCACATAATCTCGCAACTATACTGCACACTGCATTGCTCTTGTGAGTACCTCTTGCCCTGTATGACCATACTTACTTTCATAGCTGTTTGATTATGTAGCATCACTGCACATGTTAGCCTCGTAATCGTCCATTTGGTGGACATTACAAGATCTGTATGGACTCTTACACAAATTTAGAATCAACCCAATGCTTTTGAAGAGGTTTAGCTCTGCAGTGCTCTTGTAAGGACTGAACGTGGTCTATCACTGTACTTACATTAACAGCTACTCCCTCCGTCCCATAATATAAGAACGTTTTGCACAGTACACCAGTGTTCAAAACACTCTTGTATTATTGGAAGAGGGATTGGTTCATTTTGTAGCATTCTGCATCTTATCTCCCTGGCCCACCATTTACTAAAAATGATCAGATCTATATTTAATCTTACCAACAAGTAGAATACACAGACAATGCGAGTGCAGAAGTGTAGCCCATTGCTCTTGTCAGTACATTTTGTCCTGTAATGCTTGTACTTCCAGGGATTGGTAGTTGATTATGTAGCATCAATCTGCATCTTATCTTCATTATCCTCTATCCCTTCCAGTATTATCATATCTATAATTACTCTCTACAAAATGTAGAGTAGAGGCAATGCTTATGAAGAAGATTCTGTGCTGAAATTCTTGAGTTATCTTTCCCTTGACATGTAGAAGGGCATTATAAAGCCGGTGTTAACTGTTAATGTAAGTCAGTCCTTCTAAAGCCTTTATCCTCAACTACTGTTTAATTTGCTCATACTCCCTATCGTTTACTGCTATTTAGTTTGCTGTTTCTACCAAAATGCATGTTCGTAAGAACCGTAAGTTCTAAGTTTTACTTGTAAAACCAAATTTCTTATTCATACCATGCACATTACTTAATACTCCCTATATGTATGCTTGGTTTTGTGGATCTATAATCCAGTGTGTGGTGAAGCAGCCCATGTTTGCAGCTTGTCATCTCCTGTTTTATCTTACTGATGTGGCTGATGATATGGACAACATGCCATGCACATTATCCAAAATAGATACAATGATTTTTCTTTGCCCTTCATCTATGCTTGTTATGTTGACATGGTTATCCAGTAGTTTGGTGAAGCTCCCCGCATTATGAACAATGCCAAATTATGCTATTGATATTTTGAACTTACTCTTTATTTTCTAATTTGAAATTGGATAGAATTGACAGAACAGTTATCATCTTTGTTTATACATGTGCAAAACCTATCATCTCTCTGCTTTGTTTCAGGGTGATATGCCTGATGGCATGTACAAGTCTGCTGAAGGTTGTGAGACAAACCCAACATACATTGTAGCAAAGAAGGCAAAACATCTTGAAGATAGCGAGACAATCCCAAAGTCTTGTCTTGATGCAGTGTTCAAGTTACTTGAGACTAACAAATGACAAGCTCACGTAATTCGTTATGCGAATCGGTTCGACTTCTTGGTCCCAAGTTCTAGCGAAAGGCATTCCGCAACTCAACTTCGACTTGAAGTCCTATCTCTAAGAAAGATTGCGGAGAACACTAATGAGAACCTCATCGCTAAATAGCTACACCTGGAAGCTATGACCGACATGCTAGGCCGGTCTCACAGCCTTGCTCAGCAGTTCCCCCGCAAGGCTAACCTTTCTTGAACTATCTTGGAAGTGGTCTCGGTTCAGTATTATTTTGTTACGCTGCAATGGTGCCCAATTTTTGTAATCTACTTCTTCGTTGCGCTTTATGATCACTGGTGGCGAACTTCGATGCCCAGTGGATGTAATATACCTTAAGTCCATTATTGTATAGTGTAGGTTTATTCTTAGTTACTATCCCATAATTTCTTTATTGTATAGAGTAGGTTTGTTCTTAATTCCTACTAGTTACTGCCATCATTCGCTATCTGAAAAAAAATCAGATGTAGTCCACCGGGCCGAAACATTCGACTCTAACGGGCCATAATTGGGCCGGCCCGTGTCTTTCTTGGGCCCGAACGATTGGGGCCTTCACACATTGCGCCAGGCCCAAACTTACACCGGCCTATATTTTAGTTGGGCCTTTTGTCGACCCAGCACTTAGTTTGGCCCAGGTAGCGTTGGGCCATTACAGCTGAATATTGTCTTGGCTCATTACGGCGAGATGAAACCATGGGCCTTTAGAAGCCAAAATGCATATTGGGCCTCAATTTTCACTAGTCGTCGACGGGCCTTCAACAGGCCGAAATGTAGACCGGGCCGTTATGGGCGCAGTTAGCTCACGGGCCGTTACCAGGCCGAAACATATCTCGGGCCTTACTTGGTCCACTGATATCATGGGCCTTTAAGAGGCCGAAAGCTTAGTACAGGCATCAACGGGCCGAATTACGCGACAGGCCTTTAACAGGCCCAAAGTCACGCTGGGCTTAACTGTTGCCACATTTAGCACGGGCCGTTAGTGGGCCCGATGTCCCGTCGGACCATATATGGCCCATGGGCAGCACGGGCCATTCCCAGGCCGAAAGTCACACCGGGCTGAAATGGGCCCATGTCTACATCAAGCCTCTAACAGGCCGAAAGTCACTGGGCTGTAGTTGGGCCCGAATATTCAGCAAACAATTAATGGGCCAGATCTGGCTTCGGGCCGCAAATGGGCCCAAATATTGGGCGAACAATTAACGGGCCAGATCTGGCTTCGGGCCGTAAATGGGCCCAAATATTGGGCAAACAATTAACGGGCCAGATCTGGTTTCGGGCGGTAAATGCGCCTTTATTAAGCATGTCGTTATTGGGCTAGCCCACTAGTACCTGGTTAAGTTCTACGGGCCTTTGACTGGGCCGGCCTTTTTAACCTATATGGGCCTCTATTGGGCCCAGTCACGTGTCGACGTACCATAGGCATGTCTCCTCTAATGGACGGGCGACATCTTGCCCACTGACGAGCTGACAGGTGTTCCCTTCGGCTAATCAGAATTTTACACGTGGAAATTTCCCATTGGTCGGGGCTGTTAACGGGTTATCAGATCCAAAATCCGACCCGATAGCTTAACAGCGTTCCGTTACGGTGGATGCCACGTGTTGGTCACCCTTGACGAAAGCACTTCTGTGACGTGCGATTTATCGTCATGGAAGTGGACACTTCCGTGATGATAATTTTGGTAATGTCATGGAACACTTCTACGATAGCACAGGTATGACTATCTTGATTCTGTCATAAATTTGTCATGGATGTACATGCATGACAAAAAACGCGACCTACTGTGACAAACACGTATCATCACGAAAGTGTATATTTTTGTAGTGTTCCTTCCCCCTCTCTCCCTTTAGGTGGAAACCTACTAGGACTTGAAGTCCTAGTAGGATTCCACTATTGGGAGCGCGCCCTTGGAGGGCCGGCCAGCCTCCCCCTTGCTCCTTTATATATGTGGCAGGGGGCATCCTAGAACACACAAGTTGATTGTTTACCCATGTGTGGTGCCCCCCTCCACAGATTTCCACCTCGGTCATATCGTCGTCTTCCTTAGGCGAAACCCTGCGCCGGTAACTTCATCATTACCATCACCATGCCGTCGTGCTGACGAAACTCTCCCTCGACCTCATCTCATCGGTGTACTAAAGTAGGGGCACTCCTTTGTACCCCTTAAGGTTGGAAAAATCGGTAGGCGTAAGCGAGGTGGTTAGCCTTCACCTAGTGCCTAGGCGTTACTTAAGCGCCCTAGGCGTAGCCTAGGCGGTTATATAATTTTTACTATCAGGATGTATATGTGGTTATTATATGTGTATTTTATTAATTTAGGGCATATAAGCATGTTAACTACCCCAACTACTACGATTGGAATATGGCCTTTTTGGCATATCAGTGCAATATGGCATGATTTCTCGCTTGGGTAGAGAATTTCTTTTTTGCTCTGCCTAGACTTCTGCCTATCCCCTAGGCGAGGCGTTTGGCCATTGCCTAGCGCCTAGGCATGCCTAAGCGCCTCCTAGGCACTGCCTTTTCCAACAGAGCCCCTTACTTGTGCACGGGCAGTCAGAGCCGCGCCCACGGCCACGCTTAGCAGAGCAGAGGGAGGAGTCAAAACCGCGAGATGGTCAAAGCAACGCCAAGACACAGAGACACGGAAGGCAAGAGGGTGAGGTGGGTTCCCCTGGCAAGACCCTTGCCAGGGCGGCCTCCACGGCTCTGGCAAGGACCTTGCCGGGGCAGCTTGGCCAACCCCAACGGAGTGCGCCACCCTCGAGCCAAGGTTTCCGACAACCACATTGGAACCAAGGCTCGGGAGGCGACTCCATGATGGCATGAAGATCTTTGTGAAGACAAGGAACACTCCAAGTCAGATGAGGATTAGAAGACGACAAACCTCGGCGAGATCTTTGCCGAAGAAACCGACAAGACCTCCGGCGAGATCCTTGCCAGGGTCGACCACGACGCCCCGGCAAGACCCTTGCGGGGTCCCCGGCAAGACCCTTGCCGAGGACATCCGTGGGGCCACAGCCAGGCCAGCACCCGCCAAGTTTCCACGACCGCTCCCATGCAGCTGCCAGCCCACCAGCTAGGCAGGCACCTGCATGTCGACATGAGGCTTCCAAGCCAACTCAGCACATGCCTACGTGGTGGCATGCAAATCTTCGTGAAAGCCCTACCACTGCGCCACCTCAGCAGCTTGCCAGCATACATAGCGCCATGCGCACCGCTGGACTGGGCGCGTGTCAAAGCAGGGCAAGGCGGCGGTAAAGTGACGGGGACACCTAAGAGGCGCATTAAATGCGTCTTGTCCCGTAATGGATAAGCGATAAGCTTAGCCACCGTACATCGATGCCACCTCTTGTGTGCCACTTTGGCGATCCCCTTGACTATAAAAGGAGGCCCGAGGCATCCAGGAGAAGGATTCGAACCCTTGGACAAGTTACACCCATTGTAGCTAGCTCAAGAACTCCAAGAACACTGATATACACACCAAAGCAGGACTAGGGTATTATGCATCCTTGCGGCCCAAACCTGGATAAGTGGCCCTTGTGCTTGTGCTGGTTGCTGATCCTGCTTTTCTCATGACCCCGCGCCCCGCAACCGTAGTAGGGATTCCCGTGATCCCATATGTGTCATTTCCACGTCCGACATCTTTGGCGCGCCAGGTAGGGGTGGGCCGGTTGTGAGAATCTGGTTTAGCGGCTAGTCAAACAGCTCTTCGTCACCATGGCTTCCAAGGAAGAAGGCGAGCAAGCGAGCAGCACTGTCGGTGGATGTAGCAAGCGCTCGCATGACGACAAGAAAGCTAAGTGATACAAAAAGTAATTCCTTTTTATATAAAGTGATCCTCCTCGGAGATCTTTCCTTGGTATAAGAAACCTGCACGCAGTGGGGCCCTTATTGGCAACACCCTTGGTCTGTTTCGAGTCTGCTCAACAGATCGAGCGGCTGCGTCGAGAACGGCAGGGTGGCATTCCGCTATTGGCAACGCTCTCACTCTGTCTCGAGTCCGCTCGACAGTTCGAGTGGCTGCGCTGAGAATGGCAAGGTGGTTCGCACGGCAGCAAGCACACCCTGCCGGCCGCTAAAGGATCTGTCCTTCAAAGCGTTGTGGTTTGGGTTTATGCGCCGGCAAGCCTGCCCATGTGGCGTAGGGTGGACATACAAGGAAAGGTTGAATAGGGAAATAACGTGTATCGTTTCAAAAAGTACTGCAGGGTTATATTACATCAGTTGTTGCTGCAGTTCTAACTTAAGATATGCATTTTCTTGGTCATGAACCTGCAGCGGCAACAAGAAATGGGGTGCCTAATCCCGGCACTGGCCCTCCACCCTCTGAATTCTACCGACGCGGCTGATGATGGGCTCTATATGCTCCTCGAGCACCGTGAGGTCTGCATCATCTGGCAAGCTATCCAGCGCGACGTCGAAGTCAAGGTTGGGGTTCCAGTATGCCAGCTTGGTGAGGACCTTGGTCATGGCGCCGGCAAAGTGTTCGGGCCTCGCTGGCCAGGGAGCTCGCCAAGTTGGAGTTGAATTGTTCCAGGGCTCCAAGAATGCCCTCAGAGAATAGGGTCAGCGTGGCGTTGGGGCTAATGTTCATCTCTGGGGTGTACCTCACGTCTGACATCCCCATGTCAGCCAGCTTCTCGGTGGTCCTATTGGCGACGTCGATGAGGCGGCTGATCCAAAGCTTCTCACCCTTCACGAAATCCTCATGAGTGGTGGCATCGTCCTTCTGCAGCCGCTTCTCCGTCTCCAGGCCCTTGGTCAGGGCCTCCTCCTGGGCTTTGGCCTCCAAAAGCATCTTCTCAAGACCCTCCAGCTTCAGCTTCAGGTCCTTGATGGAGTCGTTGGCGCGGGAGAGCTGCTCGTCCTTGGCGAGGATGTCGTCCTGCACCACCGTTAAGGCGCAGTTGGATGTGTCATTCTCCATCGCCAGCTGATCAGCCCTAGCCTTCAGGCCGTCCTGCTCCACCTCCAGCTCCTTCACCTTGTCACCGTGGGCCCGAGCTTGGGCTTCAAGCGCTTTCTTGTGCTTCTGCTCCAGCCCCCGGGGTACGCGCCGTGGCAAGCTTCTCGACCTCCTCATCCTTACCGCGGAGTGTGGCGGCAAGCATCACTTCACGGGCAACAAGGTCCTCCACCTGAGAGTCCAGCTCGGCCTGGTGCTGGGACCGGGCGGCCTCGGCCTTGGAGGCCTCTTCCCTCGCTGCCTCTTGGGTTTTCTCGATGTCGGCCTGCTTCAGGAGAAACTCCAACTCGCGCTCCGTCAGCTGGCCTTGGGCGGCCTTCAGCTCCTCATGGGCCTGGCGGAACCAGGCCCGCGCCTCGGCGACACGCTTCCCAAGGTCTGCCTCCGCCTTTCCCGCGACCGCCTCCCTGGACTTCGCCTTGTCCAGGCAGGCGTGATGGAGCGTCTGCAGCTTCCAGAAGCTGGCGCCCATGGCTCGGAGGAGTTGCTCCTCCTGGGTGCCACCGCCACCGGCGCCCGGTTCCTCGATGACCTCGAGCTCGGCGGTGGCAAGCACTTCATCATCGAACACCTCCCCCTTGGCTGGCACCCTGGTGCTCGCCGTCCCTGGGAGGTGCACGAATAAGTCATCGCCTATCCTCAGATATTTGCCCAGGCCGGAGGCGGCGGACGAGGAGGGTTGGTCGTCAACCACCTCCTCCATGGCAGCGGCCTTGCCGGCCTCTCCGGCAGCGCCCTTGTCGGCCTCCCCGGCGGCGCCCTTGCCGGCCTCCCCGGCGGCAGCCTCGCCGGTCTCTCCGGCAAACCCTTTGGCAGCATCCTCGGGCGTGGTCTCGGCAGCCTCCTCGGCAGCAACCATGTCGGCCTCGGCAACGGCGTCCGCGGCAACCTCTGTGATGATGGTGTCAGTGTCCTCCTGGTCTGCCGAGGGGGGCGATCTGGATGCCGAAAGAGAAAATGAGGCAAGGCCAAGATCAAGATTCAAAAAAAAAGAAAGAAGAAGAATAAGGAAAAACAGGTGACTCACCCGTGCTGGGCTGAGAAGAAGTGGCACCCTCCCCGCCAACATATGTTGCCGGGACGAGACCGCCAGTGCCCAAGTATACCTCCTCCTCCTCCGTGCGCATGGGCTCGGTGTCTGGTTCCCTTCCCGGGGATACTCCTCGGGGCGGTGTGGTCGATGAGGGATGCGTGGTGGGGTGGCCCTTGGTGTCCCCTCCTGCTGCTGCCCTCCTCCTGCAGCCACGACAAGGTTAGTACCAAAAAGTCACGCCCCGGCGCATGTTAATGGGCAGTAGGTGGTGAGAGCACACTGGGGGTTGAGCCGGGGGCTGTGCCGCGGGCTGCCCTCTACCACCATCGGCGCCTTTGAGGTACCCACCGGGGGTTGGTTGCCCGTCGAGGCCTTGGCCCTCTTCGCCGCCCGCTGGGCCAGCGTCTCCATCTCCCTGCGAAGACCAAAACGAATCAAGGAAGGCGACACAATTGGTGAGGACAGAAACGACGAGGGGCGGAATGCTTACTCGTCCTCCACCTCCTCTTCTGCTGCCTTCCTCTTCCTCCGCGGGCTGAGGGACGAAAAGTCAAAGGTAACCTCCATGCCGACATTTGCGGTGGGAGGGGAAGGCGATGGAGTTCGGTAGCATTTGGATGAAGAAGAAGCGGTCACCTTCTTATTTGCCACCGCAGCCTTCCTCTTCGCTGCCGCGGCCCTCGTCACACGCGCGGTTTCTCCTTGAACCTCTTGCCGCGGCTCGGCCCTACCGGACCGGCCGGCTCGCCAGAGCTAGACCGACGCATGAAGCGTCTTTTCTTCATAGCCGAGTGGTCGTCGGCCCCGGCCTCCTCCTCAGACGATTCCCTGACTACGTCCTCGGCAGGGAAGGCGTCAGTGCTGATGCCACCCACCTCCTTGGCGGACTTCGCTCACTCGGCGAGCTCCTTCTCTTCTGCGGCCACGGCGCTGGCAAGCTCCACACCGCTGGCATCGCCGGCCGCCCTGGCAAGCTCCGCCTCCACCACTCTAGCGGCGATGTAGTCCAACTCCTCCTGGGTGGTGTCCTAGATGAGTAGAGGCTCGTCATGATCGAGTTCTTCGACCAAGTTGGCGAAGAACTCCTCCACCTCGCGTGCCGGGGGCTCGACCCAGGCTGGGTCAAGATCGTGCGCGTTAAAGACCGGCATCATGGCGAGGATGTTGGCCTGCCGGGAGTTGTTGCTCAGCGGGGCCACTCCCGGCGGTAGCCCGAACGAGGGCCCCTTGATGACCTTGCCGGACTTCGCGGCCTTGCTGGTCCTCTCGACCCTGCCATCGGCAAACACGTTGAGCTAGAAGAGCCTCCGGCATACCAGGAGTGCCCCATCACCGTGAGGTTGTGCTTAAGGCCGGTGCGGAGCCTCATGATGTCGGCGCATTCCTGAAATCCCAGGCCGGCCTCCCCTACTTGTGCAGCGGGGCGATTCGGCAGCGGATGAAATCCGCCGCAATCATCTCGAGGGTGAGCCCGGCCTCGGTGAGGCGGCGAATCCTGGTGGTGGCGATCAAAAACTTCTTGTCATCAGCGTCGAGGTCGCTCCAGTCCGCGGAGCGGGTCGGCGGCTCCCGACGAACGCCCCGGCAGAACTCCAGTGGGTTGTCGTCCACGGTCCAGCACCACCGGCCCCGCCACTCCTCCCACCTCTCCTTTACGGCGCCCTCTGGGTATGAGCCTTTCCCTGGGCCCTCGGGATCCAGGCGACGCTTCCAGAAAGGGCGCCCCCGGGTTGGACGCGGGGGAGAAGTGATGGCGAAAAAGCGTTGTGCTGGGAAACACCCCGGCGAAGCCCTCGCATAGGTGGGCAAAGCACATCAAGCACACCACAGCATTCGGTGTGAGGTCCAACAGATGGAAGCCAAAAGTGCGCATGACATCGTTGAAGAAGTCGAAAAGGGGGGGGGGGCAGAGCCCACAAAAGGAGAAATCGATGAAGAATGGGTACCGTTTTGAGCCACCCTTGTTGCAATCAGTGAGGATCACGCGCGTGGAAGGGTGCGCCGGCTTCTCCGTCCCCCACAAAGGCTTAAAGTAGTCCTTGAGGTCAAAGACGTCGATTGATGACAGGATGAAATAGGAGAACTGCGCCCGCCGTGCCACCGCCTCGCTCTCCGGCGTCTCCCTCTCCTTTGTGTCCTTGGCTACGCCCTTGCCCTTGCCAGATTTAGGCACCATGGCGACTGGGAAGAGGGCGAGAGGTCGAAGACAGTGGGGGGCGCAGCAGCAGCGAGCAGGAGCGAGAGCTTGAGGAGGAAGATGGGGATGGCGATGCCGAGATTGGGGAAAGCGCAGAGGGCAAATGAGCCGCGCGCCCGCGGTTATTCCTTTTTATGGGGAAGGTGCGGGCTGCCTCTTTACCATTTATTATGATGTGACGCATGCCTGCAGCAACCGCCCCACGTATGCTCCCATGTCACGCACGACCCCCACATCATGCATTCAACGCGGGTCATGGCGAAGCGCAGCGGAGCAAAAAAGTTACTGCGGTAAAAACCGCCCCGCCCGCCCGCGCACTATTTTGGGCCTAGCCCAACAACGCATTGCGTTTACGTGTGGCCTAGGCCTGGGGGCTCCTGTCGGTGTATTAAAGTAGGGGAACTCCTTTCGACCCCTTACTTGTGCACGGGCAGTCAGAGCCTCGCCCACGGCCATTTTTAGTAGAGTAGAGGGAGGAGTCAAAAGCGCGACATGGTCAAAGCAACGCCAAGACACAGAGACAGGGAAGGCAAGAGGGCGAGGTGGGTTCCCCCGGCAAGACCCTTTCCAGGGCGGCCTCCAAGGCCTGGGCAAGGACCTTGCCAGGGTAGCTTGCCCAACCCCAACGGAGCGCGCCACCCTCGAGTCCAAGTTTTTCGACAACCACATTGGAACCAAAGCTCGGGAGGCGCCTCCATGATGGCATGCAGATATTTCTGAAGACAAGGAACACTCCAAGTGAGATGAGGATTAGAAGACGACAATCCTCAGCGAGAACCTTGCCGAAGAAACCCACAAGACCTCCGGCAAGATCCTTGCCGGGGACGACCACGACGCCACGACAAGACCCTTGCCGGGGCCCCGGCAAGACCCATGCCGAGGACATCCGCAGGGCCACAACCAGGCCCGCACCCGCCAAGTTTCCACCACCGCTCCCATGCAGCTGCCAGCCCACCAGCTACGCAGGCACCTGCGTGTCGACGTGAGGCTTCCAAGCCAACTCAGCACATGCCTACGTGGTGGCATGCAAATCTTCGTGAAAGCCCTAGCACCGCACCACGTCAGCAGCTTGCCAGCCAATATGACGCCATGCGCCCCGCTAGCCTGGGCGCGTGTCGAAGCAGGGCGAGGCGGCGGTAAAGTGACGGGACACCTAAGAGGCGCATTAAATGAGTCTTGTCCCGTAATGGCTAAGCGATAAGCTTAGCCACCGTACATCGATGCCACCTCCTGTGTGCGACTGTGGCGATCCCCTTGACTATAAAAGGAGATCTGCTGCATGCATCCAGGAGAAGGATTTGGACACTTGGACAAGTTACACCCATCGTAGCTAGCTCAAGAACTCCAAGAACACTGATATACACACCAAAGCAGGACTAGGATATTACGCATCCTTGCGGCCCGAACCTGGGTAAATGACCCTTGTGCTTGTGCTGGTTGCTGATCCCGCTCTTCTCACGACCCCGCTGAGGGAGTCCTGGACTTGGGGGTATCCAGACAGCCGGACTGTGTACAACGTTCGGACTATTGAAGCGTGAAGATACAAGACTCAAGACTTCGGCCCGTGTCTGGATGGGACTCTCCTTTGCGTGGAAGGCAAGCTTGGCGATCCGGATATTGTGTTTCCTTTCTTGTAACTGACTCCATGTAAACCCTAGCCCTCTCCGGTGTCTATATAAACCGGAGAGGTTGGTCCTTAGAAGGCCGATCACATTTACAATCATACCATCATAGGCTAGCTCTTAGGGTTTAGCCTCTACGATCTCGTGGTGAATCTACTCTTGTACTACCCATATCATCAATATTAATCAAGCAGGAAGTAGGGTTTCACCTCCATCGAGAGGGCCCGAACCTGGGTAAACATCTATGTCCCTTGCTTCCTATTACCATCAGCCTTGACGCACAGATCGGGACCCCCTACCCGAGATCCACCGGTTTTGACACCGACATTGGTGCTTTCATTGAGAGTTCCTCTATGCCATCGCTATCAGGCTCGATGGCTCCTTCAATCTTCACCAACAACGCTGTCCAGGGCGAGACTTTCCTCCCCGGACAGATCTTCGTGTTCGGCGGCTTCGCGCTGCGGGCCAATTCGCTTGGCCACCTGGAGCAGATCGATAGCTATGGCCCCGGCCACCAGGCCAGGTTCGGAAACTTGAACTACATAGCAGATATTCGCGAAGACTTGATCTTCAACGGATTCGGGCCAGCACCAGGATCGCCGAACAATCACGATGAGCACGGCTTAGACCTGCTGTCAGACGATGCTCGGGATATCACCCCGGCAGAAGCCCGAATCTAAATCGAGGGCAGGTGGCGTTGCCTAAGGAAGGAGGGCTGGACCCCGCCCCGCGGGCCGTACCCTCATCGGCGATGGAGCCGAACACAGGCCTCACTTCTGAGGGAGCCTATGACTCCGGACCCCCGGATTCATATCCAGTTGTAGGTTCCAGTCCACGCGTCCCTGAGCCCGCCGAACCTGGTTGGGCTCCGGTGATGGAGTTCACTGCGGCGGACGTCTTTCAGCACTCGCCCTTTGGCGACATGCTGAACTTATTGAAGTCTCTCTCTTTATCAGGAGACTCTGAACCGAACCATGTCCGGCTTGAGTGGGAAGCAGACGACAATGGAATTCGTAGCCCACCCACCACCCACTTCATTGCCACGATCGATGATCTAACCGACATGCTTGACTTCGACTCCAAAGACATCGACGGTATGGACGACGATGTAGGAGAGTTACATGAGCCACCGCTCGCAGGGCAGTGGACGGTCACCTCTTCATATGATATATATGGTGGACACTCTGAAGGAAACCAATGGCGATGAGGCAACAGAGGATAACCCCTCGGGAAGAAAAGCAAAGCATGGGCGTCGTCGGCGACGCTCCAAGCCCCGCCACAGCAATACCGGCCCCGGAGACAAAAATAATCCGGATGGCGCTGAAGAAGAATATGACCCTGACCATTCCGCCTTCGAGCGGCCGAACAGGAAGATGAGCAGGTCAGCCCAGAAGAACAGGTGATGGATGCATACCCGGAGGAGGACAACCACATGCCCCCCTCCGAAGACGAGATTAGCCTCGGCGACGACGAATTTGGCGTGCCTGAGGATCCCATAGAGCAGGAGCGCTTCAAGCGTAGGCTTATAGCCACTGCGAGGAGCCTGAAGAAGAAGCAGCAGCAACTCCAAGCTGATCAAGATCTGCTCACAGATAGATCGACTAAAGTTCTGGCAGCCCAGGAATATGGACTCGAACGCCAAACGGCTGACCGGCCACCCCGTGGCCGGGATAAAACGGGATATCATCCCGGATACCAGCCCGCACCCCCATGCCAATAAACTATGGCCCTGGGCAACAGGCAAGACCTGCAAGATATTCTGGAAAACAAAGAAGGACAGCCAAGATCGATATACGGATCGCGGGGGAGCGCCCCAGCACGCGAGGATGACCGTCGCGCCGGATACATCATCAACAAGTCCGGCCGAGCCGAACACAGCAACCGAGAGCAATCCGACCTGCGTAGCCACATAGCCCGGCACAGAGGCGCCGCACACCCCCTTTGCTTCACTGACGAAGCGATGGATCATGAATTCCCAGAAGGGTTCAAACCCGTAAACATCGAATCATACGATGGCACAACAGACCCCGCAGTATGGATCGAAGATTTTCTTCTCCACATTCACATGGCCCGCGGAGATGATCTGCACGCCATCAAATATCTTCCCCTTAAGCTCAAAGGACCAGCCCAGCACTGGTTAAACAGCCTGCCAGCAAATTCCATTGGCAGTTGGGAAAACCTGGAAGACGCATTCCTTGATAACTTCCAGGGCACATATGTGCGACCACCAGACACTGACGACCTGAGCCACATTACTCAACAGCCCGGAGAGTAAGCCCGGAAATTCTGGACTCGGTTCCTTACTAAAAAGAACCAAATAGTCGACTGTCCGGACGCTGAAGCCCTGGCGGCTTTTAAGCATAATATCCGTGACGAGTGACTCACTTGACACCTCGGCCAGGAAAAACCCAAGTCTATGGCAGCTCTCACAACCCTAATGACCCGCTTTTGTGCGGGTGAGGATAGCTGGCTGGCTCGCAGCGGCACCACGCCACATTCCGGGACTTCGGACGGCCGCGACCCTAACGGCAAGCCACGGCGTAACATGCATAAGAGACGGAACAACGGCGACAGCACTGAAGACACGGCGGTCAACGCCGGATTCAGCGGATCTAAGTCCGGTCAGCGGAAAAAGCAGTTTAAAAGAAATAATCAGGGACCATCCAGCCTGGACCACATACTGGAGCACTCGTGCCAAATTCATGGCACCGCGGACAAGCCAGCCAACCACACCAACAGAGACTGCTGGGTGTTCAAACAGGCCCGCAAGATAAACGTCGAAAACAAGGACAAGGGGCTGCACAGCGACGATGACGAGGAGCCCCGGCATCTGAATACGGGGGGACAAAAGAAATTTCCCCCCAGGTGAAAAGAGTCAATATGATCAACGCCAAGAGGGAACGGAAGCGAGCACTACGGGACGTCTATGCGATGGAGCCAGTCACCCCCAAATTCAACCCATGGCCAGCTTGTCCGATCACCTTTGATCGTAGGGATCATCCTACTAGCATCCGTCATGGCGGCTCAGCCGCATTGGTCTTAGACCCAATCATCGACGGATTCCACCTCATGCATGTCCTTATGGACGGCGGCAGTAGCCTGAACCTGCTATATCAGGACACAGTGTGCAAGATGGACATTGACCCTTCAAGGATCAAGCCCACCAAAACTACCTTTAAGGGTGTAATTCCCGGAGTAGAGGCCCGCTGTACGGGCTCTATAACGTTGGAAGTGGTCTTCGGATCCCCGGATAACTTCCGGTGCGAAGAGTTAATCTTCGATATCGTCCCTTTCCGTAGTGGTTACCACGCACTGCTCGGACGAACTGCATTCGCTAGATTCAATGCGGTACCACATTACACATACCACTACTAGGAAAAGGCATGCTAGTGGCGCACCAGTTTTGCCTTCTAATGGCGCATGGCTGGTGCGCCACTGGCATCACGCCATTAGAATTTCTTTCTAATGGCGCACCACCTGGCGCCATTAGAATTGGTATTCTAATGGCGCACTCGGCGTGCGCCATTAGTCTTGCTCACGAGGCGCCACTAGTATCTGCTATACTTACAGTATGACATCTTGTAGTCGCCATTAGTAACAACTTTTTAATTCTTTTCTTCTTAATCTCATGTCACTATTTCACATATGAGATATTCAACACATATATATGTACAACAAGCATCCATATAGCAATCATATATGTACAACAAGCATACATATAGCAATCATATCCAACACACAAGTTTCATCATATATACATACGTACATAGCCAACACATAGTTCCGTGCGTTACAAAAGTTTCACATTGTTCATCCAACACCGTTATCCATCAATTCACAAAAGTTTCACATTCATACAAAATAAAAACAGAAATGGAAAAGAAGCACCCCATCCACGCAAGCTTCCGTCAATTAAATCAAATCTGCAAAATGATAAACAAGAAGTTAGAAGAAGAAAAGAAGAAGACTAGAAGAAGAATAAGAAGAGTTTTGGAAAAGAAGAAGATTAAGAAAAGACTATAAGCTTATTATGTAAACTTGATCATTTTGTGCTAACATAAGTTATTTTGGAGCTAACCTATAGGAAACTAAGCATAGTCTAAGCTAGTATATTAGAGCCAACTTAGGTAAAATGAAGCTAACCTATGTCATTTTGGAAAAGAAGAAGATTAAGAAAAAGACTATAAGCTTATTATGTAAACTTGATCATTTTGTGCTAACATAAGTTATTTTGGAGCTAACCTATAGGAAACTAAGCATATAAGCTCTAAGTTAGTATATTAGAGCCAACTTAGGTAAAATGAAGCTAACCTATAGGAAACTAAGCATATTAGAGATAACATAGGTAACTAAGTATATATATATCATTTTGGATAGCTAACCTATAGGAGATCTGACATACCTGACAAAGTAGGCAGTTCTTCTCCTTCTTCTCCTTCATCTCCCTGATGCGCCTAGAGCGGCGAGGCTGTGGAGGCAGTGGAGGTAGTGGGATGTAGTCTTCTACCACAATTGGCGTGGTCATGTTGCCCAGGTGTGGGATCGCTTGGCGCCACCACCGGTGCGTGGTCATTGTCGAGCACCACCACCATCGCAAGGCCACCTTCAGCACGACCATCGCTAGGTCATCCTCACCACCTCCATCTCTTGCCCATGGTCAGCCACCACCATCTCTTGCCCTTGGTCACCACCACCAGCGCTAGGTCATCCTCACCGATGCCCATCCTCACTCTGCTCCTCTTCTCCCGCACTCCAGTCCGGATCATCCTTCTTGTCGTCTATCTGGTGCGAGAATCGCTGCTTCTTTGTCGCTTCTGCCGAATCGCTGCAGCTTCGCTACAGCCATAGTCGCTGCTGCTTTGGCTGTAGCTTGATGTCGCGCTGCTGCTCCTACCTGTCCAAAATGCAACAATGACCGTTAACAATCGATGTGAGACAAAGCCAAATGTAGAGGAATAAGAAGAGGCGAACGCATCGCATCATCATCGGCAGCGATCGCATGCGACACATAGTCTTGTTGTACACCTTCACGATGAGCATGTTACGCGCGTGCAAATGCGTACTCAAGACAAGGAAGTACCCCAGCTGCAGGTCGAGGCACGGTAGAAGTTCTCCCACCCACGAGACAAGTACATGTGGCCCTTCTTGATCGCCAATGCACATCCCACTGCTCGAAACCCGCTGCCGCCTGTCGCAGCTTCACATTATTTGGCGGATCTTCACCCATCAGCATGTTCATAAACCTGTCGGGCAGCCTCTGCAGTTTGGGAAAATGAGTGATGTAGCAAACAATGATATCGTAATGAGATGGGTGAAGGGAGATCTCTCATTTTATATACCAGCGTCATGGATCCAACTGAAGCCTCAAGTATGATAGTGAAGAACTCGAATCATCCACCTCGCATCGATGTGTCGCAGATCGGCGGTGGCTGCTTCCCGCCATCTCGATAAGCAGAAGAGACCAATTAGTACCCTTACAACAGATCATAAAACATGCATTAGTCATAAGTACCCCATATGTCCTATTTTTAACAAAGTCATGCTAAAATTCACGGAAAATTTCAGCATGACCTTTGCTGAAAATAGGACATATGGAGTGCCCGAATTTGCCGGAACGGAAGTTAATCGACATTCCGCAAACTCAAGGGCCTCTCGGTGGACAAGGCAAAAAGGCCTCCATCATAGCATGGAAAATACATTGGCATGTTTTTGCTTATAAAAAGCTAACAAGTGTAATTCAAAACAATATACCACCAAGTGAACCACCACAACATCTAAAAGCTAACAAATTCCTTGTAAATTCCTTGTAATAGTATTATGCAAATTCCTTGTAAAGCTAACAATATGTCAACCGGGTGCACAATCTTCAACATGAGTCATCATTGAACTGTATTATGCAAATTCCTTGTAATAGTATTTTTACATTTACAGATAAAGATAATCTGTAACTTCTAATTTCCTTGTGATATTGTGCATTTTACTATGTTGGACTAGCACTCTGGCAGTACTAGAAGGCATCAAGGCAGTATGGTATGGTGTGGTGTGGGCCTTTGTGCCTCAAGCAATCGTAAAGTGCCACCCTAAGCATAGCAAGTCCACTAACACCTTAACAAAATCATGATCAGCATTAATTCACCTCTCAAAATATTACTTACAAAATCATGATCAACATTCACCATGATTTCCCTAAGAAAGCATACACCATGATTGACGAGGACCTATCATAACAATTATTCCAAGTTTGCAATATAGCAGGAGTAACACATCCAAAGAAAGGGTTCGGTCATATGATTCTTTGAGAGATTATAAATGGTACAGAGACAAAAATGATCATCAAACTTTAGGCTAGCCAAGTGTTCATTCTCTTTACTTGTTACTGAAACCTCACTACCTCCTCAAGATAACTAACTTCTCCTCCGCTCCAAAATAGATGACTCAACTTTATACTAACTTTAGTATGTTCACAACTACTAGTTTCATTTCATCCACAATTTCAACCTCGTGAATCTATCTGAATCATTTATTTATGCCTTAATCGACCAGTAGCACTCATTGTGAAATTCAAGAATCGCAGACCGAGAGATTTCTCTGAACCTACTACTACAAAGACTACTATCAACCTTTATAACATCAAGAATCGCAGACGAGAGATTTCTCTAAAGCATCTATCTAACATCCATTAGTTCCTCTATGCCTTACTCCTCGATCGGCACCAACCATGGTGAAATTCAGCAAGTGCGCATGTAAATATTTCTCTGAACTTTTCTTCAGTAACATTTCTCGAACTTACTGCAAATACTAGCTACCATTATTCAGAGTTCGTAACATATTTTTCATTCCTTGTTGTGAAGCACCATGATGGTGCAGCACTTGAGATCAGCATGCACACAATCAGCGAATCCTCGTCCAAACAGATCGAACAGCTAGGGTTACAGATGGGAGGAATCACCAACGGAGAAGAGAGGGTGCTGCTGGTCGCCGCCTGCCGCTCGTCCCCTGTCCTCCTCAAGGCTGCAGCTCGGGAGGAAAAACAGATCAGGGTGGAGAGAGGGGAGGGGAACCAGAGCAGGAGAGCAGGGAGAGAGCAGGAGAGAGGGAACCAGAGCAGGGGAGGGAAGGGGCGAGGGAGGAGAGGGCAGCACCTCGACGGCGAGGCGGCGGGCAGCAAGGCGGGCGGCGAGGCGGCGGGCAGCGCGCTGGGCGGGCTGGGCGGCGAGGCGGCGGATCGAGGGCGAGGCGAGGGAGAGAGAGGGATCGAGGCGAGGGAGAGAGGTGGGCCGGGGAGGGTATGGATGGATGGAGGCACAATACTAATGGCGCACCAACCACCGGTGCGCCATAAGTACATCCACACTAATGGCGCACCTCAAGACACGGCGCCATTAGATATTTCTGCTCGAGACAACAAGTTATATTCCACCTGAACTGATCCACATCAAGTCCCTCTACTAGCTCGGTGGTCGCAGCCAGTTCTCCCACCAGGAGGTCTTGGGTTCGACTCCCAGGATCCCCAATATTTTTTTATGCATTTTAAATGCTGTTTTTTATATTTATTTGTGTTTATCAAACTTGTTTAAATTATAACAGTGTAATATTTTTATAAAAATAGTAAAAAAAATTAAAACACATGTTCAAAATGTGCGGGTGCGCGCGGGGGGCCGGGCCGGTGCTCCGGCGGTGGAGCGGGGAGGGTTGCGATGGGTAGAGCTAGCGGGGGAGGGTGCGGGTGCGATCGAGATGGAGGGGGATCGAGATCGAGATGGGGGGATTGAGATCGAGATGGAGGGGGATACAGTAATATGCATTTTAAATATGTTCAAACTTGTGTTTAAATATGTTCAAACTTGTTTAAATCATAACAGTAATATTTTTTATGCATTTTAAATGCTGTTTTTTATATTTATTTATGTTTATCAAACTTGTTTAAATTATAACAGTGTAATATTTTTTATAAAAATAGTAAAAAAAATAAAAATATGTTCAAAATGTGCGGGTCTTGTGCTTGTGGGGGCGGGCCGGTGCTCGGCGGTGGAGCGGGAGGTTGCGATGGGTAGAGCTAGCGGGGAGGTCTTGGTGCGATCGAGATGGAGGGGGATCGAGATCGAGATGGAGGGGGATCGAGATCGAGATGGAGGGGGATCGAGATATTATTTGTCTTTAAATATGTTCAAACTTGTTTAAATTATAACAGTGTAATATTTTTATAAAAATAGTAAAAAAAATTAAAAACATGTTCAAAATGTGCGGGTTCTTGCTGGGGCGGGCAGTGCTCGGCGGTGGAGCGGGAGGTTGCGATGGGTAGAGCTAGCGGGGAGGTCTTGGTGCGATCGAGATGGAGGGGATCGAGATCGAGATGGAGGGGATCGAGATCGAGATGGAGGGGATCGAGATATTATTTGTCTTTAAATATGTTCAAACTTGTTTAAATCATAACAGAATATTTTTATGCATTTTAAATACTGTTTTTTATATTTATTTGTGTTTATCAAACTTGTTTAAATTATAACAGTGTAATATTTTTATAAAAATAGTAAAAAAAATTAAAAACATGTTCAAAATGTGCGGGTTGCGCGCGGGGGGCCGGGCCGGTGCTTCGGCGGTGGAGCGGGGAGGGTTGCGATGGGTAGAGCTAGCGGGGGAGGGTGCGGGTGCGATCGAGATGGAGGGGGATCGAGATCGAGATGGAGGGGATGAGATGGAGGGATACAGTAATGGCGCACATACTAGCCCGTGCGCCATTAGAAGTTATATATAGTAATGGCGCATTTGTTGCTGCATGCGCCATTAGTTTGTATGGGAAAATGGAAAAAAAAAGAAATACATACTAATGGCGACTCGTCGGCCGGCGCCATCAGATTCTTCCACTCTAATGGCGTATTTTGGACAGGTGCGCCATTAGTATATAGTAGTGGCGCACTGCACACACGGTGCGCCATTAGAGTCAATCCTATCTATAGGCCTTTTTCCAGTAGTGTACCTCAAGCTCAAGATGCCAGGACCGTGCGGGGTCATCACTGTCAATGGAAATATGGACCACTCCCTTTGAACAGAAGAGCATACGGCAGCCCTCGCGGCAGAAGTACAATGTGGCCTACTCTGACAAACCAATCCGGCGACAACTTCGAGCACAGTCAAGCGAGTCTGGAGCACCCCGCAACAGGATCATCAAGAGCGTGATTAGCAGTCCGGCCTCCGCTCAAGCCCCTTCAAAGCAGCATTCGTGCCACGCGTACACAATTACACACTCAAGATACCATGGGCATAGGCGGAGGCGCATCAACAACTCAGTCAATAGTGCGGGTAACCGCCCGATACCTTCATACCCTTTTCCTCTTACATTTCAGGACACCGCGTTAGTGCAGCGTCCTCAGAAGAACCGAATTGCGGGACTCATATAGGAGAGACATCCAAGGAGGCAACAGACGGTGTGCACAGAAGGAAATACCCAGGTGGAATCTATTTACGATCATTATACCTGCTCTATCCATCTGTACACAGCCTGCCCCTAGATAGGACATGTCAAATAGTCCTACCTTTTCCTCTGCTTAATGCATCCATTGTAAACATACGCTTAAATGTATCTTTCGTCAGTGGGAGATTATATATAGCGTCAGCTTATTATCCTTATTTGAGCATTTTCTTCTCTTATAAATGTTTATTGGGTATTGCATCCGTACACCATGCACTAGTGCAGAACCGGGCATTAGCACCGGTTCGTAAGGCCCTGTAGTGCCGGTTACATAACCGGCACTAAATTGTGGTCACTAAAGGCCCCCCCTTTTAGTACCGGTTCAGCACGAACCGGTGCTAAAGGGCAACCACGTGGCACGAGCCAGCTCCAGGGGCCTGGAGCCCTTTAGTACCGGTTGGACCAACCGGTACTATAAGGTTTGGGGGGTTTTAGTTCTATGATTTCTTTTTCATTTAATTTTGTGTTTCCATTTTAATTCTTTTTCATTTGCTGGTATTTTACGATACTACACATTGTACACGTTATGCATATATAGAATTTCTAGTAGAACCAATCATGCATATATATATCATCAATGTCTCACAAACCACCATATTAATTAATTCACACACACATGTATAGCTATATACAATTTCTCCTACATATGAATGTTGCCTTCAGAGCCAGTGGCATTAGCCTAACTAGTCATCAACCCGTGCTCCTGCACGGGCTAGGAACTACTCTGCTTCGAAATTATTGTGTAAATTAAAAACATGAATTCTTAGTGCTTTAGAGTATATATGAATGAATTGTTGTCCAAAAGTGGGGAAGCATCTTCTCAATTGTAATTTTTGTATGAGTATGTTCTCTTGGGCATAATTCAGTGCAGATGTTAATATTTATAAAAACAATTAACAAACTTAAGTAGAAAAACATAATTTCTAGAGATCTAGAAATATGGTCAATATTCCTATCCCAAGATCGTATAAATGATGTTGTAGGCTTAAAGCATTTTTACTTGATGTGCATTAATTTTCTAGAATAAATATGCCACGATTGGTGACAATTGCCGTAGAGAGATTTGTGGGCAAAGAGTTTTCTTCCATACCGAAACAAACAAATTATGAACTTACATATTTTTTTTTACTTAACCTAGAACACGCCTCTGAAGTTGGCAAATGTATTTTTAGGATTTTTCTAGATTTACATATATTACGAAATCACAACAGAGAAAAAGATTTCAGATTTATATTATAACAACTATGGAATAGAATAAGAAGAAAGTATGGAAATATTTAGTACAATTAACGGGTAAACAAAGTGCTTTATTGTTGAAACAGAAGGTAAGAACACGCATTGACATGACATTCTAATACCATGAATGTAACTGTATAACATCAATGAACTAATCCTTGAAAAGAAGAAAATAATGTGTTCAATTTTTAAAGGAAACAAATGGAACCTACGTACGGAGACACATACAATGCACCAATTTGTTGTGATGGAGCTGTAGATGAAAAAATAATATATGTAATGATGTGTCGTTCACTGCATTATGCATGCAGAGACCACTGCAGTGCTGACAACACGTTCGGCTTCCCCTACTCCTGCTTGAAATCTATTTTCCAAAATCCGGCATGGACTTTCATTTTTTTTAACATGAGGCTTGAGGACTTTTTTGTACCTGCATGCATTTTTTTTCCTGACCGTGGGGCGTGGACTCTTTTTAGCGTGCGCCCTAACTTCTTATTAGTACATTTCTTTGTTTCCTTTTTCAAGGTAAAATGGCACGTCATTTTTATTTCTTTCGTAGCATGGACGTGGGCTGTTGGGTACTCTTTTTTATACGCATGACATTTTTTAGTAGGTTTGTACGGATGTTTTAAAAAAAGTAGTTTAGTACGCATGGACTTAATCCTATCTATACGTAGTTTCAAGAAAAAAAGTCATATTCATGTATCTGGTGTTTTCTTCCTTGAATGAGGCATTATTCTCCTTTTTTAGCGTGAGACTTGAGGTATCTTTTTTTATACAGGCATGTATTTTGATTTTACGGGACCGTGGGAACTGAACACTTTTAACGTGGGGCCTAATTTTTTATTTGTACGTCTTTGTTTCCCATTCAAGGAAAGAAGTCACGTTCTTTTTTTTCATTGCTTGGGCGTGGGAGTCGGGACTCTTTTTTGTATGCGTGGCCTTAAACCAATTTATGTACATCGTGCCTCCTCCCCAATGCATAGCTGGTGCATGAAATAATGAACCATTGTAATAGTTTTATTACTTGCTCTTTTGCTTTTGAGCGCAGGAACTTCAATTATGAAGCTCATAATCTCGCCAAGCTTGCTAGCAACCTAGATATAGGCAGACATGTTTGGTTGGGCCATCCCCATGATCCCGATCTTGTACCTATGACAATTGCTTCTGAATAAATAAAGCAGGCGAGAATTCTCAAAAAAAAAAAGTACATCGTGCCTCCTTCCCATAATGAGGCAAAATTCTCTAATAGATCTTCACCATTAAATTTTTAATCTAACGGCTAAATTAATTCCGCTGATGTGGATTAACGTGGATACTCGTATTGTGCCACCAATTAGTAAATATAAGATTGGTGCCTTCGGAGCACGATGACAATTGGAAGTGGTGTTCATGGGGGCGGTAGCGGGTAATAGAATTCTCCATTCGGATTTATGACCTGGTCGAGCAAAAATCCCGCTATTTCCCCTTGAAGTGCTTCTACGCGCTCCCTTTCTATGAGCTTCTCCCGCACCTCTTTGAACTATTAAGAAGGAGATCAATATGCATGTGTATTAGTTGTGTGACTAGATATCGATAATGGTGTAAAAATTGTGAATAATGTTCTGACAAGCGTACCCATTGCTGTTTTTGAGATCTGCTCCTTTCGGACGCCATCATGCGAATGTTCTATAAGCGATAATGCACACAGATCAGTCCCTCGCGCTGCTTCAGGGCCTTTACGAGAATGGAATTTGATCAGATAATAATTAATCAAGCATGATAATTAAAGAGATGGCAACTAGCTAGCTAGCTAGTACTACTTAATTACTTACCTTGGGTCGAATCCATTTAAGTTTTTGTTTCCATTCACCTTCCGTGACGCTGATGAATCTTTCCCAAGCCCTGCCCGCCGACAAAGAAAATGAATAAAGGGGTTATTAAATAGTTCATATCATGAAATGACGAACTAAATAGGCCAAGATATATAGTTAATAATGATTGAAATTACCTGTTGACTATCCCATACAAGATGTTATAGTCAGTTTTTTCTGAGATTAGTGAGTCCAGTACTTCAACTGTTACGCCGTCAACTTTAATGATACACAAGAACCAGTGAAATCTGCATGCACACACGTTTACATGTCTTAATTAAGCGGGCATATGTAAGCAAAAACATGTAGCTAGCTAGTAGGCAAAAACAGAGAATTTGTAGTACAAGACAGTGTGACTCACTGGAAGTTGTAAGGAAGTAGTATATCTTCATTGTATTTGAGGCGCTTCAAGAACTCTAGCATGCTGTCCTATACTTCCTTTGCACAACGTTTATTTATCTTCCATGTGTATTAATTAACGGTGTTTGGGTCAATGAACCCAATGCCAAAGCGTCCACCTTTTCTCATTTCATATATCTTCATCCTGCATAATACCACAGAAAAGAATATAGTGAGGATAATTACAGGTAATGATTGATCAAAAGGATCACTACAGCTAGCTTGAGACTTAAATTATAGAAAGAAATCACTTACAGACAATAGCAACTGACGATAGATTTGTCGAGTGCGTCTTGATTGTATAATTGAAACAGTTCTAAATACTCAACGGACACAGCTTTCTCATGGTAGTAATGGTCCAGCTTGACATTCACCATGAGGGACAGTCGCTCTGAAATCTTGGTAATGTTCATGTACCATTGATGCAATTCATACATTCTCGTTGGGAGGTTCTTGACATTGTCTGGCGCGACCAAAGGTTGGCCCCGGACATATTTCCGTTTTAGTTCATCCTCTCTAAGCAAAGGCATGGGTCGATCTCGAGGAGTTGTCCAATAGTGATGTTGAGAACTTCAGCCTGCATTATATGCTCCTCCGTTATTACCATATTGCCCACCTCGGGAACATGCACTGTTTGCCCACAATAATATTGGGCGCACGTACTGTCACCTGTTGTTGGCACAACAAGCGAGGGGATCGATTGCGCCGCCTGTTCTCCCAGCTGGGGAATGGTTTTCCCGCATTTTTTGGCAGCTGCTTCTTGTTTGCTCGATCCCGATGTAGACGTGCTCGCCTCCCTTTGTAGACGTGCTCGATTTAACTTCCTGATGTGGTGCTCATAGTCTGTGTCAACAGGCTTGGGAGCTGGTGGTTGAGCCATACGAATGAAGTGGTCAATCGTTTCCTCAGGCACTTTCTCCCTTGGCGGCGGTGGCGGTTTCGGTGCAAAATGGGCTTCCACCTCGGCCTTCGATATGGCTGTGATTTCCTCCTCGGACCTGTCATAAGACCTCTGCGGAAGAGGCTTGAGGCTTGGACCATATTTATATCGCTTGCCTCCTTTGTACTTCTGTACTACCTCGACTTCGTACCTCTCACGCACCATAGCTGCGGGTGTCTCTTCTGCGATTGCTCGGCGGCGGAGACGGCCGACAGGACTGAGTTGGACGAGGAGGAGTGGCCTGAGGTTGTGCCGGACTTGGAGGAGGTGGACGTCCCACGCTGTGGCGGACTTGAGGAGGAGGATTGTCCTGACACTTTGCCGGACTTGGAGGAGGAGGAGTGGCCTGACACTTTGCCGGACTTGGTGGACCTGCAGGAGCGGGAGTCTGCTGACTCGGTGGCGGACTTCGACGAGGACTCGGCTGACTCGGTGGCGGTGGCCTTGGAAAGATGATGCAATCCTTTTTCCATAGGATGATACGATGTTTGGACTCTCCGAGAAAGCGCTCGCTGAGGGAGTCCTGGACTAGGGGGTGTTTGGACAGCCGGACTATCAATATCCGCCGGACTCCAAGACTACGAAGATAGAAGATTGAAGACTCCGGCTCGTGTCCGGAAGGTACTTTCCTTGGCGTGGAAGGCAAGCTTGGCAATGCGGATATGTAGGTCTCCTACCATTGTAACCGACTCTGTGTAACCCTAGCCTCTCCGGTGTCTATATAAACCGGAGGGCCTTAGTCCGTAGGACGAACATACATCTCAACAATCATACCATAGGCTAGCTTCTAGGGTTTAGCCTCCTTGATCTCGTGGTAGATCTACTCTTGTACTACCCATATCATCAATATTAATCAAGCAGGACGTAGGGTTTTACCTCCATCGAAAGGGCCCGAACCTGGGTAAAAACATTGTGTAACTCGTCTCTTGTTACCATCCGCCAAGACGCACAGTTCGGGACCCCCTACCCGAGATCCGCCGGTTTTGACACCGACATTGGTGCTTTCATTGAGAGTTCCTCTGTGTCGTCACCGATAGGCTCGATGGCATCTTCAACCAACAACACTGTCCTGGGTGAGGCTTTTCTCCCCGGACAGATCTTTGTATTCGGCGGCTTTGCACTGCGGGCCAATTCTCTTGGCCATCTGGAGCATATCGAAAGCTACGCCCCTGGCCGTCAGGTCAGATTCGGAAGCTTAAACTTCACGGCCGATGTCTGCGGGGACTTGATCTTCGACGGACTCAAGCCACAGCCACGCTACCCGACTTTGTGACGATGGGCACGATCTAGCTCTGCCGCGGACGGTGCCTTGGTGGCCGTTTCGGATCCGCTTCGCCATCAGCCCGAGCCGACGCCCATATCGAGGGCCGGTGGTTGGACGCCGCCCTGGGGTCTTCAGCATCCACGGCGATGGAGCCGAACACTGATCCTGTCCCCTGCGAAACTCGTGATTCCGAGGCGCCGGACTCCTCGCTGGACTCCGAGCCTCCCGCGCCCCCGCTAATCGATTCGGATTGGGCGCCGGTTATGGAATTCACCGCCGTGGACATCTTTCAATACTCGCCTTTGGGTGATATCCTGAATTCACTAAAACATCTGTCGCTATCAAGAGAGCCCTGGCCGGACTACGGCCAGGATGGTTGGGGTTCGAACGACGAAGAAATTCAGATCCCACCCACCACCCACTTTGTAGCCACTGTCGACGATCTAACCGACATGCTGGATTGCGACTCCGAAGACATCGACAGAATAGACGACGATGCCGGAGACAAACAAACAACAGAGCTTATACAGCACAACAGGACCACCTTGTCGCATGACATATATATGGTGGATACCCCAAAGGGGAGCGATAACGAGGACCAACGGGCCACGGCAGAAGAACGACCAAAGCGACGGTGCAAACGCCGCGCTAAGTCCCGCCTCGACGGCAACAACGCTCCCAACGAGCCCGCTATACGGCAGGGCTCACAATCGGACGATGAACATGCACAAAAGCAACCGTCCGAACACGACGAGTCAGATAGTCAATCAAAGCCCGGCGAAGACAACAGTCCGGACGACCACATGTCGGACACATCGCCGGAGAATGAAAACCTCCGGAAAAGACTCGACAGCACTGCAAGAAGCCTGAAGAAGGAAAAACGGAAGCTAAAAACAGCGGAAGACACACTCAGAATGAGATGGGGCAAAGTGCTCAACACCGCAGATAAGTACGGCAATGGCCATCAATCAAAGAGCTACCCTAAGCGCAAGCTGCTACGAATTGACGAGGAGGCCATAGAACCCCACCGTCCAAAAATAAAAGGGCTGCCTGGTTGGATAGACGGCCAGACGACAGGCCAAATTCTGAAAGCGGCGCCACACACAACTCTACCAATGAACTCGGAAGGATAGATGGCCCAGCCAGGTCCATTTATGGGCCAAAGAAGAAGGCCCCAAGAAGCAAGGCAACACGCCAAGTGTCCGATGATAACGGCACACACAAATACAGGGGCGCCGCACACCCACTATGTTTCACCGATGAGGTACTGGACCATGAATTTCCAGCAGGGTTTAAACCCATAAACATAGAGGCCTACGATGGAACAACAGACCCTGGAGTCTAGATAGAAGATTATATACTGCATATACACATGGCTAGAGGAGACGATCTCCACGCCATAAAATATCTACCCCTCAAGCTCAAAGGGCCAGCCCGTCATTGGCTCAAAAGCCTCCCAGAAAACACTGTTGGAAGTTGGGAAGAGCTTGAGGAAGCATTTAGAAAAAAATTTCAAGGGAATTCTGTCTGTCCTCCGGACGCAGATGACCTAAGTCATATAACTCAACAGCCCGGAGAGTCAGCGCGGAAACTCTGGAACAGGTTCCTTACCAAAAAGAACCAAATAGTCGACTGTCCGGACGCCGAAGCCTTAGCAGCTTTCAAGCACAATGTCCGAGACAAATGGCTCGCCAGGCACCTCGGCCAAGAGAAACCGAGGACAATGTCCGCACTAACAAGCCTCATGACCCACTTCTGTGCGGGAGAGGATAGCTGGCTAGCAAGAAGCAGCACCAGCGACCCAAGTACATCCGAGATAAGAGATGGAAACAGAAAATCACGGCGCAGAAAAGAACAGCGCCGGAATAAAGAGAAAAGCCCAAAGAGCACGGCAGTCAACGCCGGATTCAAAGGCTCGCGGTCCAATAACAAAACTCAGCCCCTCAAGGATGACAGTGACGAACTGTCCAACCTACACAAAATTCTGGGTCGGATATGTCAAATCCATAGCACCCCCGGAAGGCCTGCAAATCACACCCGCAGGGATTGTTGGGTTTTTAAACAGTCCGGCCGATTAAACGCCGAACACAAGGGGCTCGACGCGTCAAGCGAAGAAGAGAAACCCCGCCAGCAGGGCACCGGAAAACAAAAGACATTCCCACAAGGGGTCAAAGCAGTAAACTCACTTCATGTGATAACACGGAAAAATAGTGCGGCACTTTCTAAAAAGAGCTTCGCACGGTCCATCCCAGCAGACCGTAGAGATTGGATATCCAAACCAATCACTTTCGACCACCTGGACTATTCCAGAAGCGTTCGAAACGCGGGACGGACTCCCCTGATAATGAATCCCATAATAGACGGATTACAATTCACTAACGTCCTCATGGACGGAGGCAGTGATTTAAACCTGCTATATTCAAACACAATCCGTCGGATGGGAATAGACCCTACCAAAATTCGACACAGCCGCACTTCCTTCAAAGGAGTGAAGCCAGGCCCTTACGCCAAGTGCACAGGCTCGATATTACTAGAAGTCGTGTTCGGATCGCCGAAAAATTTTCGACGTGAAAAATTAATCTTTCACATTGTCCCATTTAAAAGTGAATATCAAGCACTCTTGGGACGAAAGGCTTTTGTCCGCTTCAACGCCATACCGCATTACGCGTCTCTTACACTCAAGATGCCCGGTCCACATGGCACCATTTCAGTGCGAAGGTCACTTAAGGACCCCGGACTCGGGTGGACGAATCCGGACTCAGCAAGCTAGGGGCTCCCTTGCCGCATACCCTTTCCCAGGGGGCTGCGCGCACAAATCACCGTGATGAACAACGTGCGTACCCGTCCAGGATAACGGCGCAACGGAGACACAGGCACAGACGTGCAGTAGGGACCCGTTGCAAGGATTCTTTTCAGATTAAGACCCTGCGTAGACCTCTTTATCACTGTCTCTTGTTGTTACTCTCCCTTGGCTTCTTCCTATAGCCAAAGCGGAGCCTGACGCTTTGGCATCGGCCGCGTCAGAAGACCATGCCCGTACCTGGACAATAGGGGCTTAGGGCATAATTCTGCCCATTATTATAAAGTCCGAACACCTTCGGAGTGTTGGCGCCTCGAGTTAGGCATTATATGCATCAGCTCCGAATCATGTCTTTGGTCAAATGTTGGGTTTGCCCGGCTCCTGTGTTTTGCTGCCTTACGTTCCGTATCACCCGGCTAACGCGGCACCAGGAGAACTACTGCGATTGTGCCCCGGTTCGGCTGGGCGAGCACCTCAGTAGAGAAAGCCGAAAACTGACTGTCATGATATAGCGAGAGTCTGGTCAGCCACTCGATCGACTATCGGAATGCTTAGAATTCCCCGCTTTGACGAAGGACCGTTTCCCGGCCAGGCACATACGCACCCCGAGTCCGGAGATGTGCGGTGCCACCAGGGGCTATATCGTAGCCCCACCCTCGAGCTCCATTGGCTAAGTGAAAGAGATAAAGCATTATAGTCCGGAATGCCTCGTTCGCTACGCTACCACCTCCTTATAACAGGACCGAGACGTCGGATTAAGTGTGAAAACGCGCTATTTTGCGAACACCCCAGCACCTTGTGCGAGGGGGCTGAAGCCGAAGACTGCATCTTTCAGGTTATACACAAGTATACGTAAACGACCGCACATGAGAAGTTTTACTACTTGGACGCACAAGTATAAAAAGCAGTTATACCATAATCATTGGTTTACAAGCTAATGCGTTCATTTGAACGTTACATTCTTTGAGCACTGCGCCTCTATTTTACGAGCACCGCGCATGACTTCCCCGAAATAGTGCTCGGCAGGGAGCCGGTTTTCATCCGAACTCTGGGCAGCAACAGCGGTGGCGTCCATCTCCGGATAATGCGCCTTCACACGGGCCAAAGCCATCCGCGCGCCCTCCATGCAGGCCGACCGCTTCATCTCCTTTATATGCGGCACCGCCCCAAGGAATTGCTGTAGTAAGCCAAAGTAGCTCGTCGCCTTGGACCTCTCTGGCCAGACATGGGCCACGATGTCAGTCATGGCTAGTCCGGACAACCTATTCAGTTCGGCCCATTCGCCAACCGTCCGTCTGCCAGGCGGGCAATCCGATCGTGGAATTGAGACCAATATAACTCTTCCGTCTCGTGATCCCCCTGGCTCCGGAAGTGCTTCACGGCATCAGCCGCACTCGCAGCCAAGTCCATATACGGATCCTCCGAACTCCACAGCCGCTCAAATTGAGCATACTTGGAATCCATAAACCGGCGACGCATCAGAAAAGGCTTGCCAGCCGTGATTTCTCCGGCCTGGCGCAGCTCCTCCTTCATAGCCCGCATTGCAGAGCGAGCATCCTTGGCTTCGGCGGTGGCCTTATTCAGGTCTTCCCGCTCCGATAAGCGCTCCCTCTCAAGAGCCTCATTGCGGTCGGTAGCATCCTTTAATTTCCTGGCCAATTCAGCCAACTCCGCCCTGCTTAGGCAGTGCGCAGCCTTTTCGGCTTTCAACTCCTCGGAAGCCTTCGAGGCAGCCGCGTCACTCCTTCGGGCTTGCTCCTTAGCTAGAGCAAGTTCGGCCCGAAGACTCTCCACCGCAGCAGCACCATCTGTATACACAGCATATAATTTATCAGAGGTGGGCTTCGACCCCCATTAAATAAAGCAACTGCGGAGAATTTATTTACCTTGCGACTCGTCAAGTCGCCGGTTGACAAGTGCGATGTCAGCATCTGCCATGTCAAGTTGCCGACTTAATTCGGCAAACTCATCAGTCCGGCTGGCCCCCGGACTATTTGCCACCTGCACAAGGACGGCGGTATTCATTAATTGAGATTTTGAGATTTTGATCCTCGGCACGTAATCTTTTCCGACAACCTACCGAGTCTTAGGGGCTACTATCTATACAGGGCGCATTTTTTATATGCAAAACTGTTAAAAGACAAAGGGGTGCGCTATTTTCGCATACCTCAAATCCCGCCAGCAAGCTCAGGGCGGCATTGCGCAATCTGCTTTCAGCGGACGAAATCCTTCCTATCACCATACGCATTAACGCGCGGTGATCTTCTGAAATGGGCGCCCCTCAGCAGACTCTTCATCCCCGGCGGACACTAGCAGCGCTAAACTCTCTCGCCCTCGGACTGGGATACCCTCCGTGATGACACTTCGGGCTCGCCTGCTTCATTTGGCGGCGCTGCGGATGGAGGCGTATCGCTCTCCATCATCTCCGGAAGAAGATCCCCCGAAGATGAACTCATCTAAGAAGGCTGCAGATCCGAACTGCAATATAAATATTTCGGTTACCCACAGAAGCACAAATGAAGGTACTCCCTTACTACTTAATTTCCTCTTTCATACTCACGGCTCGTTGGAGGGCTGATCCTTCGGCGATGATTGCGCGTCCGGACTCTTTCCGGACGCCGGACCCCCCGGTGAGGATTTCTTCACACGCTTAGGGGCTTCGGCCTCCGGATTTTCGGAGGCGGTCCTCTTCTCCCGTTGAAGGGAGGGGTTCTTGTCTCCCTCCTCTTCAGTCGCCCCTTTGGGCGAAGTATTAGGTCCTTTATTTACCCCATCGCCCCCTTCTACGGGCGCAACCACCAACATTCTGACCAGCACGGGCTCCAGTGCGGTCTCTAGGAGGGGGGCCGGACACCTTATCAGCCCGAATCGCGCCACCCATTCCTGTAAAGAACAAAGGGTTAGGAGACGAACTTTTGAAAGGCATATAAATAGAATGTCCGAACTCTGAGCTATCTACCTGAGTATCCGGGCGATCGCGGCTTAGGCCTACGTCCTCGGCCGAATCCGGACACGCCACCTGCGGTCCGAAGAACAGCTTCTACATCTCTGTGGGTGTCGCACCCATAAAATGCTGGAGAATACGAGGTCCCTCCGGATTGAGCTCCCATAGACGGAGAGGACGGCGTTTGCAGGGCAGGAGGTGCCTGGTCAGCATGACCTGCATCACCTTGACCAGGTCGATCTCCCTTGCTTGGAGGTCTCGAATCCGGCCCTGCAGTGAGGGCACGTCCTTGGACGGCCCCCAATTGAGCCCTTGGTTGACCCACGACATCAGTTGGCGTGGAGGTCCCGGGCGGAAGGAGGGCGGCGGCTTTTGCTTGCTGCCCCTTGGAGCGGTGATGTAGAACCACTCCTGCTGCCACAATCCAAGTTCCTCTTGGAAGGAACCCTCGAGCCACGGGGCATCGACCTTCTTGCTTATGGTCGCCCCGCCGCACTCCGCATGACGCCCCCCGATCATCTTTGGTTCCACCTTAAAGGTCTTCAGCCATAGGCCGAAGTGGGGGATGACGCGAAGGAAGGCTTCGCAGACGATGATGAATGCGGAGATATGGAGGATAGACTCCGGAGCCAATTCGTGAAAGTCTAGCCCATAGTAGAACAGGAGCCCTCTCACGAAGGGATCCGTCGGGAAGCCTAAACCCGGCGGAGGTGGGATCTAAAACGACATATTCTCCGGGCTCGGGCTGGCACAGCCTGCCCTTGGTCGAGCAACTCAGGCGAAACCTCGTGGGCAGTACTTGGCCTCACGCAACTTCAATATGTCCTCCTCCGTGACGGAGGAGGGCATCCACCGCCCCGGAGGTCGAGCGGACATGGTTGAGGATCCGAAGCGCTCGAATCTGATGCTCTGGGTGTTGGAACTGGGAGCGGAGGAAAGATTCGATGTGAGACTAAAAAACAAGGACAGGCCTTGGTCCCCTTATAAGGGGGAAGAAATACCAAAGGCCGTCTCCGTGACCGTTTGAGATTCCCCTTCGATAGAGGCGTGGCGGGCGACGGAAGTTGGGTTGCCCACGCGTATTGATGAGGATCCCGGATAAAGGGAACACGATCTCGCTCGACAAGGCGTGCCAAGGAAGCGCGCCGCTAAGCGTGCTGAGGTGGAATAGTAAAAAACGATTCAAACGAGGACTTGGCTGTGATGTGATGTCACGCCACATAATACGTCAGCAGATTGAGCTAAGTGTATATTTTATTCTCTCTACGGTGGAATGTGGAATTTATTTTGCAGAGCCGGACACTATCCTGGTGTTCATTATCTTCTCCGAATTATTCAAAGGAGGAACCCGCCTTGCAATGCCGAACATTATGAATGCCAGACTTATCGTCATTGAAGACTAGTTCAGGGGCTACTGAGGGAGTCCTGGACTAGGGGGTGTTCGGACAGCCGGACTATCAATATCCGCCGGACTCCAAGACTACGAAGATAGAAGATTGAAGACTCCAGCTCTTGTCCGGAAGGTACTTTCCTTGGCGTGGAAGGCAAGCTTGGCAATACGGATATGTAGGTCTCCTACCATTGTAACCGACTCTGTGTAACCCTAGCCTCTCCGGTGTCTATATAAACCGGAGGGCCTTAGTCCGTAGGACGAACATACATCTCAACAATCATACCATAGGCTAGCTTCTAGGGTTTAGCCTCCTTGATCTCGTGGTAGATCTACTCTTGTACTACCCATATCATCAATATTAATCAAGCAGGATGTAGGGTTTTACCTCCATCGAGAGGGCCCGAACCTGGGTAAAAACATTGTGTCCCTCCTCTCTTGTTACCATCCGCCTAGACGCACAGTTCGGGACCCCCTACCCGAGATCCGCCGGTTTTGACACCGACATTCGCCGTCACCTCCAGCAATGTCAAGCTATAGCCCCGAATATGGTGGGTCCACCACCTCATCAACCAAGACACGAGCATAGCCCGCTGGAATCGGGTTGCAATGGAAGGTTGCCTCAGGGGGATTTGTGAAAGCACAGCCGTCCGCCACCTTCATAGATATGTTCTTCATTTTGACGTGTAGCTCGCAGTTAGTGTTCTCCGTGATGTCATCCACGGGGTATCTACCCAGCATTGCGTCGTCCGGGACGGAACCCACGCTGCTTCTCGGCATGGATGGGCGGTGCTATCAATCTGGATCACCCGCTAGCTGCTGCAGCTCTTTGAGACCCCTTTGATGGGTAAGTGAGTCGATCTGCTCCTGCTGCGCTGGAATTTGACCGCCAATTCCGCTTGACTTGCTTCTAGGCCTTGAAGGCGTTCATAGTCCCGCTTCCTCTGCTCCTCCTCCATCTTCCTCTTCTTCTCCTCCGCAATCTTCTTTCTTGCACGGGTTCTTTAGTCGTTGTTCTAGTCTGAAAACCCCTCATACCACGGCATAGCGCCCTTGCCTCGTGTTCTTCCCGGGTGTTCAGGATTTCCCAGGGCACGCGTAAGCTCGTTGTTCTCTCTGTTGGGCTGGAACACCCCCGTTCGTGCCTCTTCTATTGCAACAAGTATCGCATCGTCCGCTCCTTCAGACTTGCCCTCGTCGAAACATTGCACATCTCCGTGTCCAACTCCCCCATGCGCATAGAACCAAGTCCCGACTGGGGCCAGCTCTTTGTAGCCGGAGTGACACCTGCATCCTCCATCTCTTTCTCGGACTTATCCCACTTAGGCATTGCCACCGCGCAGCCACCTGGCCTAGCTTATGGAACTTATCCTTTTTTCGGCATTCTTCTTGTTTATTCTCGACCGTTCCTTAGCTAATTCTGAATCCTTGAATTTCACGAAATCGTCCCAATGATCACGTTGGTTCTCCAGTGTTCCCTTGAATACTGGAGTCTTCCTTCCTCCCTTGACGTACTTGTTCCATTCACGATTCTTGTAGTTCTTGAATGCAGTCGCCATCATCCTAAGAGCAGCCTCTTTGACTTTCTGTGAAATGATCTGGTAGGGTGAAATGTTCCATGAGAGTATCCCAAAGCAGATCTTTTTGATTCTTGTCGACAAAAGTAACATCGGGCGTGGCTTTCTTTGGCGCTCTCCATTCTTGAAGTTTGATCGGGAGTTGGTCCTTCACAAGAACTCCGCACTGACGAACGAACTTGTCCGCAATCTTCTTAGGCGCTAATGGTTTGCCAGTAGGGCCGCATGCCTCCATATTGTACTTTACGCCCGACTTCAACTTTTTGTTCGGGCCTCGTTTAAATCATTTTGCACGAAGATTTGCTCGATCCGGATGGCTGAAAGAACAAAGATCGATTCGTTAATATATCTTCAAGTCATTTAAAACATGTGATGATCACCAGATGCCTGCTTATATAAATATATATACCTCGCCGGTGTTTGTTGTTTCAGGATCAACATGTTCTTCGTCATCGTCATAATCATAGTTCATGACTCCATCAATTTCGTCGTCGCGATCGAATATCATATCACCCTCTCCGGTGTTGTTTAGAAATTCGGAGCCATCATAATCTTCTTCATTTCGATTATCATCGCCAGCGATCATATCGAACATGGTCATTTCTCCTCTCTGTCGGTATTGTCTGCCATAGCTTTTGTTTAACTAATCCAAAAGAAATATAAAACAATTTAGTATTCAAATTACATTGTCTCGAATAATAGATATAATCTCGAATACATCGTCCAGAATAATAGATATAATCTCGAATACATCGTCTCGAATAATATATAATATTGAATAGTACATCACTGGCTATTATCTAATAAAGATCGAATACTACAGAAGAATCTAGGACACTCGCGGTTCCTCCGGCGCGGGCGGTGGACACCTAACGAGAAGGAACCCTCACAGGATCATAGCTGTAGTGAGATCCCCGAAGATACTGCCACGTATTGGAGAACCTGCCGCCCTCTAACGCAACCATGTAGCGATGGACGTGCCCGTCCTCCTCCCTGACACGGCGACGTACCACCTCCGGCGGGGCAGGTCCCTCAAGACCAAATCGCCCACGTGAACGCCACCAAACGAGATCGGGGTCACGACGGGACCCGCGGCGGGTTCCTCATCAAGCGGCGCGCCCTCCAAGCAGCACCTCCGGTGCCAGCCAGCGGAGCCAGTCCGGACATGGGTCGGCTGGACGTCGTCGCGGACGGGTCGACGGCGAGGATGCGGGCCGGGCATCTTCAAGAACAAATACCCGGATTATCTAAATAACACTAATTATGCTAATCTAATGATTGGATTATCTAAATAACACTAATTATACTATATGCCCGCAAAAAGTAACATTTTTTTAATGATTGGATTTTGATAACTAAAATTTCTAACATTTCTATATAACACTAATTATGCTAATCTAAATAATCTAAATAACACTAAAATTTCTAACATTTCTAACATTTCTATATAACACTAATTTCTAACATTTCTATGTAACACTAATTTCTAACTGATTAAGCACTAATTATATCCATCTAACATGCATTCATACATATATAATAGTGAAAAAAATAATAATCTAAATAATCCAAACTAATTAAACACTAATTATCTAAACTAATTAAACATACAAAATAATAATCTAAATAATCCAAACTAATTAAAGACTAATTATCTAAACTAATTAAAGACTAATTATCTAATGCTTGTGTGTGTGTGTAAGGGCTCGGGGCTGGAGGACTCACAGCGGGTGACGGCGACGAAGAGGCGACGGCGAGGAGAGGCGACGGCGAGGTGAGGCGACGGCGGGCGGCGACGGCACGACGACGGGACGGGCGCAGCAGGACGGGGGCGCGATGGGGACGGGCAGGCGGCTCTGGGGGGGGCGGCGGCGGAGGGGCAGGCGGCGGCACGGGGCGAGGCGGTGATGGAGGCAGCGGCGTCGGAGACGATCGAGGGCGGCGGCGACAGCGACGAAGACGATGGAATAGAGGCGAAAACAGAGGGAAACTGAAATTTTCGTAGCAGTTGTATATATAGAAGGCTTTAGTCCCCCCTTTAGTACCAGTTTGTGCCACGACCCGGTACTAAAGGGGGTGCGCTGGCGCAGGTGCGGTGTGGAAGTTTAGTCCCACCTCGCTAGTCGAGGGCTACCGTGACCGGTTTATAAGCCCCAGGCGGTAGCTCTCTCGAGCTCCTCTCCTAATCAGGCCCTCTGGGCCTACCTGTCCTCCTCGCCTTGTGGGCCTCTTGGGCCTTGGAACTGCATCCTGCCCAACGAAAGGTTGTGTCGCTAGTCGATGCAGGCCGCTTTGGCCCGATGGCGGGCTTTTTTTCTTATTTTTTTGCTTTATTTTTTTGTTTTATTTATTTTTGAGTTGTTTTTGCTGTATTTAGAGTTTCTTTGTGAATATTTTTGCTTTAGGTACAAAAATTACAAACTTTCTGTTAGTGCGGTAGATTTCAAATTTGAATAGTTTAAATTTTGAATTATTTGAAATTTGTGTGAATCACTAGTTTGTGAATAACTTAACTTTGAAAAAGTTTTTCAGTGATTCTTTTTTTATGTTTAATATTAGTGTGTTTTATCATTATATTCAATTTAGTAATGCTTAGGTTATTTAAAAATGAAATGCCTTTGTAATAGTTCAGTTTTAAATGGAAACCACGATACTTGAAAGAGATTGTCCAATTTGTACACGAAGTGCATCCAGTTTTTGCTGTAAACCTCTCTACTTTCTTGCACATGCTATTTGTATGAAATTATGATACCATGCCAACTTTCAACCTTTTCTGAGTTCATTTGAATTGCTTTTCAATTTCAGGGTCATTTAGCTGTAAAAAAATCAGTAAATGCATGAAAAGAATTTGTTTGCACATAAAATTTCTTCACGTTTCAAATGCCAAAACACATAACTACCCTAACTATTACAGACATTCCTTCCTGGGTGTGAAACACAGAAGAAAGTGATGATAGTGAAGCCGATCACATCCTAGATCTTTGGGTGTGAAACTTTTTCTTCGCGTGTGTCCCTTTGCGCCGTAACCATGGAAAATCTTCATCATTTAACGGGATGCTCGGGTCAATATTCACTGTGAATGGAGCAATTTCATCAAACTTTTCATAATCTTCTGACTTGTCTGTCTTGTCTCCACTCCCATGATGTTTCTCTTCCCCAAAAGAACTATGTGCCGCTTTGGCTCATCGTTACGATGCATTCACTTCCTTATCTTTTCTTTTTCTTGGCTTGGTAGACATGTCCTTCACATAGAAAACCTGTGCCACATCATTGGCTAGGACGAATGGTTCGTCTGCATACGCAAGATTGTTGAGATCCACTATTGTCATTCTGTACTGCGGGTCTTCCGTTACCCCGCCTTGTGTCATATTAACCCATTTGCACCGAAACAAAGGAACCTTTAAACCACGTCGATAGTCAAGTTCCCATATGTCCTGTATATAACCATAATATGTTTCCTTTCCCGTCTTGGTTTCTACATCAAAGCGGACACCACTGTTTTGGTTGGTGCTCTTCTTATCTTGGGCGATCATGTAAAATGTATTACCATTTATCTCGTACCCTTTGAAAGTCATTATATTCGAAGATGGTAACTGGGACAGCAAGTACAGGTCATCTTCAATAGAGGTGTCATGCATGGTACGTGTCTGCAACCAGTTGGCGAAACTCCTGGTTTGTTCACGTGTAATCCGGTCATCGACCGCTCCGGTGTTTGGAGCATAGCAAATTCTTGTGTTCATCCATATACGGAGCCACCAAGGTGGAATTCTGTAGAAGCTGTGTAGTGTGCTTCGGTGAGAGAATGTCCATCCATACATATTATTTGTTCCCCTCCTAGCGTGCCTTTTCCATCCAGTCTGCCCTTATGCCGCGATTCAGGAACACCAATCGTCTTAAGGTCAGGAATAAAGTCAATACAAAACTCAATGACCTCCTCATTTTGATGGCCCTTGGAGATGCTTCCTTCTGGCCTAGCACGGTTATGAATATATTTCTTTAAGACTCCCATGAACCTCTCAAAGGGGAACATATTGTGTAGAAATACAAGACCCAAAACGTTAATCTCTTCGCATAGGTGAACTAGGACGTGCGTCATGATGTTGAAGAAGGATGGTTGGAACACCAACGCGAAACTGACAAGACATTGCACCAAATCATTCTGTAACCTTGGTATGATTTCTGGATCGATTACCTTCTGAGAGATTGCATTGAGAAATGCACATAGCTTCACAATGGCTAATCGAAAGTTTTCCAGTAGAAGCCCCCTCAATGCAATCGGAAGCAGTTGCTTCATAATCACGTGGCAGTCATGAGACTTTAGGTTCTGGAACTTTTTCTCTGCCATGTTTATTATTCCCTTTATATTCGACGAGAAGCGAGACGGTACCTTAATACTGAGCAGGCATTCAAAGAAGATTTCCTTCTCTTCTTTGGTAAGAGCGTAGCTTGCATGACCCTGATGTATGCCGTCTTCTCCGTGCATACGTTGCTGGTCCTCCCGCGCCTCAGGTGTATCTTTTGTCTTCCCATACACGCCCAAGAAGTCAAGCAGGGTCACGCAAAGATTCGTCATCACGTGCATCACGTCTATTGCGGAGCGGACCTCTAGGTCTTTCCAATATGGCATGTCCCAAAATATAGATTTCTTCTTCCACATGGGTGCGCGTCCGTCCGCGTCCTTGAACAGGTTGTCCGCCAGGGATTCCAAATATCACCTTCAAATCCTTGACCATATCATGTACATCAGCACCAGTACGGTGGCGAGGCTTCGTCCGGTGATCCGCCTCACCTTAGAAATGCTTGCCTTTCTATATTACGGGATGCCTGCTCGGAAGAAATCGACGATTTCCCAGGTACACATTCTTCTCACAACTATTCAAATATATACTGTCGGTATCATCCAAACAGTGCGTGCATCCGCGGTATCCCTTGTTTGTGCGTCACGAAGGTTCTTGAGAGCAGGCCAATCATTGATGGTCACGAACAGCAACGCCTTTAGGTCAAATTCTTCCCTCATGTGCTCATCCCACGCACGTACACCTGTTCCATTCCACAGTTGTAAGAGTTCTTCAACTAATGGCCTTAGGTACACATCAATGTTGTTGCCGGGTTGCTTAGGGCCTTGGATGAGCACTGGCATCATAATGAACTTCCGCTTCGTGCACAACATAGAGTCACAGGCCAGGTGCTATGGTTGTTGCTCTGCTCCCCAAAAGGATTAATGCCATCTGCGCTTAGACCAAACCATACGCTCCATGCGTCATCTGCAAACTCCTTCCCGTACTTCCTTTCGATTTTTCTCCACTGCGACCCGTCAGCGGGTACTCTCAACTTTCCGTCTTTCTTACGGTCTTCTCTGTGCCATCGCATCGGCTTGGCATGCTCTTTGTTTTGGAACAAACGTTTCAACCGTGGTATTATAGGAGAATACCACATCACCTTGGCAGGAATCTTCTTCCTGGGGCGCTCGCCCTCGACATCACCAGGCTCATCGCGGCTGATCCTATAGCGCAATGCACCACATACCGGGCAAGCGTTCAAATCCTCGTACTCACCGCGGTAGAGGATGCAATCATTAGGGCATGCATGTATCTTCGCACCTCTAACCCTAGAGGGCGACAGCCTTCTTTTGCTTTACATACTCTCGGGCAATTCGTTGTCCTTTGGAAGCATATCCTTTATCATTACCAGAACTTTCCAAATCCCTTGTCAGATACCATTCTCTGCCTTCCATTGCAGCAATTCTAGTGTGGTGCCCAACTTTTTCTTGTCACCTACGCAATTCTGGTACAACAATTTTTGTGATCCTCTAACATGCGCTGCAACTTCTTCTTCTCCAAATCACTTGCGAGTTTCTCTTTGCATCGGCAATGGCCCGACCTAGATCATCAGCGGGCTCATCGATGCCTCTTCTTCAGCTTCTTCCCGCATTGCCGCTCAGCTTCTTCCGCATTACGGCTCAGCTTCTTCCCCATTGTTGTATCATCGTATTCAGGGAACCCATGGCGGGATAGCTGTCGCCGTCCTCTTCTTCTTCATTGTCTTCCATCATAACCCCTCTTTCTCCATGCTTGGTCCAAACATTATAGTGGGGCATGAAACCGGACTCAAACAGTGGGCGTGAATGGTTCTTGGCGAGAGTAATTGCGACCATTCTTACAGCCAGCACATGGACAAGGCATAAAACCATCCGCTTTGCTTGTTTGCCTCAGCCATAGCGAGAAAAGTATGCACGCCCTCAACGAATCGGGAGAGCATCGGTCATCGTACATCCATTGCGGCTCATCTTCATTACACAACACCGAATAGACCAAATTAATACAAGTTCATACATAAAGTTCATACAACACTTAAATGCAACAAACAAATAGCTCTCTAGCTAAAGCATTTAAATGCAACAACAAATGCGATCAAGATCGCAACTAAGGTAACAATTGATCCAACAACATAATGATACCAAGCCTCACTATCGATGGCATATTTTCTAATCTTTCTATTCTTCAAGTGCATTTTCTCCATCTTGATCTTGTGATCATCGACGACATCGGCAACATGCAACTCCAATTCCATCTTCTCCCCCTCAATTCTTTTCAATTTTTCTTTCAAGTACTCGTTTTCTCTTTCAACTAAATTTAACCTCTCGACAATAGGGTCGGTTGGAATTTCCGGTTCACATACCTCCTAGATAAAAATATCTATGTCAACTTGATGGGCATAATTTGTCATAAACACGAAATGCAACAAATAGTTTTAAAAGAGAATATACCACATCCGAATCATAACAAGGACGAGGGCCGACGGGGACGGATATCAAAACCATGGCACTATGTATAACAAACAACATACTGGTAAGACAATTATTACATGATTAACTATATATCCAAATCACACAAACATCAATTTTTTGTATAAAATTTCATGAACAAGAGGCTCACCACAAGGTGGTGCCGTGACGGAGAGACAAGGGCGATCGACGGTGGTTACGACGGAGATTTAGAAGGCACTAAGTAAACCACACCTACATATGCAAACTAAGTGTTATTTTTGACATCAAATTGCATATAAATCAAATACTAGCACATATATATATATTTCCTCCCAAATTACTAAACTCACAAATTAGTAACTATACAAAGCATGAGAAGAGCTAATCTAGCAATGAGAGATGAAAGGACAAAGTTGCTAACCTTTGTGATCACTTGAATGGATGGGGGCCTTCAAATATTTATAGATTTTGGGCAAAATGTTGATGAGCTCGAGGGGAGAAGAGGAAGAACAGAGAGGAGAGGAGAGGGCAAAGGGGGAAGAACAGAGCGAGCTGGACGAAGGGTTTATATGCAGGAGGACCTATAGTACCGGTTCGTGGCACGAACCGTTACTAAAGGTCTTTGGAGGGGCCCAGATCGACAACATCCTGCCACCACCCTCATTAGTACCGGTTAAGTAGCACGAACCGGTGCTAAAGGTTAGCCACGAACCGGTACTAATGAGAGCGGCCCGGCTAGCCGTTGGAACCGGCACTAATGTATACATTAGTGCCGGCTCTAATACAAACCGGCACTAATGTGCTGCACGTTTGACCCTTTTTCTACTAGTGTTGGTACGGTCAGTTTGTCAGGGGCTTCTCATGGCGCCCCGTAATATGGCAAATAAAGTCCAAACACTTTTCAACAGTGTGGCACCCCGAACTTATAGCACTATATGCATCAGCTCCGAATCATGTCTTGGGTCTACAGTTGTGATAGCCCGGCTCCCTTGTTTTGGTGCCTTATGTTCCGTTATATCGGCTAAGGTAGCGCAGGGAGAACTACTACGATTGTGTCCCGGTTCTTCCGGACGAGCACCTCAGTAGAGAAAGCCGAAAACTGACCGGCATGATGTGGCGAGAGCTGGTCGCTGTTCGAGAGGTCTTAAAATCCTTAAATATTTTCCGGTTTAGGTGATAAATCGGCTTCGTCCGATCTAGGCGTGTATAGCGCCCCGATTCGGCCTTCCAGATTCTAGGGGCTTCGCCGAAATTTAAAATTGTAGACTTCTATGGCTAAGTGAAAGTTATAAAGCTGCATAGTCCGATTGCCTTGTTCGCTGCGCCGGACACCTCCTTAAGGGACCAAGCATTTGGATAAAGAGTGTCCGGGTTTTCCACGAACACCATAGTACTAGTTACGTGGGGGAGGAGGCCAACGACTGGCCTACTTTTAGAATTTTATAAACAGCCGCACAGAAGGTAATATTTTAAATAATAAAAGTGCTACATAGCGCAAGTAACTTCGTCTTTATATTACAAACATGACAGAAGTGAATCCACTCTAAAATGGCGTCCTTGGTACACTCATCAGCGACGAGACGAGCACCCTTCATCATGCCATCATACTACATCTCGGGATGGCGATGCGCCTTGCCCTTCGGTGGCCCATCCTTGACCAGCTTCTCCGCATCCAACTTGCCCCAATGCACCTTGACGCGGGCTAAGGCCCGGCGGGCACCTTCGATGCAAACGGATCGCTTGATCACTTCAAGCCGCGGACAGACATCCACCATCTGCTTGATCAGGCCAAAGTAGCTACTGGGCAGGAGCTCACCTGGCCACATCCGGACTATGAAGCCCTTCATAGCCAGCTCGGCCGCCCTGTGGAGTTCGACCAACTGCTTCAGTTGGTCGCCCAGAGGCATCGGATGTTTGGCCCCATCATACTGGGACCAGAACAGCTTCTCCGTTGAGCTCCCCTCCTGGGCACGGTAGAACTCCGCAGCGTCTGATACGCTGCGTGGCACATCTGCAAATGCCCCTGGAGAGCTCAGAATTCGAGTAAGTAAGAGAAACGCCTCCTCCACATGTTTGCTTTGCATAAAGAACTTCTTACCCACTGCTATCTTTTTGGCCTCTTGGATCTCCTGTTGTGCTTTCCTAGCTTCGGCCTTGGCGTCTTTCAAATTTACAAGGGCCTTCTCAAGCTCGGCCTCTTTCACCTTCAGCTCACGCTCCATGGACTCGCACTTCTTGCTGAGGTCCCGGAGCTCTTGTTGTACCTCGCCCACTGTGGCACTTTGCTTTTCGCGCTCCTTACATTCCGAGGCCGCCTTGTCTTCGGCCTCGGACAGTGCCTTCTTTAGGGACGCCACTTAAGCGGTGCCCAAGAGATGGAATCACTTACTCTTGTTCTCTTCGAGCTGCCTCTTTGTGAGGTCGAGCTCTCCCTGCGCCAGCTCCAGGTCCCGTTTCAGTTCGGCAACCTCGGCAGTACGGGCAGCAGCAGCAAGCAGCACAGCCTGCTTATTCACAACAACACTTATCATTAGACTCCCGCGGATTATAATTGACCCTCCGTTTGGCTTTTCCTTCCAAACACTAAACAGAGTATCAGGGGCTACTACCTATCGGGTGGTAATTTTGCATATATTTATTACTTACCTCAAAGCCTATTAGGAGGCTGGTGCAAGCTTCGGTTAGCCCGCTTTTGGCGGACGAAACCTTCCGAATCACCGTACTCATAAGAGTACGGTGCTCTTCATCCATGGAAGCGCCGCGAAGCGCTTCCAGCAGACAGTCCGGCGCCTCATGCGCAACGGAAGTCCGCGACACAGACGGCTCGCCCTCCCTAACGAGGGGTCGCCCTCCTGAGTCCGGAACCATCGAAGGTTCCGGAATTGTGTTCGGACGAGAGCCCGGCTGGCCTTGGCTCTCGTCGACACGATCTGCGGGGATCTTGAACCCCGCGTGTCCGACGTCTGGGACCCCGCCTCGGGGCATCTCCAGAATCACCTCCCCCCGGTCTGGGAGCCTTCCGGACAACACCTCCGTGTCATCTGCGGGTTGAGGAGTAGTGGCCGTCGGGAGCGAATTGATCTCTGAATCACTTAGGGACCCAGAGGAAGACACTTCGGGGTGATCCCTGGCCGGACTGCACATATGTTCGGCATTAAAAATACAGAAACAATGAAGTGAAGTCATGATAGAATGCGGACACTTACGATCGCACTGGGGCTTCCCCCTGGGCAGGCACCCCTCCTCACTATGAGCGGCTGTGGCGGAGTAGTATGGAAGGGATGCCTTCCCCTTCTTGGATGCCCCAGCCTCCCCCTCCGGGGCGGCTTTTCTCTTCTTCCCCTCCCTAGTGCGCATAGGAGGAATTTCTTCTTGATTCCCCCCGCCTCCGCGGGAGGAATTTGTCTCGTCGTCATCAGACGACAGGGGTATGACGGCCTTGTGCCGAGGGACTTTTCCGGCCCCCTGGTCCGCCTCCTCGGGCCCCTCATCCTTTTAGGATGGGGCGTCTTCATCTTCTTCCTCCTCCCCTTCGTGGGAGGAGTCCGCCTCATCGTCTTCGGATGAGGTTTCTGGCACAACCTTACGGCGGAGACCCTTTCGGGTCCCTGGAGCCTTCTTCTCGGCCTTCTTCTCCGGCGCCTTGTACGGTGCCGGGACCAGCATCTCCGTCAGGAGAGCATCTGGTGGGCCTTCTGGCAGCGGAGCCGGACAGTAGACCTGCTCTGCTGTCTCCACATAGTCCTGAAGCAAATATGCACAACTACTTAAAGCACTCCCATGAATATATTGGGAAGAACTAGGTCCGGTGGTAGTCTGAGAACTCACCGGCCTAGGAGCCCGCACGGCGTGAAGCCCGCGGTCCTCAGATGTGGGAGGAGGTACTTCGGAGGTCTTGAACAACACCTTCCATGCGCCTTTGTGCGTCATGTTGTAGAGCTTCTGGAGCGTCTGGTGCTCGGTTGGGATGAACTCCCACAGATTGACTGCCCGCTTCTAACAGGGCAGGATCTGGCGAACGAGCATGACCTGGATCACGTTGAAAAGCTTGATGTTCTTGTCCTTCATGCTTTTGATGCATGTTTGGAGTCCGGCTAGCTCCATGGAATCGCCCCAGGATAGGCCCTTCTTCTCCCAGGAAGTGAGCCGCATGGGGGCTCCGGATCGGAACTCGGGGGCCGCTACCCAGTTGGCGCCGCGCGGCTCGGTGATGTAGAACCACCCTGATTGCCACCCTTTTACGGTCTCCGCAAAGGAGCCGTCGAGCATGTGACGTTAGGCATTCTGCCCACCATGGCCCCTCCACACTCCGCTTGTTGGCCGCTTACAACCTTTGGCTTCACGCAGAAGGTTTGCAGCCATGGGCCGAAGTGAGGCCGGATGCGTAGGAAGGCCTCGCATACGACGATGAACGCCGAGATGTTGAGGATGAAGTTCGGGGCTAGATCATGGAAATCTAGCCCGTAGTAGAACATGAGCCCGCGGACGAAGGGATGGAGTGGAAATCCCAGTCCACGGACGAGGTGGGCGACGAATACGACCCTCTCGTGGGGTCCTAGGGTCGGAACGACCTGCCCAGCGTCCGGTAGCCGGTGCGCTATGTTCGCGGCCGAGTATCCGGCCGCCCGAAGTTTTGTGATATGCTTCTCCTTGACGGTGGAAGCCACTCACTTGCCTCTTGCTCCGGACATGTTTAGCTGTGCGGAGAAGACTTGGGTTTGGGTGCTGGAGCTCGATGGGGCAAGAGTGGGAAAAGGAGGAAGAAGGCATGGGTGAAAATGGGGAAATCTTATCCCTTTATAGAGGCGCCGAAAGCGGTACGCCTCCCCACTTTCCCGTTGGGAATCGCTTGTTTCCCGAGCGCCACGATTAATGGCATGGTGGGATTACCCATACCCGTATTAATGAGAATCCCGTAATAAGGGGACACAATCTCTGCCTTGACAAGACGTGTCACAGAAACAACCTTGTAATATGCGTTGTAGCTGGTTGTGGGAAAACGGTTCGAATAATGATCCGACCGTAATAACATGTCACGTCATCATAAAAAGTTGTCAGCAGATTGCATTTGTGAAATATCATTCCCTCTACGGAGGTGTGTAAAGATCATGCTGTGAATCCGGACACGATTTGAGTGTTCGATAATTGCTTTGGAGTATTCGGAGAAGGAAGCCGCCTTGCAATGCCGAAGACAATACTGCGCGCCGGGCTCATCGTCATTGAAGCCTGGTTCAGGGGCTACTGAGGGAGTCCTGGATTAGGGGGTATCGGACAGCCGGACTGTGTACAACGTCCGGACTATTGAAGCGTGAAGATACAAGACTCAAGACTTCGGCCCGTGTCCGGATGGGACTCTCCTTGGCGTGGAAGGCAAGCTTGGCAATCCGGATATTGTGTTTCCTTTCTTGTAACCGACTCCATGTAAACCCTAGCCATCTCCGGTGTCTATATAAACCGGAGAGGTTGGTCCTTAGAAGGCCGATCACATTTACAATCATACCATCATAGGCTATCTCTTAGGGTTTAGCCTCTACGATCTCGTGGTGGATCTACTCTTGTACTACCCATATCATCAATATTAATCAAGCAGGAAGTAGGGTTTTACCTCCATCGAGAGGGCCCGAACCTGGGTAATCATCTGTGTCCCTTGCTTCCTGTTACCATCAGCCTTCACGCACAGATCGGGACCCCCTACCTAAGATCCGCCGGTTTTGACACCGACACCCGCGCCCCGCAACCGTAGTAGGGATTCCCGTGATCCCATAGGTGTCGTTTCCACATCCGACAAGCTGGATCTAGAGTTCGTGGGATGTCACCAAGCTGAATGTGTGCAGATCACGGAGGTGTCGTACCTTCGGTGCTAGGATCGGTCGGATCGTGAAGACGTACGACTACATCAACCACGTCGTCATAATGCTTCCGCTTTCGGTCTATGACGCTATGGAAACAACATTCTCCCCTCTCGTTGCTATGCATCACCTGGATAGATCTTGCGTGATCGTAGGAAACTTTTTGAAATTACCGCGTTCCCAACAGTTATTAATTAGTTTATATCAGGAAATGACGAACTAAAGAGGCTGACATATAGTTCCATAATGATTGAAATTACCTGTCGACCATCCCCCTCATGATTGTGTAGTCATTAACATCTTTAAGTAGTGAGTCCAGTACTTGAACTCTTCCCTTGTCAACTTCAATGATTAGCAGGATCCAGTGAAAACTGCATGCTCACATGTTTGTATAATTAAGAGGGCATGTGCATAACTCATCAACTACACTAATTAACATCTAGAAAGCAAAACAGAATTTGTAGTACAAGACAGTGTCACTCACCCGAAGTTGTAAGGAAGTAGTATATCTGGTTGGGTATTTAGTCGCGCCAAGAATCTAGCAAGGTTTTCTCTGTGTATGGTCGATCATATTCATGTGACCGTGTCTCTTCATTAATGGTATTTGGGTCAATGAACCCAATGCCATAGCATCCATCTTTTTTATTTCATACATCTTCATTCTGCATAATACCACAGAAAAGAATATAGTGAGGATAATTACAGGTAATGATCAACAACCATTACAGCTAGCTAGAGACTTAAATTACAGAAAGAAATCACTTACAGACAATAGCAAGTGACGATAGATTTGTCCAGTGCGTCTTGATTGAATAACTGAAACAGTTCTTGAAACTCAACCCACAGAGATTTTTCATTGAAGTAATGCTCTGACTTGATTCTCACCATGAGGGACTCTCGATCGGTAGTCCTGGCTTCTCTCATGTACCATTCATGCAATTCATAAATTCTCGTTGATAGATGGTTGACCTCCTCAGGCTTGACTAGAGGTTCAACGCAGGCATATTTCTGTTTTAGTTCCTCCTCTTTAAATGTTTCCATGGGCTCGATCTCCAGGAGTTGATAAACAGTGGTACCGGCCTTTTCAGCCAGCCTTATATGATCTTCGGTTATTACCAGCTGATCGGTGCCGGTACTCACATGTGTTCGTGGTACAATGAGCGGGGGGGGGGGTCGATTGCACTGCCTGTTCTCCCAGCCGGGGAATAGTTTTCCCGCTTTTTTAGGCGGCTGCTTGTTGGCTCGAGCTCGAGCTCGACTCCTTTTTTTGTGCTTGATATGACTTCTTGATTTGGCACTCATAGTCTGAGTTAACATGCTTGGGAGCTGGTGGTTGAGCCATATGAATAAAGTGGTCAATGACATGCTGATGTAGGGTAGAACCCTAGATGCCCGATCTTTCACGATTGGAGGGGATCCAACAAAGAACACGAGGAACACAGGGGAAAACAAGGGGAACATGAGGGGAAACACAAGAGAAATCACTCAACCAACATGACCCGATCACACATATGCTAGATCCTCGAAACAGAAAGAGTGATACACGATTCAAGGTCAACAAAGGACGATACAAAGGGTCTTCTCCGTGAGGAGGTCTTGAAGGGTCTTCCCGTGATGGGGTCTTGAATCTGCTTGGGGGATCTTCTCCGAAGAGGTCGTGAGCTCCGTGGAGAAGTAACCAACTAGGTGAGCAAAGCTCTATCTCAAATATGAACTATCACAATGCTAACCCTAGAAAGAGGGCGAAGGAGGAGTATATATAGTCTAGGTGGGCAAAGGGGTACATGGGCCTCGGCCCTTACACTTTGCGCAGACAAGGGAGGCCGAACGTCCGGGCATCGGGCCGGATGTCCGGGCGCTCACGAGACGCCGGATGTCCGGGCTGGCCTAGCACCGTCTTGATGCTCCCTGGATAGGGCTGATCCGGATGTCCGGGTGTTAGGCCGAATGTCCGAGACCTCATGAGGGCCGGATGTCCGGAGTCGTGGCCGGATGTCCGTGCTGTTTGCGGAGGGTTTTGTTGCATTCTGGAGGCTTGTCCATATATCCGGGCTGGGAGCCGGATTTCCGGGGCGTCGGGCCGGATGTCTGGGTTGACCGCCGGATGTCCGGGCCCTGTAGACTTGGCCGCTGGTCCTTTGCTGCAGGCGACACCTTCAGGGGCCGGATATCCAGGGTCATGGCCGGATGTCCGGGTCCTGGGAGCTGTTCTTGACTCCTTCCGTTGATTCTCTTCATCCGTGAATGTGGGGACTTGTTCGTCTTCACGTGCATTCTCGGGAGGATCCTCTTGGCACCTAATCATTCACAACATTCCAGAATTAGGTAGTATCCATGACTCGAGTGGATCATATGTGATATCACTAAGGAAAGAAGTCACCTCGGTCTCAAGAGCTTTAGCTCGTGCTCGTGTCATAGGTCCTCTTGGCACTTGCCGAGACGATGATGGGTTGATAATCCCCAAGTGCAGGGAATCATCGTAGCAATTCCCAAAGGTGGAAGTGATAAGTATGGAGTGTCGAACCCACAAGGAGCTAAAGGTAAGATCAATATTCTCTCAAGTCCGACGTTTGCTTCCAACTAGAAACGAGAAATAAAACTACATTATGGGTATGAAGAGGATAACTTTGCATGATATTGGAGAGCTAAAATATAAAAGTAGGTGATGTTATCATAAAGTTATAATATATTAATAAATATTATAAATAGCGAGTGTGCAATAATGATGGGTCGGTGTGAGGAATTATCCTAGGCAATTGTTAACAAGACCGGTAGTCACTATTGCAATTTCATATGAGGGAGAGGCATAAGCTAACATAATTTCTCTTTTTGGATCATATGCACTTATGATTGGAACTCTAGCAAGCATCCAGAACTACTAAAGATCATTAAGGTAAAACCCAACCATAGCATTAACATATCGAGTCCCCTTTATCCCATACGCAACAACCCCCTTACTTGGGTTTATGCTTCTGTCACTCAAGCAACCCACTATAAGCGAATCATAAACGTATTGCAACACCCTACAGCGGGAATCCCTCACGCTTGCATGACACGGAGGGAACAATAGGACAACACCAAAATAAAACATACAACTCATACCAATCTATATCATCAATAAACCCAAATACAAAGGATATCTACTCAAAACATCATAGGATGGCAACACATCATTGGATCATAATATGTGGCATAAAGTGAAGGAAATATGCCCTAGAGGCAATAATAAAGTTATTATTTATTTCCTTATTTCATGATAAATGTTTATTATTCATGCTAGAATTGTATTAACCGGAAACATAATACATGTGTGAATACATAGACAAACAGAGTGTCACTAGTATGCCTCTACTAGACTAGCTTGTTAATCAAAGATGGTTAAGTTTCATAACCATAGACAAAGGAGTTGTTATTTGATTAACAAGGTCACATCATTAGTTGAATGATCTGATTGACATGACCCATTCCATTAGCTTAGCACCCGATCGTTTAGTATGTTGCTATTGCTTTTATCCATGACTTATACATGTTCCTATAACTATGAGATTATGCAACTCCGCTTACGGAGGAACACTTTGGTACTACCAAACGTCACAACGAATCGGGTGATTATAAAGGAGTACTACAGGTGTCTCCAAAGGCAGATGTTGGGTTGGCGTATTTGAGATTAGGATTTGTCACTCCGATTGTCGGAGAGGTATCTCTGGCCCTCTCGGTAATACACATCACTTAAGCCTTGCAAGCATTACAACTAATGAGTTAGTTGTGAGATGATGTATTACGGAACGAGTAAAGAGACTTGCCGGTAACGAGATTGAACTAGGTATTGGATACCGACGATCGAATCTCGGGCAAGTAACATACCGATGACAAAGGGAACAACGTATGTTGTTATGCGGTCTGACCGATAAAGATCTTCGTAGAATATGTAGGAGCCAATATGGGCATCCAGGTCCCGCTATTGGTTATTGACCGGAGACGTGTCTCGGTCATGTCTACATTGTTCTCGAACCGTAGGGTCCGCACGCTTAAGGTTTCGATGACGGTTATATTATGAGTTTGTGTATTTTGATGTACCGAAGGAGTTCGGAGTCCCGGATGAGATCGGGGACATGACGAGGAGTCTCGAAATGGTCGAGACGTAAAGATCGATATATTGGACGACTATATTCGGAGTTCGGAAAGGTTCCGAGTGATTCGGTATTTTCGAGTACCGGGAGTTACGGAGAAGTAATGGGCCTTGATGGGCTTTAGTGGGAAGAGGAAAAGGCTGCTGCGCCCCCTCTCCTCTAGTCCGAATTGGACTAGGAAAAGGGACCGCCACCTTCCTTCTCCTCCTATTCCTTCTCCTTCCTCCCTCTTGATGGACTCCTACTAGGACTTGGAATCCTAGTAGGACTCCACACCCTGGCGCGCCAAACCCTTGGCCGGCCTCCTCCTCCTCCATCCTTTATATACGGGGGCAAGGGGCACCCCATAGAAACACAAGTTGATCTACGGATCGATCCTTAGCCGTGTGCGGTGCCCCCCTCCACCATATTCCACCTCGGTCATATCATCGCAAAGCTTAGGCGAAGCCCTGCGTCGGTAGAACATCAAGATCATCACCACGCCGTCGTGCTGACGGAACTCTCCCTCCCCGAAGCTCTACTGGATTGGAGCCCGAGGAGCGTCATCGAGCTGTACGTGTGTCAAGAACTCGGGGGCGCCGGAGTAACGGCGCCGGGATCGGTCGGATCGCGAGGAGAACGTACGACTACTTCCTCTATGTTGTGATCGCTTCCGCTTCGGTCTACAATTGTACGTAGACAACACTCTCCCCTCTCGTTGCTATGCATCACCATGATCTTGCGTGTGCGTAGGAAAATTTTTGAAATTACTACGTTCCCCAACAGTGTCATCCGAGCCTAGGTTTTTATGGTTTGATGTTTTGCACGAGTAGAACACAAGTGAGTTGTGGGCGATACAAGTCATACTACCTACCAGCATGTCATACTTTGGTTCAGCGGTATTGTGAGATGAAGCGGCCCGGACCGACATTACGCGTACGCTTACGCGAGACTGGTTTCGCCGCTACGAGCACTCGTTGCTTGAAGGTGACTGGCGGGTGTCTGTCTCTCTCACTTTAGTTGAACCGAGTGTGGCTACACCCGGTCCTTGAGAAGGTTAAAACGGAGTCTATTTGACGAAGTATCGTTGTGGTTTTGATGCGTAGGTGAGATTGATTCTTGCTTAAGCCCGTAGCAGCCACGTAAAATTTGCAACAACAAAGTAGAGGACGTCTAACTTGTTTTTGCAGGGCATGTTGTGATGTGATATGGTCAAGACGTGATGCTATATTTTATTGTATGAGATGATCATGTTTTGTAACCGAAGTTATCGGCAACTGGCAGGAGCCATATGGTTGTCGCTTTATTGTATGAAATGCAATCGCCCTGTAATGCTTTACTTTATCACTAAGCGGTAGCGATAGTCATAGAAGCATAAGATTGGCGAGACGACAACGATGCTACGATGGAGATCAAGGTGTCGCGCCGGTGACGATGGTGATCATGATGGTGCTGCAGAGATGGAGATCACGAAGCACAAGACGATGATGACCATATCATATCACTTATATTGATTTGCATGTGATGTTTATCTTTTATGCATCTTATCTTGCTTTGATTGACGGTAGCATTATAAGATGATCTCTCACTAAATTATCAAGAAGTGTTCTCCCTGAGTATGCACCGTTGCCAAAGTTCGTCGTGCCCAGACACCACGTGATGATTGGGTGTGATAAGCTCTACGTCCATCTACAACGGGTGCAAGCCAGTTTTGCACACGCGGAATACTCAGGTTAAACTTGACGAGCCTAGCATATGCAGATATGGCCTCGGAACACGGAGACCGAAAGGTCGAGCGTGAATCATATAGTAGATATGATCAACATAAGATGTTCACCATTGAAAACTACTCCATTTCACGTGATGATCGGTTATGGTTTAGTTGATTTGGATCACGTGGTCACTTAGATGACTAGAGAGATGTCTATCTAAGTGGGAGTTCTTAAGTAATATGATTAATTGAACTTAAATTTATCATGAACTTAGTCCTGGTAGTATTTTGCAAATTATGTTGTAGATCAATAGCTTGCGTTGTTGCTTTCATATGTTTATTTTAATATGTTCCTAGAGAAAATTGTGTTGAAAAATGTTAGTAGCAATGATGCGGATTGGATCCGTGATCTGAGGTTTATCCTCATTGCTGTGCAGAAGAATTATGTCCTTGATGCACCGCTAGGTGACAGACCTATTGCAGGAGCAGATGCAGACGTTATGAACGTTTGGCTAGCTCAATATGATGACTACTTGATAGTTTTGTGCACCATGCTTTATGGCTTAGAATCGGGACTTCAAAGATGTTTTGAACATCATGGACCATATGAGATGTTCCAGGAATTGAAGTTAATATTTCAAGCAAATACCCGAGTTGAGAGATATGAAGTCTTCAACAAGTTCTATAGCTAAAAGATGGAGGAGAATCGCTCAACTAGTGAGCATGTGCTCAGATTGTCTGGGTACTTCAATCGCTTGAATCAAGTGGGAGTTAATCTTCCAGATAAGATATCGATTGACAGAATTCTCTAGTCACCGTCACCTAGTTAGTAGAACTTCGTGATGAACTATAGTACGCAAGGGATGATGAAAATGATTCCCGAGTTTTTCATGATGATGAAATCGATGAAGGTAGAATTCAAGAAAGAACATCAAGTGTTGATGGTTAACAAGACCACTAGTTTCAAGAAAAGGGCAAAGGGATAGAAGGGAACTTCAAGAAGAACGGAAAGCAAGTTGCTGCTCAAGTGAAGAAGCCCAAGTCTGGACCTAAGCCTGAGACTAATTGCTTCTACTGCAAAGGGACTGGTCACTAGAAGCAGAACTACCCCAAGTATTTGGCGGATAAGAAGGATGGCAAAGTGAACAAAGGTATATTTGATATACATGTTATTGATGTGTACTTTACTAGTGTTTATAGCAACCCCTCGGTATTTGGTACTGGTTCAGTTGCTAAGAGTAGTAACTCAAACGGAGTTGCGAATAAATGAAACTAGTTAAGGGTGAAGTGACGATGTGTGTTGAAAGTAGTTTCAAGATTGATATGATCATCATCGCACTCTCCCTATACTTTCGGGATTAGTGTTGAAACTAAATAAGTGTTATTTGGTGTCTGCGTTGAGCATAAATATGATTTGATCATGTTTATTGCAATACGGTTATTCATTTAAGTTAGAGAACAGTTGTTGTTCTGTTTACATGAATAAAACCTTCTATGGTCATACACACCAACAAAAATGGTTTGTTGGATCTCGATCGTAGTAATACACATATTCATAATATTGAAACCAAAAGATGCAAAGTTAATAATGATAGTGCAACTTATTTGTGGCACTGCTGTTTAAGTCATATTGGTGTAAAGCGCAAGAAGAAACTCCATGCTGATGGGATTTTGGAATCACTTGATTATGAATCACTTGATGCTTGCAAATCATGCCTCTTGGGCAAGATGACTAAAACACCGTTCTCCAGAACATTGGAGCGAGCAACAGATTTGTTGGAAATCATACATACTGATGTATGTGGTCCGATGAATATTAAGGCTCCCGACAAGTATCATTATTTTCTGACCTTCACAGATGATTTGAGCAGATATGGGTATATCTACTTGATGAAACATAAGTCTGAAACGTTTGAAAAGTTCAAAGAATTTCAGAGTGAAGTAGAGAATCATCGTAACAAGAAAATAAAAGTTTCTACGATATGATCGCAGAGGTAAAATATTTGAGTTACGAGTTTGGCCTTCAGTTAAAACAATGTGAAATAGTTTCACTACTCACGCCACCTGGAACACCACAGTGTAATGGTGTGTCCGAATGTCATAACCGTACTTTATTGGATATAGTACAATCTATGATGTTTCTTACCGATTTACCACTATAGTTTTGGGGATATGCATTAGAGACAGCTGCATTCACGTTAAAAAGGGGCACCATCTAAAGTCCGTTGAGACGACACAATATGAAATGTGGTTTGGCAAGAAACCAAAGTTGTCGTTTCTTAAAGTTTGGGATTGTGATGCTTATATGAAAAAGGTTTCATCCTAATAAGCTCAAACCCAAATCGGAGAAATATGTCTTCATAGGATACCCAAAGGAGACTGTTGGGTACACCTTCTATCACAGATCCGAAGGCAAGATATTCGTTGCTGAGAATGGATCCTTTCCAGAGAAGGAGTTTCTCTCGAAAGAAGTGAGTGGGAGGAAAGTAGAAAACTTGATAAGGTAATTGTTCCTTCTCCCTTATTGGAAAGTAGTTCATCACAGAAATCTGTTCTTGTGACTACTACACCAATTAGTGAGGAAGCTAATGATGATGATCATGTAACTTCAGATCAAGTTACTACCGAACCTCGTAGGTAAACCAGAGTGAGACCGCACCAGAGTAGTACGGTAATCATGTTTTGGAAGTCATGTTACTAGACCATGATGAACTTGCGAACTATGAAGAAGCGATGGTGAGCCCAGATTCCGCGAAATGGTTTGAGGCCATGAAATCTGAGATGGGATCCATATATGAGAACAAAGTATGGACTTTGGTTGACTTGCCCGATGATCGGCAAGCCATTGTGATTAAATGGATTTTCAAGAGGAAGACGGACGCTGATAGTAGTGTTACTATCTACAAAGCTAGAATTGTCGCAAAAGGGGTTTTCGACAAGTTCAAGGTGTTGACTATGATGAGAGTTTCTCACTCGTATCTATGCTTAAGTCTGTCCGAATCATGTTAGCAATTGCCACACTTTATGAAATCTGGCAAATGGATAACAAAACTGCAATCCTTAATGGATTTATTAAAGAAGAGTTGTATACGATGCAACCAAAAGGTTTTGTCAATCCTAAAGGTGCTAACAAAATATGCAGACTCCAGCGATCCATCTATGGACTGGTGCAAGCATCTTGGAGTTGGAATACACGCTTTGATAAGTTGATCAAAGCATATAGTTTTATACAGACTTGCGGAGAAGCCTGTATTTACAAGAAAGTGAGTGGGAGCACTACAGCATTTCTGATAAGTATATGTATGACATATTGTGGATCGAAATAATGTAGAATTATTCGTAAAGCACAAAGGAGTGTTTGAAAGGAGTTTTTCAAAGGAAGACCTCGGTGAAGCTGCTTACATATTGAGCATCAATATCTATAGAGATAGATCAAGACGCTTGATAAGTTTTTTCAATGAGAACATACCTTGACAAGATTTTGAAGTAGTTCAAAATGGAACAGTCAAAGAAAGAGTTCTTGCCTGTGTTACAAGGTGTGAAGTTGAGTAAGACTCAAAACCCGACCACGGCAGAAGATAGAAAGAGAATGAAAGTCATTCCCTATGCCTTGGCCATAGGTTCTATAAAGTATGCTATGCTGTGTACCAGATCTGTTGTATACCCTACACTGAGTTAAGCAAGGGAGTACAATGGTGATCTAGGAGTAGATCACAGGACAGCGGTCAAAAATTATCCTTAGTGGAATAAGGATATGTTTCTCGATTATGGAGGTGACAAAAGGTTCGTCGTAAAAGGGTTACGTCGATGCAAGTTTTGACACCAATCTAGATGACTCTAAGTCTCGGTCTAGATACATATTGAAAGTGGGAGCAATTAGCTAGAGTAGCTACGTGCGGAGTATTGTTGACATAGAAATTTGCAAAATACTTACGGATCTGAATATGACAGACCCGTTGACTAAAATTATCTCACAAGCAAAACATGATCACACCTTAGTACTCTTTGGGTGTTAATCACATAGCGATGTGAACTAGATTACTGACTCTAGTAAACCCTTTGAGTGTTGGTCACATATTGATGTGAACTATGGGTGTTAATCACATGGTGATGTGAACTATTGCTGGTAAATCACATGGCGATGTGAACTAGATTATTGACTCTAGTGCAAGTGGGAGACTGAAGGAAATATGCCCTAGAGGCAATAATAAAGTTATTATTTATTTCCTTATTTCATGATAAATGTTTATTATTCATGCTAGAATTGTATTAACCGGAAACATAATACATGTGTGAATACATAGACAAGCAGAGTGTCACTAGTATGCCTCTACTAGACTAGCTTGTTAATCAAAGATGGTTAAGTTTCATAACCATAGACAAAGGAGTTGTTATTTGATTAACAAGGTCACATCATTAGTTGAATGATCTGATTGACATGACCCATTCCATTAGCTTAGCACCCGATCGTTTAGTATGTTGCTATTGCTTTTATCCATGACTTATACATGTTCCTATAACTATGAGATTATGCAACTCCGTTTACGGAGGAACACTTTGGTACTACCAAACGTCACAACGAATCGGGTGATTATAAAGGAGTACTACAGGTGTCTCCAAAGGCAGATGTTGGGTTGGCGATTTCGAGATTAGGATTTGTCACTCCGATTGTCGGAGAGGTATCTCTGGGCCCTCTCGGTAATACACATCACTTAAGCCTTGCAAGCATTACAACTAATGAGTTAGCTGTGAGATGATGTATTACGGAACGAGTAAAGAGACTTGCCGGTAACGAGATTGAACTAGGTATTGGATACCGACGATCGAATCTCGGGCAAGTAACATACCGATGACAAAGGGAACAACGTATGTTGTTATGCGGTCGACCGATAAAGATCTTCGTAGAATATGTAGGAGCCAATATGGGCATCCAGGTCCGCTATTGGTTATTGACCGGAGACGTGTCTCGGTCATGTCTACATTGTTCTCGAACCGTAGGGTCCGCACGCTTAAGGTTTCGATGACGGTTATATTATGAGTTTGTGTATTTTGATGTACCGAAGGAGTTCGGAGTCCCGGATGAGATCGGGGACATGACGAGGAGTCTCGAAATGGTCGAGACGTAAAGATCGATATATTGGACGACTATATTCGGAGTTCGGAAAGGTTCCGAGTGATTCGGTATTTTTGAGTACCGGGAGTTACGGAGAAGTAATGGGCCTTGATGGGCTTTAGTGGGAAGAGGAAAAAGGCTGCTGCTGCCCCCTCTCCTCTAGTCCGAATTGGACTAGGGAAAGGGGCCGCCACCTTCCTTCTCCTCCTATTCCTTCTCCCTTCCTCCCCTCTTGATGGACTCCTACTAGGACTTGGAATCCTAGTAGGACTCCACACCCTGGCGCGCCAAACCCTTGGCCGGCCTCCTCCTCCTCCATCCTTTATATACGGGGGCAAGGGGCACCCCATAGAAACACAAGTTGATCTACGGATCGATCCTTAGCCGTGTGCGGTGCCCCCCTCCACCATATTCCACCTCGGTCATATCATCGCAAAGCTTAGGCGAAGCCCTGCGTCGGTAGAACATCAAGATCATCACCACGCCGTCGTGCTGACGGAACTCTCCCTCCCCGAAGCTCTACTGGATTGGAGCCCGAGGAGCGTCATCGAGCTGTACGTGTGTCAAGAACTCGGGGGCGCCGGAGTAACGGTGCCGGGATCGGTCGGATCGCGAGGAGAACGTACGACTACTTCCTCTACGTTGTGATCGCTTCCGCTTCGGTCTACAATTGTACGTAGACAACACTCTCCCCTCTCGTTGCTATGCATCACCATGATCTTGCGTGTGCGTAGGAAAATTTTTGAAATTACTACGTTCCCCAACATAAAGCACCATGTTCAAGTAGGGATTACAGCGGGGTGCGGGAGAGTGTACCGCGTAAAAGAGATGAGGATGGTGATGATGATGAAGACGATCACCGCGTGATGATTCCCCTCCCAATGGCACTCCGGCGCCACCAAGAGAGAGGAGGAGAGGTTCTCCCCCTTGTGCTTCCTCCTCCATGGCCTCCCCCCTAGATGGGGAGAGGTTATCCCTCTGGATCTTGGCCTTCGATCATGGAGATGATGGCCCCTCCGGGATCCTTCCCCATGGCCTCCGGTGATGATGGCCCCCTCCGGCAGGGTGCCATAGAGGGCTTAGATTGATTTCTAGTGGCTACAGAGGCTTGCGGCAGCGGAACTTCCGATCTAGGTTATTTTTTGGAGGTTTGGTGATTTATAGGAGAGGTTGGCATCGAGAACAAGTCAAGGGGGCCCACGGGGAGTCCACGAGGTAGGCGGTGCGCACCAGGGGGTGGGGCGCCCTCCACCCTCGTGGTGCCCTCGAGACTCCCCTTCGATAGATTTTTGTTCCAGTATTTTTTATATTTTCCACAAAAAAAATCTCCGTTGATTTTCAGCGCAGTCCGAGAACTTTTATTTCTGCACCAAAACAACACCACGGTAGTTCTGCTGAAAACAGCGTCAGTCCGGGTTAGTTCTAATCAAATCACCAAAATCATATAAAACTATTGTAAACATGGAATGAATACTTCATAAATTAAAGATACGTTGGAACACTGGGTAGTCAAATAATTAACTACTCCAAAAAGATATAAGTGAAGAACACTGAGTAGTTAAATAATTAACTACCCATGGGAGGATTCTTTTTCATTCTAGATTTCAGATCCAATGATTTTATTCAAACAACAAGTAAAATTGAATATACTCTCCAAGCAAAACACATATCATGTGACGAATAAAAATATAACTCCGAATAAGGTATATCGATAGTTTTGAAGACGAAAGAGGGGATGCCTTCCAGGGCACCCCCAAGCTTAGGCGCTTGAGTCTTCCTTGAATATTACCTTCGGGTGCCTTGGGAATCCCGAAGCTTAGGGTCTTTCCACTCCTTATTCTCCTCATATCGATATCTCGTCCAAAGCTTGAAAACTTTAATCACACAAAACTTAACGGAACTTCGTGAGATGGGTTAGTATGATAAAGAGTAAACCATTCACTTTGGTACTGTCAAATACAAGATTCATAATTTTTCCCACACAATTCCTACTGTACCATATCATTTCTACAATTTATATTGAGAAATATAAGCCATAGAAATTAGAAAACAAGCAAACTGTGCAATGAAAACAGAATCTGTCAGAAACAAAAAAGTCTGTAATGATCTGAACAGAAACCATACTTATGTTACTCCAAAAATTATGAACTAAATTGGTGGACGTGAGGAATTTGTCTATTAATCCTATGCAAAAAGAATCAACTCAAAAGCACTCTTCTGTAAAAAAATGACAGCTAATCTCGTGAGCGCAAAGTTTCTGTTTCTTACAGCAAGATCACATTAACTTTCACCCAAGTCTTCCCAAAGGTCTTACTTGGCACTTTATTGAAACAAAAGCTATAAAACATGATTAATAAAGTATATTAATCATGTGAACACTCAAAAACAGTAAGGTTAAATATTGGGTTGTCTCCAAACAAGCACTTTTCTTTAATGCCTTTTAGCTAGGCATGATGATTTCAATGATGCTCACATAAAAGATAAGAATTGAAATATAAAGGGAGCATCATGAAGAATAGGACTAGCGCATTTAAACCTAACCCACTTCCTATGCCTAGGGATTTTGTGAGCACACAATTTATAGGAACAAGAATCAACTAGCATCGGAAGGCAAAACAAGTATAACTTCAAAAGTTTAAGGACATAGAGAGGAAACTTGATATTATTGCAACTCCTACAAGCATCTATTCCTCCCTCATAATAATTTTCAGTAGCATCATGAATGAGTTTAACAGTACAACCATCACATAAAGAATTCTTTTCATGATCTACAAGCATAGAAATTTTACTACTCTCCGCATAAGCAAAAATTCTTCTCATTCAGAATAGTGGGAGCAAACTCAACAAAATAACTATCTTGTGAGGCATAACCCAATTGAAAATTAAAATCATGATGACAAGTTTCATGGTTAACATTATTCTTTATAGCATACATGTCATCACAATAATCATCATAGATAGCAACTTTGCTCTCATAATCAATTGGAACCTCTTCCGAAATACTGGAATCATCTATTTATATATAAAAAGTGCTTTATGGGGTGATCACAAAAAAAGAGAATTAGGCTAGAAAATCCCACAAAAAATAGAAACATCCGACTGTTTATTTGATGGATTAGGGAATAACAGCCATTTGATCTAGCTAATGTGCTAAAAAGTAAATTAAATTACCTACCTGTGCCCTTACGTAAGTAACCTTTCAATTAGTAAAAAAAAAATCCACAAAGGGATAGACGTCCTCTTCCACCTGTTGAGACGTCATCTTACCCTAATCACAAATCGAACAACCCCATGTTCCTAAAAAACATCACCACCGATTCTACAATCCCCGATGCCTCTTTTCTTGTGCGGCGTCTGGCACAAGCAGCAGCCTCCAGCCTCCTGGCACGGGTATAGGTACGTAGCTTCCCCAAATCTGCCTTGCCCCTTCTTCTTGCTAGCCGTTCTCTGTTTCAATCTTCTAACCACGGTGAAAGTGATATTAAGTAAAGGTACGATCAAATCAATTTTGTGTTGGTCGCTCCCCCTAATCTCTCTTTTTCTACAATTCACAAAAAAAACACTTTTTTCTACAAGTGTTGAATCCTGGTAAAATCTAGCAACAATTTTCGATCCCGTAGATGAATCTGCCCGATGGTTGAAGAGGCATACCAAGATCAGTTAATTTGTTGTAGCAAATAAGCAGGCGACCTCAATCAGCGAGGCAATAGAGCAAACGAACTGGAGCGGTGTCCTCGAAACCTGCTGCAAACCATAATATCTCAATGTCTGCCCTTTAGTTCTCTTCTCCTTGGTTTCAGTTCGGCAGCAACACAGCGATTTGAAAAGGAGAAGCACAACGTTTCGCAGGTCCAACTGAGAGAATAGACACCCACGTCCAAGACTTTCAAGCCGATTCTTGTCATGCTCTCTTTTCGGTTAGCTCCCGTTCTCTCCAACTCCTTAAGTGCTTAGCTTTCTATTTTTCCCAAATTCGTGTATGTCCCGCTTCAGTCTAACAGGGCAATTCGTGTGTCCCCCCAATACTTCTCTTCTTTGATTGTTAGTGCCATCATGTTCATGTTTATGACAATTCATGCATGAAACAATCCAACATATATATTTGTACGCCAATCACTGAATCAATCTTACAATTGTTGACGCGGAGACAGAGGAGGTGTGGTGATGGCAATTTGAAGCAGATTAGGCTACAACGGGTGCCGTGAGGCTATCAAGCGAAGGAACTGTAGCGAACGGATGACTTGGCGATCTCTACTGTGTATTCTACCTTTAAATAGATCACAACAAAATGACTATGAAATCGACTGATCAATAAGAATAAAAACTATTTTTTGAATATTTTACCTATATGTAACTGCTACTCCCTCCGTTCCTAAATATTTGTCTTCCTAGACATTTCAAATGACTACTACATACGGATGTATGTAGACATATTTTAGAGTGTAGATTCACTCATTTTTCTTTGTATGTAGTCACTTGTTGAAATGCCTAGAAAGACAAGTATTTAGGAACGGAGGGAGTAGATTATATAGTTTTTGTTGTTAGATCAGATAATCAGATCGCAAAAATTTCACTATATACAAATAGTTGAAACTATATGGTTACACGGTTCCCAGCAATGTATGGCAAGAGGGCTCTACAATGCTGATGTTTAAACATGAATGCTGATTCCTGGCAGTTCTACTATGGACCTGTGTTTAAACATGAATGTTGATTCCTGGCTGTTCTACTATGGACCTGATAGTGTGTTTTCCAATCTTTTTCTTTCTTTTCTCTGAAATTTCTTTCTGTAACACATATATAGCACCATGTTTTATTTACAATTAGCCTAAACCAAATAAGTTCAATTCCTTCGACACTAGCAGGTGTGTTAATGAAGTTCCGATCGACAGTAACATGCTTCCATCAGTAATATCATTCATATATATGAGCCTGGCTCAGTGCGGTTCACAATCTTATATATATATAGAGCAGCGTGGTTGGCAAGGCCCTGTGGGTCTATAAGTTGTCCGGGGTGTCAGGTGACAAATCATTGGAGAGCTGGATATGTGCTTCCATCGATGATCGATTGTGCACAAGCAACTAGGGTGAATCATGCATACATGGATGTGAGTGTGAACTGACGAGAAACCGTTGAACAAAGCATGCTACCACTTGATCTAGCCTTCTAGGTAGCAACAAAGATAATTCCAAACAAATAACGTGGAACAACAAAGATAATTCCATGAAGTTAGCATTAGCTAGCTAGCTAGCCGCCATAGAGATACATCGTCGCTGGAAAGTACTTGGTGGGTAGCAGCGCCAATAGCCTTGCTGAAAGTTATTTTAGAGAGTCGTTTGCATGCATCCCAATTTCTAGAAAGAGCCAATAGTAGCTACTCCCTCCGTCTCATAATATAAGATGTTATTATAACCGATATACTCACATATTGGCTGTAATAACATCTTATATTATGAATTGTTCACATAGGGAGTACATATATGTGAAATATTGGTATTAACTCATTTAAGTGTGATTTATTTATTTGTTCCAGACTGTGTTATTGGGTGTTTTATTTGCATAGTGTTCTATGTTTCTGTCTATATCTATGTAATAAATACTCAAATGTTCATAATCCCGTCACAGAAAGCAGAACATCTATTTAATAAGCTAGGCTTTCTCCCTTAAGCTGACTTTCTAACATAACTTAAGAGGTGTGATCTACAGAACACATTCTTTATAGAGTTGTGCGTGGAAGAATGCTCTTTTCGCAAATTCACAAAAAATCAATGGTCCACATAATTTTAATGTTTAAAATACAATGTCATTAATAAACTAAATGGTATGTTAAAATAATTCAATAACATTATTCATTATAATGGAGTTTCAGGCACAGGTGTGTGGTCCTAAAAAGCATGATCTGGAGATTTCCTCAAAACACTATGTCAGTCCACGTCGATAAATTGATTCTTATAGTTAAATCAAAATTATATGACATGACTCAACTAGAGGACAAGAGCCGTATAACAATTCCATACATGCATTCTCCAAATACGGTGTCCTTCTCCAATACCGGCGTGTGCAAAGGAACTTCACTATAGCTTTTTGTTGCACTATAGCATGTAATGCACTACAACAAAAGTGTGAAGACATATATAACCAAGGACCAAGGGTGCTACATTAGGACGTGCCATCCTAGCAGGACAAAGTGCGAACTGAGTTGTGTATATAAGACCGTGATTATAAAAGAATAAAATAATCACTATATTACTACCTACACTACCAATAGTAAAACATATAAAAGGCTTAGAAAATAATTCATGTAATGTTATCCTCAAGTGTGCATGTCCTTCTCATTATCCTTTTTAACAGCGGCCTGACTTTACTGGTATTCAGAAAAAAAAATTGGATAGAACAAAACAATGTAATTGAAATGCTGACAAAAAAGATCATCCATAAAAAGTAAGGATCCATCAAGGTCCCATGCAGTTAACATCTCAGATCCTTCATATGCATATTGGTGTTCTTCCATTTCCCTGATTTTTTACGAAAGGGTGAAGAGACATACACCTGAATGAGTGGGACCCTAAGATTTTTGAGTGTGCTCTCTTCATGAATTGTACACTCTAATCACAATACACGCTAACAAACTATGGCACCAACATTGAACAGAAGAGGACAAATAAAAGGGACAAGGCAAGTCATGGTAACAAATGGAATCATGCATGGAGTAGATCACAATGGCCACATTTGTTACAGTGATGGAGCTAGAAGACCTTATTCCGTATGACATTATCTTAACCATCTAGACGTTGTTGCAGTGAAGAACACACAAACTTGACAAAGAAGATACCTAAACTACATGCATGAGGTTGATTCAAGCGGAGGAGATTCATGCGGAGGATTATTTTCCAAACAAGTTGGCATAGAAGGCCAGCCAAGGGTCGTACACCTGACCAGAGCAGTGGAGTGTGTGCAAGTGAGGGCCACCAACAACGAAAACCAGAGGACCTTCAGAGTAATCATCTCAAGTTGTGGATCTAGAAAGACTGTCTACTTTCACAACTAGGAGCTACTGAAAAGACAAGAAAACTCTAGAAAGGGGAAAGTGAAGGATCGGTCTGATGCTCTCAAGCTGTGAATCCAAGTTGCATAGGCTACTTTCATAGTTTTGAACTACTGAGAAGACAACAAGACTCAATAAACGGGAAAGTGGAGTGTCAGCATGGTGCGACCTGCACAAAAAATTATATAGTAGTGTGGACAATGATTTTTAGGGGAGTAATGTGAGGAATGCTTTTATTTATAGAAAGTTTGGAAATTGATATATCCAACTTTGCATATGTGAAAATATGAGCCAACGTTGGTCCTTTGTGCATGTGTCTAACTAAGTGATCATTGAAACAAATACCTTACACAGAAATTACCATTTTAAATGATATATATATAGTACATAAGTGCACTCTCACTTATAGACCAAATTAACAAAGCACTTTAGAAAAAATCACCAAAAATAAAATTAATATGTCAATATTGCACAATGTTAGCAAATTTACCTATTTCTTTGTGAAAACAATCAAACTATAAAATATATATATTGAGAAAAATATATAGCAATGAAACATGGCAAAAAATATCCGAAAAACGATACAAATATAATTTAAAAAATTCTGCTTATCATAAAGAATGTAGTTAGTATGGCATCAATTTCATAATTAGAAGGTATTGATAAATGGGTAGAAAACACACACACATACATATTTGTAAATGACATCATATATGTTTTTTTAGATAAACAAAATAATATTGTCTTATTATGAAACTTATAAAATCCTAGCCTGCGCATCGACCGGGCCACTTTGCTAGTTACTAACTAAAGTCAAGACGTCTCCAAATCCACTTTCATAAATATCACACTAAGATTCAACACCCTCCAAAATAGTAGATCGTTACTTCCTAAAGTTGACACACTTCCAAACCCACTTTCGATGATAGTCTTATTCATACTCCAAAAGATATAAGTGAAGTTCATGGAGCATTCTACAATTAATCTTATCTTATATATTTATATTTACTAATTGGAGGCACCATACGAGGCTCCACGTTAATCCTAGGAATTAAGAAAATGGTTCATTCGATCTTCAGATTTATTATCTACAGCCGTTGGATGAGCTACCTTAGGAGTCCTAGGTATTTGTCCCACGTCCACATCTTTTTGAAAAAAAAAACATCTCCCTTGGCCGAGACGCAAAGCCCATCCTCACACGTCAAAGAATTGTATCCATCTGACTCATCTTTAATAAGCAAAGACCGTTAGATTAATTATGTGCCTCTACTCTGCCACGTGCACGTCCCAGCACCATGCATCATGTCTATCTATCTCTCCCTAATAATAAAGTACGGATTGGGTCTCCGGGTTCACCGTCACAATGCGCTTTCTTCCCATGTCATAATACCTTCTTCATGTCCATTTTTTCTTGATTTTGATGTTTTTCTTAATATTCGAGGTGGTACTATCTATTTCTTCAACGGTGCGTTCATAAATTTCGTCCGTCCGTCTGTTGTTTGATTTTTGGTTTCGCCCGTCAAGAGTAAATTTCGTTGGCGCACTGGCCCAGGGCGTACGCTCGAGTGGGTTCTCGGCCCACTGACACGCGTGTTCCTCGCTCACCAAGCGGAGGACATCCAAGGGAAAGCCAAAAAAGGGAGGGCCTTGCAAGAAGTCGAACACGTGACCTCGCTCACCCAGAGATGGAACACACACCACGCTAGCCAGATGAGTGTGCTAGCTGATGTGAATAAAACAAAGTTATTTTCTTTTTTTACACTACAGCCAGATGTGGAGGTTGTGGGCCAGCTGAACACGCACGTACTTTTTTTTTTTTTTTTGCGGGGGAACACGCACGTACTCAGAATCCTACTTCAACTTAGCTATATGTACAAGTTTGTAGAAAAAGTCCCTGGGTTTTTCTGTTGGTTTCTTCGTACGTACTTCTTACAAGTTACGTGGTTTCTCAGCTGGGCCTCTGCTGCCTAGGCTTATCGCTGGGTCTTGTCTATTGGGCCATCAGCAATAAAAATGGGCTCTGCTGGAAGTCATGAAAAAGAAGAGCCGAAAAATAATACTTTGCTAGGATCGAGCTTATAACTTCCCGTCAGTCTAAGCTGCAGCAATCAACTATGATTAGTCCCACATTGCTCCCTCAAACTTATTCACAACAATTTATATACGTTTTTAGTGTGTTGTCTGGCATGAAGTTACGTGGTTTAAGACTCAAGATCCATAAGATATGCATGTTGGATTTAATGGGATTTGTTGGTTAAATTAAATTAAACAGAATTTGTGAGGGTTTGTGGTGAAATTAAAGGAAGAGAAGAGATAGACAATCAAATTATATGTTGGCTAATTATGATGGGATTCATGAGAAATGGGAGAGACTAAGGATTGGTGAGCCATGATGGAACGTGTGGGGGGCTCCCTGATTAAATCTAGACACACATATTTGAGGGAGAGAGTGGGATTCATGAGTCCGTTTGGAGATTAAATGTCTCAACATTTTTTTGACAGAAATTAAATGTCTCAACTTTGTTCAACTGCAGCTTTTCACACGTCATTGTTAGGCTCAGTTTTTCATTCTTATATATTACTCCCCCCGTCTCAAATTAGTTGTCTTACTTTATCTATATAGATGTATCTAGACACATAATATTATATATGCAACAAAGATCTTTTCTACAACACAAACTTTATTGTATCATGCCAAGTGTTAATAGTTTGATTTTGATTAACATATCATTAATTCAAAACTGATCCCTAGGATTTTCACTACTAGACGGCACAAAAGACATGTCAGCTATGGGATACATGTCATAGGACTCAATCAACATACATACATAAATTTTAAACGGATTCTTTGCTATTATTCTACAAATTAGGGTACAATAGTGCATTATTCCACAAAATAGTAGTTCTGTTGCGGCACTGCCGGCAAACATGATCGCTCTCTCAGATGATGGTGTGTTCGTGGAAGCTGACGGCCGGAATGGTGCTTCGGAAGTAGGACGACTCGGTAATATTCGTTGTATATCAATACTTATTTCAACGCAACGAAGCTCTTGATGCGGAGATGCATGTGATAATAATTTGCATCGGGCTAGCTATACAATATTCTGACATGCCTATCATCGTGCAGTCGGATTTAGCGATGATGTTGTCCATTCTTTCTGGTAATAGCTTGGATTGTTCCGCTTATGAAGTTTATTCCTCAAAAAATTCATAGAGATCAGAACAGAGGTTGCATATTGCCTAGCAGGATATAGTCGTATCATAGCACGACTGTGTTGTTGGATCTAGGACCTTCCTGGATTGCGAAAATCTTACCTCTGATTCATAACCATGTTACTATGGAATAAAAATCATATTAAACCTGTGAGAAAAGCCAAAAAGTATTGCTGCCCCTTAATGCTTATATCGACATCAATGATCATGTATATTCTACAAGATGTGATTTATCAGCCACATAATTCTTAGCTTTTATTGCATCATATTTCCCAAACAGTGAATAAAATGACATACCTTCTAGATTAATTCCTTAGAAACTTTTGTTCCACTCTATTTATACAGCGTAAAATTGATCATCTAGAGCGGTGATATAGTGGTTTTAGCAAGCAAAGGTGCTCGTGCTTTTTTATTTTTACCCGTTGCAACGCACGGACCTTTTTGCTAGAAAATCAAGAACCCTACCACAGCTGCCTCCACCCCTTGATTTCGATCTCCCAGAATTTCTGTTCGTAATGTCGACAGAAACAAGATTCAGGTGGACCTAATTCAATTGGATCATTTGCCCTGCATGCATCATGTCTTGCTCTGTCGTCGGCCACCGCGGGACGAGGACTGACAGAGTAATTGACCAGATCTTTTCAAGGAGGCATGAGCTTTCCGGTGTCGCTGGAGCGTCAAAGGCCACATGCTCAGCAAGGAAACCACTACTCCACCCCTTCGAAGAAGAAGCTGCCGTCCTGTCTGGTGGCTAGGGCGGATAAGGCCATTATGTTATGCCTCCCTACATGATAGCTACCTAGGATTTATAGTTCCATTGATCAAGTGCATCTCACCTGCCAGACTTCAGCAAGGGCGTCGGATGACACAATTTCTGGGTGCTTGATGATGTCTCTGATGAGAGGACATCGAAAAACTAACTAATTGACGGTAGGATCTGTTTCTTGGCGATCACGAGAGGCCAAACTCTCCAACAAGCTACTGAATATACTTTCTGCAGCATGCGTCCCCTCTTCATATCGTACAGATCGACCTACAAAAAAGGCCTCAATGATGGTGTTATTGTGCAGCCTTTCAGTCTCCCCATCTTTCAGTTTTTCGTGATGCTTCAATTTAGCTTTCCTTTTGATCTGATCTGTTTCTATTATGATTTATGCAGAGGAGGAGCCAATATATTGTACTGATGGCAGATTCAAAGAGATATGATGGTTGTTGTATCTCATACATCCTCTCAGACCTCTTGCACCAACGCAACACTAAACTATAAAGCAAGGATGAGTCCAGCAGTCAGCGGTGAGACATGACTAGGTAATCTAGCTTTTCCTCTTCGTCCAATTAATTTCCATGACAATTGATGCAGAGGAGGAACTGATGCACTGATGGCAGATTCAAAGAGAGATCCTAGAAATTTCTCCCACAGGCTTGATGGATCCCGCAATGAAGCACCGTCCAGCATGGCAAGGACGCATGGTCATACAGCAACATCTAAATCCGTGGAGTGTGATCTATTGATGAAAATTAAAGCCGGACGACACTCACCAATGCTAGGGGCACCGGCCAAGTTGCGCAATATAATTCGTTATGGCTTGGTTTCCTCTGGCGTATAACTTCTGACCGATGTGAGCTGAAGTGTTATGTTGTGCTGTTTTTTCCACTAATAAGGTCACCGTCCTTCCACGTGCATAGTGCTAAGATGCATTACAGCTAGGAGTCCGGCAACTGGGGACGCGTCTAACCTGGCGTGGAGAAAGGTCAGTGACAAACATGGTCACTTTGTTCCAGTTTTGCTAATACACAACTAGGATTTCTACTACTGTAAGGTGTGAAGTACTCATAATGACATGTATATTGCTGCAAATAGAATACAAAGTTGTGGTATTTTGCTGGCTTTTTCTGTGCTCTTTTCTTGGTACGTGATCATTGCCGATCACCATTTATTTCTCTGTAATATATTATAATTCATGAACAGTTTCAGTTGAAAGGATGATATTTGCAGGTCATATTTACTCAAAACAAATTCTACATTTTCCTACATTTGATAGACTTGATGATCTAATTCATGCCTACGCACCGTATGTTTGTGGGAATGGATTTGGAATTATACACTTTCACTTTTCATCTGTGTCGTGGAGCAGAATCCCGTTATCTAGATAGAGGAGTCTACACTTATTGTCCAATGATGTGCACCTTGGAAGCTATGAGAAGTAACATATATAGCCTTCCGATACATATAAATTGCACTATATATTTCTTTCATGCACTTCCTCTAATATTCTGACATGTACGTTTAACAAAACAAGTAGCTCATAATGCAGATTGACCACATTCGGCTGAAAAAACAATTTTTATATGTTGAGATTATGTTTGGAATATCATCACCGTTTTCTTAATGAGATGTAGTCCTGATTTTGCATGATTGCATCTACACCTTATTGTTCTTTCTAGCTATTAAACAACAGATGTTTACTTCACCAAAAATATTTTTGGGACTCAGGTAACTTTTCTGTTTATATTCAAATAGTAACGGGATTCTAATTTTTCATCCAATTTAAAAACAGATATGGCATCTAATATATTAGGTGTTTCATTCTTAGTTAGGTTTTGTTATAGATTCTTAACTTTACTCAACTATAAATCAGCGCAGTGTCATCAAAATTTAATAATTCACATGGACATTTTTCCACGTAACTTTTCCTTAGCCGCAATGTTTGTCATTTTTCCTTTGACCTCATTGCCCATCAACAGATCAGGAAATAATAAAGAGATGTGGTCATGCGTCATATTAAGTAGCCTGATGTTATGCCCCCGCTTCATAGTCAATTGACCTTGCAATGAATTTTGCCGTTGTTTTTCAACCATCAAACTCCTACTGATGTTTGCAATTAAAATGATAAAAGGAAAATATTTTCCTTAGCAACTCGGTAATACATTGTAATATCCTACTCAATCTCATGCACATCCATAACCATACTATTTTCTAAAATTAAAATCATATAACTTCCCAAAGTATTTTGACAAGACAGAAGAGTCATTAGATTCAATAACCACATTATGTCTACTTCAAATCATAAAAAATTATAAGTGTGTCTACACTATTATATGTTACAATATTCAAATATGAAAAATAGATGCTATAATTTTCAAATATATACATGTCCTAATATTCATTTTTTGGCAAGAAACTTCCAACAAAGTCAATTCATTTTAGCATCCACGTGTTACTCAAACAGCTAGCCCGTGCAGGTGCACGGGTTGATGACTAGTATTTACTAATCGGAAGCACCATACAAGGCTCCAAGTTAATCCTCATAACTAAACAAATTGTCCGTACGATCTCTAGATTAATTATCTACAGCCATCGGATCACTTATCATAGGAGTCCTTGACTACTGTCCCACGTGCTCCTTTTTTAGAAAAAAAAATGAGGCTCCTTCCATAAAAGAAGGTACAATAGGAGTCCTAGACTACTCTCCCACGTGCTCCTCTTATTGAAAAAAAGTTTATCCTTGCAGATTTCTTCCTTCGCCAATCTTGCCGAACGAAGAACATAGCGCTGCTGCTCCTCATATCCGGTCCTCTTTCTTCTCTCTAATCTGCAGTCTTCGTGCAGCAATCATCTAAAGAAATCCAACCAGCCTCTTTCCAATCTCCTTCCATGTTGAATCTCCAATTCCTTCCATGTTGAATCTCCAATTCCAAAACTCCCAATGACGATGCAATCGTTGATGAGGAGGTCGTTCAATCCCATCAACTTCTATGCCCCGAGCAAAATACACTTCACGTTGGAAGATCCAATGCAAAAGGAGGCATGTTGAATAAAATTTGAATCAGATCGGACAGCCTCAGGCATGTAGATAACTTTCCTGATTTTCTCGATAGAAAACAAATCCCCATCTGCTGCGCCGCTGCTACTTCCGCGCCGCCGTCCTCTGTTTGCGGCGATCCCTCTCCATCTTCTCCTCGATGCCCTCCTTTACAAAATCCCCTCCATGCCATTGCGGGCTTCCCTGGGGTTGCCGGTTCTCCTCTGTTGGTGATGCCTTCCAGGCGTTCTGCTCGCTCAAATTCCCGTGAGGGCCGGTGTGATTGCAAGAGAGGGAAAGGCGTTGAGCACTGCGATGGAGGCTCGGTGTGTGCCCTTAGCAAGCAACGGCTGGGCCTGATGGTAGTAAGTATAATCTGGATCTACTCTTAATTTGTTTGTTTGCTACAGGACGCCCCTGATTTCTTTCGAATTTATTCTGATTTCTACCACAATTATTTCTCTCACAAAGACGTGTAATTTCATATGTCAAGATTACGCTTTCTGGATCCAATAGCATTTGGATTTTGTATATTTCTTGCTGAAATCATTTGTACTTATTGGCTCAGAAGTGGAGACACATGGTATGACTTATGAGTTATGAATCCACTTGGCAGTCAGCACTCCAGTTATATTGTACTTACTGCATGTTTTATCTCATAGCATGCACTTCCAATTTGCAAAATCACGTAAAATGAAATATAGACAGTTGCATATCAATTCTATCGCGAATGAAAAAGACGATAGCACTGTCCACTTTGTGAATAAATCTACAGAGGATGCAGTAAGCACGACAGTCAATCTCATCCAAATTTCTTCAAGGCATTAACTTGGAACTAAAGCCGCTTCTGTGCAATTTTAATAGTACAACTAAAGTAAAATGGTGTGCGGATTCTGATGAGCACCCAAGTTGCAGATCAGAATCACTGGGTATCTGTACCGTAAACTTATTCAGCCCAACACCTCTGTCTTTAAACTCATTTATGTGTTCAGATAGAAAAGTGGTGTATTGAAGTTAGGTACGGGTTACTGTTGTCTGAGGAGATGCATGTGTTGGTGATATTACCGGACGTTGTGTGTCAGACGTTATGTGTGAGTGGAACAAGGTTGTTTCACCTATCTTATGTTTCTTCCTAAAATCTTTGTGTGATGTGTGATTTCTTCCTTTCAAATGTTTTTTGGTGATATGCGAGCCTGACTTGAAACTGTGTGCTTCAGTTAATGGAGACGTGTGCCTTTCATGCACATTGTTTGCTTTCATGTTAATTTACAATTTACAGAGCTTGGATTCGATAATATCTACCCTAGCACTGCCATACACCTATATGTTTATAGTTTATAGCTCCTCGATGATTATAGAAGCGTGCTATCTTTCAGACATGGAAGCCTATGAAAAAGCATGTAAGTTGAGGCCTGCAAAATGGAATAAGTAAACTGCTTTAATTTTCTTAAGAAGTTCTGAGATTTTTTTTATATAGTTGCAAAAATGAAAGAAGTAAATGAGCGGAACATTTTAGTGGACGCCTTTAGTGGGCTGGTCATTCTGGTGTTGTTAGTTGGCAATATTTAAAGTAGCTTCTTCTTTTTCCATGTACTAAAAGATGCATAGATAAGAAACTGAGAAATTTTGCCGGCGGTCCGGGGTGATGGATACTCTTTTATAGCTTCTATTGTGGATATGGACACTGTTGACTGTGCGCTGATTGTTGAGTGTCTATTTAAGTTATGTCCTATATTTATCCAAAGTCAATGTCATAGTCTCATAACAGTACATCCTCTTAGGTGCATCCAGTACAGGGATGGATACTCCTTCCAGCTTCTAGCGTGGATAGGATAGGGATACTATTGACAGTGCACTGATTGTTGAGTCTCAGTTCAGTATTAAAGTTATATTCTATAGTTATATGAAGTCAATGTGATGATCTCATAACGCCACACCTCCTTAGGTGCTCTAATACAGGGTCCTCGCTATTGTTGCTTCTGTCATCCCAATAAATAAATAGATGAAGTTTAGTACATGATTGGCTTCTTTCAGCGCTAGGTATGTTTTTGAAACAAATTTCATTCACATCTCCCAATCTGTGTCTGCAAATAGAATATTGTTAGAATTTTTGTACAAAATACCATATACAGAAGTTACACTTGGATTCAATGTCTTTCATGAATTCTTCAAATAAAAAAATTGTGGCGCTTTTGGTGGCCGAGGACCATCCTGTGCGACGTGCCGCTGGCTGTCTGATCCAGCTACATGCTGGATGGAGTCGCCTCGACGAGCTGTGCACTAGATCGAGGAGCGGCTCAGGATATGTGGTGCCTCCGCACCACCGCGTGAACGTTCCCAGTGAATTTGAACTCTTCTTCAAATATACATTCAAAATTAAGCAGCTATACCTCACACATGCAAACTCTTATAAATCTCTGTTTAGTTATATCAGCCAATATACTAAAGGTTGGCCTTTGCAACTAATATTCCAGAATCTGAATTATTTTGTTAATCAGAAATTTTTGAGTTTCTGTTCGGTTAACATTGTTCAGTTTTCTTACTAAATATACAACTTACATATTAGCTTGAAATGACATTCTTTGATTTTATCGTAATTATAGTACTCCTTAAGATTTCCGGACAGATTTCAAGTACGGACTGAGAAAATTGCAGATAAATGATAGTACTTTTTTTTACTATTGCTTACTGCTCTTAGCGTTTGTTCTTCAATGCTTACTCCAGTGACACTAAATAAAGGAAATGCAGTCTCAATATAATTTCTCACACATGCCTTTCATGTTTATGAAATAATCCTGCATGTCATCTTATGAGCAATTCCTATGGATGCTTCTACTTGGGTTTGATCCAGGGAAACAAGAACGATGGTGTACTGTTACTTTAGAATTATTGGTGTTCATTGTTAAAGCTATGCATCGCCACATAATACTTCATGTAGAATTTCCTTTGGGCTATTAGATACACAACATTGTCCATCTAAAAACACCGAAAAGTCATTGACTTTCTATACTAAAATTTATTCTAATATTGTATAGCGAAAGAAAAATCGGAAAAAAGTCAAAACTAATTTCGTTTCATGGTTGTAAAATTTAAAAATCGAAAAAATATCAAAATTAATATTGCTTCACTTCTCCCATCCATGATTAACATTCACATCACATGTCCGATTGGTTGGGTGACTCATATTGGTGTTGCACTCTGATAACACACATAAAATCAACCATGTTAATGTGTATGTCCTCTATTTTTTTCATCGTGGTATGGATGCGTCGACGAGACGAGCCTAGATCAGCAGCTCTTAAAGAGTGGAGTGAAGAAACGAGTGTTAAATTGGAAATCTTAATTGATCGTGGTCAATTGAAATCCTTTCACTTTATTTGCATGTTCTCATGGCCATGACTAATGATTGCAAGAATAGACCTTCAATTTTATTGTTGTTCCTGATTTACTAAGGGGATAAATGTTTTACGCTTTGCTGTTACGGAGTGAACTTCCATGCTATATGAAAGATTATCAACACAAAGTTTTGTTATTGCAAATTTCGACTGTCAACAATTTCTAACAACTTTAGTTGTGGTGTAACATGACCTTTATGACCTAAATAATTTGTAATGCTAATGTCGATGTTGCATTATTCTGGAAAATATTGACAAATTACCAGTGTCTCATATCTTCTGTTTTTAAACTGAAGTCTACATTTTTCATATAGACCTTATTAGCGAGTCCTTAACTTAGATCAGAGTTTGACACGACCTTACAGTTAATTTTTTGACAATGGGAAAGCTTTTATCGCCTCATCTTCATTGCATTCACACAATTATTGAGTTTGTGCTTTGCAAAAAATAGATGAAAAGTTATCATGTCAAAATGTCAATCCACAAAATTTATATAAAAGGATTAAATTGGACTTACAAACTCTCTTGGTTACATCATATTATGTCTAAGTGATCACCATCCAAGTGAGGACATACCACATGTTGCCGGTCACATCATGTTATCATGTCAATATAGCATCAACCATAACTGTAACCAGTTAACTAATAGGAACATAACTTCAAGTAAAAAAACAGGAAGATAACATGAAAGGTTTGAAAAAATCTATCAAACACATTATCATTTCCACATGCTAGTGCCCCATAAGAATCCAACTCTTAATCTCTGGGCTTGCTTTACAATTGTGTAACCGGCAAGTGGCAGGCTTTGTTCCAAAAACAAAAGCGCCAGATTCCATCAGGTTTTATGTCCTTTTTCGGTGTTCAATGTTTCTCTGAGCAATATCATTCCACATGATCATAAAATAAAAAAAATATCATTTCTTATTATACCTAATACAAAAGATTGTGAGCATTAAATTTTTTTAAGTAATATTTCATGTCTACAAACCTAAAAAATATACTAAAGGTTCAGTGTGTAACAAAAGTTACAAAACAGTATTGTGTAGATGCACACGTTAGTGACTAGACAACTTCAAATTATATAACACTTTAAATTCAGTAACAATCACACATTGTATGAGTATTTCAGTTGTCCTAAATGATATCCTTTATATTCATAACATTTTGGTCCTTCCTATTTGAAAACAGAGGCTCCTACTGATGAATAAAAACATAAAATATTTTTGTATTATGTTCGAAAGATTCATTTCACATTGTATATTCTATACTACCATAATAGTCAAACAATATAAAAGTTCCTAGCCCATGCACTTGCACGAGTTGACGACTAGTATAGACTAACCAATATCCAAGCTAAAAATATATAAGTGAAGCACATGAAGCAGTCTATAAAACCATACTCAAAAGATTTAAGTGAAGCACAAAGAGCATTCTATAAGATCATACTCAAAAGATATAAATGAAGCACATGAAGCATTCTATAAATAAAAAAAGGGCTATCTCATACTAGCATGGTTCTTAAAGAAAAATAAAAACACAAAGGACACAAATCATGTGAACAAAACAAAAACCGAGGTATATCGATAATTGTTGAGGAAGAAAGATGGGATGCCATCCGGGGCATCCCCAAGATTAGATGCTTGATTATCCTTGAAATATTTACTTGGGGTGCCTTTGGCATCCCCAAGGTTGAACCCTTGCCTCTCTTTATTCTTCTCACATCGGTAACTCCTCGTTCTTCGAACACTTCATCAACACAAAACTTAAGAAAAACTTTGTGAGATCCGTTAGTATAACAAAGCAAATCACTACCTTTAGGTACTGTTGCAAACTCATTGCAATTTCATATTAGCACTTTATCTACTGTATTCAACTTCACCATGGTTCAAACCCCGATACTACCCATAGATTCATCAAAGTAAGCGAACAACACATAGAAAACAGAATCTGTCAAAAACAGGACAGTCTGAAGTAATCTGGAAATTTAGTATACTTATATAACTCCAAAAATTCTAAACAAAATATGAATTTTTTTAAAGAAAATACATAAGTACTGTGCAAAAAGTTTCAGACCCATTTGACTTTCCAGTAAAAAATGTAAATTCACGCGCTACAGCCAAAGTTTCCGTTTTTGCACTGCACAAAGTAAACAAGCAATCTAATCAACCTAAAACCGAAACTTGGCACATAATTTTTATAATACAATGGATATATACAAGGGGATAACTATTTTCAGAGAAACTTCCAAGAAAAATTCTACATTGTTTCCATGAGCATGAACACAAGTGTTCAAGGTCGACCCTCACTTCTTCAATGCATAACTTTCCAATCACTTCTCTTTTTGGAAAAACCTTTTTTTGGGTGATGAGGCAGGTGAATCTTTTTGTATTTTATTTTTATTTTTTAAATTTTTTGTATGTTTCACCCAAAACTAAGCAAAACAAAAAGGGCAGGCAAAAAATACTTAGTGAAGAAAGCAAACAGCACACACGAGAATATCAACCCCACACTATTGCTCCCCGACAACGGCGCCAGAAAAAGAGCTTGCTTGTAGCCTCAGAAGGTCAAGTCTCTGTGCTTAAGTGTCATCCCTGGATCGGTATGCTGACACACACGGTACTCGAGGATTTATAACAGAGGTAAATCACATGTATAAAGTAACGTAAATACTATTACCTCAATCCATATAGCGGAAGTAACAACAAGGTTGTGGATTCCCATCAACACCAACGGCAAAGTTGAGTGTAGAAATCATAACCCTAAGGTATCACTTTCTCGTCGTAAGAATCCTGCAACATGAAACGTTGTAGCTGATGTCTACTACGCAACCTTCTCCTTGTAGACGTTGTTGGGCCTCCAAGTGCAGCGGTTTGTAGGACAGTAGCAAATTTCCCGCAAGTGGATGACCTAAGGTTTATCAATCTGTGGGAGGCGTAGGATGAAGATGGTCTCTCTCAAACAACCCTGCAACCAAATAACAAAGAGTCTCTTGTGTCCCCAACACACCCAATACAATGGTAAATTGTATAGGTGCACTAGTTCGACAAAGTGATGGTGATACAAGTGCAATATGGATGGTAGATATAGGTTTTTGTATCTAAAATTATAAAAACAGCAAGGTAGCAAGCGATAAAAGTGAGCGTAAACGGTGTTGCAAGGCCTAAGGTTCATACTTTCACTAGTGCAAGTTCTCTCAACAATAATAACATAACTGGATCATATAACTATCCCTCAACATGCAACAAAGAGTCACTCTAAAGTCACTAATAGCGGAGAACAAACGAAGAGATTATTGTAGGTACGAAACCACCTCAAAGTTATCCTTTCTGATCGATCTATTCAAGAGTCCGTAGTAAAATAACACGAAGCTATTCTTTCCGTTCGATCTATCATAGAGTTCGTACTAGAATAACACCTTAAGACACAAATCAACCAAAACCCTAATGTCACCTAGATACTCCAATGCCACCTCAAGTATCCGTGGGTATGATTATATGATATGCATCACACAATCTCAGATTCATCTATTCAACCAACACAAAGTACTTCAAAGAGTGCACCAAAGTTTCTACCGGAGAGTCAAGACGAAAACGTGTGCCAACTCCTATGCATAAGTTCATTGAACCCGCAAGTTGATCACCAAAACATACATCAAGTAGATCACGTGAATATCCCATTGTCACCACAGATAAGCACGGCAAGACATACATCAAGTGTTCTCAAATCCTTAAAGACTCAATCCGACAAGAAAACTTCAAGGGGAAAACTCAATTCATCACAAGAGAGTAGAGGGGGAGAAACATCATAAGATCCAAACTATAATATCAAAGCTCGCGATACATCAAGATCATGCCAAATCAAGAAGACGAGAGAGAGAGAGAGAGATCAAACACATAGCTACTGGTACATACCCTCAGCCCTGAGGGTGATCTACTCCCTCCTCGTCATGGAGAGCATCGGGATGATGAAGATGGCCACCGGTGAGGGATCCCCCCTCCGGTAGGGTGCCGGAACAGGGCCTCGATTGGTTTTTGGCGGCTACAGAGGCTTGCGGTGGTGGAACTCCCGATCTAGTGTGCTCCCCGATGTTTTTAGGGTATATGGACATATATAGGCGAAAGAAGTCGGTCAGGGGAGCCACAAGGGGCCCACGAGGGTGGGCGGCGCTCCCGAGGGGTAGGCGCGCCTCCATGCCTCGTGACTACCTCGAAGCTTCCCTGACGTCTACTCCAAGTCTCTTGGATTGCTTCCATTCCAAAAATAACTCTCCCGAAGGTTTCATTCCGTTCGGACTCCGTTTGATATTCCTTTTCTTCGAAACACTGAAATAGGCAAAAAAAACAACAATATGCCTCCGGTTAATAGGTTAGTCCCAAAAATGATATAAAAGTGTTTACTAAATCCCATAAACATCCAAAACAGGTAATATAATAGCATGAATACTTCATAACTTATAGATACGTTGGAGACGTATAAGCATCCCCAAGCTTAATTCCCGCTCGTCCTCGAGTAGGTAAATGATAAAAGAAAGAATTTATGAAGTGTGAATGCTAGCCGGTGCATATGTTTGATCAATGATAATTTCAATCACCTTTTCTAGCATCATTATATGTCATAACAGTAGCTCATCTCGTAAAACTTCTCACGATCAAGTAACAAGCTATTCAAATGTTGAAGCATAGACCATAAACTTTCTTCAAAACTAGCAAACTATGTTCTCAGTCATCAAACAATTGCAAATCATCTTATTTTCAGGAAGGGTCTATGTAAGAGGTTTCATTTAGCAAATCCCACATACTCAACTATCATATAGTCTTACATGATTGCTACCACTCAAAGCATATTTTTAGAATAAATAGCATCCATCGAACACAGATAAATATAGGGGCTTAATGTTTCGCCTCCCAACTTACTTATTGTCGGGGAAACTGCCGCCACATTTAACACCTATGGGGCGGAGCCCTTGTGCAGGCGATACGAGGCGGAGGGAGCAGAGAGCAGATCAGAGCGAGCACGCTGGCGGTTTTCCCAGGTTCGGGCCGCGGTGGACGCGTAAAACCCTACTCCTGCCTTGGTTTGTATTGAGCTCGGGAGCTTAAAGAGCTACAGTAGCAGCTACACCGAGCGCGAGAGTTGTAGTGTCGAATGAGTCGAACCCCCTCCACGTTGTGCATGGGCCTCCTTTTATAGTGCAAGGGGTCACCGACAGGTGTCAACGTAGGAGGAAGGGGTAAAAATGTAAAAGAGGTGGTAGTTGGAACAGTGCGGGAACAGTGGAGCTACAGTGCTTGAACAGTGGTTTCTACCTACTTTGACAGTGGGGGACAAGGGCATTTAATGCCCGTCGCCGTCGACCCCAAAAGCTCCCGCCCTTGCGTCTCTGTCTGCCACGGCGATGGATCCACCACCGTGAAGTGCCACCGTGTCCCCCAGGCTGCACAGCCATCCGCCACGCGTCCCTGGAAAGGCCCCAGGGCGACGCGTGGGCTGATGAGCTGGAGCGCGGGCACACAGCGCAACTCTCCCGGCAAGCACCTTGCCGGGGTCTTGACCTTGCCGGGCCCGGGAGCTTGCCGGGCTCTGTAACTTGTCGCTCCCCGGGCCTTCGCCGGAACGCATATAGCGCCGGGGCGTGTCTTCTATGATGTAATCTTCTAGTCTTCCTGGCAAGCTCCTCTTGCCAGGGCCTTGCGTGAGTGATGTAATCTTGAGCCTGGAACGGCCTTCCCGGCAAGCTCTGCTTGCCGGGGTCTCGATCTTCTATCTTGTATACTTCGTCTTTGAATGGTTTGTCGTGGAGCAGGAGGGTCTTCGGCGAGCACGTGGTAAACCCTGCCGCGTGAAGCTGCGACTGCCCGTGCACAAGTTGGGGTACTGAGGTACCCCTACCTTAGTACACCGACAGGAGCCCCCGGGCCTGGGCCACACACGGTGCCGAGCGCTGTTGGGCCAGGCCCAAAACAGCTGCGGCACACGCGCCCACGGCGCGTCGAATCCACTTCCGCATCCGCCGATCCTCAGAATGGCACGCGTCGATTGCGGCGCCGTGGGAGTCGTGGGCGGCGATGCGGTCTTTAGGGCATCCACCCCGTGATCGTGGTGCAGGCGAGGTCACTTCACCCGCCGCCGGTCCCCGCCGCCACGCTGCCCTCATGCATGGGGGGGTGGGCGAAGTGGGAGACCGAGCCGTCACGGGCGGAGATGGCGAGTTGGCCCCGCTCCTCTGCCCTCCTCGCTTCCCGATTGGCCGGGCAGGGCGGTTGAGCCCCCACCTCGCCCCTTTAAAAGGGGCGGAAAGGGAGCGCAATGGTCTGACACTTCCTCTTCTCCCTTCATCTTCAGCTTCCGTTCTTCTTTCTGCCATGGAAGGAGTAAATCCTAGCTCCTCAACGGTGGCAGCGAGGGTCGCCTCCAGGCAGTGCACTTCTCCCTATCCCGCACCCGTGGCGGCGGAGCCGGCCACGAGGGGGAGAGGGAGGGGGCGAGGCCGCGGACGAGGCCAAGGGCGTGGTCGAGGCGGCCGGGGGAGAGGCGGCCGTGGCGATGTGCCTCCCCCGTCTCCTCCGGTGGCTCCTTTCCTCGAGGCGGTCCATACTGGAGACGATCCCTGGGAGTTCTTCATCAAGCTGCGCTGAGCGCCTCGTCGCCGCCTCCGGCTGCCGGCCCTGCTCATGAAGCGCGATGGAACCGGATCCGCCCGAGGTGATGGAGTTGCGATGAGGGCTGTGGGATCAGCGGCACTCGAGTGAGTGTCGTGTCCCCAGCCCCGGCGTGATGTACTTCGACCGAGGGTGGAAGACGTCGCCGCATCCACAGCTTGACGGCGGGTTTACCCTCCATTTCAAGTTAATGGAGGGCGACCTTCTCGCCGCCAAGGTCTTCGGGATTCCGGGACCCGGCGAGATGCTGTGTGGACAGCTCCTCCGATAGCGAAGGTCCATCCTCGAGCGAGAGTGACGAGGAGGGGAACGACAGCGACGACGCCGAGGATGGCGGGTCCGACTAGGCGTCGGATGCTGCCTCGCGCGTCACCGGCGACCCCATCATCCGGTCGCCGGCCTCGAACTCCCCGGGCCGTCTCCTTGGGCGGCCTGGCGAGGGAGGCTGCGGAAGAGGAAGAGGGTGGCGGCAAGGCCGTCTGTTGAGTACGAGGCGAGGTGCCCGAGAGCGTCTTGACGCCCCGCCGCCCGTCTTCAAGCTCGCCTCCGACGCCTCCGCCTCCGCCAAGCTCTGGCCGCCCCGGAAGTTCTCTTGGTGTCTTCTGGCGCCCGTAGCTCTCCTAGACGCCCCTTTTGCCTTTCCCGGCAAGCTTCTCTTGCCGGGGCCTCCTTGACCTACCTCCTGAACTCCTGAACAGAGAAACAGGAGAGGGATTACGGGCATCTTATCTTTCAATTTGTAAGCCCTTGGGCCTTAGTTGTATTTGAAATACGTAATCCTCTCTATCATGTTTTTCATCCTCTATGGACTTGTACTAAACTAGGATGTTTTTAATGAAAAGAGGGGAACGCTTGTCGGACCGAGTCTTTTACTTGACTTCGTGCCTTGTATGTTCCCATCCTACGCTCTCGGGGAGCTTGCCGGTGCGAACACGCTTGCTGAGTGCGGGACATCAGCAGCCCGCTGGCGGTGTTGCTTCCGGCAAGCAACCTTGCCGGGCCAGTTGCAGCGCACTTGTGTTTGTTGAGCGGACTCGAAAACGAAACAAGGGCGCGACACTTGTCGCAGCTCACTTAAATCGTTGAGCGTGCTCGAAAACGAAACAAGGGCGCGACACTTGTCGCAGCTCACTTAAATCGTTGAGCGTGCTCGAAAACAAACCAAGGGCGCAACTGGGCCACGACCTGGCTCCTCCGCGCACGGGTTTTACAAGACATGCTCGTTCAAAGACGCAGCCCCGCTTTCCCCGGTCCATGAGAGGATGCATGACGAGGGAAGAAAAACTTATCTGATTTCGTAGCCCCCAGCAACTCTGGCTTGCCGGAGATGAATCTTAGTACTCGCAGCCCCCAGCAACGCTGGCTTGCCGGGGCCCAGGTGCCGGTGTGCCTTTCTTTGCCTTTGCCGCTGGCGTCGTGGTCCCCGGGGATCCTGGCTTGCCGCGGAGGGACTTCGGTACTCGCAGCCCCCAGCAAAGCCGGTTTGCCGGGGCCCGTGCGCCAGCGCGCTCTCCCGGCTTCTCCTTGTCACTGTGATTATAGCCACGAAAACAACTGAGACAGCGTTGTAGTAAGCTATTCTTTCATGGTACGACTTTAGGTTGGGCAACGCAATGCCATGCTTCGCCCTTCGTATGTTTATACTCTACGCTTTTTAGGGAACTTGCCGGTGCATACACGCTTGCTGAGTGCGGAACATCAGCAGCCCGCTGGCGGTGTTGCCTCCGGCAAGAAACCTCGTCGGGCTAGTTGCAGCGCGCTTTCATTGTTGAGCGGACTCGGAAACAAATCAAGGGTGCAACTCAGCCGCGAGTCAGCTCCTCTGCGCACAAGTTTCTTATACGAAGGACGTCTCACGGCAAGGCTTGCTATGTTACTTCCTCTACTTTACACCCTTTGTGCGTTTTTACCCTACGCTTCTAGGGAACTTGCCGGCAAGGGGCCCTTGCCGCGAGCGCTGAGTGCTGAACTCGAAGCAGCCTGCTGGCCAAGGTCCTACCGGCAAGCAACCTTGCCGCGGCTAGTCGCAACGCACTTAACTTGCTGAGTGGACTCGAAAACGAAACAAGGGTGCGACACTTGTCGCAGCTCACTTAAATCGTTGAGCGTGCTCGAAAACAAGATAAGGGTGCGGCTATCCACGGGTAGGTTCCTCCGCGCACAGGTTTTGCGTACAAAGGACGAACGCACGAGGAATATAACATAAAAAAGCATGGAACTAAGGAGTACTCTGTACTCAAGCTTGGGCGACTTAGCTTTTCCGTCTTCTGCGATCCGGCAAGGCCGCACTTCTCCCTTGATTTCCTCCCTTGTACGTTTTCACCCTCACGCTTCCAGGGAACCTGCCGGCGCAAACATACTTGCTGAGTGCGGAACGCCAAGAGTTCATTGGCGGTGTTGCCTCCGGCAGGAAGAACTTGTCGGGCTAGTTGCAGCGCGCCTTCATCGTTGAGCGGACTCGAAACAGATCAGGGGCGCAACTTAGCCACGATTCGACCCCTGTGCGCACAGGTTCTCCATACAAGGTACGGATTTTCAGGGAATATAACTCAAAAGATTGAAACTGGCTGCTTTCTTTGCCCTACTGGCCGGTGGAGCTCGATGGCACGTCCTCGACGGTGGTGCAGCACTCCGGAGAGGTGCGCTTGCCGGAGCAGGCGCCAGAGCTGTTCTTGCCGGGCCTGGCCTTCTTTTTCCCCCGGGGAGCTTCAGCGGCAAGTAGCTCGCGCTCTGCCGCAGCAGCTGCTTCCCGGTATATCTTGTCGGCGCAGACTAGCGCATTCTTCTTGTCGTCGTCGGCCTTCGTCTTCTCAGCTTGCCGCGGCCGCGAGGTCGTCGGCTGCTGTGAAGAGTCGTTGTTGGCGAAGGCGATCAGGCTCTGGATCGTAGCCCTCCAGTCTTCGGCCTTGTCCGCCGCTGGAGGGAAATCGAGGAGCAGTTGCGCCCTTGCGAGCGCTTCTGCCGGAGTGGAGGGGAGCGGGGACGAGCGGCGCGAGGAGCGGGATATGCTCGGACTCCTAACAGCGTTAGGAGGAGCAGGGTCCTGCCCCGGCGCCTTCGCTTTGCCTGTGTCCGGACGGTGGTCCGGAGCATCCCGCGAGCCTCCGGTGTGTCCCTGCCCCAGCAGGCGGATACCACCTCCCGTGGTATGGCGCTGCTGGGTTGTCGTGTGCTGAGATGGACGCGGCGTGTCCACGGAGACCGAGGCGCGGTCATCCGCCCTGCCCTGATCCGTGGCGCCGCAAGTGTCCTCGCCGGCGACCACCCTTCCGCCGGCGTCTCCTCCGCCCACCGTTGGCTCCGATGGCGGCGGATGAGACGCAGACGGGCCTGCGACCCTCGAAGCCCTCCTCTTCGGGGCCATGGCGCAGTTGTTGATGAAGTTGCTGATGAAGCTGGAGAGGTTGATGAAGAACGCGCCCGCGTGAGCGCCGGATCAGGTCCGCACAACCTCGACGCCCCCTACCTGGCGCGCCAAAGATGTCGGGGGAAACTGCCCGCCACGAACACCTATGGGGCGAGCCCCTTGTCTGCAGGCGGCACGAGGGCGGAGGGAGCACAGAGAGCAGATCGAGCGAGCACGCTGGCGGTTTTACCAGGTTCGGGCGCGGTGGACGCGAAACCCTACTCCTGCCTTGGTTTGTATTGAGCTCGGGAGCTTAAAGAGCTACAGTAGCAGCTACACCGAGCGCGAGAGTTGTAGTGTCGAATGAGTCGAACCCCCTCCACGTTGTGCATGGGCCTCCTTTTATAGTGCAAGGGGTCACCGACAGGTGTCAACGTAGGAGGAAGGGGTAAAATGTAAAAGAGGTGGTAGTTGGAGCAGCAAGGGAACAAGTGGAGCTACAAAGGCTTGAACAAAGTGGTTTCTACCTACTTTGACGATGGGGGACAAGGGCATTTAATGCCCGTCGCCGTCGACCCCAAAAGCTCCCGCCCTTGCGTCTCTCTGCTCGCCACGGCGATGGATCCACCACCGTGAAGTGCCACCGTGTCCCCAGGCTGCACAGCCATCCACCACGCGCGCCCTCGAAAGGCCCTGTATGACGCTGGGCTGATGAGCTGGAGCGCGGGCACACAACAGACTCTCCCGGCAAGCACCTTGCCGGGTCTTGACTTTGCGGGCCCGGAGCTTGCCGGGCTCTGTAACTTGTCGCTCCCCGGGCCTTCGCCGGAACGCATATAGCGCCGGGGCGTGTCTTCTATGATGTAATCTTCTAGTCTTCCTGGCAAGCTCCTCTTGCCAGGGCCTTGCGTGAGTGATGTAATCTTGAGCCTGGAACGGCCTTCCCGGCAAGCTCTGCTTGCCGGGGTCTCGATCTTCTATCTTGTATACTTCGTCTTTGAATGGTTTGTCGTGGAGCAGGAGGGTCTTCGGCGAGCACGTGGTAAATCCTGCCGCGGGAAGCTGCGACTGCCCGTGCACAAGTTGGGGTACTGAGGTACCCCTACCTTAGTACACCGACACTTATCATATAGATAATTGTCAACAATAATAATTCATGATAAAATATATTTGAATGGCCATATATGCTTAGATATTTCCCCATCACATGATGCTTGCCAACTAAAGAGTAGGTTGGAAAGAGAAGGAACACTACTGACTCTTGCATAAAAGTAAAAGATAGGCCCTTCGCAGAGGGAAGCAGGGATTTGAGGAGGTGCCAGAGCTCGAAGCTTTAAAACAGAGATGAAAATAATTTTGAGAGGTATGCTTTCATTGTCAACATAACAACCAAGAGTTCCCAATATCTTCCATGCTACACACATTATAGGTGGTTCCCAAACATAATGGTAAAGTTTATACTCCCCCACCACCAACAATCATCAATCCATGGCTTGCCCGAAACAACGGGTGCCTCCAACTAACATCAATCCTGGGGGAGTTTTGTTTGCAATTATTTTGATTTGATTTTGATCTTTTGATCATGGGGCATCCCAGTTACCAGCCATTTTTTTGTGAATGATGAGCGGAGTCCACTCATCGTGAGAATAACCCACCTAGCATGGAAGATACCGACAGCCCCTAGTCGCTACATGAGCGATTCGGGCATACAAAACAAATTATTATTTGAAGGTTTAGAGCTTGGCACATGCAAATTTACTTGGAACGGCAGGTAAATACCGCATATAGGTAGGTATGGTGGACACTCATGGAAGAAACTGTTGAGGAACGTAGTAATTTCAAAATATTTCCTACACACACACAAGATCATGGTGATGTATAGCAACGAGAGGGGAGAGTGTTGTCTACGTACCCTCGTAGACCGAAGCGGAAGCGTTGACACAACATAGAGGAAGTAGTCGTACGTCCTCCCGGTCCAACCGATCCAAGCACCGTTACTCCGGCACCTCCGAGTTCTTGACACACGACAGCTCAATGACGCACCCGATCTCGATCCAGCAGAGGTGCGGGAGGAGTTCCGTCAAGACGACGGCGTGCAGGACGATCTTGATGTTCTCTGTCGCAGGCTTCGCCTAAGCACCGCTACAATATGACCGAGGTGTAATATCGTGGAGGGGGCACCGCACACGGCTATGGAACGATCTCAATGATCAACTTGTGTGTCTAGGGTGCCCCCTGCCTGTGATATAAAGGAGGGAGGGAGGAGGAGGCCGCCCAAGGGGTGGGCGCCCTAGGGGGGGCAAACCTACTCCAAGTAGGTTTGGCCCCCTTTCCTATTCGGAGTAGGAGAAGGAAGGAAGTGGGGAGGAGAGAAGGAAAGGGGGGCGCCTCCCATTCGGATTGGGCTTGGGGGCGCCTCCCTTGCTCCTTCTCCCTCCTTCCACTAAGGCCCAATAAGGCCCATACACTTACCGGGGGGTTCCGGTAACCTCCCGGAACTCCCATATATTCCCAATCTCACCCGAACCTTTCCGTGTCCAAATATATCCGTCCAATATATCAATCTTTATGTCTCGACCATTTCGAGACTCCTCGTCATGTCCGTGATCACATCCGGACTCAACAACCTTCAGACATCAAAATACATAAACTCATAATGAAACCATCATCGAAACCTTAAGCGTGCGGACCCTACGGTTCGAGAACAATGTAGACATGACCGAGACACGTCTCGGTCAATAACCAATAGCGGACCTGGATGCCCATATTGGTTCCTACATATTCTACGAAGATCTTTATCGGTCAAACCGCACAACAACATACGTTGTTCCCTTTGTCATCGGTATGTTACTTGCCCGAGATTCGATCATCGGTATCCAACACCTAGTTCAATCTCGTTACCGGCAAGTCTCTTTACTCGTTCCGTAATACATCATCTTGCAACTAACTCATTAGTTGAAATGCTTGCAAGGCTTATGTGATGTGTATTACCGAGAGGGCCCAGAGATACCTCTCCGACATTCGGAGTGACAAATCCTAATCTCGAAATACGCCAACTCAACGAGTACCTTCGGAGACACCTGTAGAGCACCTTTATAATCACCCAGTTATGTTGTGACGTTTGGTAGCACACAAAGTGTTCCTCCGGTAAACGGGAGTTGCATAATCTCATAGTCACAGGAACATGTATAAGTCATGAAGGAAGCAATAGCAACATACTAAACGATCGGGTGCTAAGCTAACGGAATGGGTCATGTCAATCAGATCATTCAACTAATGATGTGATCCCGTTAATAAAATAACAACTCTTTGTCCATGGTTAGGAAACATAACCATCTTTGATTAACAAGCTAGTCAAGTAGAGGCATACTAGTGACACTCTGTTTGTCTATATATTCACACATGTGTTATGTTTCCGGTTAATACAATTCTAGCATGAATAATAAACATTTATCATGATATAAGGAAATAAATAATAACTTTTTTATTGCCTCTAGGGCATATTTCCTTCAGTCTCCCACTTGCACTAGAGTCAATAATCTAGATCACATCACCATGTGATTCACATCGATAGTTCACATCATCATGTGATTAACACCCATAGTTCACATCGCCATGTGAGCAACATCAAAAGGGTTTACTAGATTCAGTAATCTAGTTCACATCGCTATGTGATTAACACCCAAAGAGTACTTAGGTGTGATCATGTTTTGGTTGTGAGAGAATCTTAGTCAACGGGTCTTCCACATTCAGATCCGTTATGTATTTTGCAATTTTTTATGTCTACAATGCTCTGCACGGAGCTACTCTAGCTAATTGCTCCCACTTTCAATATGTATCTAGATCGAGACTTAGAGTCATCCAGATCTGTGTCAAAACTTGCATCAACGTAACCCTTTACGACGAACCTTTTGTCACTTACATAATCGAGAAACATATCCTTATTCCACTAAGGATAATTTTTTGACCGCTGTCCAGTGATCTACTCCTAGATCACTATTGTACTCCCTTGCCAAACTCAGTGCAGGGTATACAATAGATCTGGTACACAGCACGGCATACTTTATAGAACCTATGGCCAAGGTATAGGGAATGACTTTCATTCTCTTTCTATCTTCTGCTGTGGTCGGGTTTTGAGTCTTACTCAACTTCACACCTTGTAACACAGGCAAGAACTCTTTCTTTGACTGTTCCATTTTGAACTACTTCAAAATCTTGTCAAGGTATATACTCACTGAAAAAACTTATCAAGCGTTTTGATCTATCTCTATAGATCTTGATGCTCAATATGTAAGCAGCTTCACCGAGGTCTTTCTTTGAAAAACTCCTTTCAAACACTCCTTTATGCTTTGCGAATAATTCTACATTATTTCCGATCTACAATATGTCATTCACATATACTTATCGAAATGTCTGTAGTGCTCCCACTCACTTTCTAGTAAATACACAGCTTCACCGCAAGTCTCAGATAAACTATATGCTTTGATCAACTTATCAAAGCTTATATTCCAACTCCGAGATGCTTGCACCAGTCCATAGATGCACATTTTGTTAACACCTTTAGGATCGACAAAACCTCTTGGTTGAATCACATACAACTCTTCTTTAATAACTCCATTAAGGAATGCAGTTTTGTTTATCCATTTGCCAGATTTCATAAAATGCGGCAATTGCTAACATGATTCGGACAAACTTTTAAGCATCGATACGAGTGAGAAAATCTCATTGTATTCAACATCTTGAACTTTGTCAAAAACCTTTTTCGACAAGTCTAGCTTTGTAGATAGTAACACTACTATCAGCGTCCATCTTCCTCTTGAAGATCCATTTATTTTCTATGGCTTGCCGATCATCGGGCAACTCCACCAAAGTCCACACTTTGTTCTCATACATGGATCTCATCTCAGATTTTATGGCCTCAAGCCATTTCGCGGAATCTGGGCTCATCATCGCTTCCTCATAGTTCGTAGGTTCATCATGGTCTAGTTACATGACTTCCAGAATAGGATTACCGTACCACTCTGGTGCGGATCTCACTCTGGTTTACCTACGAGGTTCGGTAGTAACTTGATCTGGAGTTACATGATCATCATCATTAACTTCCTCACTAATCGGTGTAGTAGTCACAAGAACAGATTTCTGTGATGAACTACTTTCCAATAAGGGAACAGGTACAGTTACCTCATCAAGTTCTACTTTCCTCCCACTCACTTCTTTCGAGAGAAACTCCTTCTCTAGAAAGGATCCATTTTCGGATCTGTGATAGAAGGTGTACCCAACTTTCTCCTTTGGGTATCCTATGAAGACACATTTCTCCGATTTGGGTTTGAGCTTATCATGATGAAACCTTTTCACATAAGCATCACAACCCCAAACTTTAAGAAATGACAACTTTGGTTTCTTGCCAAACCACAGTTCATATTGTGTCATCTCAACGGACTTAGATGGTGCCCCTTTTTAACGTGAATGCAGCTGTCTTTAATGCATGACCCCGAAATGATAGTGGTAAATCGGTAAGAAACATCATAGATTGCACAATATCCAATAAAGTACGGTTATGACGTTCGGACACACCATTATGCTGTGGTGTTCCAGGTGGCACGAATTTGTGAAACTATTCCACATTGACTTAATTGAAGACCAAACTCGTAACTCAAATATTTGTCTCTGCGATCAGATCGTAGAAACCTTATTTTCTTGTCACGATGATTTTCTACTTCACTCTGAAATTCTTTGAACTTTTCAAATGTTTCAGACTTATGTTTCATCAAGTAGATATACCCATATCTGCTCAAATCATCTGTGAAGGTCAGAAAATAACGATACCCGCTGCGAGCCTTAACACTCATTGGATCGCATACATCAGTATGTATTATTTCCAATAAGTCAGTTGCTCACTCCACTGTTCCGGAGAATGGAGTCTTAGTCATCTTGCCCATGAGGCATGGTTCGCAAGCATCAAGTGATTCAAAATCAAGTGATTCCAAAATCCCATCAGCATGGAGTTTCTTCATGCGCTTTACACCATTATGACCTAAACGGCAGTGCCACAAATAAGTTGCACTATCATTATTAACTTTGCATCTTTTGGTTTCAATATTATGAATATGTGTATCACTACGATCGAGATCCAATGAACCATTTTCATTGGGTGTGTAACCATATAAGGTTTTATTCATGTAAATGTAACAACAGTTTATTCTCTTACTTAAATGAATAACCGTATTGCAATAAACATGATCAAATCATATTCATGCTCAACGCAAACACCAAATAACATTTATTTAGGTTCAACACTAATCACGAAAGTATAGGAGTGTGCGATGATGATCATATCAATCTTGAAACTACTTTCCACACATCGTCACTTCACCCTTAACTAGTTTCGCTTATTCGCAACTCCCGCTTCGAAGTTACTATTCTTAGCAACCTGAACCAGTACCAAATACCGAGGGGTTGCTATAAACACTAGTAAAGTACACATCAATAACACGATATCAAATATACCTTTGTTTACTTTGCCATCCTTCTTATCCGCCAAATACTTGGGGTAGTTCGCTTCCAAAGAACCAGTCCCTTTGTAGTAGAAGCACTTAGTCTCGTGCTTAGGTCCAGACTTGGGCTTCTTCACTTGAGCAACAACTTGCTTGCCGCTCTTCTTGAAGTTCCCTTCTATCCCTTTGCCCTTTTCTTGAAACTAGTGGTCTTGTTAACCATCAACACTTGATGCTCTTTCTTGATTTCTACCTTCATCGATTTCATCATCATGAAAAACGGGAATCATTTTCATCATCCCTTGCATACTATAGTTCATCACGAAGTTCTACTAACTTGGTGATGGTGACTAGAGAATTTTGTCAATCACTATCTTATCTCGAAGATTAACTCCCACTTGATTCAAGCGATTGTAGTACCTGCATAATCTGAGCACATGCTCACTAGTTGAGCGATTCTCCTCCATCTTTTAGCTATAGAACTTGTTGGAGACTTCATATCTCTCAACTCGGTGTTTGCTTGAAATATTAACTTCAACTCTGGAACATCTCATATGGTCCATGACGCTCAAAACGCCTTTGAAGTCCCGATTCTAAGCCATAAAGCATGGTGCACAAAACTATCAAGTAGTCATCATATTGAGCTAGCCAAACGCTCATAACGCCTCGCATCCGCTCCTCGCAATAGGTCTGTCACCTAGCGGTGCATTAAGGACATAATTCTTACAGGCAGCAATGAGGATAAACCTCGATCGCGGATCCAATCCGCATCATTGCTACTAACATTTTTCAACACAATTTTCTAGGAACATATCAAAATAAACATATGAAAGCAACAACGCAAGCTATTGATCTTACAACATAATTTGCAAAATACTACCAGGACTAAGTTCATGATAAATTTAAGTTCAATTAATCATATTACTTAAGAACTCCCACTTAGACAGACATCTCTCGAGTCATCTAAGTGATCACGTGATCCAAATCAACTAAACCATAACCGATCATCATGTGAGATGGAGTAGTTTTCAATGGTGAACATCACTATGTTGATCATATCTACTATATGATCCATGCTCGACCTTTCGGTCTCCGTGCTCCGAGGCCATATCTGCATATGCTAGGCTCGTCAAGTTTAACCTGAGTATTCCGCGTGTGCAAAACTGGCTTGCACCCGTTGTAGATGGACGTAGAGCTTATCACACTCGATCATCACGTGGTGTCTGGGCACGACGAACTTTGGCAACGGTGCATACTCAGGGAGAACACTTCTTGATAATTTTAGTGAGAGATCATCTTAAAATGCTACCGTCAATAAAAGCAAGAATAAGATGTATAATAGATAAACATCATATGCAATCAAAATATGTGACATGATATGGCCATGATCATCTTGCGCCTCTGATCTCCATCTCCAAAGTACTGTTATGATCTCTATCGTCACCGGCACGACACCATGATCTTCATCATCTTGATCTATATCAATGTGTCATCACATGGTTGTCTCACCAACTATTGCTCTTACAACTATTGCTATCGTATAGCGATAAAGTAAAGCAATTATTTGGCACTTGCATCTTATGCAACAAAGAGACATCCATAGGGCTTCTGGCAGTTGCCGATAACTTCAACCAAACATGATCATCTCATACAACAACTTATATCTTATCACGTCTTGACCATATCACATCACAACATGCCCTGCAAAAACAAGTTAGACGTCCTCTACTTTGTTGTTGCAAGTTTTACGTGGCTGCTACGGGCTTAAGCAAGAACCAATCTCACCTACGCATCAAAACCACAATGATAGTTTGTCAAGTTGATGCTGTTTTAACCTTCGCAAGGACCGGGCGTAGCCACACTCGGTTCAACTAAAGTTGGAGAAACTGACACCCGCTAGTCACCGTGTGCTAAGCACGGCGGTAAAACCAGTCTCGCGAAGCGACTGGCGTAATGTCGGTCCGGCCGCTTCATCCAACAATACCGCCGAACCAAAGTATGACATGCTGGTAAGCAAGATGACTTATATCGCCCACAACTCACTTGTGTTCTACTCGTGCATATAACATCAAACCATAAAACCTAGGCTTGATGCCATTGTTGAGGAACGAGTAATTTCAAAAATTTCCTACGCACACGCAAGATCATGGTGATGTATAGCAACGAGAGGGAGAGTGTTGTCTACGCACCCTCGCAGACCAAGCGAAGCGCTGACACAACATAGAGGAAGTAGTCGACGTCCTCCGGTCCAACCGATCCAAGCACCGTTATTCGGCACCTCCGAGTTCTTGACACACGACAGCTCGATGACGCAACCCGATCTCCGATCCAGCAGAGGTGCGGGAGGAGTTCCACAAGACGACGGCGCAGGACGATCTTGATGTTCTCTGTCGCAGGCTTCGCCTAAGCACCGCTACAATATGACCGAGGTGTAATATCGTGGAGGGGGCACCGCACACGGCTAAGGAACGATCTCAATGATCAACTTGTGTGTCTAGGGTGCCCCTGCCCCGTGATATAAGGGAGGGAGGGAGGAGGAGGTCGGCCCAAGGGGTGGCGCGCTTTAGGGGGGCAAACCTACTCCAAGTAGGTTTGCCCCCCCCCTTTCCTATTCGGAGCAGGAGAAGGAAGGAAGAGGGGGTAGGAGAGAAGGAAAGGGGGCCCCCCTCCCAATTCGGATTGGGCTTGGGGGCGCCTCCCTTGCTCCTTCTCCTCCCTTCCACTAAGGCCCAATAAGGCCCATACACTTACCGGGGTTCCGTAACCTCCCAAACTCGTATATTCCCAATCTCACCCGAACCTTTCCTGTCCAAATATATCCGTCCAATATATCAATCTTTATGTCTCGACCATTTCGAGACTCCTCGTCATGTCCGTGATCACATCCGGACTCGAACAACCTTCAGACATCAAAATACATAAACTCATAATGAAACTCGCTATCGAAACCTTAAGCGTGCGGACCCTACGGTTCGAGAACAATGTAGACATGACCGAGACACGTCTCCGGTCAATAACCAATAGCGGGACCTGGATGCCCATATTGGTTCCTACATATTCTACGAAGATCTTTATCGGTCAAACCGCACAACAACATACGTTGTTCCCTTTGTCATCGGTATGTTACTTGACCGAGATTCGATCGTCGGTATCCAACACCTAGTTCAATCTCGTTACCGGCAAGTCTCTTTACTCGTTCCGTAATACATCATCTTGCAACTAACTCATTAGTTGAAATGCTTGCAAGGCTTAAGTGATGTGTATTACCGAGAGGGCCCAGAGATACCTCTCCGACATTCGGAGTGACAAATCCTAATCTCGAAATACGCCAACTCAACAAGTACCTTCGAGACACCAGAGAGCACCTTTATAATCACCCGATTACGCTAGACGTTTGGTAGCACACAAAGTGTTCCTCCGTAAACGGAGTTGCATAATCTCATAGTCACGGGAACATGTATAAGTCATGAAGGAAGCAATAGCAACATACTAAACGATCGGGTGCTAAGCTAACGGAATGGGTCATGTCAATCAGATCATTCAACTAATGATGTGATCCCGTTAATCAAATAACAACTCTTTGTCCATGGTTAGGAAACATAACCATCTTTGATTAACAAGCTAGTCAAGTATAGGCATACTAGTGAGACTCTGTTTGTCTATATATTCACACATGTATTATGTTTCCGGTTAATACAATTCTAGCATGAATAATAAACATTTATCATGATATAAGGAAATAAATAATAACTTTATTATTGCCTCTAGGGCATATTTCCTTCAGAAACTTGGTTCAAGGAATTTGGATCACAAGTAGTATTCCTGCTTAGTACAGATATTTTGGTTAGCAAAGGATTCTAAATAGCAAGCACCACATGTTGGAGGATCTATAACAATATAACTTCTAGACAAATATACCCAAGCATAACTCATTACGTTGTCTTCCTTGTCCAATTTCAAATAATTTGCTTAGGTTTGAAAATAATTAATGGGGCTCACAATTGTAGAAGATGTCTAAGATAGTATATTTATATGTGAAATCTCTCTTCCTTCAATATTCTTTCATGAATTGTTCAAGTGACCAATACAATGTTTGCTAACCTTCAATAAATTTACCACCTCTACTTCTTAGATGTGAAGTCATTACTCCCAATGGGGTAAGCATATGAAACATATATAATTTCAGATTTATGACATTCAACTCATTCAACCATTTACTCATAGGATATAAGTGAAGCACACGAGTAAATGACAAACTACTCCAAAAAGATAAAAGTGAAGATCAATGAGTAGTTAAATAATTATGTAGCTATGTGAAGACTCTCTCTTATTTAAGAATTTCAGATCATGGTATTTTATTCAAACAGCAAGCAAAACAAAAGAAAACAAAATGATGCTCCAAGCTAAACACATATCATGTGGTGAATAAAAATATAGCTCCAAGTAAAGTTACCGATGAACGAAGACGAAAGAGGGGATGCCTTCCGGGGCATCCCCAAGCTTAGGCTCTTGGTTGTCCTTGAATATTACCTTGGGGTGCCTTGGGCATCCCCAAGCTTAGGCTCTTGCCACTCCTTATTCCATAGTCCATCGAATCTTTACCCAAAACTTGAAAACTTCACAACACAACACTCAACAGAAAATTCGTAAGCTCTGTTAGTATAAGAAAATAAAACCACCACTTAGGTACTGTTGTGAACTCATTCTAAATTCATATTGGTGTAATATCTACTGTATTCCAAGTTTTCTATGGTTCATACCCTCCGATACTACTCATAGATTTGTCAAAATAAGCAAACAACACATAGAAAACAGAATCTGTCAAGACAGAACAGTGTGTAGTAATCTGTATTAAACGTATACTTCTGGAACTCCAAAAATCCTACCAAATTAGGAAACCCTGCGAAATTTGTGTACCAATCCAGATAAAAAAGAATCAGATCACAATCACGTTTATGTTAATTACCAAAACTAATTTACTGGGCGCAAAAGTTTCTGATTTTCAGCAAGATCAACACAACTATCACAATAAGCTATCCTAAAGTCTTACTTGGCACTTTATTGAAACAAAATCTATAAAACATGATTACTACAGTAGCATAATCATGTGGACACACAAAAACAGTAAGGGTAAATATTGGGTTGTCTCCCAACAAGCGCTTTTCTTCAATGCCTTTCTAGCTAGGCATAATGATGACAATGATGCTCACATAAAAGATAAGAATTGAAACATAACGGGAGCATCGTGAAGCATATGACTAGCACATTTAAGCCTAACCTACTTCCTATGTATAGGGATTTTGTGAGCAAACAACTTATGGGAACAATAATCAACTAGCATAGGAAGGCTAAACAAGCATAACTTCAAACTTTAAGCACATAGAGAGGAAACTTGATATTATTGCAATTCCTACAAGCATATATTCCTCCCTCATAATAATTTTCAGTAGCATCATGAATGAATTCAACAATATAACCAGCACATAAATGTTGGGGAACGTAGTAAGTTCAAAAAAATTCCTACGCACACGCAAGATCATGGTGATGCATAGCAACGAGAGGGGAGTGTGTTGTCTACGTACCCTCGTAGACCCGCAATGGAAGCGTTGACACAACATAGAGGAAGTAGTTGTACGTCTTCCCGATCCGACCGATCCAAGTACCGAACGTACGGCACCTCCGAGTTCTGCACACGTTCAACTCGGTGACGTCCCTCGAGCTCCGATCCAGCAGAGTGTTGAGGGAGAGTTTCGTCAGCACGACGGCGTGATGACGGTGATGATGTTCTACCAACGCAGGGCTTCGCCTAAGCACTGCTATGATATGACCGAGGTGGAATATGGTGGAGGGGCGGCACCGCACACGGCTAAGGAACGATCACGAAGATCAACTTGTGTGTCAAAGGTGCCCCCCTGCCCCCGTATATAAAGGAGGGAGGGGGGAGGTGCGGCCGGCCCCTAGGGGTGCGCCTGGAGGAGTCCTACTCCCACCGGGAGTAGGACTCCCCCCTCTTGCCTTGTTGGAGAAGGAAAGGGGAAGGGGGAAAGAGGAAAGAGGGGCGCCACCCCCCCTTCCTTGTCCTATACGGACTAGGGGGGAGGGGGTGCGCGTCCTGCCCTGGCTGGTTCTCCTCTTCTCCCTTAGGGCCCATGTAGGCCCATTAACCCCGGGGGGGTTCCAGTAACCCCCCGGTACTCCGGTAAAATCCTGATTTCACCCGGAACGATTCCGATATCCAAATTTAGGCTTCCAATATATCAATCTTTATGTCTCGATCATTTAGAGACTCCACTTCATGTCCGTGATCACATCCGGGACTCCCAACAACCTTCGGTACATCAAAACACGAAAACCCTAATTACGATCGTCACCGCACTTTAAGCATGCGAACCCTACGGGTTCGAGAACTATGTAGACATGAACGAGACACGTCTCCGGTCAATAACCAATAGCGGAACCTGGATGCTCATATTGGTTCCTACATATTCTACGAAGATCTTTATTGGTCAAAACGCATAAAAACATACGTTGTTCCCTTTGTCATCGGTATGTTACTTGCCCGAGATTCGACCCCCGGTATTCCAATACCTAGTTCAATCTCCTTACTCGCAAGTCTCTTTACTCATTCCATAATACATCATTCCGCAACTAACTCATTAGTTGCAATGCTTGCAAGGCTTAAGTGATGTGCATTACCGAGTGGGCCCAGAGATACCTCTCCGACAATCGGAGTGACAAATCCTAATCTCGAAATACGCCAACCCAACAGGTACCTTCGGAGACACCTGTAGAGCACCTTTATAATCACGCAGTTAAATTGTGATGTTTGGTAGCACACAAAGTGTTCCTTCAGTGAATGGGAGTTTCATAATCTCATAGTCATAGGAGCATGTATAAGTCATGAAGAAAGCAATAGCAGAATACTAAACGATCAAGTGCTAAGCTAACAGAATGGGTCAAGTCAATCACATCATTCTCCTAATGATGTGGTTCCGTTAATCAAATGACAACACATGTCTATGGTCAGGAAACATAACCATATTTGATCAACGAGCTAGTCAAGTAGAGGCTACTAGTGACACTCTGTTTATCTATGTATTCACACAAGTATTATGTTTCCAGCTAATACAATTCTAGCATGAATAATAAACATTTATCATGATATAAGGAAATAAATAACAACTTTATTATTGCCTCTAGGGCATATTTCCTTCAGTCTCCCACTTGCACTAGAGTCAATAATCTAGATTACACAGTAATGATTCTAACACCCATCGAGTCTTGGTGTTGATCATGTTTTGCTCGTGGAAGAGGCTTAGTCAACGGGTCTGCAACATTCAGATCCGTATGTATCTTGCAAATTTCTATGTCTCCCACCTGGACTAGATCACGGATGGAATTGAAGCATCTCTTGATGTGCTTGGTTCTCTTGTGAAATTTGGATTCCTTCGCTAAGGCAATTTCTCCAGTATTGTCACAAAAGATTTTCATTGGACCCGATGCACTAGGTATGACACCTAGATCGGATATGAACTCCTTCATCCAAACTCCTTCATTTGCTGCTTCTGAAGCAGCTATGTACTCCGCTTCACACGTAGATCCCACCACGACGCTTTGTTTAGAACTGCACCAACTGACAGCTCCACCGTTCAATGTAAACACATATCCGGTTTGCGATTTAGAATCGTCCGGATCAGTGTCAAAGCTTGCATCAACGTAACCATTTACGATGAGCTCTTTGTCACCTCCATTTACGAGAAACATATCCTTAGTCCTTTTCAGGTATTTCAGGATGTTCTTGACCGCTGTCCAGTGATCCACTCCTGGATTACTTTGGTACCTCCCTGCTAGACTTATAGCAAGGCACACATCAGGTCTGGTACACAGCATTACATACATGATAGAGCCTATGGCTGAAGCATAGGGAACATCTTTCATCTTCTCTCTATCTTCTGAAGTGGTCGGGCTTTGAGTCTTACTCAACTTCACACCTTGTAACACAGGCAAGAACCCTTTCTTTGCTTGATCCATTTTGAACTTCATCAAAACTTTGTTAAGGTATGTGCTTTGTGAAAGTCCAATTAAGCTTCTTGATCTATCTCTATAGATCTTAATGCCCAATATGTAAGTAGCTTCACCGAGGTCTTTCATTGAAAAACTCTTATTCAAGTATCCCTTTATGCTATCTAGAAATTCTATATCATTTCCGATCAGCAATATGTCATCCACATATAATATCAGAAATGCTACAGAGCTCCCACTCACTTTCTTGTAAATACATGCTTCCCCAAAAGTCTGTACAAAACCAAATGCTTTGATCACACTATCAAAGCGTTTATTCCAACTCTGAGAGGCTTGCACCAGTCCATAAATGGATCGCTGGAGCTTGCACACTTTGTTAGCTCCCTTTGGATCGACAAAACCTTCTGGCTGCATCATATACAACTCTTCTTCTAGAAACCCGTTCAGGAATGCAGTTTTGACATCCATCTGCCATATTTCATAATCATAAAATGCGGCAATCGCTAACATGATTCAGACAGACTTAAGCATCGCTACGGGTGAGAAGGTCTCATCGTAGTCAATCCCTTGAACTTGTCGAAAACCTTTTGCGACAAGTCGAGCTTTGTAGACAGTAACATTACTGTCAGCGTCAGTCTTCCTCTTGAAGATCCATTTATTTTAAATTGCTTGCCGATCATTGGGGAAGTCAACCAAAGTCCACACTTTGTTCTCATACATGGATCCCATCTCAGATTTCATGGCCTCAAGCCATTTTGCGGAATCTGGGCTCACCATCGCTTCTTCATAGTTCGTAGGTTCATCATGGTCTAGTAACATGACTTCTAGAACAGGATTACCATACCACTCTGGTGTGGATCTTACTCTGGTTGATCTACGAGGTTCAGTAACAACTTGATCTGAAGTTCCATGATCATCATCATTAACTTCCTCACTAATTGGTGTAGGTGTCACAGGAACAGATTTCTGTGATGAGCTACTTTCTAATAAGGGAGCAGGTATAGTTACCACATCAAGTTCTACTTTCCTCCCACTCATTTCTTTCGAGAGAAACTCCTTCTCTAGAAAGGATCCAGTCTTAGCAACGAATGTCTTGCCTTCGGATCTGTGATAGAAGGTGTACCCAACAGTTTTCTTTGGGTATCCTATGAAGACACATTTCTCCGATTTGGGTTCGAGCTTATCAGGTTGAAGCTTTTTCACATAAGCATCGCAGCCCCAAACTGTTAGAAACGACAACTTTGGTTTCTTGCCAAACCACAGTTCATAAGGCGTCCTCTCAATGGATTTTGATGGTGCCCTATTTAACGTGAATGCGGCCGCCTCTAAAGAATAAGCCCAAAACGATAGCGGTAAATCAGTAAGAGACATCATAGATCGCACCATATCAAGTAAAGTACGATTACGACGTTCGGACACACCATTACGCTGTGGTGTTCCGGGTGGCGTGAGTTGCGAAACTATTCCGCATTGTTTCAAATGTAGACCAAACTCGTAACTCAAATATTCTCCTCCACGATCAGATAATAGAAACTTTATTTTCTTGTTACGATGATTTTCAACTTCACTCTGAAATTCTTTGAACTTTCCAAATGTTTCAGACTTATGTTTCATTAAGTAGATATATCCATATCTGCTCAAATCATCTGTGAAGGTGAGAAAATAACGATATCCGCCACGAGCCTCAACATTCATTGGACCACATACATCTGTATGTATGATTTCTAATAAATCTGTTGCTCTCTCCATTGTACCGGAGAACGGCGTTTTAGTCATCTTGCCCATAAGGCACGGTTCGCAAGTACCAAGTGATTCATAATCAAGTGGTTCCAAAAGTCCATCAGTATGGAGTTTCTTCATGCGCTTTACACCGATATGACCCAAACGGCAGTGCCACAAGTAAGTTGCACTATCATTATCAACTCTGCATCTTTTGGCTTCAACATTATGAATATGTGTATCACTACTATCGAGATTCATCAAAAATAGACCACTCTTCAAGGGTGCATGACCATAAAAGATATTACTCATATAAATAGAACAACCATTATTCTCTGATTTAAATGAATAACCGTCTCGCATCAAACAAGATCCAGATATAACGTTCATGCTCAACGCTGGCACGAAATAACAATTATTTATGTCTAATACTAATCCCGAAGGTAAATGTAGGGGTAGTGTGCCGACCGCGATCACATCGACTTTGGAACCATTTCCCACGCGCATCGTCACCTTGTCCTTGGCCAGTGTTCGCTTAATCCGTAGTCCCTGTTTCGAGTTGCAAATATTAGCAATGTAACCAGATCAAATACCCGTGTGCTACGCAAGCTCTAGGAAGGTACACATCAATAAGATGTATATCACATATACCTTTGTTCACCTTACCATCCTTCTTATCCGCCAAATACTTGGGGCAGTTCCGCTTCAAAGGACTACCGCTTGCGGTAGAAGCACTCGATTTCAGGCTTAGGTCCAGACTTGGGTTTTTTGCCCGAGCAGCAACTTGTTTGCTGTTCTTCTTGAAGTTCCCCTTTTTCTTCCCTTTGCCCTTTTTCTTGAAACTAGTGGTCTTGTTCACCATCAACACTTGATGCTCCTTCTTGATTTCTACCTCCGCAGCCTTTAGCATTGCGAAGAGCTCGGGAATTGTCTTTTCCATCCCTTGCATATTATAGTTCATCACAAAGCTCTTGTAGCTTGGTGGTAGTGATTGGAGAATTCTGTCAATGACGCTATCATCTGGAAGACTAACTCCCAGTTGAATCAACTGATTATTATACCCATACATCTTGAATGTATGCTCACTGACAGAACTATTCTCCTCCATCTTGCAGCTATAGAACTTATTGGAGACTTCACATCTCTCAATCCAGTCATTTGCTTGAAATATTAACTTCAACTCCTGGAACATCTCATATGCTCCATGACGTTCAAAACGTCGTTGAAGTCCCGGTTCTAAGCCATAAAGCATGGCACACTGAACTATCGAGTAGTCATCAGCTTTGCTCTACCAGACATTCACAACATCTGGTGTTGCTCCTACAGCAGGCCTGGCACCCAGCGGTGCTTCCAGGACGTAATTCTTCTGTGCAGCAATGAGGATAATCCTCAAGTGACGGATGCAGTCCGTGTAATTGCTACCATCATCTTTCAACTTTGCTTTCTCAAGGAACGCATTAAAATTCAATGGAACAACAGCACGGGCCATCTATCTACAATCAACATAGACAAGCAAGATACTATCAGGTACTAAGTTCATGATAAATTTAAGTTGAATCATAGTACTTAAGAACTCCCACTTAGAGAGACATCTCTCTAATCCTCTAAGTGATCACGTGATCCAAATCAACTAAACCATAACCGATCATCACATGAAATGGAGTAGTTTTCAATGGTGAACATCACTATGTTGATCATATCTACTATATGATTCACGCTCGACCTTTCGGTCTCAGTGTTCCGAGGCCATATCTACATATGCTAGGCTCGTCAAGTTTAACCTGAGTATTCTGCGTGTGCAAAACTGGCTTGCACCCGTTGTAGATGGACGTAGAGCTTATCACACCCGATCATCACGGGGTGTTTGGGCACGACGAACTTTGGCAATGGTGCATACTCAGGGAGAACACTTTTATCTTGAAATTTAGTGAGAGATCATCTTATAATGCTACCATCAATCAAAGCAAGATAAGATGCATAAAAGATAAACATCATATGCAATCAATATAAGTGATATGATATGGCCATCATCATCTTGTGCTTGTGATCTCCATCTCCGAAGCACCCCCATGATCACCATCGTCACCGGCGTGACACCTTGATCTCCATCGTAGCATCGTTGTCGTTACGCTGTCTATTGCTTCTACGACTATCGCTACCGCTTAGTGATAAAGTAAAGCAATTACAGGGCGTTTGCATTTCATACAATAAAGCGACAACCATATGGCTCCTGCCAGTTGCCGATAACTTCGGTTACAAAACATGATCATCTCATACAATAAAATATAGCATCACGTCTCGACCATATCACATCACAACATGCCCTGCAAAAACAAGTTAGACGTCCTCTACTTTGTTGTTGCAAGTTTTACGTGCCTGCTACGGGCTTAGCAAGAACCTTCTTACCTACGCATCAAAACCACAACGATACTTTGTCAAGTTAGTGCTGTTTTAACCTTCACAAGGACCGGGCGTAGCAACACTCGGTTCAACTAAAGTTGGAGAAACTGACACCCGCCAGCCACCTGTGTGCAAAGCACGTCGGTAGAACCAGTCTCGCGTAAGCGTATGCATAATGTCGGTCCGGGCCGCTTCATCAAACAGTACCGCCGAACCAAAGTATGACATGCTGGTAAGCAGTATGACTTGTATCGCCCACAATTCACTTGTGTTCTACTCGTGCATATAACATCAACACATAAAACCTAGGCTCGGATGCCACTGTTGGGGAATGTAGTAATTTCAAAAAAATTCCTACGCACACGGAAGATCATGATGATGCATAGCAACGAGAGGGGAGAGTGTTGTCTGCGTACCCTCGTAGACCGGCAATGGAAGCATTGACACAACATAGAGGAAGTAGTCGTACGTCTTCCCGATCTGACCGATCCAAGTACCGAACGTACGGCACCTCCGAGTTCTGCACACGTTCAACTCAGTGACGTCCCTCGAGCTCCGATCCAGCCGAGTGTTGAGGGAGAGTTTTGTTAGCACGACGGCGTGATGATGGTGATGATGTTCTACCAATGCAGGGCTTCGCCTAAGCACCACTACGACATGAGCGAGGTGGAATATGGTGGAGGGGGGCACCGCACACGGGTAAGGAATGATCACCACTAGTAGAAAAGGGGGCAACGGTCCAGGCCGGTCCAGCCCATTAGTCCCGGTTCAATCCAGAACCGGGACCAATGGGGGCATCGGACCCGGTTCATGAGCCCCGGGGGCCGGCCGGGCCACGTGGGCCATTGGTCCCGGTTCGTCTGGACCTTTTAGTCCCGGTTGGTGGGATGAACCGGCACCAATGGGCCTCGCTCCTGGCCCACCACCATTCGTCCCGGTTCGTGGCACGAATCGGGACCAAAGGAAACCCTTTAGTCCCGGTTCGTGCGACCAACCGGGACCAATGGTGGTGCCTATATATACCCCCTCGCGCAAGAGCAGAGCACACTGCTCTGTTTTTTCTGGCCGAGGGGGAGAGGGCTTGGTGGTGCTCTAGCTCACCTCATATGCACACAAGGTGTTCGATGGAATGCCCGAGACACACTACTTAAGGTTTCTCCTCTCCAAGCTCGACCGCCAAGCTCCATTTTCCTCCATATTTGTCTAGGTTTAGCGGTCTGTCACGCCCCATCCCCGTCTTCAACGTCGTCGATCACCCGCACCGATCTCATCGGCGGCACCACCGTGGTGAGCCTCTTGTTCTTATCTTCTTTCCGAAAGGAAAAATATTCTTATTTGTATGTTTAGATAGATATATACTTGTATAATTTTCTTACTTTTATTATTGCATCTTATATAGTGCGATGGTTTTGGTATCCGCCCCCGTCGGCCCTCGTCCCGTCTATGATTTGGATGTGGTATATATTATCTTTTCATAACTATTGGTTCATTTATTATTTATGACAATTATGCCGACCAACGTGACATAGATTTTATTCATCTAGGAGGTTGTTGAACCGAAATTCCAACCGACCCTATTGTCGAGAGGTTAAATTTAGTTGAAGAAGAAAACAATTTGTTGAAGGAAAAATTAGAAAAATTGAGGAGGAGAAGATGATATTGGAGTTGCATGTTGCGGATGTCGCCGATGATCACAAGATCAAGATGGATGCAATGCGCTTGAAGATTAGAAAGATTAGAAAATATGCCATTCATACCGAGGCTTGGTATCATTATGTCGTTGGATCAGTTGTTACATTGGTTGCGATTATGATCGCATTTGTTTTCGCATTGAAATGTTTTACATAGTTTCAGTGTATGGTTTAATTAATTTAGATGCTCTGCAGAGCTTTATGTTGTTAGATGAGAACTATGTATGTACTTTGGTTTTAATGTGATGATGAACTTCTATTAATTTGGTCACTTAATTAATTATCTATTCATGATCTCTCTAATGATTTTTGACACACTTAATTATATATAATGCACACAGATGAACCGGCAATGGATGTACGGTTCAAGACACACCTCTGAGTACATTAAGGGCGTGCATAATTTATGATATTGGGTTCATTAACACAAATATCATAGATGTTTTTCTGGTTAAAAAGCGCGCCGAAGAGGCCGAGGACAACTTGCTACAATCATTGATAAAATATCAAAACAAAGATACCATACTCTTTCCTTACCACGGCCCGTGAGTGTTACTGTCGTGTGCATATTCGGTTTTCCTTATTACTCGAGCGAGGTTAATGTAATTGATGAGTTATGCATGCGTGTAGGTACCACTATATTCTTCTCGAGATTAAGCTTGAGCGTGGACTAGTAACCGCCTTAGACTCGCACGGAAAGATCCCAACACCTATGCGGACATGACCTGAAATGCTCAGCAAGTAAGTTCAATCGATCATTATCGCACCATATCGGCAACTTTTTGTTCATTTCCTGATATCTCAAGTAATAACAAATATTTTCTTTGTCTTGCAAGGTTTGGAAACAGTTCACCGCACAAGCTCCGGACTGCCAAGGAGCTGCGATATACATACCGAAAGTAAGTACTATGGCGCAGATCTCCGCTGATTCTATAGCTATACTTTCATCAATGCCATTTATATAATGCTTCATTATCAGTTTGATTGACCTCTATTTCTCGTAAAGTGCTTGTGGCAGGAGGAAGGGAATGATTTCGTGGATACTACGTGTGTAGTTCATCCACAACGCGACATTGAAAAACAAGCGGGCTACTCTAGAAGACAATATGAAGTGCGTAAGCAATAATATTCACAATTTCATTTTATTACACCATCATTTCTGTTGAGTTTCATTCATATATATGTATTAATTAACCCCTTCTTCAAATTAATTAGACGTGGCAGATGCGGATGAACTCCTAGAACTAGATCGCATGAAAGCAATTCAAGAGGAATTGGCGGATTCTTTCTTGAACACGCCATCAAGAAAGCCGAGAATACCATGTGGAACTTGAATTCAAATGCTAGTGGTTTGTAATTAAGAGATCTTATATAGATTGTACATGTATGTAGCCAGTAAAACTTGTTGTTCGACCAATCTCGAGAGAAGGAGAGGTCGATCGATCACTTCTCTCGGTATGCATGACTTAACTTCAGATCAATGGTTATCTCGATCACTTATGTATATATACTACGAAGCGCCGAGCAAGCACGGACATAATTAAGAGAGGACACTTTCTCTATTAATTAGCTAGCTAACACAATATACTGAAACACCTAAATTAACCCCCAAAACCCCCAAAACCCCCCAACCCCCTCCTTTCAAAAAAACAAAACCCAGGCCATCGAATGCAGACACGTGGACGCCTTTTGGTCCCGTTTGAGCCACCAACCGGGACCAAAGGCCCCCGACCGGCTCGGCGACAGGCCACGTGGAGGCACATTGGTCCTGGTTCGTGTTTGAACCGACTAATGGGTTGAGGTATTAGTAACGACCCATTAGTCCGGTTCCCTAACCGGGACTAAAGGCCCTTACGAACCGGGACTGATTGGTGGTTTTCTACTAGTGCACGAAGATCAACTTGTGTGTCATGGGGTGCCCCCCTGCCCCCGTATATAAAGGAGGGAGGGGGGAGGTGCGGCCGGCCCACCGGGAGTGCGCCTGGAGGAGTCCTACTCCCACCGGGAGTAGGACTCCCCCCTCTTGCCTTGTTGGAGAAGGAAAGGGGAAGGGGGAAAGAGGAAAGGGGGGCGCCGCCCCCCCCCTTCCTTGTCCTATTCAGACTAGGGGGGGGGCACGCGGCCTGCCCTGGCCGGCTCTCCTCTTCTACCTTAGGGCCCATGTAGGCCCATTAACCCCCGGGGTTCGGTAACCCCAAAGATCTCAGTAAAATCGATTTCACCTGGAACGATTCCGATATCCAAATATAGGCTTCCAATATATCAATCTTTATGTGTCGACCATTTCGAGACTCCTCGTCATGTCCGTGATCCCATCCGGGACTCCAAACAACCTTCAGTACATCAAAACACAAAAACCCTAATTACGATCGTCACCGAACTTTAAGCGTGCGCACCCTACGGGTTCGAGAAGTATGTAGACATGACCGAGGCACGTCTCCGATCAATAACCAATAGCGGAACCTAGATGCTCATATTGTTTCCTACATATTCTACGAAGATCTTTATCGGCCAAACCGCATAACAACATACGTTGTTCCCTTTGTCATCGATATGTTACTTGCCCGAGAGTCGATCGTCGGTATTCTAATACCTAGTTCAATCTCGTTACCACTCCGACAATCGGAGTGACAAATCCTAATCTCGAAATACGCCAACCCAACAAGTACCTTCGGAGACACCTGTAGAGCACCTTTATAATCACCTAGTTACGTTGTGACGTTTGGTAGCACACAAAGTGTTCCTCCGGTAAACGGGAGTTGCATAATCTCATAGTCATAGGAACATGTATAAGTCATGAAGAAAGCAATAGCAGAATACTAAACGATCAAGTGCTAAGGTAATGGAATGGGTCAAGTCAATCACATCATTCTCCTAATGATGTGATCCTGTTAATCAAATGACAACACATGTCTATGGTCAGGAAACATAACCATCTTTGATCAACGAGCTAGTCAAGTAGAGGCATACTAGTGACACTCTGTTTGTCTATGTATTCACACAAGTATTATGTTTCTGGTTAATACAATTATAGCATGAATAATAAACATTTATCAGGATATAAGGAAATAAATAACAACTTTATTATTGCCTCTAGGGCATATTTCCTTCAATAAAGCATTCTTTTCATGATCTACTTGCATAGAAATTTTACTACTCTCCACATAAGCAAAATTCTTCTTATTCGGAATAGTGGGAGTATCATAAGAGACTCGAATACTGTAGATTTTTTCCACATTAAAATAGTAATGTTCAAAAAAGGGTAATCATAAGCATGACAAGATTTATAAATATAATCATCACTACTTTTTATAGCATAAGTGTCATCACAATAATCATCATAAATAGGATGCATGCTATCATCATAATAAATTTGCTCATCAAAACTTGGGAGGCTAAAAATATCATCTTCATTAAACATAGCATCCCCAAGCTTGGGACAAACATTAATTGTAGAAAATATTTTCTCAAATATGTCATCTTCATCAAACATAGCTTCCCCAAGCTTGGGCCTTTTCATATCATAAGCATAATCACTATCATCATTAATAGTATGGATAGCACCAATAGTATAGCAATTATCATCATCACAATGAGTAATAGGAGCAACATCATTCGGGAGGGATACCTTTCTACCTTTGCTTATCCGTCTTTTCTTTTTCTTCTTCACATCATGTGTGGGTTTAACCCTCTTTTTTGAGCTCCTTATTAATGAGATTGGTTAAATAGAAAGCTCCTCCTTGTTACTGGATTCATCATAAGAAATAAAAGGAGGATATTGGGAAGTCTCTTCCCTTTCATTAGTATTCTCTTCATCTTCTATTTGCTTTCTTTTCTTTATGTAATTGGCAATATAAGGATTTTCAATGAAATTCACCGTACAACACATATAAATTTCCTCTAGATCAATATCAAGGAATTTCTCAAGGTTATATTCTGGAATATGCTTAGTTGCACATTTCATTTCTTCATAACCTAAAAGAAAACTAAGTTCATTATGATGTGCGAGGGAAATCAAGTCATCACAATTTTGGACACGATTCGATCATGAAACAATTTGCATCGGAGATTTAAATGACCATGTTCATTGCAAAGTTCACAAGTACGGAAAAGAAATTTTAAATTTTCAGCACTCACATCTAGCCTTTCTTGCAACCATTTAGTTTCTAAATACTTACTAGTGACCAACTTGTTATATATACTAGATCATTGATGGTGCGCATTGTTGCGCCCGTCCATTTTTCCAAGAGAATGGTAGTAATTTCCACAAATATATCAAGGCTATAAAGGCATTTCATCTTTCTATTCTATTTCAAAATGAACAATATAGCCATTCATTTTATTTTGACAAACATTGCACATATTTGGGAGAGATATGGTCAACATGGCACAGATTTCTCAATCCAATACTTGATGCATCATAATGATCTATGTCCTAACCGGCATGAGGTTGAACGTACTAAATCTTCAAAAATAGCAAAATCAGAAGGAAATCGCTTAATAAACACTATAATTGTTTGGTGCTAGCTATAATAAAACATAAGCACAAAATATAAATGCAATTTGACTACACATTAGCATAGGTCCTACTAAAACTTCCCGAGTCACAACACTACACATTTAACAAGCTCGTGTACAATTTTTCAGCAACAGGCTGCACTACAGGCATCATCCCCACCTTAATCGTGCATCGATAAGAAAAAACCAGAGTATTTCATCTTTATTATATGCATGAAGGTATATTCCAAACAAGTTGACACCTACCAAGTTATTGAAGGGTAATTCTTATTTCTATGTTCCAAGCTTGTAATTAGATGTCTGCAAGGGTGATGGTTTGGCCAGAAACATTATTTACTGCATGAAATGTAGTAGATAAAAGGCCATGGTAAAAAACGTAATAGGAGTGAAATCATGTAATGAAAATGGGAAATATAACGCAGAAAGTAAAACCAAATTCCAACTTAATCGTGGCCTCAAAGCCCTTCTAGTATCAGTGATCTGCACGATTCTACAATTAGGCATATGTCTTTGCCATAGATCGCTTATGATCCTAAAGAATGTTAAGCAGTATGTTGTTTATCTCCAAAGTCCCAGTATTATGCCACCCTAAAGAATGTTAAGCAGTATGTTGTTTATCTCCAAAGTCCCAGTAATATGCCAAAAACGAGAGTGAGACTGATTCCATAGTAATTACATTAGAATACAAAAAATAAGCAAAAACAAGAGACATTTTCATAGTACAATATAAAGAGCAAATGTGTGCACACGTGCAATGTGGACTTACACGATCAACAAATAAACTCTCGGTCTTAATAAAGTGCTGCTGAAACTCCTGCACCATGTCAACATACAAGCATCACAACTCATGTTATTCATTATCCATCATATACACAACATGCACCTGACAGAACAACACCGTAAGGTTTTTTACTTTAATAAGGAGATGGGTGTTTATCCACTAACCTTGTTAATCAGACCGGCATGTACCACAATATTACTAATTTCTTGAACAGCTCGTACAACGCTTCGACCGCACACACGCTAACTGCCCGAAAAGGCAGACCACCCAGTGACACCGTAATCACATTATACATCACATGATAAATAAAGCACAATGAATTGCAACTTGGGCTAGCAACAGAACGGAGTCAACAAGGGCGAGCTGGGGCCATGGCTCCCCCCACACTGCAAAAGTTTCCCATGCTACTCCAAAATACTATGTGAGTTAATGAATTTGATGTCTAAATTCTTATGTATGTCCCTTTGGTGCCTTACATGTTTCATTGGCCCCCCATTAATAAAATTTCTAGCTCTGCCCCTTCCGTCAAGAGAAGTTCTCCTAGACGTTAAGAGCAAGAGAATTAATAGCATGGACATAAACAGGGTCTCCCTGGCGAGGAATTCTGAATCCTCTAATTGCATGGTTTGGAATAAAAGAAACTACTCATATGACAAAAAATTCTCCGGTTACACAAGGAATATCCCCAATGCAATATTTCGCACTTTAAAACCAAATGGTTCATGACCAGAAGTAACTAAAGAGGAATTGGAAAATCTCTGCACTTTGGCAATGTCACCTTATTTCTCATTGATGCTCAAATTTAAAAACAATGGTTGATAATAGGTGTCGCTTATCACGATTCATGAACCATTCATATTCTATCAATTACTATTCCTTGTAGGCCAAAGGATTTTGCTTTTGTTTGAATGATTCTGACAAGTTGATGGCTACAAAAAGAATAGAAAACAAAGCCAAGATTAATTTTGTAACTGTAGTTTGTAAATTGCTTCAGGGCCTTACCAAACCAAACAAATTGTATCAGCGGGTGTGAAGGATCAAGCCTAATTTATCTTGAGAGATCCACTCTTGTTATCACCCTCTTACAATATACAGTGGACAAGCAGATATTGAGCACTCACTAGTAGAAAAACACCTATTATACCCGGTTCGTAAGGGCCTTTAGTCCCGGTTCATGAACCGGGACTAATGGGTCGTTACTAATACCTCCACCCATTAGTCCCGGTTCAAACACGAACCGGTACCAGTGTTCCTCCACGTGGCCCAGTGCGCCCATCCCAGTCAGGGGGCCTTTGGTCCCGGTTGGTGGCTCCAACCGGGACCAAAAGACATCCACGCGTCTGCATTCCAGTGGCTGGGGTTTTTGTTTTTGTTTTTGAAAGGAGGGGGGTTGGGGGTTTTGGGGGGTTAATTTAGGTGTTTCGTATATTGTGTTAGCTAGCTAATTAATAGAGAGAAGTGTCTCTCTTATGTCCGTGCTTGGTCGATGCTACGAGTATATATACATAAGTGATCGAGAGAACCATTCAAGATGAAGTTCATCATGCATACCGAGAGAAGTGATCGATCGACCTCTCCTTCTCCGAGAGATTGGTCGAACAACAAGTTTTTTACTGGCTACATACATGTATAAGATCTCTTAATTACAAACCCCTAGCATTTGAAATCAATTTGCACATGGTATTCTCCGGCTTTACTGATGACGTGTTCAAGAAAGAATCCCGCCAATTCCTCTTGAATTGCTTTCATGCGATCTAGTTCTAGGAGTTCATCCCGCATCTGCCACGTCTAATTTGAAGAAGGGGGTTAATTAATACATATATATGAATGAAACTCAACAGAAATGATGGTGTAATAAAATGAAATTGTGAATATTATTGCTTACGCACTTCATATTGTCTTCTAGAGTAGCCCCGCTTGTTTTTCAAAGTCGCATTGTGGATGAACTCGCACACGTAGTATCCACAGAAATCATTCCCTTCCTCCTGCCATAAGCACTTTACGAGAAATAGAGGTCAATCAAACTGATAATGAAGCATTATAAATGGAGATATGTCTGTTCAGTAATGCGCTCATAGTTGGTTCTCGGCGGAGACTTTGGTGGTTTCCTCAGGGCATCGAGAGTGCGCTTTGCTTTCACCGGATCTACCTTCTCCTCCGGAGGTGGATGTCTCTTTGCTTTCACCCCTTCAAAGAACTCCTTCACGTGGGCCTGCACGATTGTATTGTTTTCCTCCTTGGTCCTCTCGTACGGTAACTTCTCTAGAGGCTTTAGAGGTGGACCATATCTGTATTGCCTCTCTCCTCTTCTTGTGCTGCTAGACGCCGGAGCAGACGGAGCGGCTGCGGCATCTGTCTTCTTTCGTGCTTGCTTACGAGGCGGAGGAGAAGGATTACGACGCGCCGGAGCAGCCGGGGCGCCGGCGGGTCTCTTCCGCCCTTGCTGGCGAGGCGGAGAAGGAAGAGGCGGAGTGCCGCCATGCGTGCGCTGATCGTCACTCGCCGGAGGAGGAGGCGGAGTGCCGCCACGCGTGCCCTGATCATCACTCGCCAGAGGAGGAGGCGGAGTGCCCTGACTCGCCGGAGGAGGAGGAGGAGGCGGAGGCGTCCAGTTCAGAAGGTTGATAAGCTCCTTCCGGCATAGGCATGGAGTCTTCAGAGCAGAACCCAGCCTAGTCGCCCCTTCACGGGTAGGGTGCTCAAGCACGAGGTCCTCAAATCCCTCCGTTATTTCATCCACCATCACCTTAGCAAATCCTTCTGGAATCGGCTGGCAGTGATAAGTTGTGCCTGGTCAACTAGGATAAACTTGGCCAACAACCGCCTTGACCTTCAAATTCATCCATCGCGCCATAATGTGGCAATTTTGAGACTCCGTGATACCATCCACGGATAGCTGGCAGAGCCGCCAAGACATGCTCCGGCTGAAGCAGCTCGGTGGAAGCCACGCCGCTTCTCCGCGAGATGGCGGGTAGCCGGGAAGCTTCGCTGGTCGTTTGTTGCGATCCGCTGCTTCTCGCACCTCTTCTCGTTCCTCTAGCCCATTACCCTTTCGCAGCGCGCCTTTGCATTTGGTCCTGCTCCGTTTCTTCCTCCTCTTCGGGTTTTGTACCCCCTGCGCTCGAAACCAACCTTCCACGGAATGGAGCTGGCGTGCCTCGTGTCCGCCCAGGTGCTCTGGATTCCTAAGGGCCATTGTGAGCTCGTCCTTCTCCCTGTTTGGAAGGAACGCCCTCATCAAGGCTGCATCGATATAGTGTCAAGGTTCTCGCCACATTAGGGTTGCTCGTCCGCCCATCGACACTTCCTCACATAGGTCCAAGGTTCGCCAGCCTCAAGAACCAAGTCCGCAATGGTCCGCCAGCGCATTGTCTCTGGTTCGATCCCTTTTTCAAGCAGATCATGCTCAGCCTTGGACCACTTAGGCCAGGCTTTGAGGTAGCCACCTGACCCCGTGCGATGGTGAAGCTTCTTCTTCGCAGCATTTTGCTTGTTTGTCGCCGACATATTCTTACTCTTTTCCGATGTCTTGTGGGCCACAAATGCGGGCCTGTGATCTTTGATCTTCTCATATTTGCCAATGAATTCTGGTGTCTTTTTTTTCTCGACAAACTAGTTCAGCTCTTTCCTCCACCTCCTCATTAGGGTTGCCATCTTCTTAAGAGCACAAGACTTGATTAATTGCTCTTTAGCTGGCTTCTCCGGATCCTCCTCTGGCGGTAGGGTGAAATTTGCCTTCAGCTCAGTCCAAAGATCTTCTTTCTGCATATCATTGACATAAGACACCTCAGGGTCTTCATCCTTAGCAGGCTTATACCATTGCTGGATGCTGATCGGGACCTTGTCCCTAACAAGAACCCCGCACTGAGCAGAAAATGCCTTCCTTGTCCGGATGGGTTCAATCGGTTCGTCGTCGGGCGCGATTTCTAGGACCTCAAACTTTTCTTCCGAGCTCAACTTTTTCTTTGGGCCTCGTCTCCTTACCGAAGTTGTGCTTGATCCGGAGGGCTAGAAATTATAAGGAAGAAAGACGAGAGTAATTAATATGTGTACATATACCAAAACAATGGATGCATCAATTAACTAGTCAGCACGGGCTTAACTAATATATATATACCTGGCCGGACTCGGTTCGATGACCGGAGGAGTCAGCACGGTCTCCTTCTTGTACCTGCATTGTGTCACCGGAGCCATCATGAACATAGTCCTCTTCTTGTACCGGCATTAATGGGTCGAAGCCGTCCTGAACATAGCCCTCTTCTTCATCCAGTCCTTCCTGACCATCGGTCTCATTGAGAAATGACGCAACTTCATCACTTCCTTGTGCGATTATTTCCCCCAACATCGCTTCTGTTTCTTCATCTCGAGAGTGCTCCATAGTTTCTGCAAATATTTACAACATGGCAATTATTATTCAAACATGGTACATGGATATATATATATATATATATATATATATATATATATATATATATATATATATATATATATATTAGTGGCAAACGAGAACTAGCTATCTAATCACAATAAGGAATCATGTTAGTGGCCTCGACGCTGCTTCTCTAGGGTTTGGGGTCGCCGACACAACGCTCAAGGGTTTGGGGTGGCCTCGACGACAACGCTTTTTTAACTTGATAAATTTGGGTGGCCTCGACAGAGTTAATTTGTCGGGTAGGGGTGCGGCGGGAGGGGGTAGGAGACCAACATCGTTTTCTCTCTAGGGTTTGGGTGTCCTCGAGAGTTTTGGTCGAGCGAGAGGGCCGAGGGGGGTGCTGCAGTTGTATAAGTTATCACGGTCGAGATGGGGTATATATATCGACCGCCCATCTTGTCGAAGTTATCTAGAGGGGGTTGTATCGACAACGAAGCGACATACATATACATGGGAAAATAATGTTATCGGGGAGGCGGTATCGGTACCACCCCCTAGCTCGTGTTGAAGTTTCTTCTTTCTCCTCTATTCCTTTCTTTCTTCTTCTCCTCTTCTTTTTCTTCTTCTCCCTCGAGAAAGGAAAATAATTAAGGAAAAGGAAGAAAAGAGAAAGAAGGAAGAAGGAATAAGAAGAAGAAAAAAAATAAGAAAAAAAAGAGGAGAAGAAGAGAGGAATAGAGGAGAAGAAGAAAAAATAGAAGTTTTTTTCTTCTATTTTTTCTTCTTTCTCCTCTATTCCTTTCTTCTCCTCCTCTTCTTTTTCTTCTTTTTCCCTCTTCTTATTTATTTCTCCTCTTCTTCCTCTCCTCTTTTTCTCCTTTCTTCCTCTTCTTATTTTCCTTTTTCCTCTCATTCTTTTAGTATTGCTTGTTTTAAAAAAAATGTTCAAATAGAAAATTTCGAAAAAAACAAAGGTTTTGCCTAACGCATTGTTCATATGAATATACAAGCATTTGCATATTCTACAATAATTAATATCACCAAAAAAATCTATGAACAGAAAAAAACCTAACTTTTCAAAAAATCTATGTTTTGCATATATGAAAACATTAATACACATATGAACAAAAATACATATATGAACAAAAACATGCTCAACAATTTTGAACATCTACATACACATAGCCACATACATACACATATACATTATATATATATATATATGAACAAAAAACTAAACTAATAAAAATGAAAAAAAACAGAGCCGCATATATATATATATATGCACACATACCTACACATATACATTGAACAAAAAAAATTAAACTAATAAAAATGAAAAAACAGAGCGGTCTTGGTGCTGCTGCTCACAGTGGTGGCGGCGACGGGCGGGCGACGGCGATGAGGCAGGGGCTCGGGCGCTGGCGTCTTGGGCGCGCGACGACGACGGGCAGCTCTGGCGGCGACGACGGCGGGCGCTGGCTCGGGAGGACGGCGCTGGCTCGGGAGGCGGGCGACGACGACGGGCGAAGCGGCGACGACGGCGGCGGCGGCGGGGCGGCGGCGGCGTCGGGCAGCTCGGGCGGCGACGATGTGCTCGGCGTCGTCGGGGGGAAACTGGTGGCGATGAACTCTGCAAAACTGCGAAGTGCTACATATATACAAGGAGCATTGGTCCCGATTCGTCGCGCCAACCGGGACCAATGCCCCCTTTAGTCCCGGTTGGTTCCACCAACCGGGACCAAAGGCCTCTTTTTCGGCAGCCCAAAGGGCGGGAAGCCGCGACCTTTGGTACCGGTTGGTGCCACCAACCGGGACCAATGCCCCCCCTTTAGTCCCGGTTGGTGCCACCAACCAGGACCAAAGGTCCCTGTGCTGCCCGCGTCGGGGCCAAAGTTTAGTCCCACCTCGCTAGTTGAGAGGGGCGCGCAGTGGTTTATAAGCCCCACTGCCGCACCCCTCTCGAACTCCTCTCGACCATAGGCTTTTGTGCCTACTTGCTAAACTTTGCCTGGTGGGCCTACTGGGCCTATCGCGGGCCTGAATCCTGGCCCATAGTAGGGTTTCATGTCGTATTCAGGCCGTGGGGGCCCAGTAGGAGGCATTTTTTTCTTTACTTATTGTTGCTATTTTTAATTTTTTTCCTGTTTTTTTGTTTTGTTTTCTGCATTATTTATTTTCTTTTGTTTTTTGCTTTATTTTTTCATTCTTTTTGCTTTTAGTTTTAGGAAAATTATAAACTTTCTGTTAGTGCCATTACTTTTCAAATTTGAAAACACTTTTTTTGTTTTTTTGTTTTCTTTCTTGCTTTATTTATTTTATTTTGTTTCTACTTACAACAAAATACTTATTGTTGCTATTTTAATTATTACAAGGGCGAACCATAAGACATTAAAGCATTTCAAACGAACTCTAAAAAGTTGAAAGTTGGCATGGTATCATAAATTGACCCACACATAGCATGTGCATGTACAAAACGGACAATGGTATCATACTCGGCCACAAGTTGGCATGGTATCATCATAATAGTTATGGAGAAAGTCTTCACTTTTTTGTCGCTTGTGTCATTTGCTTATTGCGCCGTAACCATGGATAATCTTCATCGTTTATCAGGATGCTGGGGTCAGCCTTGACTTTAAAGGGAGGAATTTCATGAAACTTTTCATAATCTTCAGACATGTCTGTCTTGTCCTCCACTCCCATGATGTCCCTTTTTCCTGAAAGAACTATGTGGCGCTTTGGCTCATCGTATGATGTATTCGCTTCCTTATCTTTTCTCTTTCTCAATCTGGTAGACATGTCCTTCACATAGATAACCTGTGCCACATCATTGGCTAGGACGAATGGTTTGTCAGTGTACCCAAGATTTTTCAGATCCACTGTTGTCATTCCGTACTGTGGGTCTACCTGTACCCCACTCCTGACAAAGTGACCCATTTGCACTTAAACAAAGGGACCTCAAAATCTTGTCCGTAGTCAAGTTCCCATATGTGCACTATGTAACCATAATATGTGTCCTTTCCCCTCTCGGTTGTTGCATCAAAGCGGACACCGCTGTTTTGGTTGGTGCTCTTTTGATCTTGGTCAATCGTGTAAAATGTATTCCCATTTATCTCGTATCCTTTCCAAATCAATACAGTCAAAGATGGTCCCTCGATAACAAGTACAGCTCATCACAAACAGTGTTGTCACCTCACATACGTGCTTCCAACCAACTGCTGAAAGTCCTGATGTGTTCACATGTAATCCATCGTCCCATCGCTCCGGTGTTTGGAGCGCAGATCGTTCTTATGCTCATCGACATACGGGTCACCAAGGTAGAGTTCTCAGAGAACCGTGTAGTGTGCTTGAGACCAAGAATATCCGTCCTCGCATATTATTGAGTCCCTTCCAAGCATGCGTTTTCCAGTCAGTCTCCCCTCATACCGCGATTTAGGGAGACCTATCTTCTTAAGGCCAGGAATGAAGTCAACACAAAACCCGAAGACATCCTTAGTTTGATGGCCCATGGAGATGCTTCCTTCTGGCCTAGCGCGGTTACGGACATATTTCTTTAGGACTCCCATGAACCTCTCAAAGGGGTACATATTGTGTAGAAATACGGGGCCCAGAATTCCTCCTGTTTGTGCTCATCCCACGTGCGTACACCGTTTCCACTCCACAGCTGTAAAAGTTCTTCAACTAATAGCCTTAGGTACACATCAATGTCATTGCCGGGTTGCTTAGGGCCTTGGATGAGAACTGGCATCATAATGAACTTCCGCTTCATGCACATCCAAGGAGGAAGGTTATACATACATAGAGTCACGGGCCAGGTGCTGTGATTGCTGCTCCGCTCCACGAAAGGATTAATGCCATCCGCGCTTAAAGCAAACCATACGTTCCTTGGCTCACTTGCAAACTCATCCCAGTACTTTCTCTCGATTTTTCTCCACTGCGACCCGTCAGCAGGTGCTCTCAACTTCCCGTCTTTCTTACGGTCCTCACTATGCTATCACATCAACTTGGCATGCTCTCCGTTTCTGAACAGACGTTTCAACCGTGGTATTATAGGAGCATACCACATCACCTTAGAAGGAACGCTCTTCTTGGGGGGCTCGCCGTCAACATCACCAGGGTCATCTCGTCTGATCTTATACCGTAATGCACCGCATACCGGGCATGCATTCAGATCCTTGTACGCACCACGGTAGAGGATGCAGTCATTAGGGCATGCATGTATCTTCTGCACCTCCAATCCTAGAGGGCATACAACCTTCTTTGCTGAGTATGTACCGTCGGGCAATTTGTTATCCTTTGGAAGCTTCTTCTTCAATATTTTCAGTAGCTTCTCAAATCCTTTGTTAGGCACAGCATTCTCTGCCTTCCACCGCAAAGAACTCCAAGATGGTACCGAGCTTTGTGTTGCCATCTTCGCAATTGGGGTACAACCCTTTTTGTGGTCCTCTAACATGCGATCGAACATCAGCTTCTCCTTTGACTTTCGTGATTGCGCCCTTGCATCGACAATGACCCGTCGGAGATCATCATCATCGAGCACATCGTCTGGTTCCTCTTGATCTTCAGCAGCTTCGCCCGTTGCAGCATCATCGTGCACATCGTCTGGTTCCTCTTAATCTTCAGTGGCATCACCGTATTCAGGGGGCACATAGTTGTCATCGTACTCTTCTTCTTTGCCGTCTTCCATCATAACCCCTATTTCTCCGTGCCTCGCCCAAACATTATAGTGTGGCATGAAACCCTTGTAAAGCAGGTGGGTGTGGAGGATTTTCCGGTCGAGTAAGACTTCGATTCCCACATATAGGGCATGGACAACACATAAAACCATTCTGCTTGTTTGCCTCAGCCACTTCGAGAAAATCATGCACGCCTTAATGTACTCGGAGGTGTGTCTTGAACCGCACATCCATTGCCGGTTCATCTGTGTGCATTATATATAATTAAGTGTGTCAAAAATCATTACGTAACATCATGAATAGATAATTATGACCAAATTAATAGAAGTTCATCATCACATTAAAACCAAAGTACATACATAGTTCTCATCGACAACATAAAGCTCGCAGAGCATCTAAATTAATTAAACCATACACTGAAAATATGTAAAACATTTCAATGCGAAACAAATGCGATCATAATCGCAACCAATTTAACAACCGATCCAACGGCATAATGATACCAAGCCTCGGTATGAATGGCATATTTTCTAATCTTTCTAATCTTCAAGCGCATTGCATCCATCTTGATCTTGTGATCATCGATTTACATCTGCAACATGCAACTCCAATATCATCTTCTCCTCCTCAATTTTTCTAATTTTTTCCTTCAACAAATTGTTTTCTTCTTCAACTAAATTTAACCCCTCGACAATAGGGTCGGTTGGAATTTCCGGTTCAACAACCTCCTAGATAAATAAAATCTATGTCACGTTGGTCGGCATAATTGTCATAAACAATAAATGAACCAATAGTTATGAAAAGATAATATATACCACATCCGAATCATAGACAGGATGAGGGCCGACGGGGGCGGATACAAAAACCATCGCACTATATAAGATGCAATAATAAAAGTAAGAAAAATATACAAGTATCTATATAAACATACAAGTAAGAATATTTTTCCTTTCAGAAAGAAGATAAGAACAAGAGGCTCACCACGGTGGTGCCAGCGATGAGATCGGCGCGGGTGATCAAGGACGGTGAAGACGGGGACGGGGCGTGATGGACCGCTAAACCTAGACAAATATTGAGGAAAATGGAGCTTGGCAGTCGAGCTTGGAGAGGAGAAACTTTAAGTAGTGTGGCTCGGGCATTCCATCGAACACCTTGTGTGCATAGGATGAGAGCTAGAGCACCACCAAGCCCTCTCCCCCTCGGCCAGAAAAAACAGAGCAGTGTGCTCTGCTCTTGCGTGAGGGCGTATATATAGGCACCACCATTGGTCTCGGTTGGTCGCATGAACCGAGACTAAAGGGTTGCCTTTGGTCCCGGTTCGTGCCACCAACCGGGACCAATGGTGGTGGACCAGGAGCGAGGCCCATTGGTCCCGGTTCGCCCCACCAACCGGGACCAAAAGGTCCAGACGAACCGGTACCAATGGCCCACGTGGCCCGGCCGCCCTCAGGGCTCATTTAACCGGTCCAATGCCCCCATTGGTCCCGGTTCTGGATTGAACCGGGACTAATGGGCTGGACCGGCCGGGACCATTGCCCCCTTTTCTACTAGTGACTTGAACAACTAAAAATACATGAGATAATTGAAAAACATGAACAACTAATTGTACATAAACAATTGATTATAATTAATTAAAATGATTTTCCCATTGCAAATTAGTGTTCCTGATAAATGAACAAAGAGATCAATAGCATGAGGGTGGTGATCCAGTGTGAAAAAAGTAAATCCAAGCTGGCGGGTATCTCTGCCTGAAAGTGTGTTACGTATTACTCCTAGAATGTTTACCTTCTGGTGGTTCTTTCTCAAATCAAGGAACTCATAAATATCAGCATGCCAAGGCTCCAAATATATAGCAAATGCACCTAAAAGATAGAACCATTAAGGATATGTAAATTGGGTCCAATGAACTGATGATACTTACCTTTTCTCTTTCCTCCACCTTGATCAACATAGCGTGCAATACCACTGAAAACATGCAGGATGGGGACAATTCCCTTAGTGCCTCGAATGTAAATGCCAGTAGCTCAAACATTGTGAACTGACACAGATTTGCTCATGGAAGCGCATTCCGAGAAAGTATCATAAATTCCCTCAATGATATCTTCTTTCATGCAGACAAGAAAGCAGCAGCTTAACTGCATCACAAATAGGAATATTAGTACACAGCTTAACTATTAATACTGAATTCAGTTTGTTTTTAACAATACTGAATTCAGTTATGGTAGAAGGTGCAGTTCTTGAGGTGATGGGAGTGATCCCTATTTTCATATCATCACAATTTGCAAACCGTAGTGCATCTACAGGCTACAACCCTCTAGCAGTCCATGCATTCCAGATAAAAGGTTCAATTAACAGGAAATCTCTTCTATACCCTTCAGATAAACTACCGTATATGGTTAGAGAATGCTTACATCCCCTTCCCTGCATCAGATGCCTGTTTAACCACAAAAATACCCAGCTCTTCGGAACACCTTTAGCGCCATTGTGTGTGTACCCATCCTGCATCGCGTGTTAGCGCCGAAGTGCACTGTGTTTGCCTAATCGACAGTTCGACACCCTGAAAACCAGATGTCACACCTCCATACAGCAGCTAGCGGTGGTGCAACAGAAAGGAAGAGAGGTGCGAGCATAACTGTAGGCGAAGTGAACACAGGCTTGGTTACCGGATGGGTGGTCATCGGCGCCGCGAGGAGTCGCGACCAGGAGGTCATGACGGCGGCACCTAGGGTTCTCCCTATGACCGCGAGATAGGCCGGGGTCGAGGAACTATGTCGACCCTGCCCAGGACAGGAGCCGTCTGCGGACGCCGGTTCCAGTGGTGCCGCCTTCGGCAAGGTCAGGCGTCGTGGTGGACACCGCCGGGGTCAACTCCAAGGTGGGGCGCGGTAGTGGTAGGAGAGGTCGGGATTTGAAGGAGGCGCTGCCAGAGAAGGGCCTTCGCTGCTTGGGCCCAGCGTGGAAAGCTGCCCAATTAACCACAGGGGTCCAAAATAGCTATGGGAGTAGCTTCTCTCGTGAGATCCGACATAAAGGTCACATGAAGAAATCATGGGGAGGGAGCTCAAGATAACCCGAAGGGAATAGGGGATCTCTAGGATGTAGGAAAGGGTTGGGGGGAAAGGAAACGCACACCTCCATTTAATTGTAGCCGATGAGTGGCGCACATCAATCATCATGAAGGCTTCCTGAAACTGAAGATTGATTGCCGGATTTATCATCCACCCAACAGTCCACCGCTGCTTCATCTGTAGATGCATCAACTTCGCCTCCCCATCGACCGGTCTGTTCCTCTCGTTGGAGATGCCGACCGCACACAGAGAGCAGACTACTCGTCGAGCGACACTTGCACCTCCCAGGGACCACATCGACCAGGCAGCGATCAGCTCGTATGCAGTGGCACCTAGCCCATTTGGCCCAAATTCACAGTATATGTCCGAAATAGTTTCCAGAGCAGTAGCCCACTCCAGTTTATCGCATGTGGTCAGCGTACAGAGGTCATGGGGTCCTGAGAGACATCCAATGGACAGCAAAGACCGAAACAGCAGATCTGACGGTTAAGACCCCTAATGGCCTGAGAGGGCTGGATTAGTGCTCAGTTATAATATATCTAAATGCCTCTTGCAAAATTAACTTCCCTATTTGGTGTGTACTTGCAAGCTCTATGCACTCCACAAAAATTGACATGCTTATAAGAGACATTTTCATCATGTCTAGTGCAATCGTCATTAGTACTATGGATATTCAAAGAGTTCATGCTAACAATATTACAATCATGTTCATCATTCAAAGATTTAGTGCCAAACATTTTATAGACTTCTTCTTCTAGCACTTGGGCACATTTTTCCTTTCAATCATTCTCACAAAAGATATTAAAAATATGAAGCTAATGAGGCAAACTCAATTCCCTTTTTTTGTAGTTTTCCTTTATAGACTAAACTAGTGATAAAACAAGAAACAAAAAGATTTGATTGCAAGATCTAAAGATATACCTTCAAGCACTCACCTCCCTAGCAACGACGCCATAAAAGAGCTTGATGTCTACTACGCAACCTTCTCCTTGTAGATGTTGTTGGGCCTCCAAGTGTAGAGGTTTGTAGGACAGTAGCAAATTCCCCTCAAGTGGATGACCTAAGGTTTATCAATCCGTGGGAGCCATAGGATGAAGATGGTCTCTCTCAAACAACCCTGCAACCAAATAACAAAGTGTCTCTTGTGTCCCCAACACACCCAATACAATGGTAAATTGTATAGGTGCACTAGTTCGGCAAAGAGATGGTGATACAAGTGCAATATGGATGGTAGATATAGGTTTTTGTATCTGAAATTATAAAAATAGCAAGGTAGCAAGCGATAAAAGTGAGCGTAAACGGTATTGCAATGCTAGGAAACAAGGCCTAAGGTTCATACTTTCACTAGTGCAAGTTATCTCAACAATAATAACATAACTGGATCATATAACTATCCCTCAACATGCAAAAAAGAGTCACTCCAAAGTCACAAATAGCGGAGAACAAACGAAGAATTTATTGTAGGGTACGAAACCACCTCAAAGTTATCCTTTCTAATCGATCTATTCAAGAGTCCTTAGTAAAATAACACAAAGCTATTCTTTCCGTTCAATCTATCATAGAGTTCGTACTAGAATAACACCTTGAGACACAAATCCACCAAAACCCTAATGACACCTAGATACTCCAATGTCACCTCAATTATCCGTGGGTATGATTATATGATATGCATCACACAATCTCAGATTCTTCTATTCAAAGAACACAAAGTACTTCAAAGAGTGCCCTAAAGTTTCTAACTGAGAGTCAAGACGAAAACGTGTGCCAACCCCTATGCATAAGTTCATTGAACCCGCAAGTTGATCACCAAAACATACATCAAGTAGATCACGTGAATATCCCAATGTCACCACAGATAAGCACAACAAGACATACATCAAGTGTTCTCAAATCCTTAAAGACTCAATCCGACAAGACAACTTCAAGGGGAAAACTCAATTCATCACAAGAGAGTAGAGGGGAAGAAACATCATCGGATCCAACTATAATAGCAAAGCTCGCGATACATCAAGATCGTGCCAAATCAAGAACATGAGAGAGAGAGAGATCAAACACATAGCTACTGGTACATACCCTCAGCCCCGAGGGTGAACTACTCCCTCCTCGTCATGGAGAGCGCCGGGATAATGAAGATGGCCACCGGTGAGGGATCCCCCCTCCGGCAGGGTGCCGGAACATGGTCCCGATTGGTTTTTGGTGGCTACAGAGGCTTGAAGCGGCGGAAATCCCGATCTATTGTGCTCCACTATGTTTTTAGGGTATATGGACATATATAGGCAAAAGAAGTCGGTCAGGGGAGCCAGGAGGGGCCCACGAGAGTAGGGCGCGCCTCCCTACCTCGTGGCCACCTCGAAGCTTCCCTGACGTCTACTCCAAGTCTCCTTGATTGCTTCCGTTCCAAAAATAACTCTCCCGAAGGTTTCATTCCGTTTGGACTCTTCGAAACACTGAAATAGGCAAAAAAAAATAGCAATATGGGCTAGGCCTCCGGTTAATAGGTTAGTCCCAACAATGATATAAAAGTGTTTAGTAAAGCCCATAAACATCCAAAACAGGTAATATAATAGCATGAATACTTCATAAATTATAGATACGTTGGAGACGTATCAGCAGCCATGTAGGTCAGTACATTGAATGTACTGGCAAATTCACACCATAGGATAATGATGAATAATAGCTATCACTACATGCATATTTGGCTGGTGGAAGCTCTAAATTTAATTTTGCATAAAGCCAATTTTTCTCTACAACAAAGCAATATATTTTATTGAACTACCAAGTTGGTTGAAAATATTGAGAAGGTTCATGGCTACTTTAATACACATCTGGGTGGACTGGTTGGGGCACCCTGGAGCACCCAGTGGTTGTGCGGGCACCTGGAGAACCCCGTGCTTGCCCAAGGGAATCCCGGAGTACCCGTGTGATTACCCTATGGAATGCCACCCAGGCCAAGGGGATCATAAGTTTATTCATGCTAGAAACTTCTATGTGCAGCCACAAGACATTATGGGCTCAGGCATAGTTGAGTAAGTTGCGTGAGCTCTCGAAGAGGTGGACTAGCAGATGTAGGGGGATTGCAGGTGTACCGGTCCACCCGGAGTGGAGAGTTAATGTTTCTGAAAGACTGTGTCTCGGTCATCCGTTTCTCAAACACCATGTAGTGCGAGAAATCCAACGGAGGAGATCGAGTCTCGGGGGGAAAAGTGCGCAAACCTCTGTAGAGTGTACAAACTAATCATTATTAGCCGTGTCCCCGGTTATGGACATCTTGAGTATCTGGTAATTGAACTATTGATTTCATCTCAACACTTTACTTAATTAATTTATTGGGCTATAATTATTACTTTGGGATTGAGTTGGACCGTAAGTTAAACCTTAGTTAACAATAACTCTCACATCTTTCATGAATTATCTCAAAACCAAACCACGTCTACGAGCATAGCATAGCAGTAAGCATAACGTAATAATACCTAGGGGTTGAAAACAAGACAATAGGTTCCTACCTTATCAACTACTTCCCAGTACCCACATGGTGTCAAACCTACTCATGCAATGTTTGAGGGTTGAAACTAATACATAAAAACTGGGTATGAAAAATATGATCAAAGTGTGAACTTGCCTGTACTGTTGATGAAGATGATTCGCACTCATAACTCCGGAGAGTTCTACTCGTCACACTCCGCTCAATCTATCATGAGCAAGCAAATGAATCGAAGAAACAATCTTGAAAAACTTCGAAAACAAGCAATTAACTCTTGCAACAAAAAACAATTTCTAACAGTAACAAAATTAAGTGAATTTGGCCTTGCCAGAAAGTTTAGGTCAAGAGATTCGATTTGCAAAAAGAATCAACTAAATCGGAGTTATAAAACTCGAGTTATGAACAAAAAAAGTTTGAAATCAAATTTTAAATTTTCAAAAACATTTTCAAGTTGGTTATCTGTATAGAGAGGATCATGACGAAGAAGTGGGCATTGGTTTCATTGGATTTGGATAAGCGAGCAAAAAGTTGTGATCGTTTTAAGATTAGGGGCTAAACTATAAATAAACCAATCACAAACAGGTCCCTGGCAGAAATAAAATAAAACGAAGAAGCTATTTTACAAATGTTTGCTACCGAACGCTAACGAACGATCCATTCACTAGATTGGCAAACACAACGAACGGGTAAAGCACCGTCGGATCGAGATCCGACGGTTGGGATCGGACTAGGGTTTTACCAGCGACGGCGGCGGTTCCAGCGGTTCTCTGGCGACTCGGATCCGATCGGGGTGGTGGCTTCGACGGTCGTCGAGGCTAGCGAAGAGGTTGGGGAGGGGCGACACTGGGCGCCGGGTGCGGTGGTGGCGTCGGGGACGGTCGACGGCGTTGCGGGAGGCGGCTGCGGCGCTTGACGGCGGAGGCGGCGATGAAGTGCGGTGGTGGCGGCGGTTCTGTGAGTACGGCGGCGGCTCCGAAACGCGAGGAGGAGAGAGGGGGACCAGGTAGCGGATTTATAGAGGGGAGGCGCGGTGGCGTGGGGGAGGGGCAGCGGCGAGGCGGTGGCGAATGCCGGATCGGGCACAGCGGCGGCGCAACGCGTGCGTGCTCGGGAGTCGAGATGGGGTGGGCTGAGGAGCTGGGCTGGGCCTGGCTGAGGAGCTGGGCCGGCCCAGTCGGTGGCGAAAGGTTTTTTTTAACATAGACAAACAAAAATAAAATAATACCAATAAAATAAAAATACAACATAGGCATATAATGTATCAAAATTTTCGGAAAAGATTTTCTACAATCTGAATATTTTTCTAACGTCATAAAAATACACAAAATATTAAATAAATCAAAGAGTGCTACTGGTGCAACAAAACTAAATAAAAATCATTTTAAGAAAACCAAAATGATTTCAAATTTAGTTCTCTCTAATTTTCTATAGGGAATCATTTTACCCTATTTTCCAATTATTTTATTTTTGGAGAAAATAATTTGAATAAAATCCAAATAACTCCAAATAGAAAATAATATCAAAATACCTTCAAAGGGACTTTTAAATTTGATTTCTTTTAAACTCCCAACTCATATTTCATAGGATTTGAAGAAGTCATTTTATCTTGTCTCATGAAAATCATTGAGTTGCATAAAGTTTCCGAATTTGAAATATTTCCAAATGGAATTCAAATCTTTTTGAAACCCTTTTTCATTTATTAAATGGAAGAATTCATATCATCTTCACTCTATGGTTTTGTGATGAAAAGAATTTGAATTCATGGAGATCATAAAAGCAGGACGAAAGTTTTGGGAAAGTCATTTATTCCCTCTCATTTAACTTTGAAAATGTTTTAAAATTCACTCAATTTCACACAAGCAATCATACAATCAATCAAAACTATCTATTCAATATAACATTCCAAAATTTAGAATTTTGGGATGTTACAAACCTACCACCCTTAAAATGAATCTCGTCCTCGAGATTCGGAGAGGCTAGCAAAAAATAGGTTAGGTTCGGAGTCTTCTCAAAATCCATCGATTGTCACAGGGGGTCTGGGGTGCTACCACCCTTAGAAACATTGTTACGGTTCCATCAAAACTCATAGACTCCATCCTTATTCTTGACAGTGCCAGTCTTCTCGGATTCTCGGGAAAATTCCTACTCTGGTACTTCCGGTAGTGGCATAACCTTTTTCCTCAATTCTTCTATCCTTTTATCTTGGTAAGGTTCTTACGAGACTGGGTCTTGTTAGATGACAGGTCTGGCAGCCATACTAAACAACTATCGATATCTCATGGTGGTCAACAATTTATGGTTTCTCCTGCAGGAAATGGGTCTGAGCTTCATTCTCACTGTATGACCTACGTTTGGCAAAAGCTGCCTTGTACAAGGGAAAGTCGTCATACCATTCTAGGGTTCAATTTGGCTTAATATCGTCGTCTTTCTACTATAGGTAAGTCACTCAGATTTACCATCCCACATAGCAAGGCGAATAATAAGAGTAAGTCGGCATGGTGATCAATCCATTCCGCACACAAATCATTACCTTGTATATGATTCAGCGAACCTCGCAATCTAACACTCGGTCATCCTCACAAGCATTGCACAATTTCTCTTGTCGATGAACCAAGTTCGGATAAATCCATTGATTCTGCAAGCCAAACCAACATCTATCGTTTCTTCACAACTCTCGGGTTTTGCGTTACTCCTAAAAGATCATCTGTTGATAAAGTTGTATCCTCTTCCAGGGGTTTCCCTTCAGTAAGAGTGTGCTTGCTTTTGGGTAAGTCCTGGGGCCTGTGGGTTATGGCCCATCTCATCACTTGTAAACTTTGAACTCATCATCGGGGCAACTGATCATTATTCCAACATCCAGCGTCCTAGCATTATTAAATCCATCCAATTGTAGTGTCTCCTTACCTTACTTCTTTCTTATGTTGGATGGTTCTTTGTACCATGGGGTAAATGTGACACTGAGCAGGGTTGTGGGTAGTTCCTTCACACAAGAAACAAGTAGTCTGCCTAGTTGGGCATTCTTCGGCTGGGTGACTTCCTTCACAATTAGGGCATTCATCCTTGTGTTCTTTATGGCTGTGTCCTATTTCTCCACAAAGCTTGCATGCACAAGGTTTCTTCATATCCTTCCATAAGGCTCCAATTTTTGGGACACAAACCGAGACTTTAGCAGAGTCAACTTAAATTCTTCCCAAGTGGTTACTCCTTGCCATCCATTGATGGTTTGGTACATACTCCACAAAGTAGCAGCACCTCTTTCAAAGCACTGAAGAGCATGCTGGGTCATATCCTTTCCGACTATAGGGTTATTCTCCATATGATCTTCCATGTTCTAAATCCATCGGTCCATCTCCAATTGACTTATCGGTCCCAAAAAGGTGAGTTCATCTCCATTCATCCTCTATTGGTTCCATGGGTTTTGGGGTGAGCTAAGAGAGATAGAGAGGGATACACACAATACAAACAATAGTTTTTGAAAAGACAGATTTTATTTTGTGGCTGTCAGAAAAAAACATCAAACAAATGACAACTCACAATCGTCGCATCTAACATAATTATATAATAGGGGTTTGGTCTTCTAAAGGTCAATAAATCTTCAAAGTCGCCAAACTCTTCTTGTTCATGTCTCTGATGGCTTCTTCCGATCATGCTTGTCCTTCTCAAGTTCATTTGGCAGATCATCTCTATTGACGCGAAGTCTCTCATGATGTCCTTTAATATTTAGGAGTTGCATTCCAAACTTCTGGGTTTCGACATCCTTGGCATGAACAATGGTCCTACTATCTTTTAGTTCCTGACGACTCTCTGGTATCTCGAGGTTTTGCTCCTCCAGCTTGGCTATTTTCATCTTCTGGGTCCAGAGTTCTTCACTAAATACTTCCTTCACAAATATAGCTTCCTGAAGGTCTATCTAAAAATTCTTGATGTAATACTCCAGATCCAGGCGATACGCCAGCCAAGGTTAAAAACTGCATCCATTGCTGATAGATGCTCCATCAGCCTTCTACCATCCAGTCATTCCGAAGAAATGCATGCTTAACTCAGCACGGTTACAATAACATAAGCGGGAGATATCATCTTGGATATCCATGTTTCTGCCCTGGTCATTGACATGAACTATCATTTCATAGTTGATATCTCCTGCCTTAGGGTTTTCTTGAAAAACATTGAGTTTTAATGCTCCATGTTCCGGTCTTCCTCTGACACACCTTGATCTCGAGTATTGACAACTTCAATACTCTGACAAGTTCTATAAGGTAGCCTTCCTAAGTCATACCAATCTGGAAATTTTACAAAGCCTTTGAATTCTCCTAGTCTTCGGAGTCTTTAACCATTGTAGTTTCCATTATCCTAATGCCCAGTAAAATCGTCTTCATTCGGAAGTGGTCTTAGTTGTCCAATATCTTGTACTTCTTGAAGTGGTCTCATAAGTTGTATCTTCATGTGGTCAAAAGGGGAAAGCGGGTATGGTCCAACTAAAAGGGAACATGTGATACAGCTCAGAAAAGAAGAGAGGTAAAAGATCTTTTTGAAAAGAATGTTGTAGAGAAAATCTTTCCTATGGGCTTGCCAGTTTCTAGGGTCACGTCCTACATTCAAAATGTGCTCCGATACCATCTTGTAGCGACTCGACTTCAGACGGTCAAGTCTCTGTGCTTAAGTGTCGTCCCTGGATCGGTATGCTGACACACACAGTACTCAAGGATTTATAACAGAGGTAAATCACCTGTATAAAGTAACGTAAATACTATTACCTCAATCCATATAGCGGAAGTAACAACAAGGTTTTGGATTCCCATCAACACCAACGGCAAAGTTGAGTGTAGAAATCGTAACCCTAACGTATCACTTACTCGTCGTAAGAATCGTGCAACATGAATGTTGCAGCCATGTAGGTCAGTACATTGAATGTACTGGCAAATTCACACCATAGGATAATGGTGAATAATAGCTGTCACTACATGCATATTGGCTGGTGAAAGCTCTAAGTTTAATTTTGCATAAAGCCAATTTTTCAATACAACAAAGGAATATATTTTATTTAACTACCAAATTGGTTGAAAATATTGAGAAAGTTCCTCCAACTCAATCCCAAAGTAATAATTATAACCAAATAAATTAATTAAGTAAAGTGTTGAGATCAAATCAATAATTCAAGTACCAGATACACAAGATGTCCATAATCTGGGACACAGCTAATCATGATTAGTTTGTACACTCTGCAGAGGTTTGCGCACTCTTCCCCACAAGACTCAATCTCCTCCATTGGATTTATCGCACTACATGGTGTTTGAGAAACAGATGACCGAGACACAGTCTTTCAAAAACATTAACTCTCTACTCCGGGCGGATCGGTACACCTTCAATCCCCATATATCTACTAATCCACCTCTTCGAGAGCTCACGCAACTTACTCAACTATGCCAGAGCCCATAATGGCTTGTGGCTGCACACGGAAGTTTCTAGCATGAATAACCTTATGATCCCTTTAAGCCTAGGTGGCATTCCATAGGGTAATCACACGGGTACTCCGGGATTCCCTTGGGCAAGAACTAGGTTCTCCAGGTGCCCGGACAACCACTGGCTGCTCCAGGGTGCCCCAACCAATCCACCCAGATTTGTATTAACGTAGCCACCTAAAGTTAAACCTTAGTTAACAATAACTCTCACATCTTTTATGAATTATCTCAAAACCAAACCACGTCTACGAGCATAGCATAGCAGTAAGCATAACGCAGTAATACCCAGGGGTTGAAAACAAGACAATAGGTTCCTACCTCATCAACTACTTCCCAGTACCCACATGTTGTCAAACCTATTCAGGTAATGTTTGAGGGTTCAAACTGAAGCATAAAATAGGGTATGAAAAATATGTTCAGAGTGTGAACTTGCCTGTACTGTTGGTGAAGATGATTCACACTCATAACTCCTAAGAGTTCTACTCGTCACACTCCGGTCAATCTATCATGAGCAAGCAATAGTAACCACACATAAGCAATCAAGCAAAAGAATCGAAGAAACGATCTCAGAAAACTTCGAAAACAAGCAATTAAATCTTGCAACAGAAAAAAATTCTAACAGTACCAAAATTAAATGAATTTAGCCTTATCAGAAAGTTTTGGTCAAGAGCTTCAATTTGCAAAAAGAATCAACTAAATCGGAGTTATAAAACTCGAGTTGTGAACAAAAGAAGTGTGAATTCAAATCTGTTTGAAATCAAATTTAAATTTTCAAAAACATGTGCAAGTTGATTACCTGGATAGAGAGAATCATAACAAAGAAGTGGGCATTGGTTTCGTTGGATTTGGATAAGCGGGCAAGAAGTTGTGATCGTTTTAAGATCAGGGGCTAAACTGTAAATAAACCAATCACAAACAGGTACCTGGAAGAAATAAAATAAAACAAAAAGCTATTTTACGAACGTTCTCTACCGAACGCTAACGAACAAACAGTTCACTAGATTGGCAACAACAATGAACAGGTAAGCCACCGTCGGATGGAGATCCGGCGGTTGGGAACCGACTAGGATTTTACTGGCAACGGCGGCGGTTCCGGCGGTTCTCCGACGATTCGGATTCGATCGGGGCGGTGGCTCCGATGGTCGTCGAGGCCAGCAAAGAGGTCGGGGTGGGGCGGCGCTCGACGGCAGAGGCGGCAATGAAGTGCGGCGGCGGCGGTTGGGCGAGTGCGGCGGCGGCTCCGAGACGCAAGGAGGACAGAGGGGGTTTGGGCGGCAGATTTATAGGAGGAGAGGCACGGTGGCGTGAGGAAGGGGCAAGAGCGAGGCGGTGGCGGATGCCGGATCGGGCACGGCGGCGGCGCAACACGTGCGCGCTCGGGAGTCTGAGGTAGGGCTGGGCGTGGCTGAGGAGCTGGGCCGGCCCAGTCGGTGGGGAAAGGTTTTGTTTTTTTAACACAGACAAACAAATATAAAATAATACCAATAAAATAAAAATACAACATAGGCATATAATATATCAAAATTTTCAGAAAATATTTTCTACAACCATTTTAAGAAAACTCAATAAAACTCAATAAAAATAACTATCCAATTTTAAATAAATCAAAGAGTGCTACTGGTGCAACAAAACTCAATAAAAATCATTTTAAGAAAACCAAAATGATTTCAAACTGATTTCTCTCCAACTTTCTACTATAGGGAATCATTTTACCCTATTTTCCAATTATTTTATTTTTGGAGAAAAATAATTTCAATAAAATCCAAATAACTCCAAATTGAAAATAATTTCAAAATACCTTCAAAGGGACTTTTAAATTTGATTTCTTTTAAATTCCCAACTCATATTTCATAGGATTTGAAGAAGTCATTTTACCTTCTCTCATGAAAATTATTGAGTTGCATAAAGTTTTCGAATTTGAAATATTTCCAAATGGATTCAAATCTTTTTGAAACCCTTTTTCATTTATTAAATGGAAGAAGTCATATCATCTTCACTCTAGGGTCTTGTCATGAAAAGAATTTAAATTCATGCAGATCATAAAGGCAGGATGAAAGTTTTGGGGAAGTCATCTTATTCGCTCTCATTTAACTTTCAAAAAGTTTCAAAATTTACTCAATTTCACACAAGCAATCATACAATCAATCAAAACTATCTATTTAATATAACATTCCAAAATTTTGAATTTTGGGATGTTCCATTGATAATCCCCAAGTGCAGGGAAACATCTTAGCAATTCCCAAAGCTGAAAGTGATAAGTATGGAGTGTTAAACCCACAATGAGCTAAAGGTAAGGTCAATATTCTCTCAAGTCCTATCTGCCACTGATACGACTCTAGGTTCACCAAATGTTTGCTTCCAACTAGAAACGAGAAATAAAACTATGTTGTGGGTATGAAGAGGGTAACTTTGCATGATTTTGGGGAGCTAAAATATAAAAGTAGGTGATGTTATCATAAAGTTAGAAAATATTACTAAATATTATAAATAGTGAGTGTGTAATAATGATGGGTCAGTGTGTGGAATTATCCTAGGCAATTGTTAACAAGACTGGTAATCACTATTGCAATTTGATATGAGGGAGAGGCATAAGCTAACATACTTTCTCTTCTTGGATCATATGCACTTATGATTGGAACTATAGCAAACATCCGCAACTACTAAAGACCATTAAGGTAAACCCCAACCATGGCATTAACATATCAAGTCCCCTTTATCCCATACGCAACAAGCCCCTTACTCGGGTTTATGCTTCTGTCACTAAGAAACCCACTATAAGCGAATCATGAATGTATTGCAACACCCTACAGTAGGAATCCCTCACGCTTGCGCGACACAGAGGGAACAATACGACAACACCAAAATAAAACATACAACTCATACAAGTCTAGATCATCAATCAACCCAAAGACAAAGGATATCTACTCAAAACATCATAGGATGGCAACACATCATTGGATCATAATATGTGGCATAAAGCACCATGTTCAAGTAGGGATTACAGCGGGGTGCCGGAGAGTGGACCACGTAAAAGAGATGAGGATGGTGCTGATGATGGTGATGTTGATGAAGACGATCACCACGGCGATGATTCCCCTCCCGATGGCACTCCGGTGCCACCGAGAGAGAGGAGGAGAGGTTCTCCCCTTGTGCTTCCTCCTCCATGGCCTCCCCCTGGATGGGGAGAGGTTCTCCCTCTTGATCTTGGCCTTCATGGTGATGATGGCCCCTCCGGGATCCTTCCCCATGGACTCCGGTGATGATGGCCCCCTCCGGCAGGGTGCCAGTGAGGGCCTAGATTGATTTCTCATGGCTTGCGGTGGCGGAGCTTCCGATCTAGGTTATTTTATGGAGGTTTGGTGATCTATAGGAGAGGTTGGCATTGAGAACAAGTCAAGGGGGCCCACGGGGAGTCCATGAGGTAGGGGCGCGCCCCGAGGGGTGGGCGCCCTCCACCCTCATGCTGCCCTTGGGACTCCCCTCCGTTAGATTTTTGTTCCAGTATTTTTTATATTTTCCAAAAAAATCTCCGTTGATTTTCAGCGCATTCCGAGAGCTTTTATTTCTGCACAAAAACAACACCACAGTACTTCTGCTAAAAACAACATCAGTCCGCGTTAGTTCTAATCAAATCATACGAAAATCACATAAAACTATTGTAAACATGGCATGAATACTTCGTAAGTTATAGATACGTTGGAGACGTATCATGGGTCCATGGGGATGACCGTGGGATGCTCCGCACCATCTCCCCTCCCTTGGGAAAGATCCGACCTTGACTCGAAATCCTCATCACCATGGTATGTAGAGAAATCTTTGACGTAGAAGATGTCGCTCATGGAGTACTTGTCGCGTGGGATGTAGATCTTGTAGGCGTTGTTGTTGTAGCGTTGAAGCACCTTGAAGGTTCCATTGGCTCATGGTAGAAGTTTGTACATGCGTTTGTTGGGGAAGCGTTCCTTGCAAAGGTGTAGCCACACAAGATCTCCAATGTTGAATATCATGAGTTGCTTGTTGATGTTGAGCTTGGTCGCGAGTCGTTGTACTTGGCGCTCGATGGGGTGCCTTATATCTTCACGCATCTTCTTGAGGTAGTTCACTCGGGCACTCGGGTACATGTTGATGCGCTCTTGTAGTGGTAGAGGAAGAATGTCCAATGGGGACAACGGGTTGAAACCGTAGACGATCTCGAAAGGGGACTTGTCGGTAGTCGAATGTTCTGCGCGGTTGTAGGCGTACTCGGCGATGGGTAGGCACTCCTCCCACTCCTTGATGTTCCTCTTAATCAACACGCGTAGTATAGTGGAGAGTGTTCAGTTCGTCACCTCCGTTTGGCCATCGGTTTGAGGATGGTATGTCAAAGAGAACAAGAGCTTGATTCCGAGCTTGGCGCATAGAGTCTTCCAAAAGTAACTCAAGAACTTGACGTCACGGTTCGAGACAATCGTCTTTGGTACTCCATGTAGGCGCAAGATGTCCCTACAAAAAAGATTTGCAATATGTGAAGCATCGTCTATCTTGTTGCATGGGATCAAATGAGCCATCTTAGAGAATCGGTCCACAACAACAAACACGGAATCCTTTCCATTTTGAGTTCTAGGCAAACCAAGTACAAAGTCCATGCTAATGTCTTCCCAAGGTTGATACGGAATATGAAGGGGCATGTAAAGACCATGGGATTGAGATTTTGACTTAGCTTTGCGACATGTAGAGCATCGGTTGGTGAAGCGTGAAACGTCGCGGAACATCTTGGGCCAAAAGTAATTCTTGGAGAGCGTAGTGAATGTTTTGTCGCGTCCAAGGTGACTCATTAGTCTGCCTCCATGAGCCTCTTGCAAAAGGAGCAAACGAAGAGAAGACTCGAGAATGCAAAGTTTGTTAGCTCTCATAAGGTAATCATCCTTGGTGTGATAGCGGTTCCAAGATGTATGCGTCAAATACTTAGCATAAGGAATTGCAAAAGTAGGATCATGCGCATACAAGTCTTTTATGTGCTCAAAGCCAATGACACTCAATTCAACTTTAGTGACAAGCATGCATATGCGGGAAAGAGCATCCGCCACAACATTTTCCTTACCTTTGATGTACTTGATGACATAAGGAAAAGACTCAATGAATTTACTCGAGTTATCATGACACTTGTTCAACTTAGTTTACCCTTAAGATACTTAAGCGTTTCATGATCGGTATGAATGATAAATTCATGACGGCGAAGATAATGTTCCCATCCACGCAAAACTCGCACTAAAGCATAAAGCTCTTTGTCATAGATGGGGTAATTGAGTTGCCCTCTGGAAAGTTTCTCACTAAAATATGCGATGGGGCGCTTCTCTTGTGTTAACACACCTCATTTGCCATTACCACAAGCATCGCAATGAATTTCAAAGGGTTTGTCAAAGTTGGGTAATGCAAGCACGGGATCATGAGTAAGCAAATTCTTTAGCTCATTAAATGCGGTATCTTGGGATGGTCCCCGAACAAAAGGCGCATTTTTCTTACTCAAAGAATGCAAAGGTGAACCAATGGTGCTAAAATCCTTCACAAATCTATGATAGAAATCCACTAAACCAAGAAAACTACACACTTTTTGCAAGTTGGTTGGTTGGGGCCAAGTTTTAATAGCATTGTTATTAGATTCTTCTACATGAACACCCTTAGAAGACACAACGAAACCCATGAAAAAAAGCTTATCAACACCAAAAATGCATTTGTCCATATTAGCATAAAGGCGCTCTTTCGTAAGGGTTTGCAACACGGTTCTAAGATGGGTGACATGATCTTTGAGGGATTTTCTAAAGGCAAGAATATCATCAAAATAGACCACAACAAATACACCAATATAGGGACGAAGAACAAAGTGCATGACTCGCCTGAAAGTATTGGGTGCTTCGGATAAACTAATTGGCATAACAAGCCATTCATATAAGCCAAATTTGGTCTTAAATGCGGTTTTCCATTAATCACCTTCTTGGATGCGTATTTGATAGTAGCCACTCTTAAGATCAATCTTAGAGAAAATGGTGGCTCCGCTAAGATCATCAAGCATATCATCTAGGTGTGGAATAGGGTAACGATATCTAACGGTGATAGCATTGATGGGATGACAATCGAAACACATGCGATAAGTACCGTCTTTCTTTGGAACAAGAATTATCGGAACGGCACAAGGGCTCAAGCTTTCACGTACATGATCGTTGTCGATGAGCTGTTGGACTTGCCATTGGATCTCCTTAGTTTCCTTGGGGTTGAAGCGGTAGGAGGCCTTGATAGGTAGAGGTGCTCCGGGGATGAGGTCGTTTCGGTGTTCAATGCCTCGTAGTGGAGGTAGACCTAGAGGTTGCTCGTCGGGGAAAACATCTTGGAATTCCTGCAAAAGAGAAGACAACACGAAAGGTAGATCGTGAGAGGTGTTAGTTTTCGGTGCCTAGTCCTTGCACACAAGGACATAGTGCATAACACTTGACGGGCTCTCACACACTTCTCTCATCTCACTTTTGGTGGCAAATAGGACTAAATTTTTCTTGTCGCTCATCGTGGAGGCACTCAATTTTTGCTTGTGGTGCTCACTCTCTTTTAGGTGGGTCACTCTTTAACTCTTTTCTCCATGATGGATGGATTGCTTGTCGGTGATCACTTGACTTGGAGACATACGTCGTAGCACGTACTCCTTTCCTTTCATCTTGAAGCTGTCGTGATTGGTACGGTCGTTGTGGATGACGCCTCGGTCAAATTGCCATGGTCGACCAAGAAGGAGGTGGAAACGGACATCGGGACAAAATCACACTCCAAAGTGTATTCACATGCTCCTATCTTGAAAGAAACTTGCACCGTACGCTCGACTTGGATAGTGCCAGAGTCGCTTAGCCATTGAACCTTGTAGGGGTGCGGGAGCTTCATCTTGACAAATTGGAGCTTGGAGCATAGTTCTTCACTTGCCAAGTTGTGACAACTCCCTCCATCGATGATGACCTTGACGGATCTTTCATTGATGCTGGCCTTGGTGTGGAAGATGTGGCATCGTTGGTCTTCATCTTGTTGATGTTGAAGAGTCAAGACTTTGGAGACAACGAGAGCGGGGCTCGAATCCTTATCACAAAAGACGTGATCGTCTTCATCTTCGTTAACGCGCTGGTGCATGGCCACTTTCTCAAGGGATTCCATTTCCTCTTCACTCATGGAGTCATAGGTTCAGTCGTTGTTGAGGATCATGGTGCGCTTGTTGGTACACTCAAAGGCTTGTGGCCTCGTCCGCCGCATGTGAAACACTTGATGGAACTTGTCTGTTGGGGAACGTAGTAATTTCAAAAAAATTCCTACGCACACGCAAGATCATGGTGATGACATAGCAACGAGAGGGGAGAGTGTTGTCCACGTACCCTCGTAGACCGAAAGCGGAAGCGTTATGACAACGCGGTTGATGTAGTCGTACGTCTTCACGATTCGACTGATCAAAGTACCGAACGTACGGCACCTCCGAATTCAGCACACGTTTAGCTCGATGACGATCCCCGGGCTCCGATCCAGCAAAGCTAAGGGGATGAGTTCCGTCAGCACGACAGTGTGGTGACGACGATGATGTTCTATCGGCGCAGGGCTTCGCCTAAACTCCACGACGATATGACCGAGGTGGAATATGATGGAGGGGGACACCGCACACGGCTAAGGAACGATCCATAGATCAACTTGTGTGTCCTAGGGTGCCCCCCCGCCCCCGTATATAAAGGAGCAAGGGGGGAGGCCGGCCGGCCCTAGAGGGCGCGCCAGGAGGAGGAGTCCTCCTCCTAGTAGGAGTAGGACTCCCCCTTTCCTACTCCTACTAGGAGGGGGAAAGGAAGGGGGAGAGGGAGAGGGAAAGAGGGGGGGCGCCGCCCACCCTTCTAGTCCAATTCGGACCAGAGGGGGAGGGGGTGCGCGGCCCATGTGGCTGCCCCTCTCTCTCTCCACTAAGGCCCATAGGGCCCATTACTTCTCCCGGTGGGGGGGGGGGTTCCGGTAACCCTCCTGCACTCCGGTTTTCTCCGAAAACGTCCGGAACACTTCCGGTGTCCGAATATAGTCGTCCAATATATCAATATTTATGCCTCGACCATTTCGAGACTCCTCGTCATGTCCGTGATCACATCCGGGACTCCGAACAAACTTCGGTACATCAGAACTTATAAACTCATAATAAAACTGTCATTGTAACATTAACTGTGCGGACCCTACGGGTTCGAGAACTATGTAGACATGACCTAGAACTATTCTCGGTCAATAACCAATAGCGGAACCTGGATGCCCATATTGGTTCCTACATATTCTATGAAGATCTTTATCGGTCAAACCGCATAACAACATATGTTGTTCCCTTTGTCATCGGTATGTTACTTGCCTGAGATTCGATCGTCGGCATCCAATACCTAGTTCAATCTCGTTACCGGCAAGTCTCTTTACTCGTTACGTAATGCATCATTCCGTAACTAACACATTAGCTACATTGCTTGCAAGGCTTATAGTGATGTGCATTACCGAGAGGGCCCAGAGATACCTCTCCGACAATCGGAGTGACAAAACCTAATCTCGAAATATGCCAACCCAACATGTACCTTTGGAGACACCTGTAGTACTCCTTTATAATCACCCAGTTACGTTGTGATGTTTGGTAGCACCCAAAGTGTTCCTCCGTTAAACGGGAGTTGCATAATCTCATAGTTACGGGAACATGTATAAGTCATGAAGAAAGCAATAGCAATATACTAAACGATCAAGTGCTAGGCTAACGGAATGGGTCATGTCAATCACGCCATTCTCCTAATGATGTGATCCCATTAATCAAATGACAACACATGTCTATGGTTAGGAAACATAACCATCTTTGATTAATTAGCTAGTTAAGTAGAGGCATACTAGTGACTATATGTTTGTCTATGTATTCACACATGTATCATGTTTCCGGTTAATACAATTCTAACATGAATAATAAACATTTATGATGATATGAGGAAATAAATAATAACTTTATTATTGCCTCTAGGGCATATTTCCTTCAGTCTCCCACTTGCACTAGTGTCAATAATCTAGATTACATAGTAATGATTCTAACAACCATGGAGTCTTGGTGCTGATCATGTTTTGCTCGTGAGAGAGGCTTAGTCAACAGGTCTGCAACATTCAGATCCGTATGTATCTTGAAAATCTCTATGTCTCCCACTTGGACTTGGTCCCAGATGGAATTGAAGCGTCTCTTGATGTGCTTGGTCCTCTTGTGAAATCTAGATTCCTTTGCCAAGGCAATTGCACCAAGATTGTCACGTAAGATTTTCATTGGTCCCGATGCACTAGGTATGACACCTAGATCAGAAATGAAATCCTTCATCCAGAATCCTTCATTTGCTGCTTCCGAAGCAGCTATGTACTCCGCTTCACATGTAGATCCCGCCACGATGCTTTGTTTAGAACTGCACCAACTTACAGCTCCACCATTTAATAAAAACACGTATCCGGTTTGCGATTTAGAATCGTCCGGATCAGTGTCAAAGCTTGCATCGACGTAACCATTTACGACTAGCTCTTTGTCACCTCCATATACGAGAAACATATCCTTAGTCCTTTTTAGGTATTTCAAGATGTTCTTGACCACTGTCCAGTGATCCACTCCTGGATTACTTTGGTACCTTCCTGCCATGCTTATTGCTAAGCATACGTCAGGTCTGGTACACAGCATTGCATACATGATAGAGCCTATGGCTGAAGCATAGGGAACATCTTTCATTTTTCTCTATCTTCTGCTGTGGTCGGGCATTGAGTCTGACTCAATTTCACACCTTGTAGCACGGGCAAGAACCCTTTCTTTGCCTGATCCATTTTGAACTTTTTCAAAATTTTATCAAGGTATGTGCTTTGTGAAAGTCCTATTAAGCGTCTTGATCTATCTCTATAAATCTTGATGCCCAATATGTAAGCAGCTTCACCGAGGTCTTTCATTGAAAAAGTTTTATTCAAGTATCCCTTTATGCTATCCAGAAATTCTATATCATTTCCAATTAATAATATGTCATCTACATATAATATCAGAAATGCTACAGAGCTCCCACTCACTTTCTTGTAAATACAGGCTTCTCCAAAAGTCTGTATAAAACCATATGCTTTGATCACACTATCAAAGCGCTTATTCCAACTCCGAGATGCTTGCACCAGTCCATAAATGGATCACTGGAGCTTGCACACTTTGTTAGCACCTTTTGGATCAACAAAACCTTCTGGTTGCATCATATACAACTCTTCTTCCAGAAATCCATTCAAGAATGCAGTTTTGACATCCATTTGCCAAATTTCATAATCATGAAATGCAGCAATAGCTAACATGATTCAGACAGACTTAAGCATCGCTACGGGTGAGAAAGTCTCATCATAGTCAACCCCTTAAACTTGTCGAAAACTTTTCGCAACAAGTTAAGCTTTATAGACAGTTACATTACCATCAGCGTCAGTCTTCTTCTTAAAGATCCATTTATTCTCAATGGCTTGCCAATCATCGGGCAAGTCAACCAAAGTCCATACTTTGTTCTCATACATGGATCCCATCTCAGATTTCATGACCTCTAGCCATTTTGCGGAATCTGGGCTCATCATCGCTTCCTCATAGTTCGTAGGTTCATCATGGTCAAGTAACATGACTTCTAGAATAGGATTACTGTACCACTCTCGTGCGGATCTTACTCTGGTAGATCTATGAGGTTCAGTAGAAACTTGATCTGAAGTTTCATGATCAATATCATTAGCTTCCTCACTAATTGGTGTAGTTGTCACAGGAACCGATTTCTATGATGAACTACTTTCCAATAAGGGAGCAGGTACAGTTACCTCATCAAGTTCTACTTTCCTCCCAATCACTTCTTTCGAGAGAAACTCCTTCTCTAGAAAGGATCCATTCTTAGCAACGAATGTCTTGCCTTCGGATCTGTGATAGAAGGTGTACCCAACAGTCTCTTTCGGGTATCCTATGAAGACACATTTCTCCGATTTAGGTTCGAGCTTATCTGGTTGAAGTTTCTTCACATAAGCATCGCAGCCCCAAACTTTAAGAAACGACAACTTTGGTTTCTTGCCAAACCACAGTTCATAAGGCGCCGCCTCAACGGATTTTGATGGGGCCCTATTTAACGTGAATGCGCCGCCTCTAAAGCATAACCCCGTAACGATAGCAGTAAATCAAGAAGAGACATCATAGATCGCACCATATCTAGTAAAGTACGATTTTACATTCGACACACCATTTCTTTGTGGTGTTCCAGGTGGCGTGAGTTGTGAAACTATTCCGCATTGTTTCAAATGTAAACTGAACTCGTAACTCAAATATTCTCCTCCACGATCAGATCGTAGAAACTTTATTTTCTTGTTACGATGATTTTCCACTTCACTCTGAAATTCTTTGTACTTTTCAAATGTTTCAGACTTGTGTTTCATTAAGTAGATATACCCATATCTGCTCAAATCATCTGTGAACGTGAGAAAATAACGATATCCGCCGCGAGCCTCAACATTTATTGGACCACAAACATCAGTATGTATGATTTCCAACAAATCAGTTGCTCGCTCCATAGTTCCGGAGAACGGCGTTTTAGTCATCTTGCCCATAAGGCACGGTTCACAAGTACCAAGTGATTCGTAATCAAGCGATTCCAAAAGCCCATCGGCATGGAGTTTCTTCATGTGCTTTACACCGATATGACCTAAACAGCAGTGCCACAAATAAGTTGCACTCTCGTTATCAACTCTGCATCTTTTGGTTTCAACGCTATGAACATGTGTATCACTACTATCGAGATTCAACAAAAATAGACGACTTTTCAAGGGTGCATGACTGAGGGAGTCCTGGACTAGGGGGTGTCCGGACAGCCGGACTATCATTATCCGCCGGACTCCAAGACTACGAAGATAGAAGATTGAAGACTCCGGCTCGTGTCCGGAAGGTACTTTCCTTGGCGTGGAAGGCAAGCTTGGTGATATGGATATGTAGATCTCCTACCATTGTAACTGACTCTGTGTAACCCTAGCCTCTCCGGTGTCTATATAAACCGGAGGGCTTTAGTCCGTAGGACAACATACATTACAACAATCATACCATAGGCTAGCTTCTAGGTTTAGCCTCCTTGATCTCGTGGTAGATCTACTCTTGTACTACCCATATCATCAATATTAATCAAGCGGGGACGAGGGTTTTACCTCCATCGAGAGGGCCCGAACTGGGTAAAACATTGTGTCCCTTGTCTCCCGTTACCATCCGCCTAGACGCACGATTCGGGACCCCTACCCGAGATCCGCCGGTTTTGACACCGACATTGGTGCTTTCATTGAGAGTTCCTCCGTCGCCACCGATAGGCTTGATGGCATCTTCAACCAACGACGCTGTCTGGGTGAGATTTTCTCCCGGACAGGTCTTCAGATTCAGCGGCTTCGCATGCGGGCCAATTCTCTTGGCCATCCGAGCAGATCGAAGCTACGCCCCGCCGTCAGTCGATTTGAAGCTTGAACTTCACGGCCGATGTCCGCGGAGACTTGATCTTCGACAGACTCGAGCCACGTAGCGCAGGCGCGCCGCCCGTGACGACGGGCATGATCTAGCTCGCCACCGAGTCAAAGGCCACGGTGGTCGCATTTCGATCCGCCCGCCATTAGCCCGGAGCTGGTTGCCCATATCAAGGGCCGGTGGATAGACGCCGCCCCGGGGGCTTCAACATCCACGGCGATGGAGCCGAACATTGATCTTGTCCCCTGCGAAACCCGTGATTCCGAGGCGCCGGACTCCTCGCCGGGCTCCGAACCTCCCGCGCCCCTACCAATCGATCCGGATTGGGCGCCGGTTATGGAATTCACCGCCGCGGACATCTTTCAGTACCTGCCTTTTGGCGATATCCTGAATTCACTAAAACATCTCTCGTTATCAGGAGAGTCCTGGCCGGACTATGGCCAGGATGGCTGGGGTTCGGACGATGAAGAAATTCAGATCCCACCCACCACCCACTTTGTAGCCACTGTCGACGATCTAACCGACATGCTAGATTACGACTCCGAAGGCATCGACGGAATAGACGACGATACCGAAGACGAACAAAAAACAGAGTTTATACAGCACGACAGGACCACCTCGTCGCATGACATATATATGGTGGATAACCCAAAGGGGAGCGATAACGAGGACCAACGGGCCGCGGCAGAAGATAATCCCGCCGATAAACGACCAAAACGACGGCGTAAACGCCGCCCTAAGTCCCGCCTCGACAACAACAACACTCCCAAGATGCCCGCGATACGATAAGACTCACAATCGGACGACGAACATGCAAATAAGTGTCGGTGTACTAAAGTAGGGGGGTACCTTAGTACCCTGAACTTGTGCACGGGCAGTCGCAGCGCCCCGCTGCAAGGCTTGCCGGACGACCCGCCAAGACCCTCCGTCATTTCTTATCACTGCCATTCAAGAACAAAGTGCTAGCCAAGAACACGAAGGCCCCGGCAAGAGGAGCTTGCCGGGAAGGCTAACCAGGGCACCACCAGAAGACTTGCCGCGGCGCCCCGCGCGCCCCGGCAAGGCAGCGGCCGGCAAGCTTGCCGGCACATCAAGAAAAGGGCCGCGGCAAGGCACTTGCCGCGGCAAGGCTGCCACCCAGACTCCAGCGCATCCAGCGACGTGTCATCGCAAGGCCATCCCAAGGGCACGTGGCGGGGCGCTACGCAGCCATACGGAGCGAGGTGGCAAACGGAGCTGACAGATGCGCCATCATGGCAACCGGTGGCTCACCTAACGGTCGTTTCTTTACACTGTTGGGGCGACCAGACGGGCATTTAATGCCCTTGTCCCCTGCCGTCAGAGTTCGGTAGGGGCACTGTTGCACCAACCTGCGCTTTTACATTTCTACCCCCTCTTCCTACGCTGCCACCTGTGGGTACCCCATTCAGACTATAAAAGGGAGGCCCATGCGCACGTAGAAGAGGTTCGGTCCATTCGACACCCACAGCACCACCATACGCTCGCACGCTCGAGCTAGATCAAATAACAACACAAAGCAGCAGTAGGGGTGTTATCTCTCCGGAGAGCCCCGAAGCTGGGTAAAGATGGCCTGCCGTCTTCCAAGGCCGACCTCGATCTGCTCTGCAAGACGACCCCGCCTCCTTGCCGAACTGAAGGGCCCCTAGTGCCCCATAGGTGCTCGAGGCCACAGAGATACGAGCCCCGACATCTTTGGCGCACCAGGCAGGGGGCGTCGAGGTCGTGAGCATCCGATCCGGTCTCCACGCGCGCTACATCAGCGTCATCGTCAACATGCCACCGAAGAAGAAGCCTTCGAAGGTGGCCGCTCCGTCTACATCAATTCCACCACCGCCAGAGCAAGCAGGCGGTGAAGTGGACGCCGGCGGAGGAGCGGGTGCCGCCGGTGGGTCTCGTGTCGTCACCAGATCCAAGAACAAGGCCCCGCAAGCGTCGGCAACGGTGCAGACGCCGCGCCCTTCCCAAGAGGTGCAAGGTCAACAACGCCCCGGTGCTCCTAGCACCGTGCTCGCGATGGAGCAAGGCTGCTGGTGGGTCGCGGATGCTCGAGGTCAGCATGCACGCCCGCATGCTGGCGCGAGTGAGGTGCGGTCGCCTGGACGAGGTGTTGCTCCTCCCAGTCCGGTTGGGAGTCCGAGCACATCTCGCTCCTCGCGCCGCTAAATCCACCGCCGCCTAAAGACAGAGAGGAAGCGCTGGCCCGAGCCCAGCTGCTTTAGATTTCTCCGGCGCCACACAAGATCGACGATCGAGGATGACCATACACAGCCTCATCGGCCGCTTAACGGCGATAAGCCCCGCGATCGAGCGCGCCGAGGGCCCGGAAGACGCCGGCGCAGCCGGGCGCCGACAGACGCTGGGTGCCGCTTCCGGCGCTCCCAGCCCCAATGGCTAAGATCGCTAGCTCGCCGGACAAACCTTGACGCCGACTCCACCGCGCTGCGGACCCGCGAACTCGCCCGTGATCAGCGCCACGTTCTCCAAGAACGGCAACACGAAGACGCCGCTTTTCGCAGACGAGCGCCGAGAGAAACGCGACGTCAATCTGACCAGCGCGCCGGGCCAATTGTCAATATGCAAGCGCCTGGGGAACCATGCGACTTGCTGTACGCGGCAGGTTGCCCTGCGTTCACCCGCGAGCTGCGGCAAGTCCAAATGGCCCAAAACCAAGAACTTCAAGCCGATGTACCGAGAAGCACGACGGCAGGATACACCCGTCGGAGTTCCTCAAGATCTACTCCATCGCGGTGCGAGCTGCCGGAGGGCGCGACGAGAAGATCCTCGCCAACTACTTCCCGCGGTACTCAAGCCTAACGCCGATCTTGGCTCATGCACTTGCCGGACGGCTCCATCTCTTCATGGGCGGACCTGTGTCATCAGTTTGTCGGCGCCTTCACGGGTGGCCACAAGCCTCATGGCCAGGAGAGTGACCTCCACTTGCTCGTCCAGAAGGAGGGGGAGCCCCTGCGCAAGCATATACAAAGATTCAGCCAGGTGCAGCGCAACATCCCAGACGTCCACCCTGCCGCGGTTATTAGCGCGTCTCATCAGAACGTGCGTAACAGCAGGATGAGAGAGGAGATGGCGATGTGCAAAATCAGAGATGTCAGCGAGCTCTACGCTCTGGCCGACAAGTGTGCACGGGCTGAGGAGGGGAGGAAAATCCCCGGAGAGGTTGCCGGAGCAGAAGGATCTGACAATGAGGACGCCGCCCCGGCAAGGAAGAATCGGAGGCGTAACAATAGGAAGAGAAAGGCTAAGGATGTGCTAGCTGTTGAGCATTCCGGCAACGAAGGCGGCTCCGACAAGGCGAAGACCGACGACTCCGGCGAGGCTGTGGTAGCCGCCGACAAGCAGAATAGCTCCGGCAAGCGGTATTGCAAGATCCACCGCACCAATGGCGATGATCTCCGAACCTGCAAAAAAGTGGAGCAGATGGCGGAGCTGCAGAAAGCTGAATACGAGCGCCGCGATAAGGAGAGAGCCCAGGGAGGTGGCGGAGGATCCTGCAAGAAGCTTCCCGCCCGGGGAGGGAACCGCGGCAAGGCCAAGACGCGGCAAGGAGACAGGCCTCCCCGCGGCTGCGACAAGGACGAATATGAAGATGAAGATGATAAGATGGAGGAAGATGAGGCTGATGACCAGGAGTTTCAGAAGGCAACGGAGGTGTTGTGCATCGACGGCGGCGCCTCTCTGCACACCTCGCACCGCCAACTCGAGCAATGGGTGCGAGAAGTGAACGCAGCAGAGCCGTCCGTCGAGGCGCGCAAGCCTCTGAAGTGGTCCAGCACGCCCATCATCTTTGACATTGAGGACCACCCTGATCGCATCACTGCGGTCGGGTGCTTGCCGATGTTGGTTTCACCAACAATCCGCAACCTCAAGGTCACGAAGATGCTGGTCGACGGCGGGGCCGGCCTGAACCTGATTTCCTCCGCAGTACTCAAGAAGCTCCAAATCCCCGACGACGAGCTTGAAGAGACTGGCACCTTTCAAGGAATAAATCCGGGAAGGAGCCAGCCCAAGGGGAAGATCACATTGCCGGTGACGTTCGGCAGCGAGCTGAACTTTAGGACTGAGAGGGTCACATTCGACGTGGCAGATATCCCCTTACCCTACAACGGGATACTCGGCCGACCCGCACTCGCTAAGTTCATGGCGGCCTCTCACCACGCATACAATGTGCTCAAAATGCCTGGCCCGATGAGTGTCATTTCTGTCCAAGGCGACAAGAAGGATGCGCTCATCTGCGCCAACAAGATCTACCGGGAAGCAGCTGCTGCAGCAGAGCGCGAGCCACTTGCCGCTGAAGCTCCCCGGGGGAAGAAGAAGACCAAGTCCGGCAAGGACAGCTCTGGTGCTCACTCCGGCAAGCGCATCTCCCCGGAGCGCCGTGCTGCCGTCGAGGACGCGCCATCGAGCTCCACCGGCAAGTGCAAAAAGGCGAAGGCAGACCGACCAAAGACTAAGCCCGGCAAGGACAGCTCTGGTGCTCACTCCGGCAAGCGCATCTCCCCGGAGCGCCGCGCTGCCGTCGAGGACGCGCCATCGAGCTCCACCGGCCAGTCCACCGGCCAGTAGGGCAAAGAAAGTTGCCAAGCTTCGAACTTTTGAGTTGTGCTCCCTGAAAATCCATACCTTGTATGCAGAACCCGAGCGCAGAAGGGTCGAATCGTGGTTAGGTTGCGCCGTCGATCCGTTTTGAGTCCGCTCGACGATAAAAGCACGCCGCAACCAGCCCGACGAGTTCTTCCCGCCGGAGGCAACACCGCCAGCGGGCCGCTGATGCCCTGCGCTCAGCAAGCGTGTTTGCGCCGGTGGGTTCCCCGAAAGCGTAAGGACGAGAACATACAAGGGAGAAAGATCGGGGAAGAAGCACGGCCTCGACGGATTGTTGAAGACAGAAAAGCTAAGTCGTCCGAGTTTTTGTACAGAGCACTTATTAGTTCCATGCTTTTTTATGTTACGTTCCTCGTGCGTTCGTCCTTTGTACGCAATACCTGTGCGCGGAGGAGCCAACTCGTGGTTAAGTTGCGTCCTTGCTTTGTTTCCGAGTCCGCTCAACGATACAAGTGCACCGCAATCGCCCGAGAAGGTTTTTGCCGGAAACAACACCGCCGGCCGGCTGCTGATGTCCGTGACTCGATAAGAAGTGTGTTCCGCAAGTTCCTACAAGCGTGGGGTAAAAGCACACAAAGGATATAACGAAGTAGAGGGCGAATATAGCAAGCCTTGCCATAAGGCGCCTTCAGATGAGAAACTTGTGCGCGGAGGAACTAACTCACGGCTGAGTTGCGTCCTTGATTTGTTTCCGAGTCCGCTCAACAATTCAAGTGCACTGCAACTGGCCCGAGAAGGTTTCTTGCCGGAAACAACACCGCCAGCGGGCTGCTGATGTCCCGTACTCAGCATGTGTGTTAGCGCCGGCAAGTTCCCTAGCAGCGTAGAGTATAAACATACGAAGGGCAAAGCATGGCATCGTTTTGCAAAATCGCACATAAAATAAAATATAGATAACGAACTTATCACAATGCTGTCTCAGCTGTCTTCATGGCTGTAATTACAGTGACAAGGAGAAGCCAGGAGAGTGCACCGGCCCCGGCAAGCCAACTTTGCTGGGGGCTGCAAGTGCCAAAGACCCTTCGCGATGGGCCAGGGCCCCCGGCGGCCGCGGCGTCGATGACAAGGGCAAAAGAGAGCACACCAGCACCTGGATTTTGGCGGAGCCAGAGTTGCCGGAGGCTGCGAAGGCCAAGATTCCTCCCCGACAAGCTAACGTCGCCGGGGGGCTGTGGAGCCAGATAAGTTTTTCATCCCTCGTCATGCATCCTCTTATGGACCGGGGAAGGCGGGACCACGTCCTTGAACGAGCGTGTCTTGTAAAACCCATGCGCGGAGGAGCCGAGTCGTGGCTGGGCATGCGCCCTTGGTTTGTTTCGAGTCCGCCAACAAACACAAGTGCGCTGCAATGGCTCCGGCAAGGTTGCTTGCCGGAAGCAACACCGCCAGCGGGCTGCTGATGTCCCGCACTCAGCAAGTGTGTTCGCTCCGGCAAGTCCCCTAGAAGCGTAGGATGGGAGCGTACAAGGCACGAGATCAAGTAAATGACTTAGTCCGACAAGCATTCCCCTCTTTTCACTAAAAACATCCTAGTTTAGTACAAGTCCATAGAGGACGAAAAACATGATAGAGAGGATTACAGATTTTAAATACAGCTAAAGCCCGAAGGCTTACAAATTAAAAGATTAGATGCCCGTAATCCCTCTCCTGTTTCTCTGTTCAGGAGGTAGGTCAAGGAGGCCCCGGCAAGAGAAGCTTGCCGGGGAGGGCAAAAGGGGCGCCTAGGAGAGCTACGAGCGCTAGAAGACACCAAGAGAACTTCCCGGGGGCCGACCAGGAGCTTGGCGGAGACGGAGGCGCCGGAGGCAGAGCCTGAAGAGGGGTCGGCGGGACGTCAGCACGCTGTCGAGGGCTCCTCGCCCTCGTACTCCGATTTGACGGCCTTGCCGCCACCCCTCTTCCTCTTTCGCAGCCTCCCTATGCCAGCCGCCCAAGGAGACGGCCCCGGGGAGTTCAGAAGGCCGGCGACCCGGATGATGGGGTCGCCGGTGGCGCGCGAGGCCGCGTCCGACGCCTAGTCGGACCCGCCATCCTCGTCATCGTCGCTGTCGCTCCCCTCCTTGTCACTCTCGCTCGAGGAGGGACCTTCGCTATAGGAGGAGCTGTCCACACAGCATCTCGCCCAGGTGCCGGAGTCCCCGAAGACCTTGACGGCGAGAAGGTCGCCCTCCATTAACTTAAAATGGAGGGTAAACCCCGCCGTCAAGCTGTGGATTGGCGAATGTCTTCCACCTCGATCGAAGTACATCACGCCGGGGCTGGGGATACGACACTCACTCGAAAGTGCCGCTGATCCCGCAGCCCTCGCGCGCAACTCCATCATCTCGGCGGATCCGGTTCCATCGCGCCGCGAACGGGCCGGCAATGGAGGCGGCGACGAGGTGCTCGGCGCAGCTTGATGAAGAACTCCCAGGATCATCTCGGTGTGGACCGCCCGAGAAAGGAGGCTGGCGGAGACGGGAGGCGACGCCCGGCCGCCTCTCCCCAAGCGCCCGACCACGCCCTCGACCTTGTCATGCCTCGCCCCTCCTCTCCCCTCTTGGCCAGCACGGCCACCACAGGTGCGGGATAGGGAGAGGCGCGCTGCCTGGAGGCGATCCTCGCTACCACCGTTGAAGGACCAGGATTCCCTCCATCCATGGCAGATGGGGGGAAAGAGTAGCGGAAGTGGAAGACGAAGGGAGAAGAGGAAGTACGAGACTATTGTTCTCTCCTTACGCCCCTTTTAAAGGGCAAGGTGGGGGCTCAGCCGCCCCGCTCAGCCAATCAGGGAGCGAGGAGGGCAGAGGAGCGGGGCCGACTCGCCATCTTCGCCCGTGACGGCTCGGTCTCCCACCTTCGCCGCCCACGACCCCCCACGCATGTGAGCCGCGTGGCGAAAAAGCGGAGCCGGGGGGACGAGTGAAATGACCTCGCCCTGCGCCATGATCACGGGGGTGGATGCCTTAAAGATCGCACGCGCCACCCACGTCTCCCACGACGCCGCAATCGACGCTGCCGCTATGGGGAGCGCCAGGGCGTGAGCCCGTTTCTGTGCGGACCAAGCCACGCAGCGCTGCAACTGTTTTGGGCCTGGCCCAACAACGCCGGCACTGTATGTCCCAGGCCGGGGGCTCGCCGGTGTACTAAAGTAGGGGGTACCTTAGTACCCTTAACTGTGTGCACGGGCATCGCAGGCGCTTCACTGCAAGGCTTGCCGGACGACCGCCAAGACCCTCCGTCATTTCTTATCATCGCCATTCAAGAACAAAGTGCTAGCCAAGAACACGAAGGCCCGGCAAGAGGAGCTTGCGGGAAGGCTAACCAGGGCACCACAGAAGACTTGCCGGGCGCCCGCCGCGCCCGGAAAAGCCGGCGGCCGCAAGCTTGCCAAGCACATCAAGAAAAGGGCCGCGGCAAGGCACTTGCCGTGGCAAGGCTGCCACCCAGACTCCAGCGCATCCAGCGACGTGTCATTGCAAGGCAATCCCAAGGGCACGTGGCGGGGCGCTATGCAGCCATACGGAGCGAGGTGGCAAACGGAGCTGACAAATGCGCCATCGTGGCAACCGGTGGCTCACCTAACGGTCGTTTCTTTACACTGTTGGGGCGACCAGACAGGCATTTAATGCCCTTGTCCCCTGCCGTCAGAGTTAGGTAGGGCAATCACAGTAATCGCTGCACCAACCTGCGCTTTTACATTTCTACCCCCTCTTCCTACGCTGCCACCTGTGGGTACCCCCTTCAGACTATAAAAGGGAGGTCCATGCGCACGTAGAAGAGGTTCGGTCCATTCGACACCCACAGCACCACCATACGCTCGCACGCTCGAGCTAGATCAAATAACAACACAATGCAGCAGTAGGGGTGTTATCTCTCCGGAGAGCCCCGAAGCTGGGTAAAGATGGCCCGTCTCCCCACGCGCGCTCGACCTCGATCTGCTCTGCGCATGACCCCCGCTCCCTTGCCGAACCAGAAGGGGCCCCCAGTGCCCCATAGGTGCTCGAAGCCACAGAGATACGAGCCCCGACAATAAGCAACCGTCCGAACATGATGAGTCAGATAGTCAATCCAAGCCCGGCAAAAACAACAGTTCGAACGACAGTATGCCGGACACGTCGCCGAAGAGTAAGAACCTTCGGGAAAGACTCGTCAGTACTGCAAGAAGCCTGAAGAAGGAAAAACTGAGGCTCAAAACAGCGGAAGACACACTCAGAATGCGATGGAGCAAAGTGCTCAAAACCGCAGATAAGTACGGCAATGGCCACCAATCAAAGAGCTACCCGAAGCGCAAGCTGCTGCCAGAATTTGACGAGGAGGCCATAGAGCCTCCACCGTCCAAAAATAAAGGGGCTGCCTGGTTGGATAGACCGCCAGATGACAGGCCAAATTATGAAAGCAGCAACACACATAAATTCACCAACGAATTCGGAAGGATAGATGGCCCAGCCAGGTCCATTTACGGGCCAAAGGAAAAGGCCCCAAGAAGCAAGGCAACGCGTCAAGTGTCCGAGGATAGCGGCACACACAAACACAGGGGCGCCGCACACCCACTATGTTTCACCGATGAGGTGCTGGACCATGAATTCCCAGCAGGATTTAAACCCATCAACATAGAGGCCTACGATGGAACAACAGACCCTGGAGTCTGGATAGAAGACTACATACTACATATACATATGGCCAGAGGAGATGATCTCCACGCCATAAAATATTTACCCCTCAAGCTCAAAGGGCCAGCCCGTCATTGGCTTAAGAGCCTCCCAGAAAACACTGTTGGAAGTTGGGAAGAGCTCGAGGACGCATTTAGAGCAAAGTTTCAAGGGACTTATGTCCGGCCTCCGGATGCAGATGATCTAAGTCATATAACCCAAAAGCCCGGAGAGTCAGCGCAGAAATTCTGGAACAGGTTCCTTACCAAAAAGAACAAAATAGTCGACTGTCCGGACGCCAAAGCCTTAGCAGCTTTCAAGCACAATGTCCGAGACGAATGGCTTGCCAGACACCTCGGCCAGGAGAAACCGAGGACAATGTCCGCACTAACAAGCCTCATGACCCGTTTCTGTGCGGGAGAGGATAGCTGGTTAGCAAGATGCAGCACCAGTGACCCTAGTACATCTGAGATAAGAGATGGAAACGGAAAATCACGGCGCAGAAAAGAGCAGCGCCGGAATAAAGAGAAAAGCCCAAAGAGCACGGCAGTCAACCGGATTTAAAAGCTCGCGGCTCAATAATACAACACAGCCTCTAAAGGATGACAGTGATGAATTGTCCAACTTAAAGAAGATTTTGGGTCGGATATGTCAAATCCACGGTATTTTTAAGGCTCGCAAATCACACCCACGAGGATTGTTGGGTTTTTAAACAGTCCGGCCGACTAAATGCGAACACAAGGGGCTCGACGCGCTTAAGAAGATAAACCCCACCAGCAGAGCATCGGAAAACAAAAGACTTTCCCACAAGGGGTTAAAGCAGTAAACTCACTCCATGTGATAATACGGAAAAATAGTGCGGCACTTTCTAAAAAGAGCTTCGCACGGTCCAACCCAGCGGACAATAGAGATTGGACATCAAAACCAATCACTTTCGACCACCTGGACTATTCCAGAAGCGTTCGAAACGCAGGACGGACTCCCCTGATATTGAATCCCATAATAGACGGATTACAATTTACCAGTGTCCTAATGGATGGAGGCAGTGACTTAAACCTGCTGTATTCCAGAACAGTCCGTAGGATGGGGATAAACCCTGCCAAAATCCGACACAGCCGCACTCCCTTTAGAGGAGTAACGCCAGGCCCTTACGCCAGGTGCACATGCTCCATATTACTAGAAGTCGTGTTCGGATCACCGAACAATTATCGACGTGAAAAATTAATTTTTCACATCGTCCCATTTGAAAGTGAATATCAAGCACTCTTGGGACGTAAGGCTTTTGTCCGCCTCAACGCTATACCGCATTACGCGTCACTTACACTCAAGATGCCCGGTCCGCGTGGCATCATTTCAGTGCGAGGGTCACTTCAAGACCCCGGACTCGGATAGACGAATCCGTCGTCAGTAGGCTAGAGGCTCCCTAGCCGCATACCCCTTCGCAGGGGGCTGCGCGCACAAACAACCGCGGGTTCATACAAACCCTGCTTTAATTATTTATTTATATTTTCTATTTTACATATTTTCCGCACAAATTGTTTTTAAACTAAACGTTCCTCTGTTTCTACAGATGAGCGATGTGCATACCCGTCCAGGATAATGGCGCAACGGAGACACAGGCGCAGACGTGCGAGAGGGACCCGTTAGAGGATTCTTTTCAGATTAAGACCTGCGTAAACCTTTTTACTGTCTCTTGTTGTTATTCTCCTTGGCTTCTTCTTATAGCCAAAGTAGAGCCTGACGCTTTGGCATCGGCCGCGTCAGAAGACCATGCCCGTACCCGGACACTAGGGGCTTAGGGCATCATTCTGCCCATTATTATAAAGACCAAACACCTTAGGGAGTGTTGGCGTCTCGAGTTAGGCATTATATGCATCAGCCGAATCATGTCTTTGGTCAAATGTTGGGTTTTCCGGCTCCTGTGTTTTGCTGCCTTACGTTCAGTATCATCGGCTAACGCGGCACCAGGAGAACTATCGATTGACAGCCCGGTTGGTTGGCGAGCACCTCAAGAGAGAAAGCGAAAACTGATCGCTCATGATACAAGCAGAGAGACTGGTCAACCACTCGATCGACTATTGGAATGTTTAGAATTCCCCGCTTTGACGAAGGACCGTTTCCCGGTCAGGCACTTATGCTCCCCGAATTCGGAGAGGTGCGGGGCCACCAGGGGCTATATCGTAGCACCACCCTCGAGCTCCACTGGCTAAGTAAAAGAGATAAAGCATTATAGTCCGGATTGCCTCGTTCGCTACGCTACCACCTCCTTATAACAGGACCGAGACGTCGGATTAAGTGTGAAAACGCGCTATTTTGCGAACACCCCAGCAGCTTGTGCGAGGGGGCTGAAGCCGAAGACTGCATCTTTCAGTTATACACAAGTATACGTAAACGGCCGCACAGGAGAAGTTTTACTACTTGGACGCACAAGTATAAAAAGCAGTTATACCATAATCATTGATGTATAAGTTAATGCGTTCAATTGAACGTTACACTCTTCGAGCACTGCGACTCTATTACACGAGCGCCACGCATGACCTCCCCGAAATAGTGCTCGGCAGGGAGCCGGTTTTCATCCGAACCCTGGGCAGCAACAGCGGTGGCGTCCATCTCTGGACACTGCGCCTTCACACGGGCCAGAGCCATCCGCGCACCCTCAATGCAGGCCGACCACTTCATCTCCTTGATATGCGGCACCGCCCCAAGGAATTGCTGTAGTACGCCGAAGTAGCTCGTCGCCTTGGACCTCTCTGGCCAGACATGGGCCACGATGTCAGTCATGTCTAGTCCGGACAATCAATTTAGTTCGGCCCATTCGGCCAACCGGTCCGTCAGCGGAAGAGGGCGATCCGGACTGTGGAATTGAGACCAATATAACTCTTCCGTCTCGTGATCCCCTTGGCTCCGGAAGTGCTTAACGGCATTAGCCGCACTCGCAGCCAAGTCCATATACGGATCCTCCGAACTCCACAGCCGCTCAAATTGAGCATACTTCGAATCCATAAACCGGCGACGCATCAGAAAAGGCTTGCCAGCCGCGATTTCTCCGGCCTGGCGCAGCTCCTCCTTCATAGCCCGCATTGCAGACCGGTTAACCTTGGCTTCGGCGGTGGCCTTCTTCAGGTCTTCCCGCTCCGATAAGCGCTCCTTTTCAAGAGCCCCATTGCGGTCGGTAGCATCCTTTACTTTTGTGGCCAATTCGGCCACCTCCGCCCTTCTTAGGCAGTGCGCCGCCTTTTCGGCTTTCAACTCCTCGGCCGCCCTCGAGGCAGCAGCGTCACTCCTTCGGGCTTGCTCCTTAGCTAGAGCAAGTTCGCCCAAAACTCTCCACAAGCAGCAGCACCGCTCAGATAAACAGCATGTAATTTATCGAGGCGGGCTTTGACCCCTTAATAAAGCGATCAAGGAGAAATATTTTACCTTGCGACTCGTCAAGTCGCTCGTTGACAAGTGCGATGTTTTCATCTGCCAGGTCAAGCTGCTGAGTTAATTCGGCAAAATCACTAGTCGGCTAGCCCCGGACCATCCGCCACCGCATAGGAACGACGAAATTCATTACTTTAGATTTCGATCCTCGAAGCGCTGCCGCTCCGACAACCTACCGAGTCTCGGGGCTACTATCTATACTGGGCGCATTTTTATATGCAAAACTGTTAAAAGACAAAGGTGCGCCATTTTCAGATACCTCAAATCCCGCCAAACAAACTCATGGCGGCATTACGCAATCCGCTTTCAGCGGACGAAATCCTTCCAATCACCATACGCATTAACACACGGTGATCTTCTGAAATGGACGCCCTCTCAAGCAGACTCTTCAGTTCTCTCGGCCGGACTCTAGCAGGTGCCAAACTTTCTGGCCCCTCCGGACTCAGGGATACCCTCTGTGACGACACTTCGGGTTCGCCTGCCTCATCTGGCAGCGCTGCGGATGGAGGCGTATCGCTCTCCATCATCTCTGGAAGAAGGTCCCCCGAAGATGAACTCATCTGAGAAGGCTGCAGATCCGAACTACAATATAAATATTCCGGTTACCCACAGAAGAACAAATGAAGGTATTTCCTTAGTAATTAAAATTTCCTCTTTTATACTCACGGCTCGCTGGAGGGCCGATCCTTCGGTGATGATTGTGCGTCCGGATTCTCTCCGGACGTCGGACCCCCCGGTGAGGATTTCTCCCCACGCTTAGGGGCTCGGGCCTTCGGATCTTCGGAGGTGGTCCTCTATTCCCCTTGAATGGAGGGGTTCTTAGCCCCTTCCTCTTCTGTTGCCCCTTTGGGCAAAATATTAGCTCCTCTATTTCCCCCGTCGCCCCCTTCTGTGGGCTCGACCTCCAACATTCTGACCAGCACGGGCTCCAGTGCGGTCTCAGGGAGGGGGACCGGACACCTTATCAGCCTTGATCGCGCCACCCATTCCTGTAAAGAACAAAGGGTCAGAAGGCGAACTCTAGAAAGGCGTATAAACAGAATGTCCGGACTCTGAGCTATTTACCTGAGTATCCGGGCGATCGCGGCTTAGGCCTGTGTCCTCGGCTGAATCCGGACACGCCACCTGCGGTCCGAAGAACAGCTTGTACATCTCCGTGGGTGTCGCACCCATAAAGTGTTGGAGAATACGAGGTCCCTCCGGATTGAACTCCCATAGACGGAGAGGACGGCGTTTGCAGGGCGGAAGATGCCTGATTAGCATAACCTGCATCACCTTGATCAGGTCGATCTCCCTCGCTTGGAGGTCTCGAATCCGTCCCTGCAGTGAGGGCACGTCCTCGGACGGCCCCCAGTTGAGCCTTTGGTTGACCCACGACATCAGTTGCCGTGGAGGTCCCGGGCGGAACAAGGGGGGCGGCTTTTGCTTGCTGCCCCTTGGAGCGGTGATGTAGAACCACTCCTGCTGCCACAGTCCAAGTTCCTCTTGGAAGGAACCCTCGGGCCACGGGGCATCGACCTTTTGCTTATGGTCGCCCCGCCAAGACTCGCTTGACGCTCCCGATCATCTTGGCTCCACCTTGAAGGTCTTCACCATAGGCTGAAGTGGGGAATGACGCGGAGGAAGGCTTCATGACGATAATGAATGCGGAGATATGGAGGATGGACTCGAGCCAAGTCGTGAAAGTCCAGCCCGTAGTAGAACAGAGCCCTCTCACGAAGGGATCCGTCGGGAAGCCTAAACCCCGACGGAGGTGGGATCTGAAGGCAGCGTATTCACGGGCTCGGGCGGCACGGCCTACCCTGGGGCAGGCAACCTGTGCGAAACTTCATAGGCCAGGTACTTGGCCTCACGCAACTTCGATATGTCCTCCTCTGTGACGGAGGAGGGCATCCACCTGCCCAGGAGGTCGGAGCCGGACATGGTTGAGGATCCGAAGCGCTCAAATCTGAAGCTCTGGGTGTTGGAACTGGGAGCGGAGGAAAGATTCGATGCGAGATTGAAGAACAAGGACAGGCCTTGGTCCTCTTATAAAGGGGAAGAAATACCAAGGGCCGTCTCCATGACCGTTTGGATTTCCCCTTCGATAGAGGAGGCGTGGCGATGGGAACGGTTGGGTTACCCATGCACGTATTGATGAGGATCCCGGAATAGAGGGGACACGATCTCTGCTTCGACAAGACGTGCCAAGGAAACCGCTTCGCTAAACGTGTTGAGGTGGAATAGTAAAGAACGATTAAAACAAGGGCTTGGTAGCGGTGTGATGTCACACCGCATTATACGTCAGCAGATTGAGCTAGTGTATATATTTTTCTCTCTACGGTGGAATGTGGAAATTATTTTTGCAGAGCCGGACACTATCTTGGTGTTCATCATCTTCTCTGGATTATTCAAGGGAGGAACCCGCCTTGCAATGCCGAACATTATGCGCGCCGGACTTATCGTCATTGAAGACTGGTTCAGGGGCTACTGAGGGAGTCCTGGACTAGGGGGTGTCCGGACAGCCGGACTATCATTATCCGCCGGACTCCAAGACTACGAAAATATAAGATTGAAGACTCCGGCTCGTGTCCGGAAGGTACTTTCCTTGGCGTGGAAGGCAAGCTTGGCGATACGGATATGTAGATCTCCTACCATTGTAACCGACTCTGTGTAACCCTAGCCTCTCCGGTGTCTATATAAACCGGAGGGCTTTAATCCGTAGGACAACATACATTACAACAATCATACCATAGGCTAGCTTCTAGGGTTTAGCCTGCTTGATCTCGTGGTAGATCTACTCTTGTACTACCCATATCATCAATATTAATCAAGCAGGACGTAGGGTTTTACCTCCATCGAGAGGGCCCGAACCTGGGTAAAACATTGTGTCCCTTGTCTCCTGTTACCATCCGCCTAGACGCATAGTTCGGGGACCCCTACCCGAGATCCGCCGGTTTTGACACCGACAATGACCATTAAAGATATTACTCATATAAATAGAACAACCATTATTCTCTAATTTAAATGAATAACCGTCTCGCATCAAACAAGATCCAGATATAATGTTCATGCTCAACGCTGGCACCAAATAACAATTATTTAGGTCTAAAACTAATCCCGATGGTAGATGTAGAGGTAGCGTGCCGACCGCGATCACATCGACTTTGGAACCATTTCCCACGTGCATCGTCACCTCGTCATTAGCCAATCTTCGCTTAATCCGTAGCCCCTGTTTCGAGATGCAAATATTAGCAACAGAACCAGTATCAAATACCCAGGTGCTTCTGCGAGCTCTAGTAAGGTACACATCAATAACATGTATATCACATATACCTTTGTTCACCTTGCCATCCTTCTTATCCGCCAAATACGTGGGAAGTTCCACTTCTAGTGTCCAGTCTGCTTGCAGTAGAAGCACTCAGTTTCAGGCTTAGGTCCAGACTTGGGTTTCTTCTCCAGAGCAGCAACTTGCTTGCTATTCTTCTTGAAGTTCCCCTTCTTCTTCCCTTTGCCCTTTTTCTTGAAACTAGTGGTCTTGTTGACCATCAACACTTTATGCTCCTTCTTGATTTCTACCTCCGCAGCTTTTAGCAATGCGAAGAGCTCGGGAATTGTCTTGTTCATCCCTTGCATATTATAGTTCATCACGAAGCTCTTGTAGCTTGGTGGCAGTGATTGGAGAATTCTGTCAATGACACTATCATCTGGAAGATTAACTCCCAGTTGAATCAAGTGATTATTAAACCCAGACATTTTGAGTATATGCTCACTAACAGAACTATTCTCCTCCATCTTGCAGCTGTAGAACTTATTGGAGACTTCATATCTCTCAATCCGGGTATTTGCTTGAAATATTAACTTCAACTCCTGGAACATCTCATATGCTCCATGACGTTCAAAACATCGTTGAAGACCCGGTTCTGAGCCGTAAAGCATGGCACATTGAACTATCGAGTAGTCATCAGCTTTGCTCTGCCAGACGTTCTTAACGTCGTCAGTTGCATCAGTAGCAGGCCTCGCACCCAGCGGTGCTTCTAGGACGTAATTCTTCTATGCAGCAATGAGGATAATCCTTAGGTTACGGACCCAGTCAGTGTAATTGCTACCATCATCTTTCAACTTTGCTTTCTCAAGGAATGTATTAAAATTCAACGGAACAACAGCACGAGCCATCTATCTACAACAAACATAGACAAGCAACATACTATCAGGTACTAAGTTCATGATAAATTTAAGTTCAATTAATCATATTACTTAAGAATTCCCACTTAGACAAACATCTCTCTAGTCATCTAAGTGATCACGTGATCCAAATCAACTAAACCATAACCGATCATCACGTGAGATGGAGTAGTTTTCAATGGTGAACATCACTATGTTGATCATATCTACTATATGATTCACGCTCGACCTTTCGGTCTCCGTGTTCCCAGGCCATATCTGCATATGCTAGGCTCGTCAAGTTTAACCTGAGTATTCTGCTTGTGCAAAACTGGCTTGCACCCGTTGTAGATGGATGTAGAGATTATCACACCCGATCATCACGTGGTGTCTGGGCACGACGAACTTTGGCAATGGTGCATACTCAGGGAGAACACTTCTTGATAATTTTAAGTGAGAGATCATCTTAAAATGCTACCGTCAAACAAAGCAAGATAAGATGCATAAAGGATAAACATCACATGCAATCAATATAAGTGATATGATATGTCCGTCATCATCTTGTGCTTGTGATCTCCATCTTCGAAGCACCGTCGTGATCACCATTGTCAGCGGCGCGACACCTTGATCTCCATCATAGCATCGTTGTCGTTACGCCATCTATTGCTTCTACGACTATCGCTACCGCTTAGTGATAAAGTAAATCAATTACAAGGCGTTTTCATTTCATACAATAAAGCGACAACCATATGGCTCCTGCCAGTTGCTGATAACTTCGGTTACAAAACATGATCATCTCATACAATAGAATATAGCATCACGTCTTGACCATATCACATCACAACATGCCCTGCAAAAACAAGTTAGACGTCCTCTACTTCGTTGTTGCAAGTTTTACATGGCTGCTACGGGCTTACCTACGCATCAAAACCACAACGATAGTTCGTCAAGTTAGTGCTGTTTTAACCTTCGCAAGGACCGGGCATAGCCAAACTCGATTCAGCTAAAGTGAGAGAGACAGACACCCGCCAGCCACCTTTAAGCATGAGTGCTCGTAACGGTGAAACTAGTCTCGCGTAAGCGTACGCGTAATGTCGGTCCGGGCCGCTTCATCTCACAATACCGCCAAACCAAAGTATGACATGCTGGTCAGCAGTATGACTCGTATCGCCCACAACTCACTTGTGTTCTACTCGTGCATATGACATCTACACATAAAACCTGGCTCGGATGCCACTGTTGAGGAACGTAGTAATTTCAAAAAAATTCCTACGCACACACAAGATCATGGTGATGACATAGCAACGAGAGGGGAGAGTGTTGTCCACGTACCCTCGTAGACCGAAAGCGGAAGCATTATGACAACGCGGTTGATGTAGTCGTACGTCTTCACGATTCGACCGATCCAAGTACCGAATGTACGGCACCTCCGAGTTCAGCACACGCTCAGCTCGATGACGATCCCGGGCCCGATCCAGCAAAGCTTCGGGATGAGTTCCATCAGACGACGGCGCAGGACGACGATGATGTTCTATCAAGCAGGCTTCGCCTAAACTCATGACGATATGACCGAGGTGGAATATGGTGGAGGGGGGCACCGCACACGGCTAAGGAACGATCCGTAGATCAACTTGTGTGTCCTAGGGTGCCCCCCGCCCCCGTATATAAAGGAGCAAGGGGGCAGGCCGGCCTACCCTAGAGGGCGCTCTAGGAGGAGGAGTCCTCCTCCTAGTAGGAGTAGGACTCCCCCTTTCCTACTCCTACTAGGAGGGGGAAAGGAAGGGGGAGAGGGAGAGGGAAAGAGCGGGGGCACCGCCCCCCCTCCTAGTCCAATTCGGACCAGAGGTGGAGGAGGCGCGCGGCCCATGTGGCTGCCCCTCTCTCTCTCCACTATGGCCCATAGGGCCCATTACTTCTCCCGGGGGGGTTCTGGTAACCCTCCGGCACTCCGGTATTCTCCGAAAACGTCCGGAACACTTACGGTGTCCGAATATAGTCGTCCAATATATCAATCTTTATGTCTCGACCATTTCGAAACTCCTCGTCATGTCCGTGATCACATCCGGGACTCCGAACAAGCTTCGGTACATCAAAACTTATAAACACATAATAAAACTGTCATCGTAACGTTAAGCGTGCGGACCCTACGGGTTCGAGAACTATGTAGACATGACCTAGAACTATTCACGGTCAATAACCAATAGCGGAACCTGGATGCCCATATTGGTTCCTACATATTCTATGAAGATCTTTATCGGTCAAACCGCATAACAACATACATTGTTCCCTTTGTCATCGGTATGTTACTTGCCCGAGACTCGATCGTCGGCATCCAATACCTAGTTCAATCTCGTTACCGGCAAGTCTCTTTACTCATTACGTAATGCATCATTCCGTAACTAATTCATTAGCTACATTGTTTGCAAGGCTTATAGTGATGTGCATTACCGAGAGGGCCCAGAGATACCTCTCCGACAATCGGAGTGACAAAACCTAATCTCGAAATACGCCAACCCAACATGTACCTTTAGAGACACCTGTAGTACTCCTTTATAATCACACAGTTACGTTGTGACGTTTGGTAGCACCCAAAGTGTTCCTCCGGTAAATGGGAGTTGCATAATCTCATAGTTACAGGAACATGTATAAGTCATGAAGAAAGCAATAGCAATATACTAAACGATCAAGTGCTAGGCTAACGGAATGGGTCATGTCAATCACACCATTCTCATAATGATGTGATCCCATTAATCAAATGACAACACATGTCTATGGTTAGGAAACATAACCATCTTTGATTAATGAGCTAGTTAAGTAGAGGCATACTAGTGACTATATGTTTGTCTATGTATTCACACATGTATCATGTTTCCGGTTAATACAATTCTAGCATGAATAATAAACACTTATTATGATATGAGGAAATAAATAATAACTTTATTATTGCCTCTAGGGCATATTTCCCTCATTGTCTTGACGGTCTCATTGGTTGGAGTAGATGATGAAGCTCACGGCTTGAAGTTGCTTGTAGTAGGAGGATGACTTGAGGTGGTCCAAGTTTTCTTTTAACTCGACTTGTCGCCATTGCTTGTAGGTGGCTTGGTTGAGGTAGAAGTTGGAGTCATTGAATCTTGGGTGTTGGTGAAGTCGTAGCTCTTCCAGGAGTACTTTGTGTACTTGAAGTCATCTTGTACTTGACGTTCCGCTTTGGTAGCTTGATGCACGAGCTCGATGAGGTTGGAGTAGGTTGGAAGTTGGCAATCTTCTTGATGCGATGATTGAGGCCATTCAAGAAACGGGCCATAGTTTGCTCAGCATCTTCCGTGACATTGGCTCTTATTATGGCAATCTCCATTTCCTTGTAGTATTCTCGAACAGTCTTTGTTCCTTGCTTGAGGAGTTGGAGTTTCTTGAAGAGGTCACGGTTGTAGTATGTTAGCACGAAGCATGCTCGCATGACATCCTTCATTTGATCCCATGTGGTGATTGGTGGTTCACCTCTTGCCTCTCGATGCTCAAGGACTTGTTCCACCATATGAGCACGTAGTCTTGGAACTCAAGGGATGACATAGAGATCTTCTTCTCTTCCTCATAGTTGTGCAAACGGAAGACCTTGTCGACCTTTAATGCCCACGAAAGGTACTCTTTGGGTTCATTGCTTCCATTGAACTTGGGCATGGTGAACTTGAGCTTGCCATAGCGTTGCTCTTCATTGTGTTGGGGTCGAGGGTGATGATGACGCCCTTGACGTGCAGGATTGTCAATGGCATGGAGGATTTCCATAGTCATCATGCTCTTGATGAACTTGATGTTGTGGAGGAGCTTGTCGAGCTTGTGGAGAAGCTTGAGTAACTTGACGATGCACTCTTCCTTGGTAGTTTCACTCTTGAATTCCTACGCATAGTGCTTCCTCTTTATTGCGCCTATCTCGGTTGAGGTTGGCGACGGCTCGACTTGACTCTCGAAGGGCACGTTGCGCCTCAAGTGCTTGAGCTTCACGTTGTTGTTGTTGAAGACGTTGAGCCTCGGCATCTTGTTCGTCTTATTGTTGGCGCGCTCGCTGTTCCTCTTGGTGACGTTGACATTGCCTTTCTTGTGCTTGTGCAATAGTAGCTTGGTTTTGGCGATGACGATGTGCTTGCTCGTAGAATTGCTCTTGTGGATGATTGTTGTCTAGAGGATTGCGTGTTTCTTGACGGTCTTAGCGCACGGCTCGACGTAGAGTGTTCGTTGTCGGTGTACTCGAGCCGGAAAGGGTGTCATTGAAGTGTCGACTCGAGCGGCTCCGTCTTGAGTAGGACGGAGTGGTAGAAGAGCAGTTTACCAACAAGGCACAAATCTCGTCCATTCTTGCATCGTTCTCTTGTTTGTGAGCATCGAGCTTGTTGTCGAAGTAGTCTCTTGTTCGTTGCTCGAGGAGTCGCAAGTCGGTGGCGAGATTGTCGATGCGGTTGCTCATTGCTTGTTGTTCTTGATGCAAAGCTCTTGGTGCACCGAAGAGGTGGCTCTTGGTGACATAGGATGACATGCCGTCGTCTTGCTCGATGAAGAGTGGGTTGGTAGAAGAACTTGGCCTATCCATCATTCCAAGCAAATATGTGAGTGGGAGAAAGATAAGAACTTATACCAAATGTACCTTGACCGATGTTGAAGATGGATCAATGATCGCTCAAATGTGGATCAAGGAAATAGCACAATTGGTGCCAATTCTTGTCGGTTCTCGCACCTACACAAGTAAAAGCTTATGGTGGAGCTCGGTTAGGACGGTGGCACAAAATTTGATGCAATTGTTAGTGAGCCTCAATAATGTTGGAAAAGATTCACAAATTTGCAAATGCAACAAGTAGACCAATAGCAAGATATGGTACACGCAAACACACACGCAAATAGATAAGTGGGGTCGTGCAACCAAGGAATGGCCAAAATGTGGAATCCATGAAAATTCTCTTGTTGCACAACACTAGAGAGACGCTAGCATGATTGCACAATAGGTGGATACGAAACTTGTGCATGACCTACTAAGTAAAAATGCAATGAATTCTATCCCAAGTATGCTATATATTTGGTAATCTGGTGATATGATCCAAAATGATCGAGTATGACAATCTTAATGTAGTATGATGCTATGGTTCTTGCTTATAAGCTCTTTGCTTATCTTTCCCCTTTGCTTAAAAGCTTGTTTGGCTCTTTCTCTTTTGAGCTCTTTTCTCATTCAAAATTTCACGAACCAAGATAGCAATTGTGTATATGCGATGACAACTTTGTGACACAAGAGATGATACCAAGATATGCACCACGATGATATGGTATGTATGCTATGGGAAGTATGATCACTAATGTGCACAAGTCACATTGCCGGCAATACTCAAAGGCTAGTCTCGATGGGTAAGCAACACAAAAGTAAGGCTATGGTGGTTATCAATGCAATGGCAAGTACAAAAAGATGTCGTCGAGGTTACCGCCGAGGTAGTCGTTTGTAAGCACGGATGTTTGTTGGCGATGAAGAGTCCTTGGCGAAGATGAGCAGTGGTGATGTTGACGTTGAACCATACCTATATAGCCGAAACACAATAGGAAACGGAAACCACAACTCAAATTCTCAAATACCAAAACGTATCAAAATTGATGGAGTTGATATAGGGTATGTAATGGTGGTGTTTGCGGAAAGCGGTGGTGTTTTGTGGAAGTGATGGCGGTATGCGGAAGTATGCGAGAGCACCAGAACAAAATTTGGCGAAAGTTAGGCAGGAAACGGGGCGGTAGATGGATTTGTTGCTGTCAGGGGCCGGATGTCCGGGATGGATGAATGTCCGGGCTCGAGATCCAAGGAGGAACTTGATGAACTCCGCGGGGAAAGGTCAAATCCGGGGCAAAATTCGAAAGATTGTGTGGATGGAAATCGGGGAAAAGAAGGGGGAAAGCTAGATCTACCTACTATGCATGAAATCCACGGATCAAATCCAACAAAACTTCATCACACCAACAAATCACAAAAAACATTTGGGGCTATTTTTGGTGGGGATTTTTGAAATTGGGGAAGAACACAACAAACTCAAGCTACAAAAAGAGGGGTAGGGGCTCCAAATACGTGATCAACGTGGCTCATGATACCAAGATGATGTAGGGTAGAACCCTAGATGCCCGATCTTTAACGATTGGAGGGGATCCTATGAAGAACATGAGGAAAACGAGGGGAAATCAAGGGGAGCATGAGGGGACACACAAGAGAAATCACTCTACCAACAAGACCCGATCACATATATGCTAGATCCTCGAAACACAAAGAGTGATACATGATTCAAGGTCAACAAAGGACGATACAAAGGGTCTTCTCCATGAGGAGGTTTGAAGGGTCTTCCCATGATGGGGTCTTGAATCCTCTTGGGGTATCTTCTCTGAAGAGGTTGTGAGCTCCGAGGAGAAGTAACCAAGTGGATGAGCAAAGCTCTATCTCAAATATGAGCTATCACAATTCTAAACCTAGAAAGAGGGCGTAGGAGGAGTATATATAATCTAGGTGGGCGAAGGGGTACATGGGCCTCGGCCCTTACACTGTGCGCAGACAGGGGAGGCCGGACGTCTGGGCATCGGGCCGGATGTCCAGGCGTTCACGAGACGCCGGATGTCCGGGCTGTCGGGCTGGACGTCTGGGCTGGCCTGGCGCCGTCTTGATGCTCCCTGGATAGGGCTAGTCCGGATGTCCTGTCGTCAGGCCGGATGTCCGGGACCTCACGAGGGGCCGGATGTCCGAGGTCATTGCCGGATATTCAGGCTGTTACCGGAGGGTTCTGTTGCATTCAAGAGGCTTGTCCGGACATTCGGGCCGGGAGCCGGATTTCCGGGGCGTCGGACCTGATGTCCGGGCGAGCCGCCGGTTGTCTGGGCCATGTAGACTTGGCCGTTGGTCCTTTGCTGTAGGCGACACCTCCAGGGGCCGGATGTCCAGGGTCATGGCCGGATGTCCCGGTCCTAGGAGCGATTCTTGACTCCTTCTGTTGGTTCTCTACATCCGTGAACTTGGGGACTTGTCCGTCTTCACGTGCATTCTCGGGAGGATCCTCTTGGCACCTAATCATGCACAACATTCCGGACTTAGGTAGTAGCCATGTCTCGAGTGGATCGTATGAGATATAACTAAGGAAAGAAGTCACCTCGGTCTCGAGAGCACTAGCTTATGCTCATGTCATAGGTCCTCTTGGCACTTTGCAAGACGATGATTGGTCCATGGGGATGACCGTGGGATGCTCTGCATCACATGCTCAGGTACTTTTCCTTTGGCGGTTGGGGCGGTTTCGGTCCAAAATGGGCCTTCACTTGGGCCCTCACTTTGGCTACGTTTTCCGCGTTAGTCAGGCCATAAGGCAACCTCGGAAGAGGCTTGAGGCTTGGACCAAATTTGTATTTCTTGCCTCCTGTTGTACCGCTAGCTGTCGTAGCTGCGGCGCACATCTTCCGCTGTTGCTTAGGCGGTGGAGCCTGCTGAGGGCGGCGAAGACGGATGATGCATTGCCTGACTTGGAGGAGGAGTCGGCTAACGCGGTGCCGGACTGGAGTAGGAGGAGTCGGTCAACGCAGTGCCGGACTTGAAGGAGCAGGGTCAGTCTGCTGACTTGGAGGAGCAGGAGTCTGCTGAGGCGGTGGCGGACTTGGAGGAGTGGGAGTCTGCTGAGGTGGCGGCGAACTTGGAGGAGGAGCTGGCTGATGCGATGCCGGTGGCCTTGGAAAGACGATGCAATCCTTTCTCCATAGAATGATACAATGTACGGCCTCTCCGAGTGTGTGCTCGTCTTCACCTATAGGAATGTCAAGCTCTAGCCTCGAATATCCTGCCACCACTTGATCAACCCTGACATGAGCATAGCCAGCTGTAATCGGATTGCAATGGAATGTTGCTTCAGGGGGATTTGTATAAGGAAAGCCGCCCGCCACCTTCATGGATATGTTCTTCAGTTTAAAGTGTAGCTCACAAATTGTCGTATCTGTGATATCATCCACGGGGTGCCTATCCAGTAGTGCATCATCGCTTGGGGCGAAACCCACGCTGCTTATCGGCATGGATGGGACGGTGCTATCAAATGCTGGATCCGCTAGCTGTTGCCCCTGCTAAGACCCCCTTTCCTGGCTAAGTGAGTCGATCTACTGATGCTGTCGCTGGAAAGCGAGTGCCCACTCCATGTTCATTGATTCTATGATGCGAAGGCATTCTGCTTCCTGCTTCCTCTGCTCCTCCTCCAGCTTCCTCTTCTGCTCCTCCTGCTGCTTCTTTCTCACACGACTTCTGTAGTCAGCGTTCTAGTCCGCAAACCCCTCAAACCACGGAACAACGCCTTTGCCTCGTGTTCTTCCTGGGTGTTCAGGATTCTTTAGGGTGCGTGTAAGCTCATCATTCTCTCTATTGGGCGTGAACACCTCCCGTTCGTACCTCTTCTATTGCAATAAGTAAACTGTTGGTGGCTCCTTTAAGAGTTGCCCGCTCCAAAACCTCACATGACTTTGCATCCAATTCCCCCCATGCGCGTAGAATAAAGTCCTGACCCTGGGGGCAGCTTAATGTAACTCAAGTGACCCCTGCATCAATCATATATTGCTCAGCAAGATCCCACTTAGGTCGGGCCACCTTGTAGCCACCTGGCCCCAGCTTATGGTGCTACTGCTTTTTCGCGGCATTAATCTTGTTTTTTCTCGACCATTCATGAGCTACTTCCAATTCCTTCAATTTCATGAAAGCGTCCCAGTGATCTCTTGCCTTCTCCAGTGTTCCATTGAATTCTGGAGTCTTCTTTCCTGATTTGACGTACGTGGCCCATATACCTTTCTTGTGGTTGTTGAATGATATCGCCATCTTCCTAAGAGCAGCATTCTTGACATTCTGCACATATGCATCTGTGAAATGATCTGGTAGGGTGAAATGTGACATGAGAGATTCCCAAAGCCGATCTTTTGCTCTTTGGTCGACAAAAGTAACATCTGGACGTTCCTTTGCTGGATCTTTCCATTCTTGGATGGAGATCGGGATTTGGTCATTGACAATAACTCATTGATGAATGATCTTGGTCGAATTCTTCTTAGGCTCACGCGGTTCGCCATTAGGTTTGATGGCATCGATGTTGTACTTTACACCATCCTTCATCTTTTTGGTCGGGCCTCAAACTGTCCTGCTGCTTGCAGAAGATTTTCTCGATCCAGAGGGATAAAAGAAGAAAGATTGATTCATTAATATATATACAAATCAATTAAAACATGCGATGATCACCAAATGCACTACAAAAGAAATACACTTCCATGATGATACGTGTTTGTCATAGTAGGTCGCGTTTTTTGTCATGCATGTACATCCATGACAAATTTATGACAGAATCAACATAGTCATACCTGTGCTGTCGTAGAACTGTTCGATGACATTACCAAAATTATCATCACGGAAGTGTCCACTTCCATGAAGATAAATCGTGCGTCACAGACGTGCTTTCGTCAAGGGTGACTGACATGTGGCATCCACCGTAACGGAACGCCGTTAAGCTATCGGGTCGGGTTTTGGATCCGATAACCCGTTAACAGCCCCGACCAATGGGGATTTTCCACGTGTAAAATCATCATTGGCTGGAGGAAACACGTGTCGGCTCATCGTTGGGACAAATGTCATCCACTCATTGGACAGAAGGCGCCTATGATACGTCGACACGTGGCACGACCAATCATGTTTAAATGGGCCGGCCCAACTACAGGCCCACAAGATTTGGCGGCCCATAATGGGCCGGCCCAGTTAAAGGCCCACGAGATTTTGCGGACTATAATGGGCTGGCCCAACTAAAGGCCCACAAGATTTCGCGGGCCATAATAGGCCGGCCCAGGTAAAGGCCCAGAAGATTTTTGTGTGCCATAATGGGCTGGCCCAGGTAAAGGCCCACAAAATTCTTGCGGATCATAATGGGCAGCCCAGCTAAAGGCCCATGAGATTTCGCCGACATTAATGGGCCGGCCCAGCTATAGGCCCACAAGATTTTGAGGACCCTAGTAGGCCGGCCCATTAATTGGCTGCCATGTTTTGCGCCAAATGCCGGCCCATAATTGATCCGGTCCATTAATGGCCTGCCACGTTCCGGTCCTATTAATGGCCCATATAAGATCCGGCCCGTTAAAAGCCTCCAACTTTCTGGGCCAAATCACGGCACAGATCAGGTCCGGCCCTTTAAGAGGCTTTGGGCTCAATTATGGCCCATATCAGATTCGGCCCGTTGACTGGACGCTATGCTTTTGGGCCCACTTGCTAAAGGCCCATTTAATAATTCGGCCTCATATTAGTTTCGGCCTATTAAGGGAACATTTAACATTTCGGCCCTATATTAATTTCGGCCTGTTAAAAGCTCGTCATATATTTGGGCCTAACTACGGCCCGGTTTGCATCCGGCCTACTCGCAGCCGATATCTGATTGGGCCAAACAAGGACCGAGATAACTTTGGCCTGCTAAAAGCCCGTGAATTGATTCACACAATCATGGGACAGGGTCCATTTCGGGCTGCCGCCGGCCCGTGAGCTATTCGGCACATTTCAGGCCCAGCCTACTTCTCAGCCTCCTAAAAGCCCATTGAGTTTTCTTGCGAAAATAGGGCCGGGGGTTACTCGGCCTATTAAAGGCCCGAATCTACTAGTGGGCCAGTTTGACGGGGCCCATGATGCGGATCATACATTGTGATTGCATGACGACTCGATTATGTACCGTAATTGTCCGGTTTCGCCGGTTTACTACGAATACATGATATATATACAGTAAAATAACCGCAACATCGTGAATAAGAAAAAACCTAGACTATACAATAAAGAAATTACGGCATATTACATCCTCTGGGCATCAAAGTTCGCCACTATGATAATAAAGCACAAGCAGACAGCAGATTACATACACTGGGCATCAAAGATCGCCACCAGTGCAAATAAACACGCCGACAAAATAATATACAAAACCGACAGCACTTCAGTGCTGACAATTCATCACATTTCTTACTGACGAATAAACATAGTTTAAAATTGCTTTAACACAATATGGTATTGTTCAGGTCAAGATATGGCAGGAATTTATATTGTGAAGGAGTTGGCAGCTTCACGACACCACTAGATTACAGATCAAGAACTCATAAGTATCAATGGTTAGTGTGCTGTCAATTTATCCCATTTCAGATTGGCAAATAAAGAGGCGGTTTAAATAATAGTAGAATGATATGACATTGTTCATAGTTAAGACATTGCAGAATATGACATTGTGCTGTAGTGGGTAGGTTCACCACACCACTGGATTACGGATGAAGAACAGAAGCATACATGCAGTGCAAAAGGAGATCACTTGCTTTGTATAGTTTAATTTACATGGTATGAAGAAGGAACTTGGTTGTACAACTGAAAACTTAAATTGAGAAGGACAAACTTTTGTTTATGAACTACATAATAAACTTTAAACATGCAATTTGATGCAAACACCAAAAATAAACAGCTGTTGCAGTCATGCCTAACCAAATATACACAACAAACTTTGAAGGCTTGAGAAGGACAAACTTACATTACTGGTGAAGACAGGCTCTATAAAGCCCTTGTCCATGTTGATGGGGGGGCAATTCAAGAAGCTTAGCACAGAATGTTCTTCATAAGCATTGCCTTTATTCTACATTTTGTTAAGAGTAAACATAGATGTGATAATATACGAAAAAATGGAGAATATTTAAGATAATATGAAGCGTGATGCTACATAACCAAGTAGCTATAAATGTATGTGCAGCGATACAGGCAAAAGGAACAGCCAAGAGCAATGCACAGCTAAACTTCTCCAGTACCAACCTTATGGTAAGAGTAAATATAGATCTGATGTGTAGAAAATGGAGGGCAAAGGAAAATAAGCTGCAGAGTGATGGTACATGAACAACTAACTGTCAATATAAGTACACTGATAAAGGACATCATGTACTTACAAGAACAATGCAGAGCTAAAAAAATTCATTGGCATTGGATATATTCTACACTAATGTAACCATTCATACAGATCAGATAATTTGGAGCGAACAATTGATAAGCAAGTTATCATGCATACTGCTGTCACATAATGAACTGTATGTATGCAAATACAGTGATACTGGGACAACAGTACTAACAAGAGCAAAGCAAGGCAGCATATTTGCGATATCCTATCGTTCTTTTCAAACCGAATTCTTCTTTGAGCAGATTTCCGCAAAAAGATCCGTAAGGCACATGCGAAAAGTAGAAGTTCAAATTGTCATGTGATTTCATAGACAGACCTCATCACAGGAACGAGACCATGCATAACAAGGTTTTTCCATTCAATGTCTTCTAAATTTAGCACAGGAGACTTCACCCGAAATTCGTTTATAGACATGCCATCAAAGTGTGATTTCCTCAGGTAACACCGATACTGCTGCAATGCTTCCTTGAAAAGCACAAGCAAGCTTTGCTCATCATGACTATCCAGATTGACCCTCACCTAGGTACAATAGTGTAATGTAAATCATTGATGTGTTCGATCAGCAGAAAATAGGAAAATAATAACCATGAATAATAGCACTTACACGTATGTTGGACAGGAAGATGTGAAAATGGTGTTTGTCTTCACTATAATCTTCCCATGATGGGAATATATGCACGTAGTCCCTAACAACATTGAAAGCATTGCCTTTTAAACTGGGAATAAATGGAATGGGGTTCCAATCTGCAGGAATTGGCCGTCTCTATAGTTGGGATAGGTCTTCAGTCGGAGGACTTGCTGTACTTTTTGCTGGAGTGGGATTTTTCTGTGGTACGGCTGGTGCTATGGCAAATGAAATCGGTATACCTTTTGCTGAAGTGCAGGTCCTATGTGGTGGGGCTAGTGGTGTGTCCAGTGAAGTATGGGTACAGTCTGCTGGAGTCGGTTCTATGTTTTGTGTCACTGGTTGTACAGCCAATATAAGTGGGGCGCTGTCTGATTTCTCCGGCACCACCACGTTTTTCAAGGACTTTGCTGGTGCTCCTTCAGGTTCGGCAATCACCCTCTTCCTTTTTGATGTCTGATGCATAAGAACAACATTGGAGTGGAAAAACATGGTATGCCGACAGATGGAATATGTATTGATCATGGATGGGCATAGCATCTCGAGTTATATGATGAGTAAACTAAGCAGATGGTGGTGCAACAAAGTAGAAGAAATGCAAGACAACATATGCAAGATACGCGCAATCAATAAAACCTTGCCAAATTAGAACAGGCACTTTGATGGGTGAATAGGACAGGCCATCTGCCTTTGACTCCTCGAGGTTAGAATAGTCATTAGAATGATATTCTGAACAAGAATCAACAGGTGGGGAGCGTACGAGTTTCATTGCTTCCAAAATGGCCCTCAATGCCTTGGTGTCAATTTTGTAAGTCATTGCAGTGTTCCACAATATTCTTCTGATGCGCAGATTCTGATATTCACTGTAATTGCGTATAATATCTGAGAACCATGAAAACATAAATAGTTGTGTGATTATCTTTGTAATGTAGATGATATTCTAATATAGGGGCGCCCCTGTAAACACTTAGGTGCTATCACTGGATTCTGATGAGAGAGCTCATGTGTGCTGTAATATCATGCATGCATTTATATAATCTGGCACAAGTACACAAAAAAATAGGCTCCAGAAGTAAGGGTAGCTGGTAGATGATAGGTTCATAATATACTGTATAGATAGTTTATTGCCAAACCATGATAACAAGAGCACACAGCAACTAGGCAGATCATAGTGTACATAACAGGGGTACACCATAACCATGATATATAAATTGGGAAAGTGGAACTGGCTTGAAAATACGGTGTTGTATTGCCACTAGTAATTGAAAGCCTATCGATCACGCACAGGCCAACACTATCGAACATGGTAAAGAAGAGCAAGCAGATTTTGGATAATAAAATGTTGGTTGCGCAGTGCCCACACATGATGAACCAGAGCGCATTAAGAATGCAACTCCCAGCTGTCTCTCGACCATTTCAGGTGGTTGGATGAAGATCCTACGTCTCCTAACCCTTCTTCTTCCTCGTCTATGATTCTTCCCATACAGAACACCGCACAAGCCGCCGGCCGGACCACCGGCCCCCATCGCCTGTGTTCCTCCGCCACCCAAACCCCCACCCACATCGAGTTTTCTTCGTTCGTCGAGGTCCCACAACCACCCGAGCCCCTTGGATCGCACCGGCGAACTCCGGCGAACTCTGAAAAATTGACTGACCCAATTTTGAAATTAGTCAACTGTGATTTAACTAGTGTGGAATATAAAAGGGGAAAACCAAAAGCATTGGGAGTATAGTGTTCAGCGTGCCATGGCAGATATGAAGGTGCAAAACGGACAAAGGCAACTTCGCAACCAAGACAAGAAATCAGAGTAAAGCAGTGGCGATCTATTATCTTGCTGCGATAAATAAGTTGAGCAGATACGAAAGAGTACCACCTCTGGTGCGGCGCCGTGTACGCATTTGGAGAGAATTTGACGGTGCTGCGGTAGCGATGGCTGTCGGCGGCGTGGAAGCAGATCTAGGAGGGTAGACAGTGGCGGCGGGGTGCGGTGGACGAGACGGTCGTAGGAGCGGCGCCGGCAAGGAGGACGACGGTGGGAATGAAGCGGGAGGACGGGATGCAAGGATGCCGGTCCGAAGGCGTGGATGAGAGAGGTCGATCTCTTGTAATGGACGGTGGCGTTGGGGTATCAGCTCCGGCATGGTGGTGGCGGACGGCGGTGGATGGGGTGGCGGACGGCGGCGGACGGAGGAGGTTGGGGTGGAGAGGGTGTTTTGGCGCCCACAGAGTACGACTGGGGAAAAGGGAGGTAGAGAGGAAGGGGGGAACCATCTAGTCAGGGCGCGCTTGTCTCAAATGCGAGGAAATTTACAAACTTAGCCCCCGTTTCAAATTTCTACTACATCACGGCAACATTAGTCAGTTGGGGATAGGACGGTAATCTCGCATACACCGAATATTTGCCGACAAGAGTTTGTTTTTGGCGCCCACCGTGTATGAATATGAATTGGGGAGGGAGTCGATTTCGGCCGAGGGCACCTTGTGTTTTGGCGCCCACGTGTATGAATCCGGGTGAGGCGGTTACATCACGTTTGGGTGAAATTACAAACCTACCCCTATCGAAACCTATAGAAATCCAGCAGATAGGCTTTGCGCGGTAGGGATAGGCAGTAGTGATTTCCATCTCGCAGATTTTGGTTTCAAGTGTTATTCTGCGACTTTCCCGCCGCTCAAATTTTGCACAGTGCACGTTTACCGTGCCAACTTAATTCGAATCCCGTTTGTATTCTATTATTTTTTTCGGGCGGGATCCATTTTCAATTGGAATTACATTCTATATACACCATTTTTTACATCTATACTTTCAAAAGCACAACACCATTTATACATAAATATGATTTACAAATGGCATGATCTCAGATTCATAATGTTGTATCCATCAATTTGGATTTTCAAATATTTGAAACCACTTTATGTTGAAATCGAATGTATGCATTCCTCGCTAACTGTCTCGAATTAATGTGTGTTTCATGCGGAGTTTTTTTTAACTTCTCAAACATGTATAATGTGTTTCACACACGCAACATATAGTGTAATCCCGTTTAGACACTAATTGCATATAAACCATGCATTGTTTGTAATTGAGGAATCTATGGATCACCAATATTGATAAACTATATAACATTACACGTGTGCCCAAATTCTAATGAATATGCATGTTTGATACACCAATTTGCGTTAAGATATTATCGATGTCGTGATCTCCAGTTTAAATATTTGAATCCCCTTTAATCCAGATATTCGTCTCATATAGCTATCACTCATGGTTATATAGGACTATCTCTCTGGACCTATACGCCTTCATCGTCTCTCAGGCATCTCTCGTGCTACCTGCATGTCGACAATGATCTTTTATCTTCGTAACACACTGACGGTACTCCCTCCATCGACCTTCATAACTCTATCTCTCTCTCTAAGTATATCTCGCTCCCTGCTATGTGTCTCTAGCTATGATTCTCCATGTGGAATCTCTTTCTCTCACACAAACACAAAACTTTGTCTCTCGGGGTCTCATTTCTCTCAACTATTCCCATGTGTGCCACTCGACACCCCTCATACAGAGATGTCTTTCGCTCCTTAGATATGAGAACCTACGACTCTTCCTCTTCAGTATCTCTTTCTCACACACAAACACAAACTCTGTCTCCCAGGGTCTCATATTTCGCCGTTGTTCTCTTGTATGTCGCTCAAACACACCCTCTCTCCCTAGAGATATCTTGCGTACCCTCATATGTCTCTCTAGCTATCACTCTCGTTCTGAAATATCTTTCTCTCTCGCAGACACAAAACTCCATCTCTCTAGATCTCATTTCTCTCTGATATTTGTTTGTATGTGACTCACATGCACCCTCTCTCTATCTCTCTCACACCCACACACATAACCCAGCCTTCTGATCCACTCGACTCCTATCTCTAGCACACACTAGCTAGCATCTTTATCTTTCTATTTATCTGTTTCTCCATCAACCTTCTTTCTCGCCCTCACTCTTGATTCCTAGCACGCACACTACATATGTTTCTCTCTACATGCATGCAGTCAAGTGCCCTCTCACACACATATATAACTTCACCCTTTGAACCACCCAACGGTCATCTCCGACACCCAAACTAACGGATGTCTCTCTAGCTAGCATCTCCATCTCTGTATCTATCTGTAGTTTCTCCGTCAACATTTCTTTCTCGCACGGAGTCTTGCTTCCTATCACCCACACTATATATGTCTATCCATACATATGCATTTATAGGTTGATCTCTTTTGCACAATCGTTGCGCCTCACCCCCTCTGCTCGCCATAGATGCATGCTCCAGCCCATGCAACTATCTCTTAAAGAGAAAAACACATGCTCAATTGCCGGGCCTTCTTCCCTGCATTCATACATGCATGCATATTGTCATACCGATCTGTCTCTCCCATGTCGTTGATCTTAGGACTTATGTCTTCTTTCTTTTATCTCGATCATGCGCGCGCACACACACACACACATCCCACGTATACATGTATACCTCTCACACATGCACGTTCAAGGCCTCTATGTCTCCATACGTAGTTAATTACCCTCAATCCTAACGCCACATCGAATCGTTCTCCTCTTTTATGCACACAACTTCCGCCTGGATGGGCAAAACACACACTCACACTTAACAATCTCTTTCTGGCTACCCCCCCCCCCCCCGCCCCGCGCGTCTCTCACTCTTCCCCTATATCCCCGAAACCAATAAGACCATCCCTTTGTTTAATTCCCGCCTACATGCACCATCGATATATAGTAGTCTTCTGTGGTGTCTCTCGAACAAACACATTCTCTCGATGTCGACTCCTCTCACGCGCACACACCTTCTCTTCCCTCCTATGGGCATTTTCTCTCTCGCACCCCATCGTTGGTGGCCTCTGCCATACACATCACCTCTCTATGATGAAGCCACGCACACTTAAATTACATCCGCCACATAGGACCCCGGGACACACACACGCGCGCGCGCGCACACACACAGACATAGACACACACACACATGCACCCCCCCCCCAACACACACACACTAAGACTCCATATCTCTCTCTCACACACACACACACAAACACACACACAATGCACCCCCACCCCCCACACACACTTAGACTCCATCTCTCTCTCTCTCACAAACTAAGACTCCATCTATCTATCTCTCCTCTCTCTCTCTCACTCTCTCTCTCTCTCTCTCTCTCACACACACACACACACACACACACACCACACACACACTAAGACTCCATCTCACACATACATGCTCTAGGCGGAGCATTTATTCCTACCACCCTTCATCCAACCTTACATGTATGATAAACAATCACCTTTATTTACTTGCATAACATGGACAGATTCCACTTTACTTTAGTAGGCAGTAAACTTATCATCTGTCTACCCTTATAAAAAACGAGTTGGTGATGATGGTGTGCCTGCCATCTTGTAATATAGACCGTATGATCTATATCTGACGGATAGGAAGCAAACTATGATAATTTTACAAAAGATACCCGCACCTCTCTCCACATCATTATCTCCCGCAACCTCATTGCTCCACAATTAAAAAAGGAATAAGTGTCTGGAACAATCTAGCATGCATGGTGGCCGCTGCCGCCTGCCCGCGCCGTCCATCCTCATGCCTCCGCCCATTCCGACCACCGGTCACCACCACGCTCCACTCCTCCTCGCCTTATCTCTTATCTTTCAATTTTTCAATGACATTCTCGAGATACCAGTTTTCCGATAAAATTCTCGAGATACCATTAGTTTTTACACATGGGATTACTCCTGCATGGGTCAATCACAAGATGTGTTTTGTAAAAAAAATTCATATTGATGTTCTGTGCAATGCACGAGAATCTTGCTTGTAATTATATAACGCAAATCACGAGCAGGAAGTGACATTTTTTTGACACAATCACGTTAACATGGCCACGTAAATCACGAGAAGGAAGGAGAAGGGAAGCGGGCTGTGGAGTAACATTTTTGGTTGCGTTCAAAACCTATACTCCCTTGCCAGCGCGCGCTTCCCGCGTGAAAGGGTCAGCGTCGCCTGGAGCGTCAGTGCCGCATTAATGCCCGGCCAGAGCCGAGGCGACCTCTCACTGGCGCCGGCTTTGAAGTGGCGCGACGGCCGAGAGAGCGCCGCTTCCCGGTGCACGCGACTGCTCCGCATCAAGACTGGCCATAGGCCCTGTTTGGATCCATGGGTTAGAGTTAGTTTGAGCTAGTTGGGGCTCAAATAGCCCTAAAGTATCCAAGCATGAGGGTTTAAATTGGAGCAAGTTGCACCGAACCCACCAAAAAAACTATCCCACCCAAGAGGTGCTAACTGGAGATAGTTCTCATTGGGACCACTGAAAAATCACTTTTCTCTCTCCATGAAGTGCATTTATTGTCAATCTAACCCTGTCACCCAAACACATCTTTGGCTACAGTTAGTTCAGGGTTAGTCATGAGTTAGCCTAACCTCTAGCTAAGTTAGAGTATCAAACAGGAGCAGTATAGGACATGCAAGTTGCTCAAAGCATATAGGCAAATTCGTACGTGAAAGGATTTTTTTTCTTTTTGAAAACGAAACGTGAAAGGAATTTTTTTTAGAATACTCTTGGCATGTCGCTAACATGTGATAGTTAACCGACCTAATAGACGGCAGAAACGCCAGCCCGCCGCACTTTGATAGAGACGAGGAGGGAGAAGCGATACAGGCTGCTGGATTACTAGAGATAGGTGTCGCACGGAAGCCAAGAAATATGGTGATAGCGTGGGTTAGCCATGTACTAGTGTATGATGTAACTACACTGGGCTGCCGTGTTTTGTACTCTTCCAGTCCACTGTGGAGATGATTGGTTAATTTTATATCGTTGAATAATATTAAATATTATGAGTGCAGACACTCCACCACGAGGTTCCTTGATCCTTCTCGGTCGTTCGGAATCTATGTTCTTCCACTCTATTTTTTTTACGTGAGCTTTGTTCATCCTTTTGCCAACACGCGAGACATCTAGCATCAAGGCGCACGTGTTATGCAACGATCGTTCCATCTATATGAAGAACACGTGGCACTGGAACTACGAGACGAACATGTACCCAGGAGTGGACGTACAAACCTGAGTAATGTAGCGCAGTAAGTGAAGTAGAAATGCACAAGTGGTATGAACATGCGTGGCATACAGGGTGTGTTTGGTTGCGTTCTCGTCTCAGCATAGTTGTTCCCTCTTCATGCATGCTCAACTCAACACCCCTCTTCATGCATGCTCTCTTCATGCATGCTTCTAGTGTATTTGTGCTAAACTTGTGTGGACTCATGCACCCTCCATACACTCTACCAAACACCCAAAAGTAGGTTGAGAAGGGAACTCTTGGGCGGCATTTGTCTCTTACTACGTACTACCACTGAATGTTGTACGTGCAATGCACGGTGATGTTATGGAGTACGTGTCTAAGTACTCTACTACGTACTACTATATTAGTTGGAGGCACGTATTAACTTTTATATTTGTTTACGTGTATGCCCCGAGACCTTCCAACTAGACGTGTCTTTCTCTCCAGGTCGCACTTTGTATCGTTCATACAGCTTAGTACTACTACGTGTGGTCTCCGACCCAGAAGTAGAAGAAGTGGAGACGCTCTACCATGCTGTTTTTTTACGCCGGGCTCTACCACGCTGTTCATGTCCCACTCCTTTCGCTGACGTGTGGGACATCCAGCACGTGCTGTGTTTGGCACCCTTCGTCGTAAGAGTTGAAATGCTAGCATTCATCAGAAATAAACAATAATTATAAAGCGGTAGTGATACTATTTTTTCGCGAACCAATCAGCAGTGATACTATACCACGCGGTTTCCTTGCTCCTCGATATCAGAAAGAATACTTCCGTTCGCCAACATGTGGGACGTCAACCATCCTGGTCCACTTGCCATGCACGCAGAACTCCAAGGGAGAGTCACCCAGGTCTTCGCGCCGTAGTAACAATGACTAATGAGCCGTCAAATCACAGGCCCACTTCCCACTTTGAAGTTGCTCGGATGAAGGAACCATCATGACTTCGTTGAATTCCGCTTCTTGAAGAAAACTACTGTACCAGCAGTACTGCTAGCTACAGTATTTACTCCAACAGAGGCCTCCTTTCGTTCATAGGATAGGAATATGAAAATCATAGGAAGTGAGATGACATGCATCTCAATTCCTATATAGAAAGAAATGCCATTTGATGCATAGGATAGGAATTTTTCCACTGAGTCTAGGCTAATATACTGGTAATTTGCTCAAAAAACTACAGTAGTAACTAGTAGTACTGGTACATGCTCGTACTCAGAAACAGACACACACACTAACTACTAGTACTACTACTTCTCACATGCTGGCCAGACGCCGTCGTTCTCCTTCCCGGCTTTGTCGGCGACACCCCACCGTGCTTGGATCTCCGCCGACCTCTCCGCAGCAGCACGTGCGTCCTTTTCTTTCTTGCGGCGTCGGGCCTCTCTTTTCTTGAGTGCTTTCTGACTTTTCCGCTCCTTCTGTGCGGCTTTGGCCGCCTCTTGCTCTACCGCCCATTCGGCCTTGGCATCTTCAAATTCCTCCCACATAGTTGTGAGGTCGCGAGCAGCGATGAACTCGGCACGACGGGATGCCATCGCTTCCCTACCATTTTGTGTGCGTTCGTGGGAGGCGAGGAACTCGGCGCGGCGGGATGCCATCGCTGCCTTACCGGTTAGTGTGCAGCGCGGTGGCATGAACGACGCTGTTGGAATTAAACACGACAAGACGTGTCCGTGTCCGGCAGTGCGTGCACGTACGTGTCCGTGTTGGTTTTCCTATCCTTCACCGAGTAGGATAAGATTAGTTGGCAGGTTAGCTAGCTAATATAAATACTCATGTACCCATGTACTCTGTGTACCGTGATTTTTGAAGCAATACAAAGAACGAGGAGCGATACGCCCCTGTGGCAATACATCAGCTTCGTGTGCGCACGTGTGTTAAGTACTAGTAGATCGATCCACGAATCAACTAGCTAGCTGCGTACGTAGTAGACGATCTAGTTGAATCAATCGGCTATTGCAGCTGTTTGAGCTAGCTTGCTACGTTGCTTACTACGGTGCATCTCGACGTAAAGTCAACTCGTCGAGTTCGCCAGCGAGCTTCTTTCGTCATCGTCGTTCGTCGTCGGTCGTTGCCGTTGCCGGAAAGTACTCGGCGGCCTGGACTGGGCCAACAATTGGTATCTAGAGCAAGGTTGATCTTCTAGTAACGGGAGATCATGTCGGACGACGAGAAGGACAAGACCAAGCAGCTGGTGGAGTATTCCGGTGCAGCTAAAGTAATTGCTGCTCCGGCGAGTTCGTCGTATCCACGGTTTGATCGCGAGAACTTCGGGGTCTGGAAGGCCCTCATGGAGTGTGGTCTCCGCGCCAATGAGCTATGGGACGCGGTGGATCCCGGAGGCGACGCGTTCAAGAAGGAGGGAGCCGATCACCGGAAGGATCGGCAGGCGGCATCAGCGATTTACTCGGTGATGCCGATGGATGTCCTCCAGCACCTAATCGCCAAAGCAACGGCGAAGGAGGTGTGGGATACGCTCAAGCTCATGTTCGAGGGACACACCCGTATCAAGCAAGCCAATCTTCAAACTCTCCTAATGAACTACGAGACTTTGGTCATGGGCGATGATGAGTCCGTGGATGTGTTCGCTTCATGGGTGGCTACTCTCGTCAATCGGATTCGCACACTTGGAGAGAACCTGACAGAGGCCTCGGTTGTCCGGCGATTCTTGCGTGCAACCCCTCCACGGTACCTACAAATTGTCACGGCGATCGAGCAGTGCGTCGATCTCGCGACTCTCTCCATCGACGATCTTGTCGGATGGTACAAGGCTCATGATGAGCGTATGCGGTACAGTCTTGGGGACGGGAGGAGCGACGAGCTTGTGATGCTCACAAAGGCATAGTGGATTGCCCTGGAAAAGCGAGGCGGATCCATAAGTAGTAGCAAGAAGAAGGGGAAGCAGCGTTCGACGAGAAAGAACTTCGCTGACTCGGACAACGACTCAGACGATGAGGCTGCACCTGCACCACCGAGGAGGAAGTTTGACATCAGGAAAGTGAGGTGTTATAACTGTGGCCTCCTTGGTCACTTCAAGAGTTGACTTTACGTCGAGATGCACCGTAGTAAGCAACGTAGCAAGCTAGCTCAAACAGCTGCAATAGCCGATTGATTCAACTAGCTCATCTACTACGTACGCAGCTAGCTAGTCGATTCGTGGATCGATCTACTAGTACTTAACACACGTGCGCACACGAAGCTGATGTATTGCCACAGGGGCGTATCGCTCCTGGTTCTTTGTATTGCTTCACAAATCACGGTACACAGAGTACAGGGGTACATGAGTATTTATATTAGCTAGCTAACCTGCCAACTAATCTTATCCTACTCGGTGAAGGATAGGAAAACCAACACGGACACGTACGTGCACGCACTGCCGGACACGGACATGTCTTGTCGTGTTTAATTCCAACAATCACCCCCCTAAACACGACATCGTCACGTTACAGCACCGACGTCGATTCTTCTTTGCAGCTTAGATCAGATTTGAGGGAATAAAGAAACGGGCACGATACGTGCCCGTAGCAATCAAAAAGCTTTCTCGCGTGCGTGTGTGCTCTGCGTATTCTTGCCGGCCACAAGAGTTGATCAGCTAGATCGTGTGCTAGCTTTGTGCAGGGACGTAACGTGAAGGATCTATCTACTTCAAGTCTGATTAGCTTCGTACGCTGTGGTAAGTCTTGGCGTAAGTGAACCTCGTCAAGAATACAGTGTCGGAGTGGGATCTCGTCAGCATTGTGTTGCTTCATCGTCGTTGAATAAGTCGGTCGTCGCCGTCACCGGAAGTACCCAGCAGCGAGTGCTGCACAAGGAGCCTCCAAGACAGCTACGTGTGGTGGCCTAGCCACAAGAGAAGGCTCGCATGGTGGGCTACAAACAAGTCCAGCAGGAGGGCTTGGTGGCTCACGTGGTGAGCTAGGGCCATCTATAGCTAGTGACGTTGCAAGTGATCCAGGAGATATGCAAGGTCCATTACCAGCGTATGTACGTACAGTTTTGCCATGCTTGGCCACTATAATGCAAGAAGATGGGAACGGCAAGGTAACGTCTGTACCCGGGGATGAAAGTCTAGCTTTGCCAAAAGCGATGTGCGAAGCAAACTGTGAGTTACTCCTGAAGGTACAAGGAGCCATGCAAATAAATGTCGTCTCCGAAGGCACAAGAGACGAGGACAACGCCACCTACACCTGTGCTGCTACAACCGGTGTTACACCCATATTCGGAGAAGACTCTTCGGACGATTGACCCGGCAAAAGTGAAAGGGAGTGGGCAATGTTGTCTAGAAAGCACCGAGGAACCGGCGAAATTTGTGGACGCAAATACGGAGGAGTGTTGGCGTCATGCTATAAAAGAAGAGTTGGGGTCGATCCATGACAATAATTCATGGGAGCTTGTGGATCTTCCCAACAATGAAAATGCTATAGAGCTCATGTGGGAATTCAAGGTCAAGAAAGATGTTGAAAGGTGCATGGAGCACAAAGCGAGGTTTGTGGCCAAAGAGTATGTGCAAGAGAAAGGTGTGGATTTCGAAGAAGTGTTCATTCCCGTTGCAAAGATGGAATCGGTGAGATTACTCATCGCTCTTGCGGCTCAGGAATCATGGAAAGTACATCACATGGATGTAAACTCTGTGTTTTTGAATGGCGAGATAGAAGGTGATGCGTATGTGAATCAGCCACCGGGTTTCATCAAAGAGGGAGAAGAGCACAAGGTACTGAAGTTACACAAAATCTTGTATGGACTATGGGAAGGACCTCGGGAGTGGAACATCAAACTTGATCGGACGTTTATTTCTCTTGGATTTGAGAAAGCCCCACTAGAGCATGCAATGTACAAGAGAGGTAAAGGAAGGGATCGTCTACTAGTTGGCATCTACGTCGACGACCTATTGATAACTGGAGCAGATGAAGAGGTGATTGCAAAGTTCAAGCTACAGATGAAAGAGCTTTTCAAGATGGATGATCTAGGTCTTTTGAGCTACTACCCCGGGATAGAGGTACAACAAAAGACGGAGGGGATCACATTATGCTAGCAGGCATACACAAGAAAGGTACTTGAAAGCTATGGCATGAAAGATTGCAATCCAAATGACACTCCAATGAAACCTCGTCTTGAGCTGAGCAAGAAGAGTAAAACACCCGCACTTGATGCAATAGAGTATATTGCGGCTGCAGTTGCGACGTGTCAAGGTGTGTGGCTAGGGAGGCTACACGGTGATCTCATGGATCGAGATCCGGAACAAGTGGTGCTTAATGTTGACGGCAAGTCTGAAAGTTTTCTACACGAAGATCCAGTGCGGCATGATAGGAGCAAGCACATTGATACGGTGTATCACTATATAAAGGATTGCGTGGAAGAAGGTAAGATGAAGGTCAACTACGGTTGCACCGATGATCAGTTGGCGGATATGCTAACCAAGACTTTGGACCGAGAGAAGTTCTTGAAGCTGCAAAGAAGAATCAACGTCGGCGCTGTAAAGTGACGATGTCGTGTTTAGGGGGGGTGATTGTTGGAATTAAACACGACAAGACGTGTCCGTGTCTGACAGTGCGTGCACGTACATGTCCGTGTTGGTTTTCCTATCCTTCACCGAGTAGGATAGGATTAGTTGGCAGGTTAGCTAGCTAATATAAATACTCATGTACCCTCGCTACTGTGTACCGTGATTTGTGAAGCAATACAAAGAACCAGGAGCGATCACGCCTCGTGGCGATTACATCAGCTTGTAATGCGCGTGTGTTAAGTACTAGTAGATCGATCCACGAATCGACTAGCTAGCTGCGTACGTAGTAGACGAGCTAGTTGAATCAATCGGCTATTGCAGCTGTGTGAGCTAGCTTGCTATGTTGCTTACTACGGTGCATCTCGACGTAAAGTCAACTCGTCGAGTTCGCCAGCGAGCTTCTTTCGTCATCGTCGTTCGTCGTCGGTCGTTGCCGTCGCCGGAAAGTACTCGGCGGCCTGGACTGGGCCAACAGACGCTTGGTGAGAGCTCTGCAGTGGAGTGGCCGGACAACCATATAGTGCATTAGTTTGTCAAGAGCTCAAGGACAAAACGAAGCAAATTAGGATTCCCCTTCAATCCTTGTCATTTATTAGCGAGTAAAATGCATTGGCGGTCATCGAACTTGTCGTGATAGCACACTTTGATCATTGTATACGAGATATGGTGATTATACGATCGTTGGCTCAGCATATAGCTCTGTATTTGTATGGTTGACCAGTCAAACAATCCGCATGCACCTGAAACGGTCACCGTCTCTCCAGAATGTCAATGCCGCATTCACTGGACTTAACTGCAGGTGCAATTGGTGTGTCACTGACATGCGGGCCAAATGCCCGTTGGGCCCACATGTCAGACACCCAAATGCATCTGCAGTTAAGTCACTGAAGCAGCGTCCGCATTCATGCCCAACGAACCTACTCCAGCGCTAGTTGTCCATCCGTCTGCCGCGGCTCATTGCCATTCGCCCACTATATTAACTTGAGCCCCAGCTCCCAGCCATAGCCAAAGACCCACACTTATTCTCCTCCGACCCCTTCCTTCTGTCGGCACCACTTCAACCATGGCCTCGTAGTGCTCCCAAGCTCTCTTGTACGTACTGTCGCAGGAGCAGACGAGGGACATCGGCGGCTCTGCTCCGGGCGCGCTCCAAAGCTCTCTTCGACGTATTGCCGCAGGAGCAAACAAAGGAGATCGCCGACACCCCCCGGGCCGCCCTCCGCCGCCACGACCATGAAGCCGGCGCGCGTGCGCGGGCGCAGCCGGCAACGAGGAAGAGTAGTACACGGTAGGTCACCGCCGCTCTAGTCCCGGGAAGGCCACCGCTACTCCACTCAGTCGATGCCAAGCTTGGTGGGGTAACCATCGGCGGACGATTAGCCGCTTGATGGCGACGTGGAGGCAGAAATCTTCATAACCTTGTGCTCTGGCCGGAGGAGGAGGTTATCGAGGCGGATGAGGAGGAGGCAAAGGCAATGGCCGGCTTTCTCGGGTTCATGGCCGGACTTGGTGGTCGGGCGCCGGCGATCATTTAGATTAGGTTTACAGTAGGTTTAGTACGGTTTCTGCGAAATATGTAATGAATTTCGTCCAGTTTGTAGGAAAAGTTTTCAAAATGTAATGAATTTCATCCGGTTAATTTCATCCGTTTAATTTGAAATTAGCTTTGGTTGCACGAATTTCGTCCGGTTAGTTCATATAGTTGTCGAAAGGTATGCGGGCAGCATCATATGGCATCCATCAGTGTCCTCGGACAGATGCCAGTGTAAATTTGTGGGTCAGCGCCTGAGATGCCCTAACTATCATGCTATAATCGCTAACAATCTTCCATTATTTGGCAGGGAACAGTTATTCCTCGATCAAAATCAGATCCGCGGTGTTTCGCACTCCTCCCGCGTACGAGTGTAAACTCTTGCTTACATAAAAAAGGAGCAAGTGGATGGCACTATAGCACATCATATCACTCGAACAAGCAGCCTAACGAGCGGGAAAGCACTGCCCTCATCATTTTGTTCAGGATTTCTATCGATCGATCGCGCGAAAATGTTACACTTCGCAAGTTCTAAAGGAAAAGGCGGCAAACGACTCGTATGCGTCGCAACCCCGACAGTCCGGCTCGCACGCCGCTCACCAAAGGGGACACACGTTGTCTTGCAATTTCACTGACATGTGGGACCGTAATTGAATAAACCATCGATAGCCGAAATCTAATCTCTCGGCATGCGTCGGCTGAGAAGAGAGAAACGGGGGAGGGAGAAGAGATTGCCCGCCCGCCGCGCACGGACTCCAAGAAATTTATGGTGATAATGTGAGGGGGGCCATGCTGGAGTCCGGACCGCTTCCGAAGCCCACTCTCACCGCCCTGCCCCCTCAAGACGCCAGCTGGCCACTGCATGCATAGCAAGTAGTCCCCGCTTATGTGGAGGAGAGAGAGGCATTGACAAAGTCAAGGAGTAATAGTGGAGACAATAGCTTTCATCGAAAATAAACAATGAATACTCGTTGCTCGTCCTCTATATCGGAAAGAATACTTTCATTCACCGACATGTGGGACGTCGACCATCCTGGTCCACCTGCCATGCACAAAATTATCCTGGTCCACCCCGGTCATATCGCAGGCCCAACCTTTCCCACCGTTAGTTGTTCGGACGAAGGAACCATCATGACTTCATTGAATTCCACTTCTTCAAGAAAACTTACTATACCCGCAATACTCCTACCACACGCGAAGACTGGACGGCACTGTACCACGTCATATCACTGAAACCCACTAGGGCAAACTAGCCCGCCTAGGTCAACTATTTTGGAACGGAGGGAGTACGTCTCTGCACTGCTATGATTTTGTGTTGCACGTTCTCTGTACTTTTGCTATGATTTTCCTACCCTATGAACCAAATGAGGCATGAATGTATGTCGTCTATTGTCTGATCGATCGCTAAGCCTACAATTTTAGGAGCTAGGGCTATTGGTCGACCGACGAGGGATAAGTACAAGGGTACCACGAGCTCATCAACCCCAACGTTTCTCTTCGGTGAGTGTTTTGCAAGTACTATAGCTCGCACAGTAGCTAGCCTACTAACACCAAGAATCATCAAACAAGCCCTGCTGATATGATAAACAGTTCAAACTTACATCTAAGCATGCGATATATTACATCAAAAGCTGGTGAGGATACATCTGTTTCCATGACTCGGAGAGGGTTCGCATGATTCATCGCATGATTCACTATCAAACAAAAGTAGCAAGATCCGCCCACACAAGACAGTGCACTAGCCTTAAGATGGTTTGATAACACACATCGTTCTGGTAATTAAACACAGGGCAATGCAAACTACCCTGAAGGATTAGCGCGACCAACTATTTATTGTCATCGATCTCTCGGGCAATGACCACAGCATGGACAGCGGCGTGGGAATCGATTTCTGGGGTGATGTCCACAGGACTGACCGCAACATCGGAATCGATCTCTGGGGCGATGTCCACAGGATGGATAGCAGCATCGGAATCAATCTCCAGGGCGATGCCAACAGGACGGGCCACGACATCGGAATCACCAAGGACAAACACCGACACCTGCACAACACTAACATATTAGCATGGACATTGCAAATAATCAAAAAGCAAGCACACTTCAAATAATCAAAAACCACAATTATGGTAATAAGCCATTATTTTTTACCTTGTGCAGCTCACCGGGGGATCTCATCCCTCCGGGAGCCTTCCCCTCGTCCTCGATGGGGGCCATCACCTTGCCAGGGGAATACTGCTTCTCAACGGCGACTATCTCCTCAAACTCAGTCTTGAGCCTCACATATGTGGCAATCAGAGCTCCTAGGGGTAGGCACGGTGGGGCCCTTGCTGTTCTTCCAACTTTGTTTGAGGAGTTCGTCCGCCAACGTCCTCAACTCTTTGGCCAGTGCTTGTTTCTTGGAGTTCTGCGTCTCCATGGGTTGGCCCGCCAACATGGTCAACTCGTTGGTCGGTGCTCGCTTCCTAGAGATCGCTGTCTCCAGTGGGTTGTCCGCCGGCAACTCTTTGCCTAGTGCTCCAGGATCCATCAATGAACTGACAAACAAAAGCAATCGAAAGGAAACCACAATCGCAATGAAAACGGGAAAAGAATAGGATGTGAGAATCGGTCGGTCCTTCGCAAAAAGAAGATTATTGGAATGAAAATATAGCAGCATAACTGATTCGCCCACCTTTCCTTCGTCGGTAGAGAAGAAAAATAGCAAAAGTGAGTAGCCTGGAGTGAGGTTTTCTTCAGGAAAGGGAAGAAAGGGCTTGAACGAGCGTTCCAATGAAATGATGGTTGCTTCGTCCAGTCCAACTTGGAGGCCACCTTACCACTGCTGGTAAAGGTGTGGGTTTTGTGATATGACGGGTCATGACGGCCACAACGGGGTGACAGGTGAGTCTCAACTGTAGCACCTCGCTATGATTTGGTGGATGTCATGCGGACCCGGATGCTTTGAAATGTCCCGCATGTAGATAGAGCGACTAGTCATATAGGAGTGCTCAATATTGTGCACCGCGACCAAGGCTGGGAGGAAAACCAGAGAACTACGTAATTAATGCATGAGTTTAATTAGGGTAGTTTTGTAAAGTACGAGATACATTCCTCCAATCGCAAAATGCCTTGGTTCATGAGATTTGAGATTTGAGCCCTATAAACCGGAGGGGAGGGTGTACTGCACACGGTGTAGTCTAGTCACTTGTTTTTTTAGCCGAAGTCTAGTCACTTGTTGAAATCTCTAGAAAGGCAAATACTCATTTCCGGTTTACAGGTCTATACTACTCCCTCCGTCTAGGTGTGTAAGTCATCTTACGAAAACCAAATAGTCCCAAAACACTTAGGCGCGGTGGATTAACTTCTACCTTGTTTCTTGTTTCTTGACATACGTATCAACAAATAAGAGATGAGAGGTGTGCATGCTTTTAATGACTTGCAATGGCTAGTTCATTGCATGGAATGCTATTAATTAGCAAATAAACATTGGTAACCCCAGGAGCAAACGGTGCTAAGCGCGTGGACCTATGCAGAATGAGCATCAACCAATGGATAATGGAGTTTAATTGTTAAACAATAGCAATTTTGTCTCATGCAAGAGCTTGGCTAGTACTCCAAGGAACCGCACCACACGAGCGTTCGCAACTGCCACGTTCCGTCTGCACTTGGCTCTTCGCCTCTTCGAGAAGAAGAACAATGATGTTACTACTACTTCTAAAGTATCGAATCCACTACTACATGTCTGTCCACCTCGTGCGGGAGGGATAGCGAGTAGCGAAAGCTTCTACTTACTGCTCCTGCCTTTGCGTCCATGACAGTGGGCCAAAGAGGTGGTTGGCCCACCCGTCATGCAGCCAAAGGCAGGTGCAGTTAAGGCACTGGAGCTCAGTCCGCGAGGGAGAGGGCGTCATAGTAATAAAATTTCTCGGGCTTGTACGAGTTGACACGACACATCAAAGCACTGCATTCGATAAAACTCTTTTTACACATTTCAAATGGGCTACTTCGTATGTAGGAGTAGACATATTCTGCTTCGTATGTACTCCCTCCGTTCCAAAATATAAGTCTTTTTAGAGATTTCACTATGAACTACTCCTACATGCGAAACAAAATGAGTGAATCTACACTCTAAAATATGTCTATATACATCCGTATGTAGTTTGTAGTGGAATCCCTAAAAAGACTTACATTCAGGAACAGAGGGAGTAGTCACTTGTTGCAATCTCCAAAAAGACTTATATTTGGAAACAGAGGGAGTACAACGCATGCATGCATGCATGCCGTGACTTTTCTTTTGATACTTGCATGTGCTGATTTGATGCACCTTGCCAAATTTTGACTATAAATTTAACTAACCAAATTTTCATGCATGTCACAAAAATCACGGAGGTGTTTGGATTGTGACTATGTTTGTCTTATGTTGCCACATTATTTTTCCCACACTTGCCACACTTGCCTAACTTGAGTTGCTCAAATTGTTAGACACACTTTGGCTTGCCTAAGGGAATCTTGCCAAAAAATTTGTGTCTATGACATGTGGGGTTCACTGCTAATAAGAAAATTCTTGTCTTAGGTGTGGCTAATAAAAAAGTCTTATATTTAGGAACGGAGGTAGTAGAAAATATAAATAATAATGCATGTTGGGGCAACCCACGTTTCCGCTAATTTTAGCCGTGGGCTTGTTCACAATTTTTACGAGGGGGTGGTTGTTCATTTAATGGAGGGACTTGTAGTACTACCAGACTTGAATGATACAAAGTGCGACCTACCACACCGCAACGCCACTTGGAACAAGTGGGTAGCTATCTCAAAAAACAATCAACAACTAAAAAAACCGTGACCTGGCATGTAGTATAGTACACAATTTTAAATGGTTGTTTTGATGGAGTGAAAAAGGAAAACTACCCCACTACTTATATATAGGCCGGAGCCTCCGCGCTTGCTTGCTAGGGCTGCTCCATTCACACATTCTCATCCTCTCCAGATCTAAACAAGATAGGGGTAGTAACCCTGTCTTTCTCCCGTCAAAAAACACTGGCTTTCTATCCTCACCGTTGGTTACAGATCCGCACGTATCCCGCTCCGCCGGTGAAGGGGAAGAGGGGCATCGTTTAGGCCGTCGTCGATAGCGAGGGAGGAGACCCACTGCCGGCCGCACCGTTATCTCTGGCCGAGCGCCGGAGCGGGAGGTCCTCCGATCCCTTCGTCGTTGCCTGTGGGAGGATCCGGCCTCCCGCCGCCCACCGATCCACATCCCGACGACCTTCAGGTATATCTTCGTTCGAAACCGCCTTAGCTCTACTTCCCCAGTTTGCTACATCGCTGCATGTGCATCATTTTCTAACTCTCAGCCCTTCTCGATAGGATGGTCCAACATCACCTATTTTTTTCTTCTATTGTTAGAGGTAAAGCTACTTCATGGAGTCGAATCTTGTACTCCCTTCGTCCGAAAATACTTGTCATTGAAATAAAGTGGGGGTGGGGGAATTTAGTATGTACATCGGGCTTGGTACAAACAGGAAGGAAAGGGGATGAAAGTAGTACAGACTGGTCATCCAACCGGTCTCTTGGTAGAAAAGGGAAATATAGGGGTAACGCTATACACAGTGGTATGACCAGGACTAGATTTGCTATCCACACATAGGAGAAGGTGGCTAGAGTGAACAAAAATGGGACCAACCCAGATAGTATGTTTCTTGGATGTTTGTTTCTCGGGGCAACAAACTATGAATCACCACTTTATGCCCCTATTTACGTACATGGTGTTGTACTGTTGGTGCACCCACTGTCCCATGCCCTTATACCAAATATTTAGGCTCCAGTCGGAATAAAGGGGCAGAAAACATAAGTCTTGATGAAAATAGAGGAATAGGAAAGGAATGTAGGTATAAAACTATGGAACAGCGAACCGGAGGAAACTCTCAAGAGAATGTGTTCGGATGGACTACGAAATGTACAGATTTGTTTTTTTAGAGTAGCATGCTTGGCAGTATGAGATGCTATTTGTTTATTCAGCTGCACAGTGACTACTCTTGTCCTCACCTCACGTACCACACATAGGTTGACTTTTTTATTCCGGCAAACACATCACAGCAACTTGTCTAACGCATGGCAGCGAGTGCCTGCCTCGGGCTTCCGCACAAAAAATGAGCAGCGCGTGGATGTTTCTAATCCGATAGAATCAGTACTACCAGACCAGCTTTCCTATGAAACACTATTAACCTTTCCCATGTTCCGAACGGTTGGAAGGGAAAGAATACGGTAGGAAATATGTTCCTACGAAAATCCTGCACCAAACCTGTGAACCGAACGCAGCCTTAGCTGTTCTTAATATAATGTCCCTAGTAAAAATGAAGCCATGCCAATGTTTTTGCCTGTAATTGTTTGAGACTCTGACAAGTTTAGCCAAATGTTTTTGCCTGTAATTGTTTGATACTCTGACTGTTTCCTCTGTGCCTTTTTGTGCAAACAGGGATATCCAATTCACCTGGCTGCTGTTGTGACCTTTTGGTGCACCTCACAAAACTCTTCATAAAAGAAGTGACTTTTGTGTTGTTTAACCGTAATGTCAGATGGAACGGTTGGTTCATTTTGGTGGAACTGCATAAAGGGAGATCTGTGTTCCAATCCTCATCACCCATATTGGCGCCATAACCTTCCTTTAGGTAAGAATGATATTTAATGCATGTGTTCATCTCTGTTTTCCGACTGCCATGAGAAAATAATGCTGTTTTTTACTAGTACACTTGTACTCCCTCACTGACAAAACCCATTCTGAATTAGAAGGCCAATCATGTACTTGGTTTTAGCAACTGGTGAGGAGAAAGAGAAACATAGCATCACTAGTAGAAAACCACCCATTAGTCCCGGTTCGTAAGGGCCTTTAGTCCCGGTTCGGGAACCGGGACTAATGGGTCACATTAATACTCAACCCATTAGTCGGTTCAAACACGAACCGGGACCAATGTGCCTCCACGTGCCTCAGGCGCCGAGCCCGGTCGGGGCCTTTGGTCCCGGTTGGTGGCTCCAACCGGGACCAAAAGGCATCCACGTGTCTGCATTCCGATGGCTGGGGTTTTTGTTTTTTTTTTGAAAGGAGGGGGGTTGGTTGTTTTGGGGGGTTAATTTAGGTGTTTCGTATATTGTGTTAGCTAGCTAATTAATAGAGAGAAGTGTCCTCTCTTATGTCCGTGCTTGGTCGACGCTATGTAGTATATATACATAAGAGATCGAGAGAACCATTCAGTACAGAAGTTCGTCATGCATACCGAGAGAAGTGATTGATTGACCTCTCCTTCTCTGAGAGATTGGTCGAACAACAAGTTTTACTGGCTACATACATGTACAATCTATATAAGATCTCTTAATTACAAACCACTAGCATTTGAAATGAAGTTCCACATGGTATTCTTCGGCTTTACCGATGACGTGTTCAAGAAAGAATCCCGCCAACTCCTCTTGAATTGCTTTCATGCGATCTGGTGGTAGGAGTTCATCCCAGATCCGCCACGCCTAATTAATTTGAAGAAGGGGTTAATTAATACATATATATGAATGAAACTCAACAGAAATGATGGTGTAATAAAATGAAATTGTGAATATTATTGCTTACGCACTTCATATTGTCTTCTAGAGTAGCCCTGCTTGTTTTTCAAAGTCGCGTTGTGGATGAACTCGCACACGTAGTATCCACAGAAATCATTCCCTTCCGCCTGCCACAAGCACTTTACGAGTAATAGAGGTCAATCAAACTGATAATGAAGCATTATATAAATGATATTGATGAAAGTATAGCTATAGAATCAACGGGAGATGCGCGCCACTAGTACTTACTTTCGGGTATACATATTGCAGCTCCTTCGGCAGTCCCGGAGCTTGTGCGGTGAACTGTTTCCAAACCCTGCAGGACAAAGAAAATAATTATTACTACTTGAGATAGCAGGAAATGAACAAAAAGTTGCCGATACGGTGCGATAATGATCGATTGAACTTACTTGCTGAGCATTTCAGTCATGTCCGCATAGGTGCTGGGATCTTTCCGTCTGGAGTCTAAGACGGTTACTAGTCCACGCTCAAGCTTAATCTCCAGAAGAATATAGTGGTACCTACACACGCATGCATAACACATCAGTTACATTAACCTTGCTCGAGTAATAAGGGAAACCGAATATGCACACGACAGTAACACTCACGGGCCATTGTAAGGAAAGAGTATGGTATCTTTGTTTTGATTTTTGATTAACAATTGTAGCAAGTTGTCCTCGGCCTCTTCGACGTTCTTTTCAACCAGAAATACATCTATGATATTTGTGTTAATGAACCCAATATCATAGATTTCATTTTTTTTGCACTCGACGATCTTCAATCTGCATAATATATTGAGGATAATTAATTATAAATACATGCAATGAAAGAGCCGAACTATATATACAGACTAATGACAGAAATAGTACTTACAGGCAGTAGCAAAAGACCATTAATTTATCGAGGGCCTTTTGATTGAAGAACTCGAAGAACTCCTCAAATGGAATAGCCAACACACCATTTGAAACGAGGTCGTGCTCCTCTTTAATTTTCAGATACAAAGTGTTCGTCCCCTCAGACTCTCTGCAGGTTTTCATGTACCAACTACGGAATCTTCGCATCATTGTTGTCAGAGACTTTTCATCTTTGACGAGAGGCTTCCGTACAGATCTGAATAAGTCCACCTCCATGAAATCAGGAAGTACATCGTCAGGCAGGTAATCTTCAAGATTGTCATATCCGGCCACCGTCCCCGGAGGATTTGACACATTGAGCGGGGGGCACGATTGCTGTGCTTGTTCGCCGAGCTGGGCAATTTTTTCCCCTTTGCTCGTTGTTCTTTTGACCTTTTATCACTGACAGTAGTTCCCGACCGCTTGGCTTGGAGATATGTTTGTTCAGTAATGCGCTCATAGTTGGTTCTCGGCGGAGACTTTGGTGGTTTCCTCAGGGCATCGAGAGTGCGCTTTGCTTTCACCGGATCTACCTTCTCCTTTGGAGGTGGATGTATCTTTGCTTTCACCCCTTCAAAGAAATCCTTCACTTGGGCCTGCACGATCGTATTGTTTTCCTCCTTGGTCCTCTCGTACGGTAACTTCTCTACATGCTTTAGAGGTGGACCGTATCTATATTGCCTCTCTCTTCTTGTGCTGCTAGACGCCAGAGCAGACGGAGCGGCTGCGGCATCTGTCTTCTTTCGTGCTTGCTTATGAGGCGGAGGAGAAGGACTACGATGCGTCGGAGCAGCCGGGGCGGTGGCGGGTCTCTTCCGCCCTTGCTGGCGAGGCGGAGGAGGAGGCGGAGTGCCGCCACGCGTGCCTTGATCGTCACTCGCCGGAGGATGAGGCGGTGGAGGAGGCGGAGTGCTGCCACGCGTGCCCTCATCGTCACTCGCCGGAGGAGGAGGCGGTGGAGGGGGCGGAGTGCCCTGACTCGCCGGAGAGAAGGAGGAGGCGGAGGCTTCCAGTTCAGAAGGTCGATGAGCTCCTTCCGCCATAGGCATGGAGTCTTCAGAGCAGAACCCAGCCTAGTCTCCCCTTCACCGGTAGGGTGCTCAAGCGCGAGGTCCTCAAATCCCTCCGTTATTTCATCCACCATCACCTTAGCAAATCCTTCTGGAATCGGCTGGCAGTGATAAGTTGTGCCGGGTCCACTAGGATAAACTTGGCCAATAGCCGCCTTGAGCTTCAAATTCATGCATCTCGCCATAATGTGGCAATTTTGAGACTTCGTGATACCATCCACGGGATAGCTGGCAAGAGCCGTCAAGACATGCTCCGGCTGAAGAAGCTCAGTGGAAGCAACGCTGCTTCTCCGCTGGGATGGCGGGGTAGCTTAGGGGGAAGCTTGGGCATGTCGTTTGTTGCGATCTGCTGCTTCTCGTTCCTCTTCTCGATCCTATAGCCCCATTACCCTTCCAAGTAGCGCCTGCATTTGGTCCTGCTCCAGTTTCTTCCTCCTCTCGTGGGTTTTGTAACCCCCTGCATCCGGAAAACCAACCTTCCACGGAAGGGAGCCTGGCGTGCCTCGTGTCCGTCCAGGGTGCTCGGGATTCCCAAGGGCCATTGTGAGCTCGTCCTTCTCCTTGTTTGGAAGGAACGTCCCTCGCTGCGCTGCATCGATATAGTGTTGAAGGTTCTTGACTGGTGTTCGCAGTTGCTCGTCCGTCCACTAACACCGCCTATTCACATAGGTCCAAGGTTCCGCCAGCCCTCAAGAACCAAGTCCGCAACGGTCCGCCAGCGGATTGTCTCTGGTTCGATCCCTTTTTCAAGCAGATCATGCTCAGCCTTGGACCACCTAGGCCGGGCTTTGAGGTAGCCACCTGACCCCGTGCGATGGTGAAGCTTCTTCTTCGCAGCTTTTTTCTTGTTTGTCTCCGACATCTTCTTACTCTTTTCCGATGTCTTATGGGCCACAAATGCGGGCCAATGATCTTTGATCTTCTCATATTTGCCGATGAATTCTGGTGTCTCTTTTTTCTTGACAAACTGGTTCAGCTCTTTCCTCCACCTCCTCATTAGGCCTGCCATCTTTTTAAGAGCACAAGACTTGATTAATTGCTCTTTAACTAGCTTCTCCGGATCCTCCTCTGGCGGTAGGGTGAAATTTGCCTTCAGCTCATTCCAAAGATCTTCTTTCTGCATATCATTGACATAAGACACCTCAGCGTCTTCATCCTTAGCAGGCTTATACCATTCTTTGGATCTTGATCGGGATCTGTCCCTAACAAGAACGCCCGACCGAAAGAGAAAATGTCTTCTTTGTCCGGATGGGTTCAATCGGTTCGCCGTCGGGCGCGATTTCTATGATCTCAAACTTTTCATCCGAGCTCAACTTTTTCTTCGGGCCTCGTCTCCTTACCGAAGTTGTGCTCGATCCGGAGGGCTAGAAATTATAAGGAAGAAAGACGACAGTAATTAATATGTGTACGGTGACCGGAGCATCAATTAACTTGTCAGCACGGGCTTAACTAATATATATATACCTGGCCGGACTCGGTTCGGTGACCGGAGCATTCAGCACCGGTCTCCTTCGTCTTGTACCTCCATTGTGTCACCGGAGCCATCATGAACATAGTCCTCCTCTTGTACCGGCATTAATGGGTCGAACCCATCATAATCATAGCCCTCTTCTTCATCCAGCTGACCAACGGTGTCGGTGAGAAATGACGCAACATCATCACTTCCATTTGCGATTATTTCCCCCAACATCGCTTCGCTTTCTTCGTCTCGAGTGCTCCATAGTTTTCGCAAATATTGACAACATGTCAATTATTATTCAAACATGGTAGATAGTGGCAAACGAGAACTAGCTAGCTAATCACAATAAGGAATCATGTTAGTGGCCTCGACGCTGCTTCTCTAGTGTTTGGGGTCGCCTCGACACAAAGCTTCAAGGGTTTGGGGTGGCCTCGACGATAACGCTTTTTAACTTGATAAATTTGGGTGGCCTCGAGAGAGTATAATTTGTCGGGTAGGGGCGCCAAGGGAGGGGGCGTGAGGAGACCTGCAACATCGTTTTTCTCTAGGGTTTGGGTGTCCTCGAGAGTTTTGGTCGAGCGAGAGGGCCGAGAGGGGTGCTGCAGTTGTATCTAGAGGGGGTTATATCGACAACGACGCGACATACATATACATGGGAAAATAATGTTATCGGGGAGGGGGTATCGGTACCACCTCCTCGTGTTGAAGTTTCTTCTTTCTCCTTTCCTTTCTCTTCTTCTTCTCCTATTCTTTTTCTTCTTCTCCCTCGAGAAAGGAAAATAATTAAGGAAAAGGAAGAAAAGTGGAAGAAGGAAGAAGGAAGAAGAAGAAGAAGTAAAAGAAGAAAAAAAAGAGGAGAAGAAGAAAGGATTAGAGGAGAAGAAGAAAAAATAGAATTTCTTCTTTCTCCTCTATTCCTTTCTTCTTCTCCTCTTCTTTTTCTTCTTTTTTCCTCTTCTTATTTATTTCTCCTCTTCTTCCTCTCCTCTTTTCTCCTTTCTTCCTCTTCTTATTTTCCTTTTCCTCTCATTCTTTTAGTATTGCTTGTTTAAAAAATGTTCAAATAGAAAATTTGAAAAAAACAAAGGTTTTGCCTAATGCATTGTTCATATGAATATACAAACATTTGCATATTCCACAATAATTAATATCAACAAAAAAATCTATGAACAGAAAAAAACCTAACTTTTCTAAAAATCTATCTTTTGCATATATGAAAACATTAATACACATATGAACAATAAATACATATATCAACAAAAACATAATCTGAACAATTTTAAAACATTACATACACATAGCCACATACATACACAGATACACATATGAACAATAAATACATATATCAACAAAAACATAATCTGAACAATTTTTAAACATTACATACACATAAACAAAAAACTAAACTAATAAAAATGAAAAAAACAGAGCCGCATATATATATATAGCCACATATACATACACATATATATATATATATATATATATATATATATATATACAGTGAACAAAAAATAAAACTAATAAAAATGAAAGAAAAATATAGAGCGCGGGCGGTGTGGCTGAGGCGGCGCTGGGGCGGGCGACGGCGACGGGCAGGGCTCGGGCGAGGGGCGGGCGGGCGGCGGCGACGGCGGAGCTGGTGGCGGCGACGGCGGCGCGGGCTCGGGAGGACGGCGACGACGACGGGCGCGGGCGGCGGCGGCGGCGGCGGCGCGGGGCGGGCGGTGTCGGGCAGCTGGCGGCGTCGATGTGTTGGCGTCGTCGGGGTGGGGCAACTGGTGGCGATGAACTCGCAAAACTGCAAAGTGCTACTTATATACAAGGAGCATTGGTCGGTTGGTGGCACCAACGGGACTAATGTCTTTTAGTCCCGGTTGGTGCCACCAACCGGGACCAAAGGCCTCTTTTGGCAGCCCAAAGGGCGGAAGCTGCGACCTTTGGTCCGGTTGGTGGCACCAACCGACTAAAGCCCTCTTTAGTCGGTTGATGCCACCAACCGGGACCAAAGGCCCTATATGCCGCCCGTGATCGGGCCAAAGTATAGTCCCACTCGCTAGTTGAGAGGGGAGCGATGGTTTATAAGCCCCACCGCCTCCCTCTTGAACTCCTCTCACTGCAGCTTATGGGCCTACTTGCTACTGCTTTGCTCGATGGGCCTTACGGGCTCTGCGGGCTGAATCTGGCCCAAATTAGGGATTCCATCGTATTCGGGCCGTGGGGCCCGAGTAGGTGGCATTTGTTTGTTTTTTGTTTTCTTTACTTATTGTTGCTATTTTTATTTTTTTCCATTTTTTGTTTTGTTTTCTGCATTATTTATTTTCTTTTGTTTTTTGCTTTATTTTTTAATTCTTTTTCTTTTAGTTTTAGGAAGATTATAAACTTTCTCGTTAGTGCCATTACTTTTCAAATTTGAAAACACTTTTTTGTTTTCTTTCTTGCTTTATTTATTTTATTTTGTTTCTACTTACAACAAAATACTTAGTGTTGTTCTTTTATTTTGTTTTCTGCATTATTTATTTTCTTTTGTTTTTTGCTTTATTTTTTAATTCTTTTTGCTTCTAGTTTTAGGAAAATTATATACTTTCTGTTAGTGCCATTACTTTCAAATTTGAAAACACTTTTTTTTGTTTTCTTTCTTGCTTTATTTATTTTATTTTGTTTCTACTTATAACAAAATACTTATTGTTGCTATTTTTAATTATTACGAGGGCCGAACCATACGACATTAAAGCATTTCAAATGAACTCTGAAAAAGTTGAAAGTTGGCATGGTATCATAAATTGACCCACACATAGCATGTGCATGTACAAAACGAACAATGGTATCATACTCGTCAGTTAAAAAGTTGGCATGGTATCATCATAATAGTTGCGGGAGAAAGTCTTCACTTTTTCTTTGCTTGTGTCATTTGCTTATTGCGCCGTAACCATGGATAATCTTCATCATTTATTAGGATGCTGGGGTCAGCCTTGACTTTAAAGGTAGGAATTTCATGAAACTTTTCATAATCTTAAGACATGTCTGTCTTGTCCTCCACTCCCATGATGTCCCTTTTTCCTGAAAGAACTATGTGGCGCTTTGGCTCATCGTATGATGTATTTGCTTCCTTATCTTTTCTCTTTCTCGGTCTACTGGACATGTCCTTCACATAGATAACCTGTGCCACATCATTGGCTAGGAAGAACGGTTCGTCGGTGTACCCAAGATTTTCAGATCCTTGTTGTCATTCCGTACTGTGGGTCTACCTGTACCCCGCCTCCTGACAGATCGACCCATTTGCACTTAAACAAAGGGACCATAAAATCATGTCCGTAGTCAAGTTCCCATATGTCCACTATGTAACCATAATATGTGTCCTTTCCCCTCTCGGTTGTTGCATCAAAGCGGACATGTTTTGGTTGGTGCTCTTTTGATCTTGGTCAATCGTGTAAAATGTATTCCCATTTATCTCGTATCCTTTCCAAATCAATACAGTCAAAGATGGTCCCCTGGATAACAAGTACAGCTCATCACAAACAGTGTTGTCACCTCTGATATGTGCTTCCAACCAACTGCTGAAAGTCCTGATGTGTTCACATGTAATCCAGTCGTCGCACTGCTCCGGGTGTTTGAAGCGCAGACTGTTCTTGTGTTCATCGACATACGGGGTCACCAAGGTAGAGTTATGTAGAACTGTGTAGTGGGCTTGAGACCAAGAATATCCGTCCCTGCATATTATTGAGTCCTTTCCAAGCGTGCCTTTTCCAGTCAGTCTCCCCTCATACCGCGATTTAGGGAGACCTATCTTCTTAAGGCCAGGAATGAAGTCAACACAAAACCCGATGACATCCTCTATTTGATGGCCCATGGAGATGCTTCCTTCGGCCTAAGCGATTACGGACATATTTCTTTAGGACTCCCATGAACCTCTCAAAGGGGTACATGTTGTGTAGAAACACGGGGCCTAGAATGACAATCTCGTCAACTAGATGAACTAGAACGTGCGTCATGATATTGAAGAAGGATGGTGGGAACACCAGCTCGAAACTGACAAGGCATTGCACCACATCACTCCTTAGCCTTGGTATGATTTCGGATCGATCACCTTCGAGATATTGCATTGAGGAATGCACATAGCTTCACAATGGCTAATCGGACGTTTTCCGTGAAGCCCCTCAATCCAACCGGAAGCGGTTGTGTCATAATCATGTGGCAGTCATGAGACTTTAGGTTCGAAACTTTTTCTCCGCCATATTTATTATTCCTTTTATATTCGATGAGAAGCGGTCGGGACCTTCATACTAAGCAGGCATTCAAAGAAGATTTCCTTCTCTTCTTTGGTGAGAGCATAGTGGCGGGACCTTCATCTTGCTTTGGAGGCATGCCGTCTTTTCGTGCAAACATTGCAGGTCCTCCGTGCCTCACCTGTATCTTTTGTCTTCCCATACACGCCCAAGAAGCCTAGCAGGTTCACGCAAAGGTTCTTCGTCACGTGCATCACGTCGATCGAAGAGCGGACCTCTAGGTCTTTCCAGTAGGGTAGGTCCCAAAATATAGATTTCTTCTTCCACATGGGTGCGTGTCCCTCAGCGTCACTCGGAACAGCTAGTCCGCCGGGACCCTTTCCAAAGATTACGTGTAAATCATTCACCATAGCAAGTACGTGATCACCGCTACGCATGGCGGGCTTCTTCCGGTGATCTGCCTCGCCTTCGAAATGCTTGCCTTTCTTTCGACATTGATGGTTGGTTGGAAGAAATCGACGACGGCCCAGGTACACATTCTTCCTGCAGCTTGCCAGGTATATACTATCGGTGTCAAGTAAACAGTGCGTGCATGCGTGGTATCCCTTGTTTGTCTGTCCTGAAAGGTTACTGAGAGCGGGCCAATCGTTGATGGTCATGAACAGCAACGCCTTTAGGTTAAATTCCTCCTGTTTGTGCTCATCCCACGTACGTACACCGTTTCCAGTCCACAGCTGTAAAAGTTCTTCAACTAATGGCCTTAAGTACACATCAATGTCATTGCCGGGTTGCTTAGGGCCTTGGATGAGAACTGGCATCATAATGAACTTCCGCTTCATGCACATCCAAGGAGGAAGGTTATACATACATAGAGTCACGGGCCAGGTGCTGTGATTGCTGCTCTGCTCCCCGAAAGGATTAATGCCATCCGCACTTAAAGCAAACCATACGTTCCTTGGCTCACTTGCAAACTCATCCCAAAGACTTTCTCTCGATTTTCTCCATCTGCGACCCGTCGTGGTGCTCTCAACTTCCGTCTTTCTTACGGTCCTCAACGTGCCATCGCATCAACTTGGCATGCTCTCCGTTTTCGAACAGACGTTTCAACCGTGGTATTATAGGAGCATACCACATCACCTTCGCAGAACCCTCTTCTGGTGGGCTCGCCGTCAACATCACGAGGTCATCTCGTCGATCAGTATACCGTAATGCACCGCATACCGGGCATGCGTTCAGATCCTTGTACGCACCGCGTAGAGGATGCATCATTAGGGCATGCATGTATCTTCTGCACCTCCAATCCTAGAGGGCATCGACCTTCTTTGCTGCGTATGTCTTGTCGGGCAATTCGTTATCCTTTGGAAGCTTCTTCTTCAATATTTTAAGTAGCTTCTCAAATCCTTTGTCGAGCCAGACATTCTCTGCCTTCCATCGCAGCAATTCGAAGACGGTACCGAGCTTTGTGTTGCCATCTTCGCAATTGGGGTACAACCCTTTTTTGTGGTCCTCTAGCATGCGATCGAACTTCAGCTTCTCCTTTTGACTTTCGCATTGCGTCCTTGCATCGACAATGACCCGGCGGAGATCATCATCATCAGGCACATCGTCTGGTTCCTCTTAATCTTCAGCAGCTTCGCCCATTGCAGCATCATCGTGCACATCGTCTGGTTCCTCTTGATCTTCTGGAGCATCACCATATTCCGGGGGCACATAGTTCTCATCATACTCTTCTTCTTCGCCATCTTCCATCATAACCCCTATTTCTCCGTGCCTCGTCCAAACATTATAGTGTGGCATGAAACCCTTGTAAAGCAGGTGGGTGTGGAGGATTTTCCGGTCAGAGTAAGACTTCGTATTCCCACATATAGGGCATGGACAACACATAAAACCATTCTGCTTGTTTGCCTCAGCCACTTCGAGAAAATTATGCACGCCCTTAATGTACTCGGAGGTGTGTCTTGAACCGTACATCCATTGCCGGTTCATCTGTGTGCATTATATATAATTAAGTGTGTCAAAAATCATTACAGAACATCATGAATTAGATAATTAAGTGACCAAATTAATAGAAGTTCATCATCACATTAAAACCAAAGTACATATATAGTTCTCATCTAACAACATAAAGCTCTGCAGAGCATCTAAATTAATTAAACCATACACTGAAACTATGTAAAACATTTCAATGCGAAAACAAATGCGATCATAATCGCAACCAATGTAACAACTGATCCAACGGCATAATGATACCAAGCCTCGGTATGAATAGCATATTTTCTAATCTTTCTAATCTTCAAGCGCATTGCATCCATCTTGATCTTGTGATCATCGGCGACATCCGCAACATGCAACTCCAATATCATCTTCTCCTCCTCAATTTTTCTAATTTTTCCTTTAACAAATTGTTTTCTTCTTCAACTAAATTTAACCTCTCGACAATAGGGTCGGTTGGAATTTCGGTTCAACAACCTCCTAGATGAATAAAATCTATGTCACGTTGGTCGGCATAATTGTCATAAACAATAAATGAACCAATAGTTATGAAAAGATAATATATACCACATCCGAATCATAGACAGGACGAGGGCCGACGGGGGCGGATACCAAAACCATCGCACTATATAAGATGCAATAATAAAAGTAAGAAAATTATACAAGTATATATCTATCTAAACATACAAATAAGAATATTTTTCCTTTCAGAAAGAAGATAAGAACAAGAGGCTCACCACGGTGGTGCCGGCGATGAGATCGGTGCGGGTGATCGACGACGTTGAAGACGGGGACGGGGCGTGACGGACCGCTAAACCTAGACAAATATGGAGGAAAATGGAGCTTGGTGGTCGAGCTTGGAGAGGAGAAACCCTAAGTAGTGTGGCTCGGGCATTCCATCGAACACCTTGTGTGCATAGGAGGTGAGCTAGAGCACCACCAAGCCCTCTCCCCCTCGGCCAGAAAAAATAGAGCAGTGTGCTGTGCTCTTGCGCGAGGGGGTATACATAGGCACCACCGTTGGTCCCGGTTGGTCGCATGAACCGGGACTAAAGGTTTGCCTTCGGTCCCGGTTCAAGCCACCAACTGGGACCAATTGTGGTGGGCCAGGAGTCGGGCCCATTGGTCCCGGTTCGTCCCACCAACCGGGACAAATGGCCCACGTGGCCCGGCCGGCCCCCGGGGCTCACGAACCGGGTCCGATGCCCCCATTGCTCCCGGTTCTGGATTGAACCGGGACTAATGGGCTGGACCGGCCTGGACCATTGCCCCCTTTTCTACTAGTGCATGAAGAGGAAGAAGAAGAAGAATAAACAGTGCCAAGGCGATCTTGCTGAAGCCAGAGGCCTCAGTCGAGGCTATTCAAGGGCTCTGGCAACGACTACCTTACATGTGAGACGATCCTCCAGGGAGCCCTTCCACTTCTGCTGTCCTCACTTAATTAATTAGGAGCACTTACGTACCACTAATTTATTACTGCCTAATTTTCCTGTTGGTGTTAAACAAATCTTTAGTAGGACCCAATGCTGAATCATGTATGTGTGAATGTTTGTCTATGGAGGTGAATCATGTGGTGGAGCAGGGAGGGAATATTATTAGTGTCATGATATAATAGTACTATTGTTTTGCATGTCAATTTATTGCCATTGGTTCAATGAGGCAATGTTTTGCGTATTGTCCATCATGAATTTGATGCTACTATTTGAGTAATATGCTAATATCTTCCTATCCTTTCTCACTAAGATAATGAAGGTTTCACCTTGTTCCTACTTGTGCAAATAGGGATCATGTTGTGCCAATCATACATTTTAGTGGAACTACACAAGACGATACAATGAACTGTATCCCAGCCGATTGCTTTAACTCTCTGCTGGAAGTTCTTGATAATCTTTCGATATAATCTCAGCACTGGTAAACAAGAGTGATTTCAACCATACATTTGAAGTGCACAAAAATATATACTATTATGTGATTCCAGTGAGTGCTTTATCATCTCTTATGGGACTATATGAATAAGCTTTTTTTCTCAGGTTGGTACGGGCCTAAGGCCTTCATCCATATTAGTTTCCTGTCATCTCTATTTGTATAGTGTTACTGTCATGAGAAACTCCTTTATCTTTGCACTTTTAAGTTTTGCAACCTATGATAAATGGAAATGCTTCGAGTGTTGAGTTGAGCAAATTGGCACTGATTAAATAAACTAATACCTCTCTTTAAGCAAGACTACTATGTTTCTAACTTTACCCATTAAGATAATGAGGGTGCTTCTATTTGTTAGTGTATGTTTCATCAACTAGTCCCACTATTATAGTAATCTCACTCTCTCAATATATGTGCCAACAGGAATGCTCGATTTTGGTGGAACTGCACAAAAATTTTGGGTGCTTGATTGCCTCGACAGCTTCCATCCTTTCCTGTCAGTCGCTAATCTCCGCTTGCTTTCTTCCTTTCTTTGTCGTTACCGCTTGGCTTATCTCAGCTTCGATCAAAGGAAATAGTAATTGATATGCTACCTCACACAGGTTGGTACTGGTCTTTATCCTGATTATTGTGTCTGTCATATGTATTGGTAATTTGGTATTGTGCTACTGTTTGCCGATTTCATAAAGGAGTAGTTTGGAGCCTGAACTCGCAGGAAAATCATTACATCAGGTGATTTCAGTAGAACTGCACAAAATGATCAGATGGACAGGTACTTATGCTGCTGCTATGTACTCCAAAGTTCAGTCAGACAAACATCGATGTTGACAAGAAGTGCCTATATTCATTCGAGTATCAACCAGCGTCAACCAATTGTCAAACTCCAAGTATTAGGAGAGTGAACGCCAAAAATATTGCTTGGTGCATAGCCCAGAAAAACGCAGTCTAGTCTTTGGTCCCAACTTGTGCCTTTTGGTTATTGGCACATATGGTAGCGAACTATATGGCATGGAGTCTAAAGATTCCAGACAAGTTGGTTGACACATATATTCATCTGGGACTTAATCAGTCTGCACGCCAAGGATGCTCCATTTCACTTGAACTGCAAAAAAAATTTGGGTGGTTCATTTTCTCAACCGCCTCCTTTCTCGTCTGCAATGTAGAATTTTGGCGAGATACAGGACCAAGATGAGCCAGTAAACTAGTTGGATGAAAGTAGTGGCCAAGTTGCTCAAACCTCCGTCGGCACGAGGCCACTATTTGAGGATAAACCTACAAGCAAAGTTCAGATTGTCTGTGCTGCCTCTTATGTACTCGAAATTTACTCGTACAAGAACTAATTTTAGCTAGAAGTACCTCTGATAGAACACCAACTACCAGTCTATACCCTAGGTAATTAAAGTTCGTCCATGGATCATATTGGCTATGATCTCAATCATTTGGATGCATAAACATACTAAACATGTGTATATCTGAATCTTTTTGTGAATTATGTATGAATATTGTCGTGTGATCTATTAATCATTTGGATGCATAGATATGCTGAGCTTGTGTATATATGAATCTTTTGAGTTGTTGATAGTGAATGTTGGCAATGAATATGAACGTGTCCTGTGAACCTTAGTTTGATATGAATTGCAACAGAACCAGTTATAACCCTTCTCCTCCTCTCAATCTGCGACTCCACTGCTGCGTTTTCCCATCTTCAAGTCATTCCCGTCCGGGGCCTCGTCGTCGTCCACCGCCTCGCTGTGTTCGGTGCGACGTGGTCTACAAACGAGAGTCATTGGAAGAGGACTGTACGTGGAGAGCCTGACGGCTGGGACCCACGAGGTCCATGGTCGCACACAAGGAAAGTTCCTCCTTATTAAGCTGAAAAAATGTTTCCTCCACCTGACAGCTGGGACCCACCGGTTGTATCTTCGCACGGAAGGAAGTGCCTCCTTGTTTTGCGAAAAAAATTATTCATCCCTGAGGGTGTCCTGGACTAGGGGGTGTCCGGAAAGCCGGACTATCATCATCCGCCGGACTCCAAGACTACGAAGATACAAGATTGAAGACTCCGTCCAGTGTCCAGATGGGACTTTCCTTGGCGTGGAAGGCAAGCTTGGCAATACGGATATGTAGATCTCCTACCATTGTAACCGACTCTGTGTAACCCTAGCCTTGTCCGGTGTCTATATAAACCGGAGGGCTTTTAGTCCGTAGGACACAACATACATTACAACAATCATACCATAGGCTAGCTTTAGGGTTTAGCCTCCTTGATCTCGTGGTAGATCCACTCTTGTACTACCCATATCATCAATATTAATCAAGCTGGACGTAGGGTTTTACCTCCATCAAGAGGTCCCGAACCTGGGTAAAACATCGTGTCCCTTGTCTCCTATTACCATCCGCCTAGACGCACAGTTCGGGACCCCCTACCCGAGATCCGCTGGTTTTGACACCGACATTGGTGCTTTCATTGAGAGTTCCTCTGTGTCGTCACCGATAGGCTCGATGGCTTCTTCAATCAACAACGTTGTCCAGGGTGAGACTTTTCTCCCCGGACAGATCTTCGTATTCGGCGGCTTGGCTGCATGGGCTAATTCACTTGGCCATCTGGAGCAGATCGAAGCTACGCCTCGCCATCGAGGTCGATTTGGAAGCCTAAACTTCACGGCCGACATCCGCGGGGACTTGATCTTCGACGGGGTCGAGCCACAACCAAGCGCGCCGCACTGTTACGATGGGCATGATCTGGCTCTGCCGCCGAACAGTGCCTTGGTGGCCGCACAAGAATCCGCTCCGGTCCTTAGTCCGGAGCCGATTGCCCAGATCGAGGACTGGTGGTTGGACACCGCCTTGGGGGCTTCAACTTCCACGGCGATGGAGCCGAACACTAACCTTATCCCTTGCGAAGCTCGAGACTCCAAGGTGCCGGACTCCCTGCCGGACTCCGGACCACCCGCGCCCCTGCCAATCAAATCTGATTGGGCGCCGGTTATGGAATTCACCACCGCGGACATCTTCCAACACTCGCCCTTTGGCGACATCCTAAATTCGCTAAAACATCTCTCGCTATCCGGAGAGTCCTGGCCGGATTATGGCCAGGATGGTTGGGATACGGACGACGAAGAAATTCAGAGCCCACCCACCACCCACTTTGTAGCCACTGTCGACGATCTAACCGACATGCTAGACTACGACTCCAAAGACATCGACGCTATGGACGACGATGCCGGAGACGAACAGGAACCAGCGCCTACAGGGCACTGGAAGACCACCTCGTCATACGACATATACATGGTGGACACCCCAAAAGATGGGGACGGCGAAGAAGCAGCGGAGGCAGATTCCTTAAAGAAACAGCCCAAGCGGCAGCGTCAGCGGCGCCGCTCTAAATCCTGCCACAGTAAGAATGGAGATTCCGGCACAGGAGTTAATAATACCCTAGAGAGTGCCGAAGACAATCCCCTCCAGCAAGACTCAGCGCAGGAGGATGCAGAAGCAAGCCCTCACGAGAGGGCGGCAGATGAAGAGGTCGAGGAATATAACTATATACCTCCCTCCGAAGACGAGGCAATCCTCAACGACGACGAATTCGTCGTGCCCGAGGATCCCATCGAACAAGAGCGTTTCAAATGCAGGCTTATTGCCACGGCAAATAGCCTAAAGAAAAAGCAGCAGCAACTTCAAGCTGCTAGCCAATCGATGGACCGAGGTCCTCGCGGCCGAAGAGTATAAACTCGAACGCCCCTCCAAAAGCTAACCAAGACGCAAGTTGCTCCCCCGATTAGAGGAGGAAGCATACATACCTTCATCACCAGCGCACGATACAGCAGACCGACCATCCCGTGGTCGCGACAGAGAGGCATCCAGGCCCTCCACCAAGACCGTACCCCGGTATCGCTCCAAAAGTGCGAAGCCAAGAGGGAACGCGCCGGACATGCGAGATATATTGGAGGACAAAGCAAGGCAATCCAGATCCATCTATGGATCACGAGGGCGCCCCACTACCTACGACGAATACCGTCGCGCCAGATACAATAACTCCGGCCGGGCCGAACACAACAGACAACGCTCTCTCGAGCTACGTCGTGATATTGCCCAATATAGAGGCGCCGCACACCCACTATGCTTCACTGACGAAGTAATGGATCATCAAATCCCTGAAGGGTTTAAACCCGTAAGCATCGAATCCTACGATGGCACAACAGACCCCGCGGTTTGGATCGAAGATTATCTCCTTCACATCCATATGGCCCGCGGCGACGATCTCCATGCCATCAAGTATCTCCCACTCAAGCTTAAAGGACCAGCCCGGCATTGGCTTAACAGCTTGCCCGCAGAGTCAATTGGGTGTTGGGAAGACCTGGAAGCCGCATTCCTCGACAACTTCCAGGGCACGTATGTGCGGCCAATAGATGCCAATGACCTAAGCCACATAATTCAGCAGCCAGACGAATCGGCCAGACAATTCTGGACAAGGTTCTTGACAAAGAAAAACCAAATCGTCGACTGTCCGATGCAGAGGCCCTCACAGCATTCAAACATAACATCCGCGACGAGTGGCTAGCCCGGCACCTGGGACAGGAAAAGCCAAAATCCATGGCAGCCCTCACATCATTAATGACCCACTTCTGCGCGGGAGAGGATAGCTGGCTAGCTCGCAGCAACAACCTCAGTAAAAACTCTGGCAGTCCGGATACTAAGGACCACAATGGCAGGTCGCATCAAAGCAAGAATAAACGCCGCGTGATTGGCGGCGATAAGGAGGATCTGACAGCCAACGCCGGATTCCGAGGCTCTAAACCGGTCGCCGAAGAAGCCATTCAAAAGAACCACTCCGGTCCGTCCAATTTGGACCGAATACTCGACCGCTTATGCCAGATACACGGCACCCCTGAAAAGCCAGCTAATCACACCAATAGAGATTGCTGGGTGTTCAAGCAGGCAGGCAAGTTATTTGCCGAAAACAACGACAAGGGGCTAAACAGCGACGACGAGGAAGAGACTCGACCGCCGAACAATAGAGGACAGAAGGGTTTCCCCCCACAAGTCCGGACGGTGAACATGATTTACGCAACCCATATACCCAAGAGGGAGCGGAAGCGTGCACTAAGGGACGATATCTGCGATGGAGCGATCGCCCAAGTTCAATCCATGGTCCTCTTGTCCGATCACTTTCGATCGAAGAAACCATCTCACCAAAGATCCGCCATGGCGGATTCGCCGCATTGGTTTTAGACCCAATCGTCGATGGATTTCACCTCACGAGTCCCGATGGACGGCGGCGATGCTGAACCTGCTTTATCGGGATCGGTCGCAAGATGGGCATAGACCCCTCAAGGATTAAACCTACAAAGACAACCTTTAAAGGCGTCATACCAGGTGTGGAGGCCAATTGCATAGGCTCAGTCACACTGGAAGTGTTCTTCGGATCCCCGGATAATTTCCGGAGCAAGGAGTTAATCTTCGATATAGTCCCATTTCGCAGCGGCTATCACGCTCTGCTCGGACGAACCGCGTTTGCAAAGTTCAACGCGGTGCATTATGCATACCTCAAGCTCAAGATGCCAGGCCCTCGTGGAGTCATCACGGTCAACGGAAATACGGAACGCTCCCTCCGAACGGAGGAACATCTGTGCTCGCGCGTAAGTCTGAGCAGCCTTTTAAGGCAATTCCCGAGTCCGGCCGTTAAACGGCCGGATACAGCCAAACGTGCCCGAAGCAACATTAACCAAGACCACCTGGCACGATCCGAGCACGCGTTGCAATGCGGCCCTAACCCCCGCCCTCGCACGATCGCAAGAAGAACCCTCCGCGTACATCATTACGCTTTGGAGATACCATGGGCGTAGGGGAAGGGGCACGACCATAATAGACCCAGAGTGCGGCTCGACCACACCAGGGGCTCGCAAGTATGCGGCTCTTTCTTATTATTATTTTCCTTCTTTGTATACACAGGACTCCGTTAGCCAGAGGCCCTGTCCGGCGGTGAACCTGCCGAAATCATGATGCAACAGCCGGGGAAGCAAGAATGCGGCGACGAACACTCAGGTGGTCTCAATTACGAGCATTAAATTTGATTATATACACCAAGTCTGCAGCCCATCCCTTGAGGGGGACATGTTTAACTAGTCCAAAAACCCTTGCTTACCGCACTATTTGTATCAGTCCGCGCTCATAGCAGACTTCCTTTAATAAATAACGCAGTACTTTCTTGCATGTTATTACATATATATGTCCGTTACATGACATCTTGCACCCGTATATTTTGGTACGGCCTAATACACTAGGGGCTTATGTTCCCCACATTATGGTGTGATAAGTCCGAACACTTTCACAAGTGCGGCACCCCGAACTTATAGCATTATATGAATCGGCTCGAATCATGTCTTGGGTCAATAGTTGGGTTTGCCCGGCTGCCCGTGTTTTGGTGCCTTACGTTCCATTCCGTCGGCTAAGGTGGCTTTGGGAGAACCACTGCGATTCGCCCGGTTGAGCAGGCGGCGCCTCGATGGAGAAAGCTAAAACTAACCGGCATGATAAGGAGAGAGACTGGTAGCTGTTCGAGAGGTCTTTTCGGGTCCTTAAACACTCACGCCGCTTCGAGCGAAGTTCCGGATAATGTCCGACGAAGGCATGGATAGCGCCCCGAATTCGGTCTTCCGAATACTAGGGGCTTCGCCGAAATTTAAAATTATAGAATTCTATGGCTAAGTGAGAGTGTTCAAGCATTATAAGTCCGATCGCCTTGTTCGTTGTGTTGAGCGCCTCCCTAGATGGACCCAAAAATGGGAACAAGAGTGCTCAAGTTATCCCGAACACCCCAGCACTTGCGGCTCGGGGGCCGAAGCCAACGACTTGCCATCTCTCAGATTTCATAAATGGCCGCACAGAAGGTAATATTTTAAATTAAACAAGCGCCGCTTCAAGCGCACATGAACAAAGATTCCAGCGCACAGGATAATACATAGCAAGTTCACTCAAAAATTACATCTCTAGGGCATTCATCCGCAATATCGCGGGCTCCCTTCAGGACAGTTTTATAATACATTTCGGGTGTATGATATTCCTTGCCCGGTGGCGGCGGGTCAGTAAGAAGCTTCTCCGCATCCAGCCGGCCCCAGTGCACCTTTGTGCGGGCAAGGGCCCGACGAGCACCTTCAATACAGGCGGAGCGCTTGATAACCTCCACCCAGGGGCACGCATCCACCAGCCGCCGCACGAGGCCGAAGTAGCTCCCAAGCATGGCCTGTCCAGGCCACAGCCGGACTATAAGGCCCTTCATGGCCTCCTCAGCTACCTTGTGGAGTTCGACCAGCTGCTTCAGTTGGTCGCTTGGGGGCACCGGATGACCAGCCTCAGCGTACTGAGACCAGAAGACCTTCTCCGTTGAGCTTCCCTCCTCGCCACGGTAGAATGCGGCGGCATCGGACACACTACGCGGCAGATCTGCAAACGCCCCTGGAGAGCTCCGAATGCGGGTAAGTGCCAGGTAGTTTACATTAACATGCTTGCTTTGCATGAAAAATGCCTTACCTACCGCTATCTTCTTCACATCTTCAAACCTCCTGAAGGGCCTTACGGGCCTCGGCCTTGGCGGACTTGGCACTTTCGAGAGCCGAGGCGAGCTCTGACTCTCGAGTCTTGGAGTCGCGCTCCAAGCTCTCATGCTTTTCCATGAGAGCCTGGAGCTCTTGCCGCACCGCCGCCACCTGTGCCTCCTGCTTTTCTCGCCCTGCCCGTTCCGCGGCTGCACTGCGTTTGGACGCGGACACAGCCTCCTTCAGGGATGCCACCTCATCTGTGGCCCCTGCAATACCCATATTATCCTTGTTAATTTTATTGCGACCAAAATCCTTTTCTGTAAGGTAAAAATTCAAAGTGGTGCTACTCACCTTCTTTGTCCTCGAGCTGCCTCTTGGCATGGCCGAGCTCTCGCTCGGACCGCTCGAGATTTTGCTTTAGTGTACCAACCTCCGCAGTCAATGCGGCAGAGGTCAGCAGCACAGCCTGCAAACCCATATTGACATAATTTATTAGCAACCTGCGAATATCTTTTTAGATCCTCAGTCCGGTTTTTCTTTCCGAACACCAGACCGAGCATCAGGGGCTACTGCCTATGTGGTATTACATTACATAATTTTAACTTCTTACCTCAAAGCCTGTTAGAAGGCTACTGCAGGCTTCGGTCAGCCCGCTCTTGGAGAGCTGAACCTTTTGAATCACCGCACTCATAACAGTGAGGTGTTCTTCCTCGATGGAAGCGCCTTTGAGCGCCTCCAGCAAGTTGTCCGTCACCTCCGGTTGGACGGAGGCCGCCGGTGTCACGATCATGCCCTTCTTTCGAAGGGGCCACCTACCGGACTCTGGAACCACTGCATGTTCCGACGTAGAGTCCGGCGCAAAGTCCGGGAGGCTGCCTTGCGGCGCCTCCGGAGCCTCCTCCTGATGGGTCCCTCTCTGGGATCCCAGCTCGGCGTCCTCGTCGGCGCGGGGGGTAGAGGCAGTCGGAAGTGAATCCACATCCGACGGGGCCAACGACCCGCTCGATGAAGCGGGGAAATCATCATTGGCCGGACTGCGGGCAGTATGCGGCATTAGTAGGACACTATGTGACACGAAAGAAATTGCATAATCAGGGATCCGGATACTTACGATCTCGCCAGAGGCCTGGCCCTTGAAGGCCACTGCTCGTCGCCAACGTCGGTGTTGGCGGAGCTGTCCGGGGGAATGGTTCTCCCCCTCTTGGACCCTTCGGCCTCCCCTGTTGGGGAAGCCTTCCTCTTCCTCTCTCCCCCCTCTGGGAGAGAGTCTTCTTCCTCCTCCTCGTCTTCGGGGGAGGAGTCCGCCTCGTCGGGCAGCTGGTGCTCGATATCGCCGGAAAGGTATTTGGCACTGCGCAGCTTGGTGATGTGCTCCTCCTTAACGGTGGAAGCCAACCATTTGCCTCCCCCTCCGGACATGGTCGGGGAAGGTTTAGATGAGATGCGCGAGCTTGAGCGTTGGATCTTGAGTGCGCGGAAGTGGATAAGCAAAGGAGGAAGAAGGTGTGGGTGAAAAGAATCCTTATCCCTTATATATAGGTGGGCGAAGACTATGCGTCCCCCACCAGCCTGGTAAAACTCGCTTATCCCCCAAGCGCCACCATCAATGGCGCGGTTGGGTTACCCACGTCCGTATTGATGAGAATCCCGGAATAAGGGGAACACGATCTCTGCTTCGACAAGATGTGCCAAGGAAACCGCTTCGCTAAACGTGCTGAAGTGGTATAATAAAAAACGATTCAAGTAAAGGCTTGGTAGTGGCGTGACGCCATGCCGCAAAATACGTCAGGAGATTGGACTTGTGGACATTTTATTCTCTCTGCGATGGAATGTGGAATTTTTTTTGCAGAGCCGGACACTATCCTGGTGTTCATGATCTTCCCTGGATTATTCAAAGGAGGAACTCGCCTTGCAATGCCGAACATTATGCGCGCCGGACATATCGTCATTGAAGCCTGGTTCAGGGGCTACTGAGGGAGTCCTGGACTAGGGGGTGTCCGGACAGCCGGACTATCATCATCCGCCGGACTCCAAGACTACGAAGATACAAGATTGAAGACTCTGTCCCGTGTCCGGATGGGACTTTCCTTGGCGTGGAAGGCAAGCTTGGCGATACGGAATGTACATCTCCTACCATTGTAACCGACTCTGTGTAACCCTAGCCTTCCCTGGTGTGTATATAAACCGGAGGGCTTTTAGTCCGTAGGACACAACATACATTACAACAATCATACCATAGGCTAGCTTTAGGGTTTAGCCTCCTTGATCTCGTGGTAGATCCACTCTTGTACTACATCAAGAGGTCCCGAACCTGGGTAAAACATCGTGTCCCTTGTCTCCTGTTACCATCCGCCTAGACGCACAGTTCGGGACCCCCTACCCGAGATCCGCCGGTTTTGACACCGACAATCCCGTTGACAGCTGGGACCCGTCAGATTTGGTGACTGACTTGTGGGCATGCTAAGTGGACGTGTACGCACGGCTTTGTCAACTTAATCAACAATTGATTCTAGCTGCTGGACCGTTGGATGTTAATCCAACAGCCGTGCTCCTTCTTCAACCTCTGTTCTTGCTCCTGTCTCCCGTGGGCGGCACCGCGGATGTGCTGCCACGCACCCGAACCAGTGAAGTTTCCCACTCCTCTCCATCCGCAACTCCACTGCCCCGTCTTCCCCATCTCTGGGTCGTTCCAGTCTGGGTGCGCTCGGCACGGTGGGGTCAACATGGTCAACAACTAAGAGTCATCGGAAGATGACTGTACGTGAGAGGCTGTCAGTGGGGATGCACCACGCCCATGGACGCATGCATGCAACGGAACGCAGCGAGGTCAACGTGGTCAAGGAACGACTTCCATCGGAAGTATACTATACGTGGAGAGTCTCAGCTGGGTCCACGGCTGCTGGAGCTACCCCGCAACGAAGCAGCTTTGCTACCAGGTCATGGTTGGACGTCGCCGGAACCAGGTATGATCAAGATTTCATGTGATGGAGCACTCAATGTGGCGGAAGGTCGAGGAGGTGCGGGTGGCATAGCCCGGTCCGTATCCGCGCTCTTGGGTGCTTGGTGCAAGCCTTTCGGTGACATATCTAATCGTCTTATAATGGAAGCCCTATACATGCGAGAAGGAATGCTTTTTGTAAAACTTCGAGGACTATTGCATGTGATAATGGAGACTGACTGTTAGGAGTTAGTGCAACTCTGGCATACATGCCACAACTCACATTTGGTTGTGGCCCCTATCCTAGATGAAATAGGAGAGCTTAGTTGTGATTTTTCTATTTTTGAGATTCAACATGTATTAAGGTCAGCAAACTTACCGGCACATCTATGTGCAAAACGTGCATGCACATTGAATGTGACCGAATGTTTGCTAGAGGAGACCCCTAGTTTTTTGGTAACCAGCCTTCTGGCTGATTGCCCGGGGAACACTTCTGTTGAATAAAGCTCTTTGATTTGCCCGCAAAAAAAGTAAGTGCCTCCTTATTACGCGGAAAGTAATGATTCCTCCAACTGACAGCAGGGACCCACTGGACGGGCCACCGTATTTTGCGAAAAAAACGTTTGCCCCCTGACTGCTGGGACCCACCTGACGGGCCACCATATTTCATTAAAAATGCGTCCCCCCGCTGTCAGCTCGGACCCACCGGAAGTTGCTCCTTATTACACACAAAAAAAATGAATACTCCCCCTGCTAGTTGGGACCCACCTTGGTGGGAGGCTGACTTGTGGGCCTACTAAGTTGACGGGGACAAAGGGCTTTGTCAACTTAGTCAATATGAACGATTCTAGCTCCAGTGACCGTACGATGTCCATCCAACGGCTGTAGTGCTTCTTCAACCTCTGGTCTTCTTGCTCCAGCGGCCCAAAGCAGCGTCGGTCGTGCCTCATGCTCCTGCCTCCCATGGCCGGCTGTGCTGCGGCAGAGGACTCATCGCCCCCTACTATTCCCACCGCTAGCCAGGCCCTGCGGTGACAGCAGCCTCACACCGCAGCCAACCGGTGAACCTCAGACTTCTCTTCGCGGGCTTCCACCGCCAGATCTTACCCGGCTCGCGTCGTCCCTTCCTAGGCCTCGCTGCCGCCCACCGCCGTGGTGCTCTCCATGTGGCGTGGTCAACGTGGTCAAGGAACGACTTCCATCGGAAGAGTACTGTACGTGGAGAGGCTGACAGCTGGGTCCACGGCCACAGCCCAGCTTTTTTGTGATTTGCCAAGTAAGTCGCTTCGTCAGGCCTGTTGGGCCGCAAATCTTTCAAGACGAGAAGAGCTTTCATTCGGCTGGCCGAGAAAATGGCCCATCAGTAATGAGAAATGGGTTGTACATTTTTAAAACACATCAAAGCGGCAATTAGTTTCAAATATCTTTTTTTATTTCGATATTTTAAATTACATTAATTTTTATGCATGGAGAATTTGTTGGATTTTATATTGATATACATTTAGTTTTAAAATCAGTTTGAATGTGAGTCGAAATTTCGGGATTAAAAACAGTTCGGATCGCACCAAAATATGCAAAATTTCGTATAATTTTTTAACCGTGGCCACAATATGGGCTTTAATGCTAACAAAAAGAATATGGGCTCCAAAAAAAACCTTAAGAATTAGCAAATGGGCTGTAAATTATTAGAAATAATGGCAGATGGGTTGTATGTTGTTTTCCACAGATTTGAGGCTTTCCTAAAAAAAGGTTGACGCACAAGCAGTGACAGTTGGATGGCCATCCAATGGCCGTCGTGCTTCTTCGATCTCTGCTCTTCCTGCTCCCGGCCGCCAAACAAGCGCCAAGGGACTGCTCGCTCCCTCCTCCTCCATGGCCGGCTGTGCTTTGCCAGCAGCCTCACCGCACCATCGTACTCCCATCGCTGGCCTAGCCATCCCTCTACTCACCCACACCTGTGTTATTCTCCGGCGACAACAGACAAACCAATAAACCCTCGTTCAGTCGTACTCCCCTCAGCGTGAGAAACAACTGCTGAGTCTTCCCTACCTCCGTGTCGTTCCCTTCCTAGGCCTCGCTATCATCCACCGCCCTGGTGCTCTCAGCACGGCCTGGTCAACATGGTCAACGACCGACATGCATCTGAAGTGGACTGTGCATGGAGATGCCAACAGCTGGGTCCACGGCCGCACGCAAGGAAATGCCTCCTTATTACGCGCAAAATAATGATTCATCCACCTGACATCAGGGACCCACCAAAAGGGCCTCAGTATTTTGCGAAAAAAATGTTACCGCCACTGACAGCTCAGACCCACCAGCTATATCTTCGCATGCAAGGAAGTGCCTCCTTATTACGCACAAAAAAATGAATACACCCCCTGTTAGCTGGGACCCAATATAGCGGTAGGCTGACTTGTGGGCCTACTAAGTTGACAGGGACAGAGGGCTTTGTCAACTTAGTCAATATGCACGATTCTAGCTCCAGTGACCGTACAATGTCCATCCAATGGCCGTAGTGCTTCTTCAACCTCTGGTCTTCTTGCTCCAGCCACCCAAACCAGCGCCGGTCGTGCCTCGTGCTCCTGCCTCCCGTGGCCGACTGCGATGCGGCGGAGGCCTCACCGCCCCCTACTACTCCCACTGCTGGCCAGGCCATCCCTCTCCTCACCCACACCCCCTGTTATTCTGCGGCGACGGCAACCTCACACCGCAGCGAACCAGTGAACCCTCGTACTCCTCTATGCGTGGGCATCCACTACCGCGTCTTCCTCGGCTCCGCGTCGTCCACTTCCTAGGCCTCGCCGTCGTCCACCTCCCTGGTGCTCTCGGCGCGGCATGGTCAACGTGGTCAAGGAACGGCTTCCATCGGACGTGCACTCTACGTGGAGAGGCTGACAACTGGGTCCACAGCCGCAGCAAGGAAGTGCCTCCTTATTACGCGCAAAATAATTATTCCTCCACCTGACAGCAGGGAACCACCGGACGGGCCACAATATTTTGCGGTAAAAATCTTTCCCCCCTGACTGCTGGGACCCACAGCTACACCTTCGCACGCAAGGAAGTGCGTACGGGCAAAAAATAAACGATTCGCCCCCCTGACCGCTGGGACCCACCAGCTACATCTTCGCACGCAAGGAAGTGCGTCCGGGCGAAAAAAATGATTCGCCCCCTGACTGCTGGGACCCACCATCTACATCTTTGCACGCAATGAAGTGCCTGACAGTCGGGACCCACCTAGTCGAAGCGTACGTAGCATTGTCATTCTGGTCACGAACGTGTACGTACACACTGGTCGATGTAGAGGCGTGCACGTGTCGTAGATGTAGAGGCACGCACGTGTTGTAGTAGAGGCGCGCACGTAGCATGTACACGTACGTACAGCAGCGAGGGTGCAAGAAAGAAAATACGGCCACGTATGTACATACGGGAAGGGTCTCTAACGCCTATCACGCATATGTACATGGCTGGGTCGGAACGGAGAAACTGCGTCGTCGTCGTGTTCATGGGGAGACAACCGGCTGGGTCAGAACGGAATGTGTGGTCGTGTTCATCGGGAGGGCTTGGACGGAACAGGCAATGGAAACGAGGCCTGGCGTACCGCACAACAGAGGAAACGGCCTTGTGTTCGACAGGCCACGTTCGAAACGGGGTCCTGTTGATCGGGAGGGGCCTGGCGTACCGCAAAACGGAGGAAACTGACCTCCTACGGTCGAAAAGAGTGTCAAGCAGTGCGCCATTAGTAAGTAACACCATGCGCCATTAGTGTGCCTCCCTGGTGGCCATACATAAGCATGTGCTTTGTCATACTAATGGCGCATTCTGTGTTGATGCGCCATTAGTATCCTTTGGCATAGTAATGGCGCACCTGGTGGTGATGCGCCATTAGTATAATATTTGTTTTGTTTTTTTTTTACTTTTCCGATTTTTGCACAGGTTACAAAATATATTATTGGACAAAATATAGACAACAGCACACAGCAATATCAGATTCATCGAATACAATAGAAGATTAGTCTCCGAATACATCATATTAGTCTCCTAATTCAAAAGACCGAACAAAGATAAAATATTACAAGTCTCAAGACCGCGAGTATTGAGTTTATCTTCACATTACAAGTCGATGTCGATCATCTAAACTACCATCACATAGAAGAGAGTTGTGGTCATCACGATGAGCATCATCGCGATCAAACTGGTCTTCATCCGGTTCCTCCAGCGCTCCCTCCTCTCTCCCGCTAGATAGCGGGCGTATCTAGATTCGGCTTCCGCCCTAGTGGTGTACCCTTTGTAACTGTTACCACTGAAATAGTGAACCTGTCTCCGACACTCCTCCCGCCGTCAGAACTCAGGAACCTTACCTTGTACACTACATACGCCGCATCTCTATGCACAAGCCAAACAATGACAATACATAAGCAATATGTAAGTATGAAACAAAAGGATTGGAAGAGAAAAGCAAGACATTAATAGCACGATTCATGGTCCTACTAATAAATAGCATCGATCACATCTAAGTTGAACGACTGTCCAAACCAAAGAGACATACAAATTCATTAAAGTTTAATTACAACATGAGCCAATCAATGTTTCAGAACTACACATCACTACTTTCGACTTGACTCATCGGACAGGAGCGTGGATGAAGCCGCCGTCTGTCGTGATGGTCATGAAATCGCGGTCGTTGTCACCCTGCATTTGTAGCATTCCATCTATCTCATTGTTGGACGGTTGATATATGAGGAAGAACTACCCCGAGGTATGAAGGACATCTTGATGGATGATGTCCGCAAAGTCCGACTGGATGCGAAAGAATTCTTGTCTGAGGTCCGTGTCCTGGATTGCCGACAAGTTTGCGGCCCAACCTTTGAGATTATCTGGTAGCAGAAGTTGATGATGGTCCCTTACGATCGCCGGCATGTGATGGAGGGCATAGTAGGCATCCTTCTGACCTCCAGGCGGCTGCTTGACGCAGCAGAACTTTGTATTGTGTGAGAACATGTGCTTGCAGATTTACTTAAACGCCTCGTGAAGGTGCCTCCAGATTTGGCGTAGCCGGGGAGAACATCATCAAGAACTTTCTTGACATTTGTGTAGTCTATCTTGGAGTTACGGTTCGGGTCCAAATACGTGGCCATGGAATATTTCGGGCTTAAGAGGATGAGTGTGCAATGTGTGTCACTGCACAGCACACGGAATGTTAAAAAAAGAGCGATCGAAATCTAAGAAATCATATGTTACGGGGCGGTTACGGGATGACTTACTCGGGAAAGTAAGCCACAAGGAAGTTATCCTTATCTGGGTTTACTAGAATGACGCCTTCGAGGTGTGAACTCGCAACTTGGCGGTCCCCAGCGCTGCTCAAGTGCTTGGCACGCATGTAGAAGGGGTCGACTATCACGATGTCTGGTGTCTTGTCTCTAATGATCCGCATCTCCATACTCAGCGAAAACAGCCGAACGAAGGTGTAGTGAAGCGGATGAAGGTTAAACATAGCAAAGATGTCATAAAACCGCAGGACAATCGTACCCTCGATGTCGCCATCCACAAAGCCCTTGCCCTCTGGCACCTTGGCCACGAAAACCGGGTATGCCACATCCTTCTCTCTGAGACGCCGCTTCTACAAAGAAAGAACACTGTTGTGCAGACTCCGTATAGCACTGGTTGCAGCATTCAGCATATTTGTCGGTAGCATCGCCCTACCCGCCACATGCACCCTCCTCGAGATATCCTTAGGTGAAGGTGGCCAGCCCTGAGCATGGATCGAACTCGGTGCCGGCTGGCTCTTTTGGCGCCCTTGTTAGTCTTTCGCTTCCGTCCTCGCTTCTTGATCTCCTATAATGGGATGAGTTCTGCTCACATCCGCCTTCTTGAGCGTGTTGGGGCTGATAATATTTCGCACCTCAGCTATCCGAGGCTCGGTGAAGGCGGAGCTGAGGCGCCTCTCGAGAACTGAACGCCGACGACGCTGTTGTAATTGGATTTATCCGTCGTACCAGCTAGATTGCGGTCGCCTTGGTTGGGTTCTTGAGAAAGAGGCTCGCAGAACTCGCCGGCGCACTCCATGTTCGCAAAGTACTTATCGACTTTGGTAAATGTACCGTCGTCGTTGTTGTCGCCGTCCGGATCCTCGTGCCATAGGGCTGGCCGGATCTCGTGCCATAGGGATGTCCGCAGGTCCGTAGTGTTGCGGCGTTTTGCCATGGCTTGGCGCCGCACGACCGCGATCTTGTGCGTGGGGTGGTGTCCCCGCCTCAAACGAATCTCGCTCTTCGCCAAAGCAGGGCCGTTTACGCAGCGCCGAGGGTCATTTCATCTTCTTCGCCGCCCCAACGGGTCAAATCGGAGGTAACAGCTTGTCGTAGCTCGGCAGCACCAACCACTTCAACCCTATACATCGTGGGTGGCATCGGATTACCGTGGAACATGGGTTGCCGGTTGAACTATTACGCCCTTGGCGACATCGACCAACTCGGCGCCCATGAAGTGCGAAGAGTGCAAGGAACGTCGGCGGTGCCTCGCGAAAACATGTACAGCCGTCGAGGATGCCCACCAAAGGCAAGGAGATGAAGTCATTGGCCGAGAGGCTTAGTTACCGTGATGCCGTCGAGATCGGCTAATGTCGAGGCACCGCCAACGGCGGGCATGCAACTGACGAAGGGGGCGCTTGCTGGCGAGGTGCCGGGCGGCGTACACCCGGGTGCATTAAGCTCCAATGCCCGTGCCAGCGCCGGAGACACGAATACCGCCTCCGCCGGAGACACCAATGGCACCGCCGCCGGAGACACCAATGGCGCCGAGGCATCCTAAAAGCTAAGCTTTTATCATTTAGGGTTTGTCGATGCCGAGGCACCCCAAAATACTAAGCGTACATCATTTAGGTTCTCATCGACACCGAGGCATCCGGGGTAGCCAAGTTAGGTTTTCATCATTTAGGGTTTATCTATGCCGAGGCACCCTAAATGCTAAGTTAAGTTTTCATCATTTAGGGTTTATCGATGCCGAGGCACCCTAGGTTGGGCCTAATCACTTGGCACTAATCACTTGGCTCTATTGCCACCTATGTTGGGTTTATCATCTAGGGTTTATCGATGCTAAGGAGAATTCTGAGTTGGGCCTAATCACTTGGCTCTATTGCCACCTATGGTTTAATGCAGCAAGAATGGTGGGGCAGTTGATCCTTCTTAACTAAGTACTAAGATACCCCGGCCCATGCATTAGTCGCAAGTACCCCATATGTCCTATTTTTAGCAAATTCATGCTAAAATTCACGAAAAATTTAAGCATGACCTTTGCTGAAAACAAGACATATGGAGTACCCGAATTTGCCAGAACGGAAGTTAATCGACATTCCGGCAAACTCAAGGGCCTCTCGGGGTACCTGCAAATTCATCACGACACAATGGTCGGAGACAAAACCCAGCAACTTTACAAGTCTTTCACAGATTTGTTTGCAAGTTCTGATATGTAATAAAGATGAGCCTCAAAGATGAGCCTCCAATGGTGATTTATTTGCCTCAAGACAAGATGAACCTCCAATGCAACAGAAGTAAAGAAATCTATGCATCCTGTAAATTTCTCTTCCAATGGCATAGACAAGGTTCAGACATCTTTTTACACGTAAGGTGATGCCTATTATTTTTACTGAATTAGATGTATACACTATAATGAAGAACAAAAACTCATCCTAATTAAGCAAGTTACGATTGTCACAGCCAATTGTAGTGTATTTGACATTTTTAATTACATACAAAAACAATGTGGACACAGAAATGTGACTGGTAACATCTTTAACAATAGTGCAAGAAATATTCAACCTACATAACAGAGTCTTCAAACAGCCCAAAAGACATCATGGATGAAATGGACCCACAATATGTATACATAAAAGTAACAGCAGCAATATATTTAGGCTTTAACAGCAGTGCAAGAAGTTCATCCTAAATAACACATAAACCCGACTCAACATGTGTTCAAACAGCCCAAAAGCAATCATATTACACAAGTATTGAGAGCTCATAACCGAAAAAACAGGAGCGAAGGAGAACAAAACACATTGAAAAAGGACTATACAGCCAAACGCAGATTACCCAGCAGCCATACTCCATCTTTACTAGCGTTAATCACACTTAACATTTGTACATTTTTCTCAGTTCTAATACTCTACCAATCAAGCCCAACCTGAGGTCAAAAGATTCGACAGGCCAACGTTCACTCTTCAACAGCAGCTACTCACGACCAGTCCATCAAGGTTCGTTGGGAAGAAACAACTTCCCCACTGGCAACCTCAAGACAATGATTGATCAAAACTGTGTCACTGATGAGAACCCTTTGCATCAAAAAATACTAGTATTAAATTAATGGTTTTCACAATCCAGTATGCATGATACAAACCATGGACAAATACATGCTATGCTATCAGTTTCAATACCATGAACAAATACCACACTAAATTCGAGAGGTGATTTTTAGCAGTGAATTCCATCCATGCTATGCTGTCAGTTTCAATATTAAACTTTAGTCTCTTTAGATAGACACTACATTGTTAGCGATATGTATCTCAGCTCATAGATTTATGAATGCAGAGTACTACACGAACACTGGCACCAAAATCAACACGATACTCTACATACAACGCAATAATAAGAAACCCACCATCACACTACTCAACTCCACACAAAAAAGTGCAGAAAGAAAATCATGCTAACAGGGGACCCTTCCTATAATTACAGTATACAAGTATATACATCTAATATGAACACTAACACTAAAATTAACAAGGTAATCATGGCAATACTGAACTTTAGTCTCTTCAGATAGACACTACATTGTTACCGATCAGAGTAAGTAGATTTAGGGGATTCACTGACAGTGTGGCGCTTGGAACAGTCCCTAGCAAAAGAGAGAAGAGGGCATGGCCGGGAGGGAGGAGAGGAGGAAGAGAGGAGAAGAGTGCCAGAGGGAGGAGGGTTACCTGACCATGATGAGGTGGTGGCCGGAGCAGAGACAACGGAGGGCGGAGACAGCGAGTTTTGGGCAGTCGGGGATAGACGGCGGGGAGGTCGCGGGCCTCCTCTCCTGGTGGACGTGGGGTCTCCTCTCCTGGTGGACGTGGGGCGGCTCTGAGGCTCCAAGTCTCCGGCGGCTCCGAGGCTCCAAATCTCCGGCGGGTTTCTAGGGTTTTGAGGGAGGCAAGGGAGGCGGCGCTCGCGGGGGAGGTGGGGCTCGAGGGGGAGGCGGCGCTCGAGGGGGAGGAAGGGGAGAGGGAGGCGGCGGGGGCGCGTGGGCGGCTGCGGCGCCGTGGGTCTGGGCAGCGGCGATGGCGCGGTGGAGGGAGGGAGCGGCGCGGTGGAGGGAGAGGAAGGAAGTGTCGATCTGGCAAGAGGGAGAGGGATGAGGGAGGGACGAAGTGTATGGATGGGGGAAGATTACTAATGGCGCACCCCCAGGGGAAAGCTTTCTTTATGTTGTAGATCTACTTTTTTTTCTCCCTCCAACAACATGCACATGCACTTTTTATGCCCTAGCTAGATCTATGTATGTTTGTGGTGTTGCATATGTTTGTGGTGTTGCATATATGTTTGTGTTTGCAGGTACCGGTATTTGAAATGCGATAGTTGCCAATATTTTGCCGGAATGTTGATTCATTTCCGTTTCGGCAAGAAATTTGGCACTATGCATTCTCTTTGGTCATATTTTTAGGCAAAGTCATGCCAAATTTTTTCTTGGTTCTAAAATATCGTTTTGCTCTACCCCGTAGGCGACCATGGTCCACCCGATGACCGAAGGCATCGTGAATAGGTTTTTGAGCTCCGCGAAGGCCGATATGCTTCAAAAGAACGAGACAGAGATAAGATGTCCGTGTCAAAGATACAAGCTGAGGAGTCTTGTGGACCCGGATTTCGTACAGGTGCGAGACCACCTGCTCTTGTGTGGTTTCATGGATGGCTATCCGTGGCAAGGTGATGAAGATGATTATTAAGTCGTCCATGGGGCAAGAAATGAGGAAGGGAAGCAAGACAACCGCGGCGAGGGCGGGCGAGGAGACGAAGAATCTCCAGGACATGATCACAAAGTAGATGTAGTACACAGTCATCATGTAGAAGATGTCGGACATGATGATGTGGAAGATGCCGGAGTAGACGAAGGGCATGATCATGAAGATGAAGATGTCGGAGCAAACGACGATGGACCATCGATGGGCTGGGAGCAAGTGCAACAACAACTAGGAACGACGCTCACCGCCATTGTGCCTACCTTGATTCAGGGGCTGACGACATGGATTGTGGGTGGCCAACAGGGGCCACCCCCGGTTCCCAGCTTCACGGCCAGCAACTCGCACAACGCGCAGGCGGCGCCATTGGTGTCTCCGCGAAGGCGGTATTGGTGTCTCCGGTGCCGGCACGGGCATTGGAGCTTAATGCACCCGGGTGTTCGCTGGCCGGTACCTCGGCAGCAAGCGGCCCCTCCATCAGTTGCACGCCCGCCGTTGGCGGTGCCTCGACTTTAGCTGAGCTCGATGCCATCACGGTAACTAAGCCTCTCGGCCGATGACTTCATCTCCTTGCCTTTGACTGGCCATCCCTGACGCCCTACATGTTTTCCCAGGGCGCCGCCGACGTTCCATGCACTGTCCTACACTTCGTGGGCGGCGAGTTGATCGATGTCGCCAAGGGCAGAATCGTTCAACCGGGCAACCCCGTGTTCCATGGTAATCCGATGCCACCCACCGTGTATAGGGTTGAATTGGTTTGGGTGCTGCCAGGCTGCGACGAGTTGTTACCTCCGATTCGACCCGCCGGGGCCGACAAAGATGATGTGATGACCCTCAGCGCCTGCTTAAGCTGGCCCCTGATTTGGCTGAAGAGCTAGATTCGTTTGGGGGCAGGGGACACCACACCACAGACAACACCGCCAGTCATGCCAGCTCCAAGCCATGGCAAGACCGCCGCAACGCTACCGGACATGCCAGACATCCCTATGGCACAGGATCTAGACATGCATATGGCACAGGATCCGGACGACGACGACAACGACGATGGTACATTTACCAATGTCTATAAGTACTTTGCCGACTGAGGGAGTCCTGGACTAGGGGGTGTCCAGACAGCCGGACTATCAATATCCGCCGGACTCCTAGACTACGAAGATAGAAGATTGAAGACTCCGGCTCGTGTCCGGAAGGTACTTTCCTTGGCGTGGAAGGCAAGCTTGGCAATACGGATATGTAGATCTCCTACCATTGTAACCGACTCTGTGTAACCCTAGCCTCTCCGGTGTCTATATAAACCGGAGGGCCTTAGTCCGTAGGACGAGCATTACATCTCAACAATCATACCATAGGCTAGCTTCTAGGGTTTAGCCTCCTTGATCTCGTGGTAGATCTACTCTTGTAATACCCATATCATCAATATTAATCAAGCAGGACGTAGGGTTTTACCTCCATCGAGAGGGCCGAACTGGGTAAAAACATTGTGTCCCTCGTCTCCTGTTACCATCCGCCTAAACGCACAGTTCGGGACCCCCTACCCGAGATCCGCCGGTTTTGACACCGACATTGGTGCTTTCATTGAGAGTTCCTCTGTGTCGTCACCGATAGGCTCGATGGCATCTTCAACCATCAACGCCGTCCAGGGTGAGACTTTTCTCCCCGGACAGATCTTCGTATTCGGCGGCTTTGCACTGCGGGCCAATTCTCTTGGCTATCGGGAGCAGATCAAAAGCTACGCCCCTGGCCGTCAGGTCAGATTCGGAAGCATAAACTTCACGGCCGATGACCGCGGAGACTTCATCTTCGACGAACTCGAGCCATAGCCAAGCGCGCCGCACTGTGACGATGGGCATGATCTAGCTCTGCCGCCGGACAGTGCTTTGGTGGCCGCACTAGGATCCGCTCCGGCTACTAGCCCGGAGCCGATTGCCCAAGTCGAGGGATGGTGGATAGACGCCGCCCTGGGGGCTTCAACATCCACGGCAATGGAGCCGAATACCAATCTTGTCCCCTGCGAAACTCGTGATCCCGAGGCGTCGGACTCCTCGCCGGACTCCAAGCCTCCCGCGCCCCTACCGATTAATCCGGATTGGGCGCCGGTTATGGAATTCACCGCCGCGGACATCTTCCAGCACTCGCCATTTGGCGATATCCTGAATTCCCTGAAGCATCTCTCACTATCAGGAGAATCCTGGCCGGACTATGGCCAGGACGGTTGGAGTTCGAACGACGAAGAAATTCAGAGCCCACCCACCACCCACTTTGTAGCCACTGTCGAGGATTTAACCGACATGCTAGACTTCGACTCCGACGACATCGACGCTATGGACGACGATGCCGGAGACAAACAGGCCCCAGCGCCCACAGGGCACTGGAAGGCCACCTCGTCATATGACGTCTACATGGTGGATACCCCAAAAGAAGGGGATGGCGAAAAAGCAGCAGAGGCAGATTCTCTAAAGAAGCAGCCCAAACACCGACGTCAGCGGCGCCGCTCAAAATCCCGCCACAGCAAGAATGAAGATTCCGGCACCGGAGACAATAACACTCCAGAGAGTGCCGAAGACAATCCCCTCCTGCACGACTCGGCGCAGGAGGAGGCGGAAGCAAGCCCCCACGAGAGGGCAGCAAACGAAGGGGTTGAGGATGATAACTACATGCCTCCCTCTGAAGACGAAGCAAGCCTCAACGATGACGAATTTGTCGTACCTGAGGATCCCGTCGAACAAGAGCGCTTCAAGCGCAGGCTTATCGCCACGGCAAATAGCCTGAAGAAAAAGCAGCAACAGCTCCAAGCTGATCAAGATCTGCTGGCCGATCGATGGACCGAGGTCCTCGCGGCCGAAGAATATAAACTCGAACGTCCCTCCAAAAGTTACCCAAGACGCAAGTTGCTCCCCCGATTACAGGAGGAAGCATACATACCTTCATCACCAGCGCATGACATGGCTGACCGACCACCCCGTGGTCGCGACAGAGAGGCATTCAGGCCCCCAGCCAAGACCGTACGCCGGCATCGCTCCAAGAGTACGAGGCCAAAAGGGAACGCGCCGGACTTGCGAGACATATTGGAGGACAAAGCAAGGCAATCCAGATCCATCTATGGATCACGTGGGCGCCCTACGACCCACGACGAATACCGTCGCGCCGGACATAACGCCGGCCGGGCCGAACATAGCAGACAGTGCTCCCTTGAGCTGCGTCGCGATATTGCTCAATACAGGGGCGCCGCACACCCGTTATGCTTCACTGACGAAGTAATGGATCATCAGATCCCCGAAGGGTTCAAACCCGTAAATATCGAATCTTACGATGGCACAACAGACCCCGCGGTGTGGATCGAAGATTACCTTCTCCACATCCACATGGCCCGCGGCGACGATCTCCACGCCATCAAATATCTCCCACTCAAGCTTAAAGGACCAGCTCGGCACTGGCTTAATAGCCTGCCCGCAGAGTCAATTGGGTGTTGGGAAGACCTGGAGGCCGCGTTCCTCGATAACTTCCAAGGCACATACGTGCGACCACCAGACGCCGATGATCTAAGCCACATTATTCAACAGCCAGACGAATCGGCCAGACAATTCTGGACACGGTTCTTGACGAAGAAAAATCAAATCATCGACTGTCCGGATGCGGAGGCCCTTGCAGCCTTCAAACATAACATCCGGGACGAATGGCTAGCCTGGCACCTGGGGCAGGAGAAGCCGAAATCCATGGCAGCCCTCACATTGTTAATGACCCGCTTTTGTGCGGGAGAGGACAGCTGGCTAGCCCGCAGCAACAATCTCCGCAAGAATTCTGGCAGTCCAGACACTAAGGACAACAACGGCAGGTCACATCGAATCAAAAACAAGCGCCGCATTAATGGCGACGACAAGGAGGATACGACAGTCAATGCCAGATTCCGAGGCTCCAAACCCGGTCAATGGAAGAAGCCATTTAAAAGAACCACTCCGGGTCCGTCCAATTTGGACCGAATACTCGACCGCTCATGCCAGATACATGGCACCCCCGAAAAGCGAGCTAATCACACCAGTAGAGATTGTTGGGTGTTCAAGCAGGCTGGCAAGATAATTTCCGAACACAATGACAAGGGGCTAAATAGCGATGACGAGGAAGAGACCCGGCCGCCGAACAATAGAGGACAGAAGGGTTTCCCCCCACAAGTGCGGACGGTGAATATGATTTACACAACCCATATACCCAAGAGGGAGAGGAAGCGCGCACACGGACGCCTATGCGATGGAGCCATCGCCCCAAAGTTCAATCCATGGTCCTCTGTCCGATCACCTTCGATCAAGAGACCATCCGACCAGCATACGCCATGGCGCATTCGCCGCATTGGTCTTAGACCCAATCGTCGATGGATTTCACCTCACAAGAGTCCCGATGGACGGCGGCGGCAAGAGCCTGAACCTGCTTTATCGGGACACAAAGGCATAAAATGGGCATAGACCCATCAAGGATTAAACCTACAAAGACAACCTTTAAAGGTGTCATCCCGTGAGTGGAAGCCAATTGTACAGCTCACCACACCGAAGTGGTCTTGGATCCCGGATAATTTCCGGCGAAGAGTTAATCTTCGATATAGTCCCGCTCAGAAGCGGCTATCATGCCCTGCCGGACGAACCGCGTTAAACTTCAACGCGGTGCCGCATTATGCATAACTAAAGCTCAAGATGCCAGCCCTCGTGGAGTCATTACGGTCAATGGGAATACGGAACGCCCTCCGAACGGAGGAACATACAATGCTCTCGCGCGAAATCTGAGTAGCCTTCTCACGGCAATTCTCTAGTCCGCAATTAAAAGCCGGATACATCAAAGCGCGCCCGGAGCAACACTAACCAAGACCACCTGGCGCGATCAGAGCACGCGTAGCAATGCGGCCCCAACCCTCGCCCACGCATGATCACAAGAATAACACTCCGCGTACATAATTACGCTTTGGAAATACCATGGGCGCAGGGGAGGGGCTTGATCACAAGGACCAAAGAGTGCGGCTCGACCACACCAGGGGCTCATGCAAGCGCCCCCCTTGGTTTTATTTTTTATCTTTTCTTCTTTTGCGTATACAAGACTCCATTAACCAGAAGCGCTGTCCGACGGCGAACTTGCCGAACTCACGACGCAACAGTCAGGTATTAAAGAAGGCTGCGACGAACACTCAGGTGGTCTCCATTACGAGCATTAAATTCGATGACATACACCAAGTCTGCAGCTTATCCCTGGAGGGGGACATGTTAATTTAGTCCAAATCCCTTGCTTACCGCACTATTTGTATCAGTTCGCTTTATTAGCAGACCTCCTTTCATAAATAACGCAGCACTTCCTTTTTTTGCAAGTACATTACCTTTTCATAGCAATTGCTTTATCTTTTACATATGTTCATTATATGACATCTTGCACCCGTATAATTTGATACGGCCGAATACACCGGGGCTTATGTTCCCCAGATTATGGTGTGATTAAGTCCGAACACTTTCACAAGTGCGGCACCCCGAACTTATAGCATTATATGAATCGGCTCTGAATTATGTCTTGGGTCAATAGTTGGGTTTGCCCGGCTCCCATGTTTTGGTGCCTTACGTTCCGTTCTGTCGGCTAAGGTAGCACTGGGAGAACCACTGCGATTGTGCCCCGGTTGAGCTGGGTAAACGCCTCAGTGGAGAAAGCTAAAACTGACTGGCATAAAATGGCGAGAGACTGGTCGCTATTCGAGAGGTTCTTTCGGGTCCTTAAAGACTCACGCCGCTTCGAGCGAAGTTCCGGATGATGTCCGATGAAGGCGTGGATAGCGCCCTGGATTCGGTCTTCCGAATACCAGGTGCTTCGCCGAAATTTAAAATTATAGAATTCTATGGCTAAGTGAGAGTGTTCAAGCACTATAAGTCCGGTTGCCTTGTTCGTCGTGTTGAGCGCCTCCCTAGATGGACCCAAAAATGGGAACAAGAGTGCTCAAGTTTATCACCGAACACCCCAACACTCGTGGCTTGGGGGCTGAAGCCAACGACTTGCCATCTCTCAGATTTAACAAACGGCCGCATAGAAGGTAATATTTTAAATTCAACAAGCGTTGCTCATGGCGCATATAAACGAAGTTTTCAGCGCATCAGGATAAAAACACATGAAGTTCACTCAAAGATTACATTTCGGGGCACTCATACGCAATATCGCAGGCTCCCTTCAGACAACTTTATAATATCGCCCGGCGTGCGATGCTCTCCTTGCGGCGGCGGATCCGTGAGAAGCTTCTCCGCATCCAGTTTGCCCCATTGCACCTTTATGCGGGCAAGGGCCCGACGAGCGCCTTCAATGCGTGCAGAGCGCTTGATTACATCCAGCCTGGGCATGCATCCACCAGCCGCGCAGACTAGGCCAAAGTAGCTGCTGGGCATGGCTCGCCCAGCCCCTGGCCGGACTGTGAGGCCCTTCATGGCCTCCTCGGCTACCATGTGGAGTTCGACCAGCTGCTTCAGCTAGTCGCTTGGGGGCACCGGATGGCGGGCCTCAGCATACTGAGACAAGAAGACCTTCTCCATCGAGCTCCCCTCCTCGCCACGATAGAATGCGGCGGCATCAGACGCACTACGCGGCAGATCTGCAAACGCCCCTGGAGAGCTCCGAATTCGGGTAAGTATCCGGTAATTTACATTAACATGCTTGCTCTGCATGAAAAACACCTTACCCGCCGCTATCTTCTTCATGTCCTCTACCTCCTGAAGGGCCTTCTGGGCCTCGGCCTTGGCGGACTGGGCACTTTCGAGAGCCGAGGCAAGCTCGGACTCTCGAGTCTTGGAGTCATGCTCCAAACCCTCATGCTTTTCCATGAGAGCCTGGAGCTCTTGCCGAACTTCCGCCACCAGTGCCACTTGATTTTCTCGCTCAGCCCGTTCCGCGGCCGCATTGCGTTCGGCCGCGTTCACGGCATCCTTCAGGGCTGCCACCTCCTTAGTGGCCCCTGCAATACACATATTATCCTTATTAATTTTGTTTGCAACCAAAACCCTTTTCTGTAAGGTACTTATTTAAAGTGGTGTTATTCATCTTCTTTTTCCTTGAGCTGCCTTTTGGCATGGCCGAGCTCTTGCTCCGACCGCTCAAGGTCCTTCTTCAGCGCCTCGACCTCAGCCGTTAGTGCGGCAGAGGTCAACAGCGCAGCCTGCAAACCCATATTGACATATTTTTTAGCAACCCTGCGTATATCTTGTTAGATCCTTAGTCCGGCTTTTCTTTCCGAACACCGAACTAAGCATCAGGGGCTACTGTCTATGCGGTATTACATTACGCAATTTTAACTTCTTACCTCAAAGCCTGTTAGAAGGCTACTGCAGGCTTCGGTCAGCCCGCTTTTGGCAAGCTGAACCTTCTCAATCACCGCACTCATGACGGTGCGGTGTTCTTCCTCGATGGAAGCGCCTTTAAGCGCCTCCAGCAGGTTATCCGGCGCCTCCGGTTGGACGGAGGCCGCCGGCGTCACGGTCCTGCCCTTCTTTCGAAGGGGCCGCTTGCCGGACTCTGGAACCGCTGCGGGTTCCGAGGTAGAGTCCGGCACAAAGTCCGGGAGGCTGCCTGGCGGCACCTCTGGAGCCTCCTCCTGGCGGGTCCCTCTGTGGGATTCCGCCTCGTCGTCCTCGTCGACTGGTGGGGTAGAGGCAGTCGGGATGGAATTTACATCCGACAGCGCCAAAGACCCGCTCATCGAGTCGGGAAGATCGTCAACGGCCGGACTACAGGAATGCGGTGTTCGAAGGACACTGCATGACATACAATATACGGCATATAAATGATCTGAATACTTACGATCCTGCCGGACGCCTGGCCCTTGGAGGCCACTCATCCTCTCCAACATTGATGTTGGCGAAACTGTCCGGGGGGATAGTTCTCCCCCTCTTGGACCCCTCGGCCGCCCCGATCGGGGAGGCCTTCCTCTTCTTCTCTCCCTCCTCCGGGAGAGAGTACTCCTCGTCCTCCTCGTCTTCGGGGGAGGAGTCCTCGTCGTCGTTAGACGCCTGATTACGGGAACTCTTTCGAGTCCCCGTGGCCACCTTCTTGGCCTTCTTCTCCGGCACCACGTGCGGTGCCGGAACCAGCAGCCCTGCTAAGCGGGCATCCACTGGTTCTTCTGGCATAGGAGCCGGGCTGATGAGCAGCTCGGCCTTCTCCATCCACTCCTGTCAAAGGAAGAGGCACATTAAAAACCTCGCTAGAGTCAATCTAATTATGTAGGATCGAAAGTATGTCTAGAGGGGGGTGATTAGACTACTTGACAATATAAAAATTCAGCCTTTTGATTAAGACAAGTTTTTGGCAAGTTCACAATGATGATCAAGTCAAGTATCACCCTACACATGCAATTCTAGAGTATTGGCAGCGGAAAGTAAATTGCACATGTAGTAAAGAGAGGTGAAGAAGAGCAAACGCAATTTGGAGACACGGAGATTTTTTCTCGTGGTTCCGATAGGTGGTGCTATCGTCAATCCACGTTGATGGGGACTTCAACCCACGGAGGGTAACGGCTGCGAGAGTCCACGGAGGGCTCCACCCACGAAGGGTCCACGAAGAAGCAACCTTGTCTATGCCATCATGGCATACGCCCACGGAGGACTAGCCTTACTCGGGGTAGATCTTCACAGTAGGCGATCTCCTTGCCCTTACAAACTTCTTGGTTCAACTCCACATCTTGACGGAGGCTCCCAAGCGACACCTAACCAATCTAGGAGGCACCACCTCCAAAAGGTAATAGATGGTGTTGGTGATGATGAACTCCTTGCTCTTGTGCTTCAAATGATAATCTCCCCAACACTCAACTCTCCTCACCGATTTGGCTGTGGTGGAAGAAAGGATTGAGTGGAAAGCAACTTGGGAAGGCTAGAAATCAAGTTTCATATGGTGGGAGTGGAGCAACTTGATCTCAACACAAGGGTAGGTAGTTTTCTTCTCAGAAATGTAAGGTAGGAGTGGTAGTTCTTTCTGATGGCTCTCTCCACGAATGAAGAGGAGGTGGAGGGGTATTTATAGCCTCCACACAAAATCCAACCGTTACACACATTTGACCAATCTCGGTCAGACCGAAGTTGACAACTCGGTGAGACCGAAAGTTCAAATCTTGTGAACGTTGGGATTTTCGGTGGGACGAAAATACAATCTCGGTTAGTCCGATTCTTCCAAATACTAGGGTTTGCCAATCTCGGTGGGACCGACTTTATCATCTCGGTGACACCGATTTGATGACAGAAGGTTACAGAAGCTTGGCAACACTAGTTTCGGTGAGACCGAGTTCAGAATCGGAAAATCCGAGATTTCTAGGGTTTGGCTATATGGCTGAGGTGGTTCATCTCGGTGTGACTGAGTTTATGGAATCGGTGGGACCGAGATTACTTATGAGTGTATGTTTGAAGTGAGAGGTGCTGATAGTTTAGGAGATATATCACTAAGCACTTTGAGCAACCAGATCATTAACATAACCTCATCCCCTTTTAATAGTATTGGCTTTCCTATAGACTCAATGTGATCTTGGATCACTAAACCGAAAATGGAGTCTTGAGCTTTTGCCAATGCTTGCCTTAGCATTTTGAAGGGTCCACTTCTTCAGTCATTGCCATACCCATATCACTGAACTTTCTGAAATGATACTCAAGAAACTATTAGTTCAATGATATATATGTTGTTATTAATTACCAAAACCACCCGGGGATTAGTTGCACTTTCAATCTCCCCCTTTTTGGTAATTGATGACAACATATAGATCAAAGCTTCGACAAAAGATATAATCAATGAATAATATCGTCGCTTTGAGAAGTATGTGATAAGCAAGAGCTCCTCCTAAATTTGTGCATTATTTAAGATTTGTGTTTGAATGCAAATGCACAATCGATTAGGATCATGGGTCACTCTTCCATGTCACATACATCTTGGTGGAGCGCACAAAATGATAAGAATGAATAGCATGCACGCAATCACCAAGACATGAGTAAATGGTCATACAAGATATGAATAGCATATGATAAGCATTAAGCACACATTAAGGCATAGTACGACCAAGCACTCATCAAAGTAGAGCAAACGTAGTATCAAACACACGGAATGTCTCGAAAATCTCAAAAGTATCTCAAAAATACCGCAAATAAACGAAAGAGCAAAAACGCAAAGACAAAGCACTCTCTCTCTCGAAGTCCTATGATCTATACAATTTCTCCCCTTTGGCAACAAGTTACCAAAAAGTTCGAAGGTATAGAGCTAAACGTCACTAGGGACTCTGGCGGCTCCGTGCAGGTTGATGGAGTTGAGATGGCTGCATCTGCAAAGGCTTCACTGATGTCGTGGAGCTGGAGGAGTGGTCCTTGGAGCTGGAGCTGGAACCGATGGAGCTGTGGGAGGTGCCGAGGCTGTAGTCCCGTGTCATCCTTTCGAATAGCAGCTGATCTGGGTCTTGTGGGAACTGGAGCAGGCTGTTCATAATCATCCTGGACTAGGTCATCCTGCATCTCACGCATGAGCTCTTCCTTCTCCTTCTTGGCTTCCTCGATATCTGCCTCAAGCTTGTTGACAGTGACTTGCACTTCAGTCAACTTGACATCCAGAGCATGGATCTTGTCTTCAATGATCCTCTCAAGACTCTCCTGAGACTGCACAATGCTGGCCAGGCGTTGTTCAATCCTCTGGGTAGCTTCAAGGAGCTGCTCTCCAACACTCTTGGGTTTAGCTGCTGTTGCTGCTGCTTCCTTCTCAGCTTTAGCTTTCTTGGCAGCTTCAGACTTTGCATGACCTTCAACTGACGTTGGGTCCTCCTCATCCATCACAACTTCATTGTCCTCATGCTCAGGCTGCAGTGGCAAATGTGGTCTTTCCAACAAGTAGGTGCCCGTGCCAAACTTGGCATTGATAAGCATCTGAATGTGCGGGGCAAATCCACATGACCTCTTCTGGTCTGCTGCAGTCCTCTTGATAGTCTCAACTATCAGGTCCATCACCTTGAAAGGTGCCTTCTGATCTAGTATGTGCAGCATGTTGATAGAATAGCCTCTTATCATGCGATGATCTCCAGACTTGGGCATCAAGGTATGCCTCAGAATTGTGTTTGTGGTAGGTAGACCTGCCTGGAGATGATACACTAAGCCGAGCTTCCAGATTTGTACATCCTTAGCTGGTACCTCATTGTACATGTTCTTCATAGACTCATGGTTTTTCTTCGGAATACCATAGACATCAACATCATCTTCTCTTGGTACTGGCGCATTCAGCAGTGCTGCCCATTCTTCAACAGTAGAAGAGAATCTCTGGCCTTCAGTCATCCATGTGATTTTACCCATCTGGATAGAAATGAGCAGTGGCATAGAATTGCATGATCATCTCATCATTCCAATCTGTCAACTTCTGACCAACGAACTCAGCAACACCACATGCAGTAAAGCTCTCATGCACATGTGGAAAGAAGTCTCTGTGCTCTTCACTATCAATATATGCCCAGTCAACATAGCGAGTGTCTGCAACAATGGGCTTCTTGTCCATAAGCACAGTCTCATAGAAGTCCTGCTACTCTCTAGTGTGGAACCTTGGATCTACAGCAGTTCTTCTCCTCACAGCATATGGATCAGCTTGTCTCCATAGCCTGAGACCTTTATCCTTTCTTTCCTTCATGTTTTCAGCTCGAGGATGAGCATCATTGTGAATAGGCAATTTCTGACGGAGTTTCAGCAATACAGGTGCCTCATCATCTGACTAAGCTGGTGGCACATTGTCTTTCTTCTTCTCTGAAGCTGGGATGTTCCTGACAGTTTTCTTGGGCTTGGCAGCAGGCTTGGCTTGAGCTGCCTTTCTTTGGAGCAGATGGCTTAGACTTTGAAGGTGCTCCGCTCGATGGCATCACCCATCAACTTAGGTTTCGAGGAGGTGGGGTGCTTCCTCATCGTAATCATCATCATCTGCTGCTTCATCATGCACAATTCTCTTCCTCTTGGAAGTTTTCTTCACTTTGCTCAAGTTTCCTCTTCCATGCTCAGCTTCTTAGCAACTGTGGACTTCTTCACTTTACTGGTGCCTTTCTTGGTTTGCTGCCCTTGATGCTCTTTGGAAACAACTTTCCTCTTTGGCTTAGAGGAGATCTCTTCCTCAGCTATGAAATCAGAATCTTCTTCATCAGAATTCTTCTTCTTCCTGGCCCTGGTGGCAGCAGGAGGTAAACCACTTGGTGTGCTCCTTTCACCATCATCTGAAAAGCTGCTGGCCTCAGGACTAGTGCCTGCCTCTGGAATCTCAGCAATTGGTGATTCAGACCTGTTCTGGCTGTCTCTGGCATCTGACATGGCTGACAACCTATGAATAGATTAGGTGTAGGCAGAATAGAAGAGTTATCACAAACTGCAGAAGATTTTGCAAAAAGAATGAGTTCAAATTTCAGTTTTAGGTTTTCACAGAATGCATTTCGGTCAGACCGAGGCTAAAATTCGGTGAATCCGAAGTGTTATAACAGTACCATTCACACCACTTTCGGTTGGACCGAAATGGGTTTCGGTCTTGCCGAGAACACTAGGGTTTCACTAAATCCTCATTTCGGTCACACCGATTTGCACAACTCGGTTGGACCGAAAAGTGCAGTGCAATGGCCAGAGGCCAAATCGGTCATACCGAGAATGTAGAATCGGTCTCACCGAGATGTGTTCGGCGGAAACCTAACCCTAAAACTTTTACTCGAATTTCGTTCTAAGAACTAATCTGCTGGATAGGAAGATCTCAAACGTGGCAAGAAGCTAGGCAAACCAATCATGCATAGAATCGGAGGTTGAAGCACGAGAGGGATTGAAACTCACCCTAACTTGGTGGAGTTCCTCTACGGCGGCAACGGCACGGAGAGAATGTCCGTTGACGGCGACGGAGACCCGCGGCGAGGGCGCACAGGCGACGACGGAGACGATCCGGAGACCACGGCGACGGCAGCAAGGGGTTTGGGGGCGAGGCGTTTTGAAGAAGGAATCAACGCGCGCTGCCCTCAGATATATATACCCTTTTGGTGTCGGTGGGACCGAGTTGTAAAACTCGGTGGCACCGAGATGGATAATCGCAAGCGATTACACACTTCGTCACGCTTGAAATTACAACTCGGTTTCACCGAGGTGAAAACCTAGATCAATCCAAGTGCTTTCGGTCTGTCCGAGTTTGAGTGGGTTGGTCTGACCGAAAATACTTAGAAGGTTTTGGAAGTTTAGTCTTTGACGGATCGGTGGCTCGAAAGTGCTCCTCACTCGGTGTGTCCGAAAATGACTTGTCCAAAGTTTGTGATATAAGCATGAATAGAATTTGAGACAAGAAAGCATAGATAGCTAGGGAGGAACTTAGGCATTCTTGTCCATCCATTTGGTCAAAAGAAAATCAAAAACAAAGCAACAAATGGATGTCCTCGAATGGATAAAATCATGCATTCAACATGCTCACACAATAAGATAGCAAATGAAATATGTGTCAAACATGCACAAACAAAACACTAGCTACTATCACACAATTTGTCGATGACTAGGTCATCTTTATATGAGTATATTGACTTAGGAGTCAAATGAGAACATTTGATCATAGGTCATACTCATCGCTTAAGCACAAGTGGGGTTACCACTTTTACATAAAGCATTAATGTGTTCACATCATTTGAAGATGCTTTAGCTCAATTCTTTAGAGCAAAGCTCCCCTAGATGTGAGAACCCCTTTAAAGGGTCAAACTAACCTTGGGTTGTCGAGAAGACTTCATGTATATGTTGAAGATGTGGATGCTCAATGTTGATGAAGATCATCAAGAGTTGGGAGCAATCCTTTGATTCGGGCACTTTCAATACCTACATGGGTTAGTCCCACAAGGAACAAACAAGGATATCCATGGACATAGATTGAAGTTCACAATAGATGATGTCCATGAAAGCAATGATTACCTTGTCCCTTGACTTACCAACAAGAGGGTTTGTGACTCCATGAACTAGTGCAAGATGTGGAAGTTGATTGCACAAGTTCTTGCCAAAATGAATGTGAGTGAAGTATGTTGGCGGAGTCACCCTCAAGAACTCTCTAGTTCTTCTTCTTGGGATCCACATCATCTTGATGGGAATCCTTGGGGTTGTAGTTGAGCTTGACGAAGTAGAACTTGACGCTTCCTTGGGAACCCACTTGACCATGGCTTTAGGTGCTTCAATAAATGCATCAATCTCCTCTTGAAGCTTGTCCTTCCTTTTAGCTTGTGGTCTTGTGGTGGAAGGTCATCTTGAGCTTGTTCCTCATTGGAAGAAGTAGGATCATACTTCTCCTTTTGAGAAACAAACTTTGGAGTGGGATATTGACCTTCTTCCCATTCAACACCCTCGGCGTTGAACTTTCGCTCAAAACCAATTCCTTGATTCTTTCGGTGCCTTCCTTGCTTAAGTAACAATTTCTCAAAGTTCTTGCTTCCGCAAGGCTCTTGTAGACACCTTTTCTATAATCCCTTTCAATAAACTATTTTCTTGCTCAAGTGTAACTTGGCTTGAAACATTGTTAGTGGAATCAAGAGAACTACTAGAAGCAACAATATTAGATTTAGCATGGTTATTGTTACTACTAGATGAAGAATTTTTCTTATGCTTGTCACGCTTAGTTTTAATAGGTGGCAAGAAATTAGACAAGAGAAGTCGTTTGGCAAGATATGAAGAACTCTTCTTCAAGATCGTCATTGATAGCTTTTAGAAACTCATGTTCTTGCTCTAGATTGAGCTTCTCGAGCGTAGCTTCTCATGAGATCTTAGGAGCTCTCTATGATCTTCTTGAGTTGTTTCATGAGCTAACTTAAGAGTGTTTAGTTCTTTAGTTAGACGCTCAATCTCCTTCATAGCATTGTCATTCGACTCTTCTCGACTATAAAGACCACTAGCATGTTCATCATTACTTGGTTCACTAGATTTGTCATGTAAAAGCTCATCTTCACCAAGCAAGTCATCCTCATCACTATCAAAGTCAATAAATTCAGGGTGTGATACCTTGGGGCCTTTAGCCATGAAGCATCTTCCAATTCCCTCATTTGGTGAATCAAATAAGTCATAGGAGTTGGAGTTGGAGTTGGAGGACACGAGAGCAAGACCGGCAACACCTTCATCTTGACTGTATTCGGAGTTGGAGTGATAGCTTCTTTCGGAGTGATTGTCGGAGTCGGAGCCGGAGACCCATTCACCTACATGAGCTTGATGTTTTCTTCTTGTGTAGCTCCTTGATGACTTGTCTTTCCTTTCCGAATCCTTGCTTCTCCGAGAGGATCTTCGTTCATAACGATCATCTCTACTCCTTCTCTCTTTCCGAGGTGACTCTTCTCTTGAGCTTCTTCTTCTTGGAGATTCTTCTCTTCTCTTGTGGGGAGCCGAACACTCATTTGAGTAGTGTCCGGTCTTCCACAATTGTAGCAGATTCGATCACGACTAGAAGATCTCTTTTCATCATATGATCTAGACTTTGAGCTTCTTTCCTTGCTTCTACTCTTGTAGAATTTGTTGAAGTTCTTCACCATTAGGCTTATCTCTTCATTGGAAACTAGCTTGTCACTTGAGGTTGTGGGAGCATCACATGTAGCTTTGTAAGCACCACTTGACTTGTTGTGAAGCTCTTCCTTATCTTTAAGTGTCATCTCATGAGCAACAATTCTTCCAATGACTTCGTAGGCTTGAGATTCTTGTAGTTTGGCATCATTTGGATCCAAGTGCACACGGTGTCATACTTTCCATCCAAAGCTCTGAGAATCTTCTTGATGATGAATCGGTCGGTCATTTCTTCGCTTCCTAAGCCGGCAATCTCATTTGTGATGAGAGCAAGCCTAGAGTACATTTCAGCGACTCCTTCACCTTCCTTCATCTTGAACTTGTCAAGTTGACCTTGAAGAACATCTAGCTTTGATTCCTTCACGGACTCGGTACCTTCGTGCATTTCGACAAAAGTATCCCAAATCTCTTTTGCATTCTCAAGACGGCTGATTTTGTTGAACTCCTCGGGACACAAAGCATTGAAGAGAATGTCACAAGCTTGAGCATTGTTTTGCAACATCCGCAATTCATCATTTGTAGCTTCACGATCCGAACTTTTCCTTCCTCAAGAACTCACCTTGCAAGCCAACACAAATAATGCCCCATGCTTGGCGTGGTTATGTCCAAGAATATGCATTTTCATTTTATGCTTCCAACTAGCAAAATTTGAACCATCAAAGTAAGGACCTCTTTAAAATTACCCTCACTAGACGCCATACTCTCCTAGGTTGTGAAACCAAGCTTATGGAATCCAATGCAATGGAAACCAATACAATGGAGACCAAAGCTCGATACCACTTGTAGGATCGAAAGTATGTCTAGAGGGGGTGATTAGACTACTTGACAATATAAAAATTCAGCCTTTTGATTAAGACAAGTTTTGGCAAGTTCACAATGATGATCAAGTCAAGTATCACCCTACACATGCAATTCTAGAGTATTGGCAGCGGAAAGTAAATTGCACATGTAGTAAAGAGAGGTGGAGAAGAGCAAATGCAATTTGAGACACGGAGATTTTTCTCGTGGTTCCGATAGGTGGTGCTATCGTCAATCCACGCTGATGGAGACTTCAACCCACGGAGGGTAACGGCTGCGAGAGTCCACGGAGGGCTCCACCCACGAAGGGTCCACGAAGAAGCAACCTTGTCTATGCCATCATGGCATACGCCCACGGAGGACTAGCCTTACTGGGGTAGATCTTCACGAAGTAGGCGATCTCCTTGCCCTTACAAACTTCTTGGTTCAACTCCACATCTTGACGGAGGCTCCCAAGCGACACCTAACCAATCTAGGAGGCACCACCTCCAAAAGGTAATAGATGGTGTTGGTGATGATGAACTCCTTGCTCTTGTGCTTCAAATGATAATCTCCCCAACACTCAACTCTCCTCACCGATTTGGCTGTGGTGGAAGAAAGGATTGAGTGGAAAGCAACTTGGGAAGGCTAGAAATCAAGTTTCATATGGTGGGAGTGGAGCAACTTGATCTCAACACAAGGGTAGGTAGTTTTCTTCTCGAAATGTAAGGTAGGAGTGGTAGTTCTTTCGATGGCTCTCTCCACGAATGAAGAGGAGGTGGAGGGTATTTATAGCCTCCACACAAAATCCAACTGCTACACACATTTGACCAATCTCGGTCGGACCGAAGTTGACAACTCGGTGAGACCGAAAGTTCAAATCTTGTGAACGTTGGGATTTTCGTGGGACCGAAAATACAATCTCGGTTAGTCCGATTCTTCCAAAGACTAGGGTTTGCCAATCTCGGTGGGACCGACTTTATCATCTCGGTGACACCGATTTGATGACGTATGTTCTGAAGCTTGAAACACTAGTTTCGTGAGACCGAGTTCGAATCGAAAATCCGAGATTTCTAGGGTTTGGCTATATGGCTGAGGTGGTTCATCTTGGTGTGACTGAGTTTATGGAATCGGTGGGACCGAGATTACTTATGAGTGTATGTTTGAAGTGAGAGGTGCTGATAGTTTAGGAGATATATCACTAAGCACTTTGAGCAACCAGATCATTAACATAACCTCATCCCCTTTTAATAGTATTGGCTTTCCTATAGACTCAATGTGATCTTGGATCACTAAACCAAAATGGAGTCTTGAGCTTTTGCCAATGCTTGCCTTAGCATTTTGAGGGTCCACTTCTTCACCATTGCCATACCCATATCACTGAACTTTCTCAAATGATACTCAAGAAACTATTAGTTCAATGATATATATGTTGTTATTAATCACCAAAACCACCCGGGGATTAGTTGCACTTTCAATCTCCCCCTTTTTGGTAATTGATGACAACATATAGATCAAAGCTTCGACAAAAGATATAACCAATGAATAATATCATCGCTTTGAGAAGTATGTGATAAGCAAGAGCTCCCCCTAAATTTGTGCATTATTTAAGATTTGCGTTTGAATGCAAATGCACAATCGATTAGGATCATGGGTCACTCTTCCATGTCACATACATCTTGGTGGAGCGCACAAAATGATAAGAATGAATAGCATGCACCCAATCACCAAGACATGAGTAAATGGTCATACAAGATATGAATAGCATATGATAAGCATTAAGCACACATTAAGGCATAGTACGACCAAGCACTCATCAAAGTAGAGCAAACGTAGTATCAAACACACGGAATGTCTCAAAATCTCAAAAGTATCTCAAAAGACCGCAAATAAACGAAAGAGCAAAAACGCAAAGACAAAGCACTCTCTCTCGAAGTCCTATGATCTATACAATTTCTCCCCTTTGGCAACAAGTTACCAAAAGTTCGAAGGTATAGAGCTAAACGTCACTAGGGACTCTGCTGGCGGCTCCTCTATGCAGGTTGATGGAGTTGAGATGGCTGCATCTGCAAAGGCTTGGTGATGTCCGTGGAGCTGGAGGAGTGGTCACCGGAGCTGGAGCTGGAACCGATGGAGCTGTGGAGGTGCCGAGGCTGTAGTCCCGTGTCTGCCATCGAATAGCAGCTGATCTGGGTCTTGTGGGAACCGGAGCAGGCTGTTCATAATCATCCTGGACTAGGTCATCCTGCATCTCACGCATGAGCTCTTCCTTCTCCTTCTTGGCTTCCTCGATATCTGCCTCAAGCTTGTTGACAGTGACTTGCACTTCAGTCAGCTTGACATCCAGAGCATGGATCTTGTCTTCAACGATCCTCTCAAGACTCTCCTGAGACTGCACAATGCTGGCCAGGCGTTGTTCAATCCTCTGGGTAGCTTCAAGGAGCTGCTCTCCAACACTCTTGGGTTTAGCTGCTGCTGCTGCTGCTTCCTTCTCAGCTTTAGCTTTCTTGGCAGCTTCAGACTTTGCATGACCTTCAACTGGCGTTGGGTCCTCCTCATCCATCACATATTCATTGTCCTCATGCTCAGGCTGCAGTGGCAAGTGTGGTCTTTCCAACAAGTAGGTGCCCGTGCCAAACTTGGCATTGATAAGCATCTGAATGTGCGGGGCAAATCCACATGACCTCTTCTGGTCTGCTGCAGTCCTCTTGATAGTCTCAACTATCAGGTCCATCACCTTGAAAGGTGCCTTCTGATCTAGTATGTGCAGCATGTTGATAGAATAGCCTCTTATCATGCGATGATCTCCAGACTTGGGCATCAAGGTATGCCTCAGAATTGTGTTTGTGGTAGGTAGACCTGCCTGGAGATGATACACTGAGCCGAGCTTCCAGATTTCTACATCCTTAGCTGGTACCTCATTGTACATGTTCTTCATAGACTCATGGTTTTTCTTGGGAATACCATAGACATCAACATCATCTTCTCTTGGTACTGGTGCATTCAGCAGTGCTGCCCATTCTTCAACAGTAGAAGAGAATCTCTGGCCTTCAGTCATCCATGTGATTTTACCATCTGGATAGAAATGAGCAGTGGCATAGAATTGCATGATCATCTCATCATTCCAATCTGTCAACTTCTGACCAACGAACTCAGCAACACCACATGCAGTAAAGCTCTCATGCACATGTGGAAAGAAGTCTCTGTGCTCTTCACTATCAATATATGCCCAGTCAACATAGCGAGTGTCTGCAACAATGGGCTTCTTGTCCATAAGCACAGTCTCATAGAAGTCCTGCTGCTCTCTGGTGTGGAAGCTTGGATCTACAGCAGTTCTTCTCCTCACAGATATGGATCAGCTTGTCTCCATAGCCTGAGACCTTTATCCTTTCTTTCCTTCATGTTTTCAGCTCGAGGATGAGCATCATTGTGAATAGGCATTTCGACGGAGTTTCAAGAATACTGGTGCCTCATCATCCGACTCACTGGTGGCACATTGTCTTTCTTCTCCTCTGAAGCTGGGATGTTCCTGACAGTTTTCTTGGGCTTGGCAGCAGGCTTGGCTTGAGCTGCCTTTGCTGGAGCAGATGGCTTAGACTTTGAAGGTGCTCCTGCCCTGATGGCATCACCCATCAACTTAGGTTTCTGAGGAGGCTGGGGTGCTTCCTCATCAGAATCATCATCATCTGCTGCTTCATCATGCACAATTCTCTTCCTCTTGGAAGTTTTCTTCACTTTGCTCGAAGTTTCCTCTTCCATGCTCAGCTTCTTAGCAACTGTGGACTTCTTCACTTTACTGGTGCCTTTCTTGGTTTGCTGCCCTTGATGCTCTTTGGAAACAACTTTCCTCTTTGGCTTAGAGGAGATCTCTTCCTCAGCTATGAAATCAGAATCTTCTTCATCAGAATTCTTCTTCTTCCTGGCCCTGGTGGCAGCAGGAGGCAAACCACTTGGTGTGCTCCTTTCACCATCATCTAAAAAGCTGCTGGCCTCGGGACTAGTGCACGCCTCTCGAATCTCAGCAATTGGTGATTCAGACTGTTACTCGCTGTCACCGGCATCCGACATGGCCGACAACCCGTGAATAGATTAGGTGTAGGCGTAATAGAAGAGTTATCACAAACTGCAGAAGATTTTGCAAAAGAATGAGTTCAAATTTCAGTTTTAGGTTTTCACAGAATGCATTTCGGTCGACATCGAGGCTAAAATTCGTGAATCCAAGTGTTCTAACAGTACCATTCACACCACTTTCGGTTGGACGAAATGGGTTTCGCCTTGCCGAGAACACTAGGGTTTCACTAAATCCTCATTTCGTCACACCAATTTGCACAACTCGGTTGGACCGAAAAGTGCAAAGGCAATGGCCAGAGGCCAAATCGGTCATACCGAGAATGTAGAATCGGTCTCACCGAGATGTGTTCGCGGAAACCTAACCCTAAAACTTTTACTCAATTTCGTTCTAAGAACTAATCTGCTGGATAGGAAGATCTCAAACGTGGCAAGAAGCTAGGCAAACCAATCGTGCATAGAATCGGAGGTTGAAGCACGAGAGGATCAAACTCACCCTAACTTGGTGGAGTTCCTCTACGGCGGCAACGGCGCGGAGAGAATGTCCGTTGACGGCGACGGAGACCCGCGGCGAGGGCGCACAGGCGACGACGGAGACGATCCGGAGACCACGGCGACGGCAGCAAGGGGTTTGGGGGCGAGGCGTTTTGAAGAAGGAATCAACGCGTGCTGCCCTCAGATATATATACCCTTTTGCTGTCGGTGGGACCGAGTTGTAAAACTCGGTGGCACCGAGATGGATAACTGCAAGCAGTTACACACTTCGGTCATGCCGAAATTCACAACTTGGTTTCACCGAGGTGAAAACCTAGATCAATCCAAGTGCTTTCGGTCTGTCCGAGTTTGAGTGGGTTGGTCTGACCGAAAATACTTAGAAGGTTTTGGAAGTTTAGTCTTTGACGGATCGGTGGCTCCGAGTGCTCCTCACTCGGTGTGTTCGAAAATGACTTGTCCAAAGTTTGTGACATAAGCATGAATAGAATTTGAGACAAGAAAGCATAGATAGCTAGGGGAGGAACTTAGGCATTCTTGTCCATCCATTTGGTCAAAAAGAAAATCAAAAACAAAGCAACAAATGGATGTCCTCGAATGGATAAAATCATGCATTCAACATGCTCACACAATAAGATAGCAAATGAAATATGTGTCAAACATGCACAAACAAAACACTAGCTACTATCACACAATTTGTCGATGACTAGGTCATCTTTATATGAGTATATTGACTTAGAGTCAAATGAGAACATTTGATCATAGGTCATACTCATCGCTTAAGCACAAGTGGGGTTACCACTTTACATAAAGCATTAATGTGTTCACATCATTTGAAGATGCTTTAGCTCAATTCTTTAGAGAAAAGCTCCCCTAGATGTGAGAACCCCTTTAAAGGGTCAAATAACCTTGGGTTGTCGAGAAGACTTCATGTAGATGTTGAAGATGTGGATGCTCAATGTTGATGAAGATCATCAAGAGTTGGGAGCAATCCTTTGGATTCGGGCACTTTCAATACCTACATGGGTTAGTCCCACAAGGAACAAACAAGGATATCCATGGACATAGATTGAAGTTCACAATAGATGATGTCCATGAAAGCAATGATTACCTTGTCCCTTGACTTACCAACAAGAGGGTTTGTGACTCCATGAACTAGTGCAAGATGTGGAAGTTGATTGCACAAGTTCTTGCCAAAATGAATGTGAGTGAAGTATGTTGGCGGAGTCACCCTCAAGAACTCTCTAGTGCTTCTTCTTCGGGATCCACATCATCTTGATGGGAATCCTTGGGGTTGTAGTTGAGCTTGACGAAGTAGAACTTGACGTTTCCTTGGGAACCCACTTGACCATGGCTTTAGGTGCTTCAATAAATGCATCAATCTCCTCTTGAAGCTTGTCCTTCCCTTTTAGCTTGTGGTCTTGTGGTGGAAGGTCATCTCGAGCTTGTTCCTCATTGGAAGAAGTAGGATCATACTTCTCCTTTTGAGGAACAAACTTTGGAGTGGGATATTGACCTTCTTCCCATTCAACACCCTCGGCGTTGAACTTTCGCTCAAAACCAATTCCTTGATTCTTCCCTGCCTTCCTTGCTTGTAACAATTTCTCAAAGTTCTTGCTTCCGCAAGGCTCTTGTAGACACCTTTTCTATAATCCCTTTCAATAAACTATTTTCTTGCTCAAGTGTAACTTGGCTTGAAACATTGTTAGTGGAATCAAGAGAACTACTAGAAGCAACAATATTAGATTTAGCATGGTTATTGTTACTACTAGATGAAGAATTTTTCTTATGCTTGTCATGCTTAGTTTTAATAGGTGGCAAGAAATTAGACAAGAGAAGTCGTTTGGCAAGATATGAAGAACTCTTCTTTCGAAGATCGTCATTGATAGCTTTTAGAAACTCATGTTCTTGCTCTAGATTGAGCTTCTCGAAGCGTAGCTTCTCATGAGATCTTAGGAGCTCTCTATGATCTTCTTGAGTTGTTTCATGAGCTAACTTAAGAGTGTTTAGTTCTTTAGTTAGACGCTCAATCTCCTTCATAGCATTGTCATTCGACTCTTCTCGACTATAAAGACTACTAGCATGTTCATCATTACTTGGTTCACTAGATTTGTCATGTAAAAGCTCATCTTCACCAAGCAAGTCATCCTCATCACTATCAAAGTCAATAAATTCAGGGTGTGATACCTTGGGGCCTTTAGCCATGAAGCATCTTCCAATTCCCTCATTTGGTGAATCAAATAAGTCATAGGAGTTGGAGTTGGAGTTGGAGGACACGAGAGCAAGACCGCAACACCTTCATCTTGATCAGATTCGGAGTTGGAGTGATAGCTTCTTTCGGAGTGATTGTCGGAGTCGGAGCCGAGACCCATTCACCTACATGAGCTTGATGTTTTCTTCTTGTGTAGCTCCTTGATGACTTGTCTTTCCTTTCCTAATCCTTGCTTCTCCGAGAGGATCTTCGCTCATAACGATCATCTCTACTCCTTCTCTCTTCCGAGGTGACTCTTCTCTAGAGCTTCTTCTTCTTGGAGATTCTTTCTTCTCTTGTGGGGAGCCGAACACTCATTTGAGTAGTGTCCGGTCTTCCACAATTGTAGCACTTTCGATCACGACTAGAAGATCTCTTTTCATCATATGATCTAGACTTTGAGCTTCTTTCCTTGCTTCTACTCTTGTAGAATTTGTTGAAGTTCTTCACCATTAGGCTTATCTCTTCATTGGAAACTAGCTTGTCACTTGAGGTTGTGGGAGCATCACATGTAGCTTTGTAAGCACCACTTGACTTGTTGTGAAGCTCTTCCTTATCTTTAAGTGTCATCTCATGAGCAACAATTCTTCCAATGACTTCGTAGGCTTGAGATTCTTGTAGTTTGGCATCATTTGGATCCAAGTGCACACGGTGTCATACTTTCCATCCAAAGCTCGAGAATCTTCTTGATGATGAATCGGTCGGTCATTTCTTCGCTTCCTAAGCCGCAAACTCATTTGTGATGAGAGCAAGCCTAGAGTACATTTTAGCGACTCCTTCACCTTCCTTCATCTTGAACTTGTCAAGTTGACCTTGAAGAACATCTAGCTTTGATTCCTTCACGGACTCGGTACCTTCGTGCATTTCGACCAAAGTATCCCAAATCTCTTTTGCATTCTCAAGACGGCTGATTTTGTTGAACTCCTCGGGACACAAAGCATTGAAGAGAATGTCACAAGCTTGAGCATTGTTTTGCAACATCCGCAATTCATCATTTGTAGCTTCACGATCCGAACTTTTCCTTCCTCAAGAACTCACCTTGCAAGCTTAACACAAATAATGCCCCATGCGGCAGGGTTATGTCCAAGAATATGCATTTTCATTTTATGCTTCCAACTAGCAAAATTTGAACCATCAAAGTAAGGACCTCTCTTAAAATTACTCTCACTAGACGCCATACTCTCCTAGGTTGTGAAACCAAGCTTATGGAGTCCAATGCAATGGAAACCAATACAATGGAGACCAAAGCTCTGATACCACTTGTAGGATCGAAAGTATGTCTAGAGGGGGGGTGATTAGACTACTTGACAATATAAAAATTCAGCCTTTTGATTAAGACAAGTTTTTGGCAAGTTCACAATGATGATCAAGTCAAGTATCACCCTACACATGCAATTCTAGAGTATTGGCAGCGGAAAGTAAATTGCACATGTAGTAAAGAGAGGTGGAGAAGAGCAAACGCAATTTGGAGACACGGAGATTTTTTCTCGTGGTTCCGATAGGTGGTGCTATCGTCAATCCACGTTGATGGAGACTTCAACCCACGGAGGGTAACGGCTGCGAGAGTCCATGGAGGGCTCCACCCATGAAGGGTGCACGAAGAAGCAACCTTGTCTATCCCATCATGGCATACGCCCACGGAGGACTAGCCTTACTCGGGGTAGATCTTCACGAAGTAGGCGATCTCCTTGCCCTTACAAACTTCTTGGTTCAACTCCACATCTTGACGGAGGCTCCCAAGCGACACCTAACCAATCTAGGAGGCACCACCCTCCAAAAGGTAATAGATGGTGTTGGTGATGATGAACTCCTTGCTCTTGTGCTTCAAATGATAATCTCCCCAACACTCAACTCTCCTCACTGATTTGGCTGTGGTGGAAGAAAGGATTGAGTGGAAAGCAACTTGGGAAGGCTAGAAATCAAGTTTCATATGGTGGGAGTGGAGCAACTTGATCTCAACACAAGGGTAGGTAGTTTTCTTCTCAGAAATGTAAGGTAGGAGTGGTAGTTCTTTCGATGGCTCTCTCCACGAATGAAGAGGAGGTGGAGGGTATTTATAGCCTCCACACAAAATCCAACTGCTACACACATTTGACCAATCTCGGTCGGACCGAAGTTGACAACTCGGTGAGACCGAAAGTTCAAATCTTAGAACGTTGGGATTTTCGTGGGACCGAAAATACAATCTCGGTTAGTCCGATTCTTCCAAATACTAGGGTTTGCCAATCTCGGTGGGACCGACTTTATCATCTTGGTGACACCGATTTGATGATGTATGTTCTGAAGCTTGGCAACACTAGTTTCGGTGAGACCGAGTTCAGAATCGGAAAATCCGAGATTTCTAGGGTTTGTCTATATGGCTGAGGTGGTTCATCTCGGTGTGACTGAGTTTATGGAATTGGTGGGACCGAGATTACTTATGAGTGTATGTTTGAAGTGAGAGGTGCTGATAGTATAGGAGATATATCACTAAGCACTTTGAGCAACCAGATCATTAACATAACCTCATCCCCTTTTAATAGTATTGGCTTTCCTATAGACTCAATGTGATCTTGGATCACTAAACCGAAAATGGAGTCTTGAGCTTTTGCCAATGCTTGCCTTAGCATTTTGACGGGTCCACTTCTTCAGTCATTGCCATACCCATATCACTGAACTTTCTGAAATGATACTCAGGAAACTATTAGTTCAATGATATATATGTTGTTATTAATTACCAAAACCACCCGGGGATTAGTTGCACTTTCAAATTACTACAAGTGTCCCGTAATGGGGTCGAATCACTTACCTCGTCATTCGGAGACTGCGAGCTGAATCCGCGGTCCTCAGTCGCGGATGCGGGGGCTTCGGCGCCCTTGAACAGCACCCTCCAGGCACATTCGTACGTTGTATCAAAGAGCCCGCTCAACGTCTGGTGCTATTCCGGATTAAACCCCCACAAATTGAATGCCCGTTCTTGGCATGGGAGAATCCGCCAGAGGAGCATGACTTGGACCACATCGACAAGCCGGAGCCTATTGCTCACCATCTTCTTGATGCAGGCTCGGAGTCCCGTCACCTCCACCGGATCACCCCACTGCAAGCCCTTCTCTTTCCAGGAAGTGAGCTGCGTGGGGATTCCAGATCTAAATTCGGGGGCCGCCGCCCATGTGGGCTTGCGCGGCTCGGTGATATAGAACCACCCCGATTGGCACCCCTTGACGGAATCCACGAAGGTCCCTTCTAGCCAGGGGACGTTGGGAAATTTGCCCAACATGGCGCCTCAGCATTCCTCTTGAGTGCCCTTTACAACCTTCGGCTTGATGTTGAAGGTCTTGAGCCACATGCCGAAGTGGAGCTGGATGCAGAGGAAGGCCTCACACACGACGATAAACGCCGAAATTTTGAGGACGAAGTTCGGCGCCAGATCATGGAAATCTAGGCCGTAATAATACATGAGCCCCCGAACGAATGGATGGAGCGGAAAGCCCAGTCCGCGGAGGAAGTGGGGAAGGAAGACTACCCTCTCATGGGGCCCTGGGGTGGGGATAAGCTGCCCCGCGTCGGGCAGCCGATGCGCGATATCGCTGGAAAGGTATCCGGCGTCGCGCAGCTTGGTGATGTCCTCCTCCTTGGCGGTGGAGGCCATCCATTTACCTCCCCTCCGGACATATTCGGAGAAGGGTCGAGGTGAGATGCGCGAGCTTGGGCGTTGGAGCTTGAGTTCGCAGGGATGGATAAGCAAAGGAGGAAGAAGGCGTAGGTGAGAAGGTGAATCCTTATCCCTTATATATAGGCGGACAAAACTATGCATCCCTTGCCGGCCTGGTAAAACTCGCTTATCTCCCAAGCGCCACCATCAGTGGAGCGGTTGGGTTACCCACGCACGTATTGATGAGAATCCCGGAATAAGGGGAACACGATCTCTGCTTCCACAGGACGTGCCAAGGAAACCGCTTCGCTAAACGTGCTGAGGTGGTATAGTAATTCAAACAAGGGCTTGGCTACGGTGTGATGTCACGCCGCATAATACGTCAGCAGATTGAGCTAAGTGTATATTTTATTCTCTCTACGTTGGAATGTGGAATTTATTTTGCAGAGCCGGACACTATCCTAGTGTTCATTATCTTCTCCGAATTATTCAAGGAGAGGAACCCGCCTTGCAATGCCGAACATTACGCACGCCGGACTTATCGTCATTGAAGACTGGTTCAGGGGCTACTGAGCGAGTCCTGGACTAGGGGGTGTCCGGACAGCCGGACTATCAATATCCGCCGGACTCCCAGACTACGAAGATAGAAGATTGAAGACTCCGGCTCGTGTCCGGAAGGTACTTTCCTTGGCATGGAAGGCAAGCTTGGCAATACGGATATGTAGATCTCCTACCATTGTAACCGACTCTGTGTAACCCTAGCCTCTCCGGTGTCTATATAAACCGGAGGGCCTTAGTCCGTAGGACGAACATTACATCTCAACAATCATACCATAGGCTAGCTTCTAGGATTTTGCCTCCTTGATCTCGTGGTAGATCTACTCTTGTAATACCCATATCATCAATATTAATCAAGCAGGACGTAGGGTTTTACCTCCATCGAGAGGGCCCGAAACTGGGTAAAAACATTGTGTCCCTCGTCTCCTGTTACCATCCGCCTAGACGCACAGTTCGGGACCCCCTACCCGAGATCCGCCGGTTTTGACACCGACACCGACCACGGGTACGGTGACGAATTCTTCGGGACTCCTTCTCAAGAACCAAACCCTGAAAAAGACGACCGCAATATAGCTGGTACCGCGGAGAAACCCAATTGCCACAGGCGTCGTCTGGCGTTCAGTTCTCAGGAGACACCTCCAGCTGCCGCCTTCACCGAGCCTCAGATAGCCGAGGTGCAAAATATTATCATCCCCAACACACTCAAGAAGGCGGTCTCTGAGTAGAACTCGATCCCATTACAGCAGATGAAGAAGAAGGGACGGAAACGAAAGAATAACAAGGGTGGTGCGGGCTAGCCGGCACCAAGTACGATATGTGCTCAGGACGGGACACCTTCACCTAAGGATATCTCTAGGAGGGTGCATGTGGTGGGTAGGGCGATGCTACCGACAAATCTGCTCAATGCTGCAACCGGTGCTATGCGGAGTCTGCATGACAGTGTTCTTTCTTTGGAGAAGTGGCATCTCTCCCAGAATGATGTGGCATACCCGGTTTTCATGGCCAAGGTGCCAGAGGGCAAGGGCTTTGTGGATAGCGCCATTGGGGGTACGATCGTCCTGCGGTTTTATGACATCTTCGCTATGTTCAACCTTCACCCGCTGCACCACACCTTCGTTCGGCTATTTTCGCTGAGTATGGAGATGCGGATCATTAGAGACAAGACCCCGGACATCGTGATAGTCGACCCCTTCTACATGCGTGCCAAGATCTTGGGCAGGACTTGGGACCGGCAGGTCACGAGTTCACACCTCGAAGGCGTCATTCTAGCAAACCCAGATAAGGATAACTTCCTCGTGCCTTACTTTCCCGACTAAGTCATCCCCTCACCGCCCCGTAACATATGATTTCTTAGATTTCGATCGTTCTTTTTTTTCTAACATTTCGTGTTTTCTGCAGTGACACACATTACACACTCATCCTCTTAAGCCCAAAATATTCCATGGCCACGTATTTCGACCCAAATCGTGAGTCGAAGATAGACTACACAAATATCCAGAAAGTTCTTGATGATGCTCTCCCGGGCTACGCCTGATCTGGAGGCACCTTCAAGAGGCCAGTTCGTAGGTACGGCAAGCACCTGTTCACCCACAATACGACGTTCCCTGAGTCAAGCAGCCGCCTGGCGGTCAGAAGGATGCGTACTATGCCCTCCATCATATGTGGGCGATCGTACGGGATCATAATCACCTTCTGCTACCAAATAATCTCAAAGATTGGGCCACACGCTTGTCGGCAATCCAGGACGTGGACATCAGAAAAGAATTCTTTCGCATCTAGTCGGAGTTTGCAGAAATCATCCATCAAGATGTCCTTCGTACCTCGGGGCAGTTCTACCTCAGATCTCAACCGTCCAACAGTGAGATAGAAACAACGCTACAAATGCAAGCTGACAACGCACGCGATTTCATGACCAGCATTAAAGACGGTGGCTTCATCCACGCTACGGTCCCTAAGTCGAGTCGAAAGTAGTGATGCTATGTAGTTCTGAAATGTCGATTGGCTCATCTTGTAATATTAAACTTTAATGAACTTGTATGTCTCTTTGGTTTGGACAGTCGTTCAACTTATATGTAATCAATGCTATTTATTAGTAGGACCATGAATCGTGCTATTAATATGTTGCTTTTCTCTTCCGATCCTTTTGTTGCATACTTATATATTGCTTATGTATTGTCTGTGAATCGTTACTAACGTTTTGTTTGGCTAGTGCATAGAGATGCCATTGTATGTCGTGTACAAGGGTAAGGTTCCCGGAGTCTACGACGACTGGGAGGAGTGTCGGAGACAGGTTCACCATTTCTGCGGTAACAGTTACAAAGGGTACACCACTAGGGCGGAGGCGGAAGTTAGATACGCGCGCTATCTAGCGGGAGAGAGGAGGGAGCGTTGGAGGAACCGGATGAAGACCAGTTTCATCGCGATTATACTCATCGTGATGACCATAGCTCTCTTCTATGTGATGGTAGTTTAGATGATCGATATCGACTTGTAATGTGAAGACAAACTCGCTACTCGCGGTCTTGAGACTTGTAATGTTCTAACTTTGTTCGGTATTTTAAATTTGGAGACTAATATGATGAATTGTAGTCGGAGACTAATCTTCTATTGTATTCGATAAATCTGTTGTTTATATGTTGTGTTCTCTATATTCTGTGCAGTAATATGTTTTGTAATCTGTGCAAATATCAGAAAAGAAAAAAATCCCTAATGTTCATACTAGTGGCGCACCACTCAATACTTTAGTGGCACACTGCAAAAAGCACACTAGTGGTGCATCATCAACTAGTGCGCCATTAGTAAGCCTGAGCACATGGGTAAATATGGCCCCCTGGGAGGCATAATAATGGGGCACCGTGGGATATACTAATGGCGCACTTCCTGGTGCGCCATTAGTATACCAGATAGTAGCGCACCTGTAGTGTGCCATTAGTAGGCAAAACAGGTGCGCAACTAGCAGGCCTTTTCCTAGTAGTGATTAATAAGGAAAAACTGAAGGGTGGAAGGAGATAATATGCATCTCGAATAATCTAGATAATTGATATGCATCATCGAATATAATCTCCGATGTCATCTTGAATATTATTGAATAATATAATATCGAATACATCGTCTTGAATATTATCTCAAATACATCACTAGCTAATACAGATCGAATACTATCGAATAATCTAGTTCACTCGCGCTAGACACCCAAAGAGAAGGAACCATCACAGGATCATAGCAAGAGTGAGATGCCTGAAGAACCTGCCAGGTATTGGAGAACCTGACTTCCAATGCAACAATGTAGCGATGTACGTGCTCGTCCTCCTCCCTGACACGGTGACGTACCAACTCCGCGGGGGACGCCAGCCTCCACACCGAATGTGGCCCACGAGCCCGCCACCAAAGAAGCTCTAGGTCGACGACGGGACCCGGATTCCTCACTAAGATGCGCGCCCCTAAAGGTAGCACGTCCCAGTGCCACACGGTGGAGCCCAGTCCCAGACAATATGCCACTGAAGCAGGACGTCGTCATGAACGGGTCGATGACGAGGATGCAGGATGGGCATTGTTGACGTCGAGAACAAGTTCTTATGAAAAAAATCCTATACATGCAATGTCATTTTATTAGAAAATTTTAAGCAAAATATCCTCTTTTCAATTATAATGTCCCATTCCTAGGTTATAACTACCCTATATAATATTCTTTTCTTAAAAAATTCCGTAACTATTCCCTCTTATAGACCTTCGTCTAACAAATATATATATGGTCAACTTTTTTTTATGCAAAGTTAGATGCAAATTTTTTTCTATACTATGATATACAACATTATATAAAATTAAAAAATAGAAATAAGAAACATTAATTTAGCATACTTCTATACATCCATTAGAAAACAGAAAAACAACATTATATAAAAAATTCTATACCAATTAAACACTAATTATATCCATCTAACATGCATTCATACATACATATATACTAGTGAAAAAATAATCATCTAAAACAACTAAACTAATTAATTTCTATACATACATATATATTACTCCCTCCGTCCCAAAATAAGTGTTTTGAGCTTTGTACAAATTTGCACTAGAGCTACTAAAAAATTGAGACAGTTATTTTGGGACGGAGGGAGTAATATACTAATTAATTCCTCAACTTTCTTCTATACATATAATCATCTAGTAAAAAGCTTGTCAAAATTCTTCTGAAAAATGTCAAAATTGCTATACATATATACTAATTCAACATATAAAAATACATATAAATCATTAACTTGCAAAAATGTGTGTGTGTGTTCATCCATGTGTGTGTATGGTGGGGCTCGGGGAGGGGTAGCCATGGTGGCCCGGGGCGAGGGACAGGGGGGAGAGCTCACAACGGGGCAACGGTGAGGCGAGGCAAGTCGGGGGCGGCGACGACGTCGGGGCAGGCAGCACGCGCGGCGAGGAGCTCGGGGAGGAGCGGGCGCGGGTGGCGTCGGGGCTCGGGAAGGAGGGCGCGTCCGGCGTCGGGGATCAGCGCGAGGAGGTGCGGGCGGCCGGCGTCGGGGGCGGCGACGAGCTCCTGCATCGGGGTAGGTGAGACAGCGCCGGGGCAGCCTAGCGGCGCGGCAAGATGTCCTCTGTAGTCCCGGTTGGAGCCACCAACTGTGACTAAAGGCCCTGTTCAAGAATTCATCCGATTAACCAGTTAACTTGCCGATTAATCCCTACTCGTAGGGTCACCGAGTAGCCGATTAACTGATTAATCGCCCGAGTAATTGATTAAATGGCCGATTAACTTGTCGATTAGCCTATTAATCCCCTACTCGTCAGCCAACCGAGCAGCTACCAGTTAACGATTTCCTGAACAATGACTAAAGGTCACTTTTGGCTAGGCCAAGCGGCAGGAAGCGACCACCTTTAGTCGCGGTTGGTGGCTCCAACCGGGACTAAAGAGGGGCCTTTAGTCGCGGTTGGAGCCACCAACCGCGACTAAAGGTGGTGCGCTGCCACAGCCGCGGTGCACAAAGTTTAGTCCCATCTTGCCCAGCGAACGGCGGCCACACTGGTTTATAAACCCAGCCGTGGCTACTCCTTCGAGCTCCTCTCTAAAGCAGACCTTCTGGGTCTACCTCACCTGCGCTGCCTGTGGGCCTACTGGGCCTTGCGGGCCTGCATCCTGGCCCAACTAAAGGTTGGGTTTCTAGTTGTATGCAGGCCGTTGTGGCCCAGTAGGCGGGCTTTTTTTAATTTATTTATTTTTCATTTTTTTTTTGTTTTCTTATTTATTTATTTTCTTTTGTTTCTGAGTTGTTTTTTTTCTTTATTTAGAGTTTCTTCGTGAATGTTTTTGCTTTAGGTAAAACAAATTATAAACTTTCTGTTAGTGCCAGTATTTTTCAAATTTGGATAGTTTAAATTTGAATTTTGTGTGAATCACTAGTTTGTGAAATACCTTTGTAACAGATAAATTTTTCAGCGATTCTTTTTTTTGTTTAATATTAGTGTGTTTTATCATTATATTCATTTTGGTAATTCTTAGGTTATTTAAATGAATGAAATACCTTTGTAACAGATGAGTTTTCGTCCGAAACCCTGATACTTCGAAAGAGATTGTCCATTTTGTACACGAAGTACATCCAGTTTTTGTCGTAACCCTCTCAACTTTTTAGCACATGTTATGTGCATGAAGTGATGATACCATGCCAACTTTCAACCTTTTCAGAGTTTATTTGTAGTGTTTTTCAATTTCAGGGTCACTTCGCACAAAAAAATCTGTAAATGCATGAAAAATAGCAAATGGAGTCAGAAAGGGTTGAAAATTGATGACGTGGCTTCAAATGGTGCATACTGAATGCATAAAAAGTCTGGAGTTGAAATAAGTTAAAAAATGAAAAAGCCTTTGTAACAGATGAGTTTTCGTCCGAAACCCTGATACTTCGAAAGAGATTGTTCATTTTGTACACAAAGTGCATCCAGCTTTTGTCGTAACCCTCTCAACTTTTTAGCACATGCTATGTGGGTGAAATGATGATACCATGCCAACTTTCAACCTTTTCAAAGTTCATTTATAGTGCTTTTCAATTTCAGGGTCATTTAGCTCAAAAAATCAGTAAATACATGAAAAATAGCAAATGAAGTCAAAAAGGGTTAAAAATTGATGACGTGTCTTTGAATGATGCATACTAAATGCACAAAAAGTCTAGAGTTGAAATTAGTTTAAAAAAATGAAATGCCTTTGTAACAGATGAGTTTTCGTTTGAAACCGTGTACTTCGAAAGAGATTGTCCATTTTGTACACAAAGTGCATCCAGTTTTTGTTGTAACCATCTCAACTTTTTAGCATATGCTATGTGGGTGAAATGATGATACCATGCCAACATTCAACCTTTTTAGCTTTTCAGAGTTCATTTTTAGTGCTTTTCAATTTCAGGGTCATTTAGCTCAAAAAAATCAGTAAATGCATGAAAAATAGCAAATGGAGTCAGAAAGGGTTGAAAATTGATGACGTGGCTTCGAATGGTGCATACTGAACGGACAAAAAGTCTGGAGTTGAAATAAGTTCTAAAAATGAAATGCCTTTGTAACACATGAGTTCTCGCCCAAAAACCCTGATACTTCGAAAGAGATTCATGTAGTGAGTCTCATATATTGTGCTTCAAAGTAGCACCTTGTTCTTCATGTAGTGAGTCTCATAAGTTGTCTTTTTTATACTAGTGGGAATTTTTCATTATAGAACTTGGCTTGTATATTCCTACGATGGGCTTCCTCAAATGCCCTAGGTCTTCATGAGCAAGCAAGTTGGATGCACACCCACTAGTTTTCTTTTGTTGAGCATTCATAGCTCTAGTGCATATGTTGCATGGCAATCCCTACTCCTCATGTTGACATCAATTAATGGGCATATCCATAGCCCGTTGATTATCCTCGTCAATGTGAGACTTTCTCCTTTTTTGTTCTCCACACAATCCCCATCATCATATTCTATTCCACCCATAGTGCTATATCCATGGCTCACGCTCATGTATTGCGTGAGAGTTGAAAAAGGCTGAAGCGCGTTAAAAAGTATGAACCAATTGCTTGGCTGAAACCGGGGTTGTTCTTGATGGGAGTTTTATGTGTGATGAAAATGAAGCATAGGCTAACTATATGATTTTGTAGGGATGAACTTTCTTTTGCCATGCTATTTTGAAAAGACATGATTGCTTTGATTAGTATGCTTCAAGTATTATTATTTTTATGTCAATATGAACTTTTGTCTTGAATCTTTCGGATCTGAATATTCATACCACAATTAAGAAGAATTACATTGAAATTATGCCAAAGTAGCACACCGCATCAAAAATTCTTTTTTATCATTTACCTACTCGAGGACGAGCAGGAATTAAGCTTGGGGATGCTTGATACGTCTCCACCGTATCTATAATTTCTGATTGCTCCATGATACTTTATCTACTGTTTTAGGCAATATTGGGCCTTATTATCCACTTTTATATTATTTTTGGGACTAACCTACTAACCGGAGGCCCAGCCCAGATTTGCTGCTTTATGCCTATTTCAGTGTTTCGAGGAAAAGGAATATCAGACGGAGTCAAAACGGAACGAAATCAACTGGAGAAGTTATTTTTGGAAGGAAAGCAACCCAGGGAACTTGGAGTGCACGTCAGGGGAGATACGGGCTGCTCACGAGGGTGGGGGGGGCGCCCACCCCCCGCCCCCCGGGCGCGCCCCCCTGCCTCGTGGGACCCCCGTAGCTCCTCCAACGTACCCCCTGCACCCATATATACTCTTGTACCCTAAAACTTCCAGAACAGAAGATATATCAGGAGTTCCGCCGCCGCAAGCCTATGTAGCCACCAAAAACCTCTCGGGAGCCCGTTCCGGCACCCTGCCGGAGGGGGGATCCCATCACCGGTGGCCATCTTCATCATCCCGGCGCTATCCATGACGAGGGAGTAGTTCACCCTCGGGGCTGAGGGTATGTACCGGTAACTATGTGTTTGATCTCTCTCCCTCTCGTGTTCTCTCTCGTGTTCCTCTATGGCACGATCTTGATGTATCCCGAGCTTTTTATTGTAGTTGGATCTTATGATGTTTCTCCCCCTCTACTCTCTTGTGATGAATTGAGTTTCCCCTTTGAAGTTATCTTATCGGATTGAGTCTTTTATGAGAACACTAGATGTATGTCTTGCCGTGATTATCTGGGGTGACAATGGGATATCATGTGCCACTTGATGTATGTTTTGGTGATCAACTTGCGGGTTTCGTGACATTGGGAACCTATGCATAGGGGTTGGCACACGTTCTTGACTCTCCAATAGAAACTTTGAGGCACTCTTTGAAGTACTTTGTGTTGGTTGGATGAATCTGAGATTGTGTGATGCATATCGTATAATCATGCCCACAGATACTTGAGGTGACAATGGAGTATCAAGGTGACATTAGGGTTTTGGTTGATTTGTATCTTAAGGTGTTATTCTAGTACGAACTCTTTTATAGATCGATCCAAAAGAATAACTTTGAGGTGGTTTCGTACCCTACCATAATCTCTACGTTTGTTATCCGCTATTAGTGGCTTCGGACTGACTCTTTGTTGCACGTTAAGGGATTGTTATATGATCTATCTATGTTATTATTGTTCAGAGAACTTGCACTGGTGAAAGTATGAACTCTAGGCCTTGTTTCCTATCATTGCAATACCGTTTACGCTCACTTTTACCATTAGTTACCTTGCTGTTTTTATATTTTCAGATTACAAAAACCTATATCTACAATCCATTTTGCACTTGCATCACCATCTCTTCGCCTGTAACGCCCCAGATTTGATGCGCTAGGTGTCTGCCAATTATTCGCCGTCATTGCCATGTCATGTGCTTGCAATTTGCCTTTTGCCATGTCATCATCTTCATTTCATATCATGTCATCATGTGCATTTCATTTTGCATACGTGTTCGTCTCATGCATCCGAGCATTTTCCCCGTTGTCCGTTTTGCAATCCGGCACTCCTATGTTCCCCCGGCGTCCCCCTTTTGTCTCTCGTTGTGTGCGGGTGTTGAACATTCTCGGAATGGCCCGAGGTTTTCCAAGCGGCATTGGTATACCACCGGTAGACCGGCTGTCAAGTTTCGTGCCATTTGGAGTTCGTTTGATGCTCCAACGGTTAATCGGGTAACCGCAAAAGCCTCTTTTGTTTGCAGCCCAACACCCCTCCAAAGTGGCCCAAAACCCAGCAAACTCCCCTCCATGCTCTCGGGCGTTCGATCACGATCGTGTGGGCGAAAACCGCTCCTCGTTTGGACTCTCCTAGCTCCCAGAATCTATAAATTAGCCCCTCCCCCAAAATTCGCGGATGTATCCCCCTTAACCCTAGCAGTCTTCCTCCTCGCGCCGCCGGACATGTCCATCCGCACTGGACATGTCCGCCGGACACGTCGTCCGGCCCAATCAGGGCGTGCCACGTCGCTCCGCCGCTGCTCTCCTCCAACCCGCCGCCGCCACGTCATCGGCCTCCCGCCCTCTCTCACCCCGCGCCCGCCGCCGCCTGCTGGGCCCGCGCTAAACCCTCCCTCGCCCGGGACGCGCCGCCGCCGCCACCTCATGGACGCCGACCCAGCGCGCCGGGTCCCTCCGCCGCCTGCAGCTCCGCGCCTCGCCTCGCAGCGCGCCGCCGCCCGTCGCCGGTGGCCTCGCTCTGTCGCGTCCTCGCCCGCTCCTCGCTGGCGTCGCCCACCGTCCTGCGGCTCTGCACCTGCCTCCCGCTGCCCGGCGCTCCGCCGCCAGTCGCGCCCGACGCCGCCTGGCCGCGCGTGTCTCGTCGCCTCCACCTCCGGCCAGATCCGACCGCGAGAGGGCCGGATCCGATGAGCCCGAACCGTCGGCGACCTCCCCCGTCTTCTCCGGTCGTCTCCCTCCTCTCCGGCGTCTTCTCCGGCGAAGACTATGACCATCCTCGTTTTCCGTGCAAACCAAAGGTTGACTTCGAAATTCCACCAAGTCCCCGTAATTTTGCATATTCTGGTGCCCCCTTTGACCTGCCATAACTTGCTACATACTGCTCCGTTTCATGCGTGTAATATGTCAAATTGTTCGCCTCGACGAGTACTTCATTTCGTCCCATTGCATCATGTTCATTCGGGTCCATCTTGATGCCCTAATCATCGTTGCAAGAGTGCTATATAATGTTGTCTGCTGTGTGTTAACAGAACATGCTCATTTGTCATTTTTGCCATGTTTGGTGTGTGCATCTTATGAGCATGAGCTCTACATGTGTTTTGTGCTATGTCATGCCATCTTTACAGAGGTTCCATCCATGTATTTGTTTGAGTCTTGTACTGAGTGCATCGAGCTCCCGAAGTAGGGTACTTGTTGTTGCTGTTTTGCTAGGCTGATTCTGTTACATTTTGTTGCTATGTAAACCTGCTGCTACAAGTCATTCTATGCATAATATGGAGATGTTCACTAAGGATGATTTGTTATACATGTCTTGATCTATCCATTCATGCCCCTGGCTGCATTTGTAGCCTACTATAACATGTTGTTATCTTGCCATCAAAACTGCTAAATAATGTTGCTGTCAGTCTTTTAACTTTAAGTTCAGTTTTGCCATGAGCTTTGCTAGTGATCCATGCACCCTATGAACTTGTTCTTGCCATCCTTAGCTTCTCAAACATGTTCTATTACTGTTGGTTGCCTTGCCATGCCATGTATTGCTCCGTGGTGAGTGGTTCAAACTCACCAACATGTCTACTTATTGTTGTTCCTGCCATGTATGAATCTGTCATATATTTTGCCATGTTTACATGGGTGCCATCATATTTTCTGTGCCCTTTTGGCTCATGGTCAGTAAGGGACTTTTGTCCTATGCAATTGGTAGGTTCATGCCATGCCTTTGTTTGCCATGATGAGTTCATGTAACATGTTGTTTGATAGCTCTAAACATTGCAACCTGATGTTATTTCTGCCAAGTCTGAAACTGATATTATTTGCAATCTTGCCATGTCCTTTTGAGCATGTTCTAGTGATTTCTGGAGATAGCTCAGTGTTCATGTTTTGTCATGCTTTACCTGTACTTCATGCCCATGTTTTTTGTTATTATGTTGGGGTGCTGTAGCTTATTGTTTTGATGCTTGTTAGATGGCTAGTTGCTGTTTTGGACAGCTTGTCCTTTAAACTTGTATAGTGTATGTGTTGAACCGTTGCTCCGTTTTGAGTGTGTTCTATATGAAACTTGCTTGATTTTGCATGAAGCTTCATATTATCATGTTGCATCCTTGTTTTCAGGTGTTTGCTTGATGTTTGAGTGCATTTTGCATCAATGCCATGTTTAACTTGTTTTGCTCATATCTTCTAGGCCGTAGCTCCGAATCTAATGAACTTTATATGTAACTTGACTAGAATTTCGTGTAGATCATCTTGGTGCATCTTAGCTTGCTGTTTAAGAACTTGGACATAAGTTTTATTCAGATCTGGACCAATTTCTAAATTTGCATATGAGGACTTACCGGAATTGTTATATGTTGTTTCCGGCCTCATTTAAACTTGCATTGACGTGTTGTTCTTGTTGAGTAGCTTCATCTAGGCTTGTCATGCATCATGCTTGTTGTGCATCATGTCATGTATATGGGTGGTGTGTTTACTATGTTGTGTGCTTCTTCTCGATAGTTCCCGTTTCGTTGCGATCGTGAGGATTCGTTCGTCTACGCTTGGTTCGTCTTCATGGCTTCGTCTTCTTCATGGACTTGTCCTTGCGGGATTTTAGGCAAGATGACCGTCACCTTGGATCTCACTACTATCATTGCTATGCTAGTTGCTTCGTTCTATCTCTTTGCTGCGCTTCCTATAAATTGTTCTTCAAGCCTCCCCAAATTGCCATGAACCTCTAACCTTTGACACCCTTCCTAGCAAACCGTTGTTTGTCTATGTTACCGCTTTTGCTCAGCCCCTCTTATAGCGTTGCTAGTTGTAGGTGAAGTTGAAGATTGCTCCATGGTGGCCACGATTATGTTGGGATATCAAAATATCTCTTATTTAATTAATGCATCTATATACTTGGTAAGGGTGGAAGGCTCGGCCTTATGCCTGGTGTTTTGTTCCACTCTTGCCGCCCTAGTTTCCTGTTGGGGAACGTAGCAGAAATTCAAAATTTTCCTACGTGTCACCAAGATCTATCTATGGAGAAACTAGCAACGAGGGAAGGAGAGTGCATCTACATACTCTTGTAGATCTCTAAGCGGAAGCGTTCAAGAGAACGGGGTTGAAGGAGTCGTACTCGTCGTGATCCAAATCACCGGAGATCCTAGTGCCGAACGGTCGGCACCTCCGCGTTCAACACACGTACAGCCCGGTGACGTCTCCCATGCCTTGATCCAGCAAGGAGAGAGGGAGAGGTTGAGGAAGACTCCATCCAGCAGCAGCACGACGGCGTGGTGGTGGTGGAGGAGCGTGGCAATCCTGCAGGGCTTCGCCAAGCACCGCAAGAGAGGAGGAGGGCTTGGGAGAGGGGGAGGGCTGCGCCAGAACTTCGTGTGTAGCTCCCATGCGCCTCCCCACTATATATAGGGGTGGAGGGGCTGGTTTCTTGCCCTCCAAGTCCATTGGGGCGTTGGCCAAGGTGGGAGGAAAGAAATCCCATCATTTCCTTCCCCACCGATTGTTATCCCCCCTTTTTAGGGATCTTGATCTTATCCTTGGGATATGATCTTATTCCTTCTAAGGGGGATCTTTGTCGCTTGACCAGGGTGTGGGGCCTTGCCCCACTACCACGTTCATGTGGGTCCCCCATGAAGGTGGGCCCCACTCCGAACCTTCTAGAACCTTCCGGTACAATACCGAAAAATCCCGAACATTTTCCGGTGGCCAAAATAGGACTTCCCATATATAAATCTTTACCTCCGGACCATTCCGAACTCCTCGTGACGTCCGGGATCTCATCCGGACTCAACAACATTCGTAACCACATACAAACTTCCTTTATAACCCTAGCGCCATCGAACCTTAAGTCTGTAGACCCTACGGGTTCGGAGACATGTAGACATGACCGAGACGTTCTCCGGTCAATAACCAACAGCGGGATCTGGATACCCATGTTGGCTCCCACATGTTCCACGATGATCTCATCGGATGAACCACGATGTCAAGGACTCATCGATCCGTATACAATTCCCTTTGTCTAGCGGTATTATACTTGCCCGAGATTCGATCGTCGGTATACCGATACCTTGTTCAATCTCGTTACGGCAAGTCTCTTTACTCGCTCGCAACACATCATCCCGTGATCAACCCCTTGGTCACATTGTGCACATTATGATGATGTCCTACCGAGTGGGCCCAGAGATACCTCTCCGTTTACGGAGTGACAAATCCAGCCTCGATCCGTGTCAACCCAATGACACTTTCGGAGATACCTGTAGTGCACCTTTATAGTCACCCGATTACGTTGTGACGCTTGATACACCCAAAGCACTCCTACGGTATCCGGGAGTTACACGATCTCATGGTCTAAGGAAGAGATACTTGACATTGGAAAAGCTCTAGCAAACGAACTACACGATCTTTGTGCTATGCTTAGAATTGGGTCTTGTCCATCACATCATTCTCCTAATGATGTGATCCAGTTATCAACGACATCAAATGTCCATAGCCAGGAAACCATGACTATCTGTTGATCATAACGAGCTAGTCAACTAGAGGCTCACTAAGGACATATTGTGGTCTATGTATTCACACGTGTATTACGATTTCCGGATAGTACAGTTATAGCATGAATAAAAGACAATTATCATGAACAAGGAAATATAATAATACTTTTATTATTGTCTCTAGGGCATATTTCCAACAGTCTCCCACTTGAACTAGAGTCAATAATCTAGTTCACATCGCCATGTGATTAACACTCACAGGTCACATCGCCATGTGACCAACATCCAAAGAGTTTACTAGTGTCACTAAACTAGTTCACATCATCATGTGATTAAGACTCAATGAGTTCTGGGGTTTGATCATGTTTTGCTTGCAAGAGAGGTTTTAGTCAACGGGTCTACAACATTCAGATCCATATGTACTTCGCAAATATCTAGGTCATATTGTAAACGCTGCTTCCACGCTCCACTTGGAGCTATTCCAAATGGTTGCTCCACTATACGTATCCGGTTTGCTACTCAGAGTCACTCGGATAGGTGTTAAAGCTTGCATCGACGTAACCCTTTACGCCGAACTCTTTATCACCTCCATAATCGAGAAACATGTCCTTATTTACTCCAAGGACAATTTTGACCGCTGTCCAATGATTCATTCTGGATCATTCTTGTACCCTTGATCGACTCATGGCAAGGCACACTTCGGTGCGATACGCAAAGATAGCATACTATAGAGCCTACGTCTGAAGCATAGGGGACGACCTTCGTCCTTTCTCTCTTTTCTGCCGTGGTCGAGCTTTAAGTCTTAACTTCATACCTTACAACTCAGGCAAGAACTCCTTCTTTGACTGATCCATCTTGAACACCTTCAAGATCATGTCAAGGTATATGCTCATTTGAAAGTACCATTAAGCGGTTTTGATCTATCCTCATAGATCTTGATGCTCAATGTTCAAGCAGCTTATTCCAGGTTTTTCTATTTAAAAACACCTTTCAAATAACCCTATTATGCTTTCCAGAAATTCTACATCATTTCTGATCAACAATATGTCAACAACATATACTCATCAGAAATTCTATAGTGCTCCCACTCACTTCTTTGGAAATACAAGTTTCTCATAAACTTTTGTATAAACCCAAAATCTTCAATCATCTCATCAAAACGTACATTCCAACTCCGAGATGCTTACTCCAGTCCTTAGAAGGATCGCTGGAGCCAGCATACCTTTTAGCATCCTTAGGATCGACAAAAAACTTTCGGATTGTATCACATACAACCTTTCCTTACGAAGATTGGTAAGGAAACTCGTTTTGACATCCATCTGCCAGATTTCATAAATGCAGCTAATGCTAACATGATTCCGACGGACTTAAGCATCGCCACGGATGAGAAAATCTCATCGTAGTCAACTCCTTGAACTTGTGAAAAACTCTTCGCCACAAGTCGAGCTTCATGGACGGTGACATTACCGTCCACGTCCGTCTTCTTCTTAAAGATCCATTTATCTCAATGGCTTGCTGATCATTGGGCAAGTCCACCAAAGTCCATGCTTTGTTTTGATACATGGATCCTATCTCAGATTTCATGGCTTCTAACCATTTGTCAGAATTTGGGCCCACCATCGCTTCTCCATAGCTCGTAGGTTCATTATTGTCTAGCAACATGACCTTCAAGACAGGAGTATGTACCACTCTGAAGTAGTACGCATCCATGTCGACCTACGAGGTTTGGTAGTGACTTGATCTGAAGTTTCATGATCACTATCATAAGCTTCTACTTCAATTGGTGTAGGCGGCACAGGAACAACTTCCTGTGCCCTGCTACACACTAGTTGAAGTGACGGTTCAATAACCTCATCAAGTCTCCACCATCCTCCCACTCAACTTTCCGAGACAAACTTTTCCTAGAGAAAGGACCCGATTCAAGAAGCAATCCCCATTGCTTTCGGATCTGAATTAGGAGGTATACCCAACTGTTTTGGGTGTCCTATGAAGATGCATTTTATACTCTTTGGGTTCGAGCTTATCAACCTGAAACTTTTTCACATAAGCATCGCAGCCCCAAACCTTTAAGAAATGACAGCTTAGGTTTCTCTAAACCATAGTTCATACGGTGTCATCTCAACGAAATTACGTGGTGCCCTATTTAAAGTGAATTTGGTTGTCTCTAATGCCTAACCCATGAACGATAGTGGTAATTCGAAAAGAGATATCATGGTACGCACCATATCCAATAGGGTGCAACTATGATGTTCGGACACACCATTACACTATGGTGTTCCAGGCGGTATTAATTGTGAAACAATTTCCACAATGTCTTAATTGCGTGCCAAAGCTCATAACTCAGATACTCATCTCTATGATCATATCATAGACATTTTATCCTCTTGTCACGATGATCTTCAACTTCACTCTGAAATTACTTGAACCATTCAATAATTCAGACTTGTGTTTCATCAAGTAAATATACTCAACATCAACTCGAATCATCTGTGAAGTAAGAACATAACGATATTCATCAGATGCCTCAAAGACTCATTGGAATGCACACATCAAAATGTGTTACTTCCAACAAGTTGCTATCTTGTTCCATCTTCCAAAACGAGGCTTTTAGGTCATCTTGCCCATGTGGTATGATTTGCATATCTCAAGTGATTCAAAATCAAGTGAGTCCAAACGATCCATCTGCATGGAGTTTCTTCATGCATATACACCAATAGACATGGTTCACATGTCTCAAACTTTTCAAAAATGAGTGAGTCCAAAGATCCATCAACATGGAGCTTCTTCATGCGTTTTATACCAATATGACTTACATGGCAGTGCCACAAGTGAGTGGTACTATCATTACTATCTTATATCTTTTGGCATGAAAATGTGTATCACTACGATCGATATTCAATAAACCATTCCTTTAGGTGCAAGACCATTGAAGGTATTATTCAAATAATTAGAGTAACCATTATTCTCCTTAAATGAATAACCGTATTGCGATAGACATAATCCAATCATGTCTATGCTCAACGCAAACACCAAATCTCGATGGTAGAGGGAGCGTGCGATGCTTGATCACATCAACCTTGGAAACTCTTCCAACACATATTGTCAGCTCACCTTTAGCTAGTCTCCGTTTATTCCGTAGCTTTTATTTCGAGTTACTAACACTTAGCAACCGAACCGGTATCTAATACCCTGGTGCTACTAGGAGTACTAGTAAAGTACACATTAACATAATGTATATCCAATATACTTCTATCGACCTTGCGAGCCTTCTCATCTACCAAGTATCTAGGGTAATTCCGCTCTAGTGACTATTCCCCTTATCACAGAAGCACTTAGTCTCGGGTTTGGGTTCAACCTTGAGTTTCTTCACTAGAGCAGCAGCTGATTTGCCGTTTCATGAAGTATCCCTTCTTGCCCTTGCCCTTCTTGAAACTAGTGGTTTCACCAACCATCAACAATTGATGCTTCTTCTTGATTTCTACTTTCGTGGTGTCAAACATCGTGAATACCTCAAGGATCATCACATCTATCCCTGATATGTTATAGTTCATCACGAAGATCTAGCAGCTTGGTGGCAATTACTTTGGAGAAACATCACTATCTCATCTGGAAGATCAACTCCCACTCGATTCAAGTGATTGTTGCACTCAGACAATCTGAGCACAAGCTCAACGATTGAGCTTTTCTCCCTTAGTTTGCAGGCTAAGAAAATCGTCGGAGGTCTCATACCTCTTGACGTGGGCACGAGCCTGAAATCTCAATTTCAGCCCTCGAAACATCTCATATGTTCCGTGACATTTCGAAAAACGTCTTTGGTGCCTCAACTCTAAACCTTCTAACTGAACTATCACGTAGTTATCAAAACGTGTATGTCCGATGTTCGCAACATCCACAAACGACGTTTTGGGGTTCAGCACACTGAGCGGTGCATTAAGGACAAGCTTTTTACTGTCCGCATAATCGCTACTGTCAACTTTCAACTATATTTTCTCTAGGAACATATCTAAACAGTGGAACTAAAGCGCGAGCCATCGACATAATTTGCAAAGATCTTTTGACTATGTTCGGGATAATTAAGTTCATCTTATGAACTCCCACTCAGATAGACATCCCTCGGTCATCTAAGTGATTACATGATCCGAGTCAACTAGGCCGTGTCCGATCATCACGTGAGACGGACTAGTCATCATCGGTGAACATCTTCATGTTGATCGATCCTCCATACGACTCATGCTCGACCTTTCGGTCTCGTGTTCCGAGGCCATGTGCGCACATGCTAGGCTCGTCAAGTTAACCCTAAGTGTTTTCGTGTGTAAATCTGTCTTACACCCGTTGTATGTGAACGTAAGAATCCATCACACCCGATCATCACGTGGTGCTTAGAAGCGACGAACTTTAGCAACGGTGCACGTTAGGGAGAACACTTCTTGAAATTATTGTAAGGATCATCTTATTTACTACCGTCGTTCTAAGTAAACAAGATGCATAAACATGATAAACATCACATGCAATCAAATAGTGACATGATATGGCCAATATCATTTTGCTCCTTTGATCTCCATCTTCGGGCTCCATGATCATCATCGTCACCGCATGACACCATGATCTCCATCATCATGATCTCCATCATCGTGTCTTCATGAAGTTGTCTCGCCAACTTATTACTTCTACTACTATGGCTACCGGTTAGCAATGAAGTAAAGTAATTACATGGCGTTGTTCAATGACACGCAGGTCATACAATAAATTAAGACAACTCCTATGGCTCCTGCCGGTTGTCATACTCATCGACATGCAAGTCGTGATTCCTATTACAAGAACATGATCAATCTCATACATCACACATCATTCATCACATTCTTCTTGGCCATATCACATCACATAGCATACCCTGCAAAAACAAGTTAGACGTCCTCTAATTGTTGTTGCATGTTTTACGTGGCTGCTATGGGTTTCTAGCAAGAACGTTTCTTACCTACGCAAAACCACAACGTGATATGCCAATTGCTATTTACCCTTCATAAGGACCCTTTTCATCGAATCCGTTCCGACTAAAGTGGAGAGGCGGCACCGCTAGCCACCTTATGCACCAAGTGCATGTCAATCGATGGAACCTGTCCACGAAGAAATGCGTGTAAGGTCGGTCCGGCCGCTTCATCCCACAATACCGTCGAAACAAGATTGGACTAGTAACGGTAAGCATATTGAACAAAACCAACGCCCACAACTACTTTGTGTTCTACTCGTGCAAAGAATCTACGCAATAGACCTAGCTCATGATGCCACTGTTGGGGAACGAGCAGAAATTCAAAATTTTCCCACGTGTCACCAAGATCTATCTATGGAGAAACTAGCAACGAGGGAAGGAGAGTGCATCTACATACTCTTGTAGATCTCTAAGCGAAGCGTTCAAGAGAACGGGGTTGAAGGAGTCGATTGTCGTGATCCAAATCACCGGAGATCCTAGTGCCGAACAGACGGCACCTCCGCGCTCAACACACGTGACAGCCGGTGACATCTCCCATGCCTTGATCCAGCAAGAGAGAGGGAGAGGTTGAGGAAGACTCCATCCAGCAGCAGCACGACGGCGTGGTGGTGGTGGAGGAGCGTGACAATCTGCAGGCTTCGCCAAGCACCGCGGAGAGGAGGAGGACTTGGGAGAGGGGAGGGCTGCGCCTGAACTCGTGTGTAGCTCCCATGCGCCCCCCACTATATATAGGGGTGGAGGGCTGGTTTCTTGCCCTCCAAGTCCATTGGGGCGTTGGCCAAGGTGGGAGGAAAGAAATCCCATCATTTCCTTCCCCATCGATTGTTATCCCCCTTTTAGGGATCTTGATCTTATCCTTGGGATATGATCTTATTCCTTCTAAGGGGGATCTTTGTGCTTGACCAGGGGTGTGGGGCCTTGCCCCACTACTCCACGTTCATGTGGGTCCCCCATGAAGGTGGGCCCCACTCCGAACCTTCTAGAACCTTCCGGTACAATACCGAAAAATCCCGAACATTTTCCGGTGGCCAAAATAGGACTTCCATATATAAATCTTTACCTCCGGACCATTCCGAACTCTTCGTGACGTCCGGATCTCATCCGGACTCAACAACATTCGTAACCACATACAAACTTCCTTTATAACCCTAGCGTCATCGAACCTTAATTGTGTAGACCCTACGGGTTCGGGAGACATGTAGACATGACCGAGACGTTCTCCGGTCAATAACCAACAGCGGGATCTGGATACCCATGTTGGCTCCCACATGTTCCATGATGATCTCATCGGATGAACCACGATGTCAAGGACTCAGTCGATCCCGTATACAATTCCCTTTGTCTAGCGGTATTATACTTGCCCGAGATTCGATCGTCGGTATACCGATACCTTGTTCAATCTCGTTACCGGCAAGTCTCTTTACTCGTTCCGCAACACATCATCCCGTGATCAACCCCTTGGTCACATTGTGCACATTATGATGATGTCCTACCGAGTGGCCCAGAGATACCTCTCCGCTTACACGGAGTGACAAATCCGAGCCTCGATCCGTGTCAACCCAAGACACTTTCGGAGATACCTGTAGTGCACCTTTATAGTCACCCGCCACGTTGTGACGCTTGATACACCCAAAGCACTCCTACGGTATCCGGAGTTACACGATCTCATGGTCTAAGGAAGACATACTTGACATTGGAAAAGCTCTAGCAAACGAACTACACGATCGTGCTATGCTTAGGATTGTCTTGTCCATCACATCATTCTCCTAATGATGTGATCCGGTTATCAACGACATCAAATGTCCATAGCCAGGAAACCATGACTATCTTTTGATCACAACGAGCTAGTCAACTAGAGGCTCACTAGGGACATATTGTGGTCTATGTATTCACACGTGTATTACGATTTCCGGATAATACAGTTATAGCATGAATAAAAGACAATTATCATGAACAAGGAAATATAATAATACTTTTATTATTGCCTCTAGGGCATATTTCCAACATTTCCGTCATACCGGTGTTATGTTCCTGGATTTTGCGTTCCTAACGCGGTCGGGTGATTTATGGGACCCCCTTGACAGTTCGCTTTGAATAAAACTCCTCCAGCAAGGCCCAACCTTGGTTTTACCATTTGCCTCACCACCACCTACCTTTTCCCTTGGGAGTAATTAACCCAAGGGTCATCTTTATTATAGCCCCCCGGGCCAATGCTTGTCTAAGTGTTGGTCCAAACTAGAGCACCGTGCGGGACCATCCCTTGGCAACTTGGGTTACGTCGGTACCTGTACAATTAGCTTATCCAGTGTTGCCCTGAGAAGGAGATATGTGCAGCTCGTATCGGGATTGTCGGCGCATCGGGCGGTCTTGCTGGTCTTGTTTTACCATTGTCGAAATGTCTTGTAAACCGGGATTCCGAGTCTGATCGGGTCTTCCTGGGAGAAGGAATATCCTTCGTTGATCGCAAAAGCTTATCATGGGCTAAGTTGGGACACCCCTGCAGTGTATAAACTTTCGAGAGTCGTGCCCGCGGTTATGTGGCAGATGGGAATTTCTTAATGTCCGGTTGAAGATAACTTGACACCAGATACAAATTAAAACGCATCAACCGCGTATGTAGCCGTGATGGTCTCTCTTCGGCGGAGTCCGGGAAGTGAAAACGGTTTCTGTGTTATGGTTGACGTAAGTAGGAGTTCAGGATCACCTCTTGATCATTGCTAGCTTCACCACCGTTCCGTTTGCTCTCTTCTCGCTCTTATTTGCGTATGTTAGCCACCATACTTGCTTACTCGCTGCTGCAACCTCACCACTTTACCCCTTCCTTTCCCATTAATCTTTGCTAGTCTTGATACCCATGGTAATGGGATTGCTGAGTCCTCGTGGCTCACAGATTACTAAAATAACAGTTGCAGGTACAGGTTGTGCGATGATCCTGACGTGAGAGCGATGTTTACTTGTTTGGAGTTATTCTTCTGCTTCTTCTTCGATCAGGGGATAGGTTCCAGGTCGGCAGCCTGGGCTAGCAGGGTGGATGTCGTTTGAGTTTCTGTTTGTGTTTCATCCGTAGTCGGATGATGCTCTTATGTAAGATGATGTTGTATTCGTGTGGCATTGTATGCCTTATGTATGTATCCCTACCTATTATGTAATGTTGATGTAATGATATCCACCTTGCAAAAAGCATTTCAATATGCGGGTCTATCCTTGGTGGGACCTTCGAGTTCCTTTTGGATAGGGTCGCATATTGGGCGTGACATCGCCGAACTAGTGCACCTATACAATTTACCATTGTATTGGGTGTGCTGGGGACACAAGAGACCCTTTGTTATTTGGTAGCAGGGTTGTTTGAGAGAGACCATCTTCATCCTACGCCTCCCACGGATTGATAAACCTTACTTCATCCACTTGAGAGAAATTTGCTACTGTCCTACAAACATGTGCACTTGCAGGCCCGACAATGTCTACCAGGAGAAGGTTGCGTAGTAGACATCAAGATGCAGGGAGGGAGGGACGTCCATGGATTGGACTGCAAGGATTGGATGCAAACCTATGCACATGAGGAGGAGAGATGCAAGTCATGCCATGACCTGAAGGTCCCTGCCGTGAACCCCTTCCCCTTCACGTGTATAATCATGCTCAACATATGATTTTTTTTAATCTTCATTTCAACCTAGCTAGCTGTTGTAGTACTTGCTTGTCTCCTTCCAAATGTTGCCCCAGACCGTTGAGTTTCTTATTGCTCTAGGTAGTACTGCTATTTTTCTGCTCTGTGATTTAACGTGCATGGTTCCAGGATTCCAGTCTACCACTTTTGTTGTTGTGATGTCGAGCTCTGTTTTCATTATTATCATGAGTTGCAAAATTAGTAGGAAGTAAAATTTTGTTAACTTGTTGGCTGAACCAATGGAACTACTGTTATATTTGATTAGTCGCTCAACTAGTTCTGCAATGATTGGATCGAATGATGGCATGACCCTACTGTTATCATTGCAATTATCTTGGTCTTATAAATCTTATTGTTCCTGTCATATAGCACATGCTACTTTCTTTATTAGTTGGCTGTTGGTTCTATTTGTTCATATGTATAAGTGCTAATGTTTCTTTGTTATCTTATAAAGGATATAATCCTTCATTTCTATATAGCTGTAACTCTATTATTGATCAACATATACTGATTCATCTCTTTACTGCAATCACTCTGTAGTTCATGATTTGCTCCCATAGTGGTATAAAATTATAGTTTCTCTTTCAAGTTGGTACTGTGTTTGATATATACTAGTCTTTATCTAAATGCCATGTATTGGTATTTCTGTATGGTTTAGTACATCATCTACTAGTGGTTAGTTGTATATTGCACAGGACATAGTCCTGATGGTTGCATGTAGTGATAATTCTTTCTTTGGCATTAGCTATTTCATATGTTTGAGATGATTTAGATGCATGCTTATACTCCTATCTATACTAGGTGCATGTGTTGTGCTTGTGTACCTATATACAGAATAGTACCCATGTGTAAGTGGGTGTATGTGTTCTGCTTACAGCAGATGTTTATTAAATGCGCTATCAATGGCCTATTTCTTCTTGCAGGTTATGGACTATATCTTTCCTGGCCAATTCCCTCTCTCTTAAATTTGATTTGAACATATGCTACACTGGTCTCTTCACTTTCTTTCTTTCTCTCCTACTCTCACTGATAAGAACAGGTGCTCCTTAATCTTGCCATGCCAATGATGGTGTCCCGAGGATCTTATCGTTACTTAACAATAGATGCTGCACTACTTGATCCAATGATGCAACAGTCCTAGCACAACTAGGTTGCCTGAGGACAATCCCTACTTCAAACCCTACCTCTGGGCTAGTTGATTAGTAGTGGGTTAGTTGGATTTCATCTGAAAACTAACCCAAGCTTAATTGAGGGATCCACTAATCATCGAGTTAGTGCTAGTTTGAGTTGATCTTTAGGTTTGGCTTTGATCTATACTTTGCTGGCTCTACTTCTGTCTTGGGTTATTGGCTCCATTTATGCAGTGTTGGCTCTCTTCTACTGTTTCTTTGGTCAACTTAATCAGATTGGGGTTTGACTAATATTTCCAAACTCCTAAGTGCTAGCTCCTACAGCAAAGGCATTTTGCTAAGGGGAATGCTACATTTAAACCTTCATCAAGTTTTTCCTGTTTGTTGTTTCTTGTTTTGCAGGTTGATGAACTGGAAGAAAGAAGCACAAGATGAAGAACTAGATAGTTTAGTATAGGTTTAGTTTAGGAATTTTTCTTTCTTCTTTTATTTCCTTTTCCTCTTAAGTGTAATTCCTGAATGCTTGTAATTGACATTTATATTAATAAAGTCTATTGTTTATTATTCAGACCAAATAATTGTAGTGTTCCATATATTATGAATATAGTTTCTTTTATTCACTTTTTGCAATATCACTTCTATTATTTATTCATCAATATAGGTTTGCATATATGCCTACAGCAAAGTCGTTGGCATAAATGCCATGTGGTTGCTCCTAGCCGAGGACTATGCCTACGGCAAAGCCGTCGGCATAGTACCCAGCCAGGAGCAACCATGAGCTACCACATGGCAGGACTATGCCGACGGCAAAGCCGTAGGCATAGTTTCGCCACGTGGCAGCTCCTAGTTGGTTGGACTTAGCAACGGCGCCGTCAGCTGCCGTCTCGTCCTTCCTTGCCGACGGTGAAACTATGCCGATGGCTGTACGGAAGCCGTCAGCATAGCTGCCTATGCCGACGGCTTTAGTATAGTACGCCATGGTCTCACAAGAGTACGCTAAGGCATTCTATGCCGACGGGGGTATCCCGACAGCAGCCGTAGGCATATGCCTATGCCGACGGCATTGTGGTCTATGCCTACGGCCTTGGGCCGTAGGCATAGCTGCTGATTCTGGTAGTGGAACGCGAATATGGCTTATCCCAACTGGTTGTTCGCGCAACGCCAATTGTCGTGGCCCACTGGGTCCCATCCAAGAATCTCGGTTTTCCTTTTTCCCACAGATATACAGCCTGAATACAGTCACGTCATATCTGTCCGCTCAGTCGCTCACCTATGGCCGTATGAAAGTGCAACTATCCCTAGGTGGTTTTGGTAATTCCTAACAACATATAGCTCATTGAGCTAATACTATTTCAAGACAAATATTTCAAGAAAAGCTCAATGAATGGCATGGCATGGATGAGAAAAGTGGATCCCTCAAAATGCTAAGGATAAAGGGATTGGCTCAAGCTTCAAGCTCAAGACTCTACATTTTATATTTTAGTGATCCAAGATCACATTGAGTCTATAGGACAAGCCAATACTATCAAGGAGGGATGAGGTGTAGCATAATGAGGTTCTTGCTTCATAGTGCTTAGTGATATGCTCCAAAACCCTCAACTACTTTCCCACATCCACATATGACGTAAACCTAAAAGTCCAACTCGGCCCCACCGATTCTTTCTATCTGGCGCCACCGAGTTCAGATGTCATAGCCACTTCCACAAACCCTAGGCAAATCGGTCTCACTGATAGGGATCTCGGTCTCACCGAGATGAGATTGTAATCTCTCTGTTTCCCTTCGTAACGTTTCGGTCTAACCGAAATGAGCGATCGGTCCCACCAAGATTGCAATGTAAACTCTCTATTTCCCTTTCGTAACATTTCGGTCTCACCGAAAAGAGAGAACCCGTCCCACCGAGTTTACCTGACCAACTCTCTAGTTAGCTTATTACCAAAATCGGTCTCACCGAGTTTGTGTAATCGGTCTCACCGAGATTACGTTATGCCCTAACCCTAACCATATCAGTCCTATCGAGTTGCATGTCGGTCCCACCGAAAACCCTAACGGTCACTAGGTTTACTACCGAGATTCGTTGATTCGGCCCTACCGAGATTGGTAAATTGTGTGTAATGGTTAGATTTTGTGTGGAGGCTATATATACCCCTCCACCTCCTCTTCATTCATGGAGAGAGCCATCAGAACAAACCTACACTTCCAACTTACCATTTTTGAGAGGGAACCTCCTACTCACGTGTTCAGACCAAGATATTCCATTCCTACCATATGAATCTTGATCTCTAGCCTTCCCCAAGTTGCTTTCCACTCAAACCTTCTTTCCACCAAATCCAAATCCTATGAGAGAGAGTTGAGTGTTGGGAAGACTATTATTTAAAGCACAAGAGCAAGGAGTTCACCATCAACACACCATTTGTTACTTCTTGGAGAGTGGTGTCTCCTAGATTGGCTAGCTATCACTTGGGAGCCTATGACAAGATTGTGGAGTTGAACCAAGGAGTTTGTAAGGGCAAGGAGATCGCCTACTTCGTGAAGATCTACCGCTAGTGAGGCAAGTCCTTCGTGGGCGACGGCCATGGTGGGATAGACAAGGTTGCTTCTTCGTGGCCCCTTCTTGGGTGGAGCCGTCCATGGACTCGCGCAGCTGTTACCCTTTTTGGGTTGAAGTCTCCATCAACGTGGATGTACGATAGCACCACCTATCCGAACCACGGCTCAAAAATCACCGTGTCTCCAAATTGCGCTTGAAATCTCCAAACCATTTACTTTACATTCTTGCAAGTTGCATGCTTTATTTTTCGCTGCTCATATACTCTTTGCATGCTTGCTTGAATTGTGTTAAGATTGCTTGACTTGTGCTAAGTTTGCTAAAATCTGCCAAAGACTAAAATTGGGAAAAGGTTAAGTTTTTATTTGGTCAAGTAGTCTAATCACCCCCCCCCCCTCTAGACATACTTCAACATCCTACAAGTGGTATCAGAACTTTGGTCTCCATTTTCTTTGATTTCCATAGCTTTTGGTGGTCATAGCCTTGGTTTCACAACCTAGGAGAGTATGGCGTATAGTGAGGGAAACTGCCACCGTAGAGGTCTTTACTTTGATGCTACTAATTTTGCTAGTTGGAAGCATAAGATGAAAATGCATATTCTTGGACATAACCCCGCCGTTTGGGCTATTGTGTGTATTGGCTTGCAAGGTGAATTCTTTGATGGGAGAGAACCAAACCGTGAAGCTAGAGCGGAAGAGTTGAAGATGCTGCAATACAATGCTCAAGCTTGTGATATCCTCTTCAACGGATTGTGCCCCGAAGAATTCAACAAAATCAGCCACCTTGAGAATGCAAAGGAAGTCTGGGACACTTTGATTGATATGCACAAAGATACCGACTCAGTCAAGGAATCCAAATTAGATGTGCTTCAAAGTCAACTTGACAAGTTCAAGATGAAGGATGGTGAAGGCGTCGCTGAAATGTACTCTAGGCTTGCTCTCATCACAAATGAGATTGCTGGCATAGGAAGTGAAGAAATGACCGACAAATTCATCATCAAGATGATCCTAAGAGCCTTGGATGGAAAATATGATACCGTGTACACATTGATCCAAATGATGCCCAACTACAAGAATCTCAAGCCAACGGAGGTCATCGGAAGAATTGTTGCTCATGAGATGTCACTCAAGGTCAAGTGGTGCTTACAAAGCCTTATGTGAAGCTCCCACATCATCAAGTGAGAAACAAACCTTCAATGAAGAATTGAGCCTAATGGTGAAGAACGTCAACAAATTCTACAAGAGTAGAAGCAAGGAAAGAAGTTCCAAGTCAAGGTCCTACAATGACAAAAGATCTTCCAGTTGAGAACGAAACTACTACAACTCTGGAAGACCCGGACACTATTCCAATGAGTGTATGGCTCCATACAAAAGAAGAGAACCTAAGAGGAGAAGTAGAAGAGAAGAATCACCGCCAAGAGAGAGAAGGAGTAGAGATGATCCTTATGAACGAAGAACATCCCGGAGAAGCAAGGATTCGAAAAAGAAGGATAAGTCATCGAGGAGCTACACAAAACAAAGACATCAAGCTCATGTTGGTTAATGGGTATCCGGTTCCGACTCTGAACATCACTCCGAGAGAAGCTATCACTCCGACTCCGAACATACTCAAGATGAAGGTGTTGCCGGTCTAGCACTTGTGTCAACCAACTCCCACGACATATATATTTGATTCACCAAATGAAGGACTTGGAAGATGCTTCATGGCTAAAGGCCCAAAGGTAACACATCCCGAGTATGTTGATTTCAATAGTGATGAAGATGACTTTCTAGGTGATGATGATTTACTTATTGACAACTCTAGTGATGAATACTATGATGAAACATCAATTAATCATGCTAATCAAGATAAAACGAATGAAGATGATAAGGAGAAGATTGATCTCCTAACTAAAGAACTAAACGCTCTCAAGTTAGCTCATGAAACTATCTTAGGGGATCATCGAGAACTTTGAAGGACTCATGAGAAGTTACGCTTTGAAAATCTCAACCTTGAGCAAGAGCATGAGTTCTTACAGGCAATCAATGATGATCTTCGCAAGAAAAGTTCTTCTTACATTGCCAGGCGTTTACTCTTATCTACTTACATGCCTCAAGTCAAGACTAGTAACAAAAACAAGAAGGATTCTTCCTCTAGTAGTAACAATCATCATGCTAAATCCAATATTGTTGCTTCTAGTAGCTCTCTTGATTCCACTAATGATTCTCTTAGCCAAGTTACACTTGAGCAAGAAAATAGCTTATTGAAGGGAATCATAGAGAAAGGTGTTTACAAGAGCCTTGCTGGAAGTAAGCAATTCGAGAAAATTGTATGCAAGCAAGGAAGGCACCGGAAGAACCAAGGTGTTGGTTTTGAGAGAAAGTTCAATGCCAATGGAGTTGAGTGGGAAGAAGATCAATACCCCAAGACGAAGTTTGTTCCTCAACAAGAGAAGTATGATCCTACTTCCTTCAAAGGAACACAAGCTCAAGATGATCTTCCACCACAAGACCACAAAAAGGCATGGATGAGCTTCAAGAGGAGATTGATGCATTTGAAGAAGCTCCCAAGGCCTTGGTCAAGTCGATTCCCAAGACTACGTCAAGCTCTACTTCATCCAGTACAACTACAACTCCAAGGATTCCCATCAACATGGTGTGGATCCCGAAGAAGAAGAGCTAGAGAGTTCTTGAGGGTGACTCCGCCAACATTCTTCACTCATATCATTTTGGCAAGGACAAGTGCAATCAACTTTCACATCTTGCACTAGTTCAAGGAGTCACAAACCCTCTTATTGGTAAGACAAGGGACAAGGTAACCTAATGCTTTCATAGACATCATCTTATGTGTGCATCACTCTATGTCTATGGATATCCTTGTTTGTTCCTTGTGGGACTAACCCGTGTAGGTATTGAAAGTGCAACTCACTTCAAAGGATTGCTCCAAATGATCTACATCAACGTTGAGCATCCACATCATCAACAACTACATGAAGTCATCATCAACAAAACCCAAGGTTAGTTCATCCCTCTATAGGTGGGATCTCACATCTAGGGGGAGCTTTACTCTAAGAATTGAGCTAAAGCAACTCTAATGGTGTGAACACATCAATGCATTATGTAAAAGTGGTAACCCCACTTGAGCTAAACGATGAGTATGACCTATGATCAAATGTTCTCATTTGACTCCTAAGTCAATATACTCATATATAGATGACCTAGTCATCGCCAATTGCTTAATAGATGCTAGAATTGGTTGTGCATGCTTTGCCACATATTTCATTTGTCATTTTATTGTGTGAGCATGCTGATTGCATATCTTACTCATTTGAGGACATCCACTTGTAGTTTTGCTTGTTTGGCTTCCTTTTCTTTTGGCCCCCGTGGCTCACGAACCGGGTACAATGCCCCCATTGGTCCTGGTTCTGGATTGAACCGGGATTAATGGGCTGGCCCGGCCTGGACCATTTCCCCCTTTTCTACTAGTGTCAGAGCATCAACTCAGGAAACTCAGAGATCAGAACACAAGGAGCCAGAAGTGGTTGAAAAGAAGAGGAAGAAAAGGGTCAAGAATACCATGGCCAGGGTTATTGGCAAGCCTTCCATGATGGAAGAGGAAGAAGAAGAGGCTGCTGCTCCAGCTCCCAAAGCTCAGAAGCTCATGGGCGACGCCATCAGGTCAGGGGCTGCTTCATCAAAGCCCAAAGAAGCACCTAAGGCTGCTTCCAAGCCCAAGTCTGCACCAAAGAGGAATACCAGGAACATCCCAGCTGCTGAAAAGAACAAGGCCCCAGTGCCTAAAGTTGTTGCAGAAGAAGAAGATGATGAAGAGCATGTTCTGAGAAAGTTGAAGCCTAAAATTCAATATCATAACAATGCTCATCCTGTTGCTGAAAACATGAAGCTGAGAAAGGATGCAGGACTCAGACAGTGGAGGTTCACTGATCCTTATGCAGTCAGGAGGAGAAGTACTATGTACTACAGGTTCCATACAAAGGAACAACATGACTTCTATGAGACTGTGATGCTGGACAAGAAACCAATAGTCTGTGATATGAGATGGATAGATTGGAAATACATCAAGGAGAATGAGGAACACTACCCAGGAGTGTTTGACAGTTTCAAGGGTTGTGGAGTGGATAACTTTGTTGGGCAGAAGCTCACAAAGTGGAATGATGAGCTCATAATGCAATTCTACTCAACAGCACACTTCTATCCCGATGGTAGAATAGTTTGGATGTCAGAAGGTACAAGGTACTAGTCTACTATTGAAGAATGGGCCAATCTGATCAATGCACCAAAGGAGAAATAGGATGACTTGGATGTCTATGCCAAGAAGAAAATGGATCACAACACCATGGCACACATGTAGAAGGAGATCCCAGATGATGTTGTTGAAACTCACAAGTTTGGATCTGTACATTTCCTTCTATCATGACTACCAACCATCAACTGGATCCTCAGGCACACTCTCTTTCCCAAGTCAGGTGATCATAACATGATCAGAGGCCATGCTATTAATCTGCTACACTTATTTGATGTGCCTCAAAAGTTCAAGGTCATGAGCCTCATTGTTGAAACAATCAAGAGGACAGCTGTAGACCAGAAGAGAAGTTGTGGGTATGCCCCACAGATCCAGGAGCTTATTAACTCCAAGATGGGCACTGGCACTTACTTGTTGGACAAGAAACACATGCCTATCGATCTACCCAGACTTTGAGGACAACCAAGTGGTTATGGATGAAAATGAACCATCTTTAGTGCAAGCACAAGCAAAGGAGAAGGCAAGGACTGAGAAGGCTGCCAAGATGCCGACAATTGATGAGGCATCTGAGTACTTCCTGAAGAGCAAACAATACCATCTTGGTTACTTGATAGCATCATCTCTAAGGATTGAGAAAGGGCTGGCCAGCCTGACTCAAAACCAGGAGAGCCTGGAGAGGATCATGGAGCAGAAGTTCTATGACTTGGATGTGAAAGTAACTTAGATCCAGTTTGTTGTCGAGTAACTACAAGAAGATATGTAGGAGAGGAAGGGCAAGACAACCACTGAGGAATTTGCTAGAGTGCCTAGAGCTCAGAGATCAGCTGTTGTGCCTGTGACAGACACAAGATCAACATCATCTGCACCTGCTACAGCTTCAGTACCACCAGCTCCAACATCTACTCCACCAGCTCCAACTTCAGCAACTGATGCCTTCGTCCTTGGAGTCATATCTACTCCACCACATCAAGACCAAGCCTGAGAGACGACATAGTACTATGCATTTTCTAGGAACTTTTTGGTAACTTGTTGCCAAAGGGGGAGAAAAATGTATAGATCATAGGCTTCGAGAGAGAGAACCTGCTTTTGTTCTCTCTTGTCTTTGTGGTTGAACTTTATTTGCTTTCACTTGCCTGAGATACTTTATTGCCTGTGTGATACAATGATGATCATGTGTTTGATCATATGCTACATTAATGCTTGTTGGATGACATTATCCTTTTTCTCTCTATACGATCATTCACTTTGCTTGGTGATGGTGCATGTATTTTGAATATTATCATTTTGAGCGCTCCACCAATATGTATGTGACATGGGAGAGTAACTCATGAACCTAACTCTATGTGCATTTGCAGTCCAAAGCAAATCTTAAACTATGCACAAATTTAGGGGGAGCTCTCACATTTCACATACTTCTCAAAGCGAGGACGTTTTTCAATCTTATTATCATTTGTCGAAGCTTTGATCTATATATTGTCATCAATTACCAAAAGGGGGGAGATTGAAAGTGCAACAATCCCTAGGTGGTTTTGGTAATTCCTAACAACATATAGCTCATTGAGCTAATACTATTTCAAGACAAATATTTCAAGAAAGCTCAATGAATAGCATGGCATGGATGAGAAAAGTGGATCCCTCAAAATGCTAAGGATAAAAGGATTGGATCAAGCTTCAAGCTCAAGACTCTACATTTTATATTTTAGTGATCCAAGATCACATTGAGTCTATAGTACAAGCCAATACTATCAAGGAGGGATGAAGTGTTGCTTAATGAGGTTCTTGCTTCATAGTGCTTAGTGATATGCTCCAAAACCATCAACTACTTTCCCACATCCACATATGACCTAAACCTAAAAGTCCAACTCGGCCCCGCCGATTCTTTCTATCCAGCGCCACCGAGTTCAGATGTCATAGCCACTGCCACAAACCCTAGGCAAATCGGTCTCACTGATAGGGATCTCGATCTCATCGAGATGGGATTGTAATCTCTCTATTTCCCTTCGAAACGTTTCGGTCTAACCGTACTGAGTGATCGGTCCCACCGAGATTGCAATGTAAACTCTCTATTTCCCTTTCGTAACATTTCGGTCTCATCGAAAAAAGCGAACCGGTCCCACTAAGTTTACCTGACCAACTCTCTGGTTAGCTTATTACCAAATCGGTCTCACCGAGTTTGTGTAATCAGTCTCACTGAGATTACGTTACGCCCTAACCCTAACTATATGAGTCCTACCGAGTTGCATGTCTGTCCCACCGAAAACCCTAACGGTCACTAGGTTTACTGAATCGGTCTGACCGAGTTTGTTGATTCGGCCCTACCGAGATTGGTAAATTGTGTGTAACGGTTAGATTTTGTGTGGAGGCTATATATACCCCTCCACCTCCTCTTCATTCATGGAGAGAGCCACCAGAACAAACCTACACTTCCAACTTACCATTTTTGAGAGAGAACCACCTACTCATGTGTTGAGACCAAGATATTCCATTCCTACCATATGAATCTTGATCTCTAGCCTTCCCCAAGTTGCTTTCCACTCAAACCTTCTTTCCACCAAATCCAAATCCTATGAGAGAGAGTTGAGTGTTGGGGAGACTATCATTTGAAGCACAAGAGCAAGGTGTTCATCATCAACACACCATTTGTTACTTCTTGGAGAGTGGTGTCTCCTAGATTGGCTAGGTGTCACTTGGGAGCCTCCGACAAGATTGTGGAGTTGAACCAAGAAGTTTGTAAGGGCAAGGAGATCGCCTACTTTGTGAAGATCTACCGCTAGTGAGGCAAGTCCTTCGTGGGCGACGGCCATGGTGGGATAGACAAAGTTGCTTTTCGTGGACCCTTCTTGGGTGGAGCCCTCCGTGGACTCGCGCAGCCGTTACCCTTCGTGGGTTGAAGTCTCCATCAACGTGGATGTACGATAGCACCACCTATCGGAACCACGGCTCAAAAATCACTGTGTCTCTAAATTGTGTTTGAAATCTCCAAACCCTTCCCTTTACATTCTTGCAAGTTGCACGCTTAAATTTCCGCTGCTCATATACTCTTTGCATGCTTGCTTGAATTGTGTTAAGATTGCTTGACTTGTGCTAAGTTTGCGAAAATCTGCCAAAGACTAAAATTGCGAAAAGGTTAAGTTTTTATTTGGTAAAGTAGTCTAATCACCCCCCCCCCTCTAGACATACTTCAAGATCCTACACCGTACCTCCCGAGCCCCTCCCTACGCCATTACCTAGGAGCAAGAGGTGGTGTGTGGCTAGCTGGCTACACAAGGAAGGGGGATGGGATGCCCTCCGTTCCGTTCCATTGCAACAAAGTGGACAACAGGGACGCCGAAGGAGCACGCTTGGATGCAAAGCCTCTTCTCCCTTTCTTAATCCTCCTACCCGTCCTTTCTTCTCTCTCTATTTCTCTCTCCTCTCAAACATGCAATAAAAACCCCTCTGTCCACCTCCAAAAATTCGCCAGAAGAATAGCCTTCCGCCTCCCCGCCCCCCTTCAACCACTTCGTTGCAGAGAGAAAAAGATCGCCTAGTCCCCATGGCAGGTCGTGTGGTAGTGCATCTGGGTGACCACTACAAGGGAAAACCCTCATACACAGAACTTTAGCAGTACCATGGGTCAAAGAAGCACGCTGGTGCTAAGTAGCAGCAGCGCGCCTGCCGAAACCACGCTGCAGATAACGTCGTAGCAGTAGCGCGTCTCGCTGCATACACATTACTACTAAAATTCTCACGGCTTAGCCGATATGGTACACATAGTAGTAGCGATCTATATGGAACCACACTACTGCTACTTTCTTTGTAGCAACGCGTTTTGCTCTAAACTCGCTACTACTAAAGGATATAAGACTAAATGAAAAGCAAATAGAAAGGTAATTGAAAATGAAAGAAATAGAAGAAGGTGAAAGGAAAAAATAAAATGTGAAGAAAAATAAATGAAAAAGGGAAAAAAGGAGAAAGTAGTAGCAGTAGTGCATATCCCAGAATGCGCTGTAGCTAATGTAGCGAAGCGCTTTCAGAACGCGCCATCGCTACTTCGAGTTAACCACCGTTCGTCCTTCCCACAGCCACTTCCCCAAATCGAACTCCTCCGCTCTCGCCTTGCCGTTGCCCGTCGGTCGCCAAGGCTCCCGCACACCCTCTCGCCGCCTCGACTCGGATTCAACGCCGCCCCGCCTCGACCTCAATGCCGCACGACGCCGCCCCGCCCCGACCTCGCCGCCCTCCGTCGTCGCCTGAGCCCCAAGCCCGACCTCGGCGCCGCTTGCCCTCTCGCTTGCAGCACCCGATCGAGGTGAGCACGCCTGCTCCTCCCCCTCCCATACCTCTGCCTAGATAGGGTTATTCAAATTTTAGTTGCATCAAATAATTAGGGTTCATCTATGGGTGGAAATGAATTGGATACAGATGCGGCTGGGATTTTTTCTTAGGTGATGTTTTCTTAGATGATGAATAAACACTAGTGTAATGCATAATAAAACGAGTAAAATTTGACCTTCTTCTATTTAGTTAGTAAGAACTAGTTAGTAAGAACTAGGTACTAATTAGGTGATTTTTTAGTTAAAGCAATTTTTCTCGCCTCGACGTGGACGATGCCTATCCCGCATCCTCGTCATCGAGTCGGCGAAGGACGACACCTGCTTGACCAGATCGGCCATGTCCAGGACTGGGCTCCTCCGGGGTGGTACTGGGAGGCGCTACCTACTGGGGGGCATAGGTTGGTGAGGAGCCAACCTGTCATTGACCCGAACCTTCTTTGGTGGCGGTCGCGTGGGCCAGTGACGATCCAGAGGCTCGAGGACTCCGCGGAGGTGGTGCGTCACCGTGTCAGTGAGGAGGACGCGCACGTCCGTCGCTACTTGTTTGTGTTGGAGCATAGGCCGTTCTCCAATACCTGGCAGGTTCTCCGGGGATCTCACTGGAGCTATGATCCCGTGATGGTGCCTCCTCTGTGGGTGTCCACCGCCCGCGCCGATACCCGTCGTGTGCTAGATTTTTAGTTGTATTAGTGATGTTATATGTATGACACTATTCGTGATCTATTAGTGATAATATTCGACGATGTACCGACGCATGAGATGATTTACTTTTGCTTATTGAATGCATGCTAATTTGAGTCCTATAAGATATTGTGAAATGTATATCTTGTGTTGCTCAATATCCAAGTGGCCGGTCATGTTTGCAGGTTACACCTTCGAGAGGCCTATGTTTTGCCGGAGTGTTGATTCATTTCCGTTCCGGCAAATTTCAGGCGCTCGATATGTCCTATTTTAGCAAAGGTCATGCCGGATTTTTCTGTGAATTTTGGCATGACTTGTGCCAGAATATGTAGGAAATATCGAGTGCCCCGGATTTGTGTCTTGAGTATCTTGGTAGTTGTCTTCGATCGATTTTCAATTAATGTTTTAACTATGAACATAGGAAATGTCGACGACGAGAAGGATTTGGTATTTGCAAATCTTGTGAAGACGAAGCGCTGCTGTGCGACGGAATCTTCCTAGATGATGATAGGCGCTTCACATCAAGCTGGACGAGAACTTCAAGTGGATCTGAAGAAGTCACAACGATAAGTCTTTTTTCGTAATTAAGCATGACATCTGCTTCATTTGCTTCAACTTATATTTTTTTTACTATTCTACTAGCGTATCCCCTGCCATGCAAGAGTTTTTGTATTGGATAAGATAAGTTTCAGTCATAGTATGGAGGAAAAGAAAGTTTACTTGAAGACCGAGCATGGTTATATTTTCCATGCAAAGTTATACAATTCAGAAGACTACACCTATTTTGGATGCAAAACATGGCGAGCATTATGCAAGACTTATGCATTTGAGCCTGATATGGTTATCACCTTTGATATTCGTTCGGAAGATGATATTGAAGGTAATACCGACATCTGGGTCGATGTGCAAATGCCTCCAGTTATATCAATATGTAAGTTTCTCAACCATATTTATGTCTTTGATATTGTTTATTCAAAAATAGTTGACAACTAATTTGTATTGTCAGCTTATTTCGGTGCAAGCAGACATGTCCAGCGCTTGGTAGACAGGACCGATATCGTCACCGGGCTGAACTCAACTGCGAGGAGCTCAGTCATTATGTTTCATGGCTTGAGGATCTTCATACTGTCAAGACAAATTTTCTTCCTGCATTTAGAAATGTTAGTACTGAAATTGTGCGACCAATAGTGTTCGTAATGAACTACGGTCACATCTATTTAGGAAGAATGGTAAGATTTTTACTATTTGTCATCGGTGCATCTTTTCCATACATTATTTTTGAAGCTAAACTTCATTGCTAAGTATGTTACCGTACGATGTTCTTCAACAGGGACTCCCGATGAATGTTGTGCCTTATGGGATCGAGACTAAAGGTACCATGAGTATTATCAGCTTACGGCCAAGATATCCTACAGATTACTTTAGTGCATTCAAGATTAGCGACGGATGCTTAATAGTGCAAGACTGGACCAAATATGTGATGGGGGAGCGCAGAGAAGTACTAGGTGGCAGCAAACAGATGTGCTACCCACGATTAGGAGACAGGTTCATCTGCATGCTCCAGTTTGATCGAGGAGGAGAGCTATACATGCTTTATGTTATTTTACCTAAGAGAGAGAAGCAGGAGTGATTAGCTAGCCAGAAATGAGTTTGAGGATGATGATGTGCTACACTATTACTATGATGATAAAATAGCTAGTGTTGGTGGTAATGACTATCATGATTATTATTAGCTAGTGTTAGTGCTGATTAAATAAATACTGTTGGTGGTAATGACTATGATGATGATTAAATAGCTTGTGCTGGTGGATTAGATTCAAGTGGAGGCAACATGTGGTGCACATCGAAAGTATTACTAGTCCAAACTAGATCAAGTTTGGATTAGTAGTATACTTTTGACATGCACCACATATTGCCTCCACTTGAACCTAATCCACCTTCATTTGACACACTGTTATGGACATAATGATGTAAACCTCATAACAGCTGGTATTGTACCAATATTTGTATGATGGCGCATAAATACACTAAAAATAAAAAAATAAAAACAATACTAGTAGCGATGGAAAGAAAACACGCTGCAAGTAGTTACCTTAGCAGTAGCGTGGTACTGAACAAACGCTGCAGCTATTTGTCCTAGCGATACAGCGTCTTGCACGCAGCATCGCTAAGCAATAGCTGTAGTGCCTTATTAGTAGCGCGCCCCCCCGCGCTACTAGTGGGCACAAAACACGCGCTACTGCTAGGGTTCTCCCTAGTAGTGGACTAGGACGGCAAGGAGTACATCACTAAAGCCCACCTCGGGAGGAAGCTCTTCATTAGGCACACCGACAACCCGGCGAAGGCAGCCAACTACATCAACGACCTCCAGCACTTCTCCGCGCAAGACCGCTATAGGGTGATCGGTCTAGACGTCGAGTTCACCAAGCCTCGTGGTCGCAACAGGAGGCGGTACGTCGCCGTCCTGCAGCTCTGCGTCTGCAACAACGTTCTCCTCTACCACCACTTCAGGGCGAGCGGCACCTGCGACAAGCTCCAACAGTTCCTCGGCGATGAGCAGTACATCTTCGCTACCATCGACACCGCCAACGACAAGGAAGTGCTGGGTAACACCGGCTTGAAGGTGGCCAACCTCGTCGACATCCAGAAGCAGTACAGGATGGCAGGCTCCGGCAAGAGGCCCAAGCAAAAAGATTCCCTCGAAAACCTCGCCATGTCCATTGTCTGTCCTTCTTACGAGGGCTTGAAGAAGATGATGACGCTGGAGAAGAAGGCATGGTTGCACTCGACGTGGGAGGAGAAGCTCACGCTCGAGCACATCGCCTACGCAGCGATCGATGCCTTCGTCAGTTACGACATGTACAGGCGCATCTCGACAATGCGGGAGTGCCTCCAACAGTATACACATGAGGAGGATGCTCGACAGTCCTCCAGGAGGACTCGCTGAGCGGCAAAGAGCGGGAGGAAGAACTGGTGAAGTGGGAATGCCATCTTCAGTAGCTAACTGCAGTCGCTTCAGTAGTTAGCATATAGAAAAAGTACTACTTACTTCCCTTATCCTTTTGCTTCAGTGGAGTATGTAAAAATAAGGTCTGAACGATGAAGTATATATATATATATATATATATATATATATATATATATATATATATATATATATAGCCGTCTGGGGTAAATTCCAGTGTAATGTGAAAGTTTGCCTGCAGCTTGGCACGTGCATATGGTTTTTATATCCTGGTTTACTGAAGGGTTTTCTGCTATTGACCGGTGTGTGCACATGGGTGAAACTCCAGTGTATTATGCTCCTTCTTCTTTTACCTCTAGTTCTGGGTGAGAGAGAGAGAGCGGCAACAACAAACCACGCCCGGTCAGACCATACCTTCCTCGCCCATGTACCGTGTCGACAGCGACACAGGATGCTCTGGCATCTCCTCTGCCATCTCCTCCACCTTTTCCTACTTCTCCTCCTCCTCCCGCCATAATGGAGAGAGATCTCAGTGAACTAGAATGTGAGGGGGGCATCGACTTATGACATGTTGCGTCGCCTCTTTCAAAAGTTAACATGGTGTGTGGCTGGCTGGCTACACAAGGAAGGGGGAGGCAATGCGAATATGGCCTATCCCAACCGGTTGTTCGCGCAACGCCCATCACCGTGGCCCACTGGGTCCCGTCAAGGAATCTTGATTTTCATTTTTCCCACAGATATACAGCCCGAATACAGTCGTGTCGTATATGTCCGCTCAGTCGCTCACCTATGGCGGTACCTCCTGAGCCCCTCCCTACGCCATTACCCAGGAGGAGGAGGTGGTGCGTGGCTGGCTGGCAGCACAAGGAAGGGGGATGGGATGCCCTCCGTTCCGTTCCGTTGCAACAGAGTGGCACTACCGGAACAGGGGCTGGTGCCGACGGCCATATGTATGCCGACGGCCACCGTCGGCCTACTCCTGAATATGCATACAGCCAGACCTAGGTCGTCGGGCTATCCCGAGCTATGCCGACGGCTTCTGTCGGCACATACTTGCCGACGACTTAGACCCATACTACGCCTACAGCCGCCGTCGGCATATATAAGCCGTCGGCATAGTTGCGGGCCCGGCGGCCCGATCGTGACGTGCGTCTAACGGCGTCGGATCTATGCCGACAGCCGAGACAGGCGGCCCTCGGCATAGATGCGCGTGCCACATCATCGATCCTAGGCGCACCGACCACCACCTATGTCGTCGGCATGGATGCCACATCATCGATTCGTGGCGCGTTGGCCATCTGCCCCTGGCCTTAGCTATGCCGACGGCTTTGCCGTCGTCATAGTGTTTTTTGAATTTCATATAGATTTTTTTTGTTCTTTTACGTATTATTATTTAATTAACTTACATGTAGCATGTGTTAATATAAGCATACATACCTTACTTTTCGATTCTATATGGAGGGGTGTGACCCCCCTCATGGACGGCGCCGCCGCCGGCGGCCGACACCTGGAGGGGGGAAACAACCGCATCGGGTCTATACAGAGGGGATGTTGCTCCCAAGTGTTTATATGGGATGACCTACCACAACCGGGTGGTGTGGTGGCATGTCTGAAGAGGCGACATGCGTCTCCGGGGTGTGGCCCCCCTCATGGACGGCACCGCTGCCGGCACCTGGAGGGGGAAACGGACGCATCGGGTCTACACGGAAGAGATGTAGCTGTGGGTTTGGCCCAAATGTTTCTCCCAGGTGTCCCTATGGGCTGACCTAACACAATCGGGTGGAGAGGTCCAATGGTCAAAGCCCGTCCATGGGAAGTCAAAGGGCTAGATCTCGTGGTCAATCGCTCTAGGGTTAGGCGGGACCAGGGCCTGGGGGTAACAATGCCACCGGAGCGTCGCACCGGCCCCTCATACATGCGGGGTGGTGTGGTGGCATGTGTATGTGTGAAGAGGTGGCACGCGTCTCTGGGGTGTGGCCCCCCTCACGAACGGCGCCGCCGCCAGCATCGGGAGGGGGGAAACGGACGCATCGGGTCTACACGGAGGGGATGTTGCTGTGGGTTTGGCCCGGATGTTGCTGCTAGGTGTCCCCATGGACTGACCTACCACAACCGGGTGGACAGGTCCACTGGTCAAAGCCCGTATGTGGGAAGTCAAAGGGGTAGATCTCGTGGTCAACCGCTCCAGGGTAAGGCGGGACGGGGGCCCGAGGGGGGGTAGCAATGCCATCGGAGCGCACGAGCGCTCCGACCAGCTGCATTTCCCTGATTAGGTGATGGAGTTTCCTTTTTTTAACGCTTGGGATTTCCATTTATTATTGACGCTTAATGGACTCTCCTTTTTAGATAGAGAGAGATAGATTAGCCCCCACCCCTGTTGAATTAGGGGCCGAGAGATTAGGGGAGGTGTGGGCCCGTGTACTTGCATGCATGAATAAATTCAAAGTGGGAGAAGGTGGTGGGTTCCCATGCTTGCATGAGACTGCTACCATCCCTTGCATGCCTCCTCACACTTGTCACATGGTGGGCGTGCTAATGATGACCATGCTGCTTAGTAAAACAAAGTGGGAAGGAGAACTGCCCCACTCCGAGAAACCACATATCCATCAAATCCTGGAGCCCTCCCTCCTCATCCCTAACCCTCAATCAAAAGCAGCAATCAGTGAAGATGCGACGGTCGGTGGCTCTAAATTCCCCAAATCGCCTCCCCTCTTTCCCCAACACGGCAGTCGGTGCTAGGGATGACCTACAGGCCCATGGCGCGACATCACACTAACGTCGCTGTCAAGGCTCTGTACCGATTTCGCTCTTTATTCCTCACGTCTCTGCAGGCTGTCCATTCCCATTGCTACATGCGCACTCAGGTATGTCCAATGCATAGACACTTAGATAGACTCTCAGAAATTAATAATTAAGAAAAAAGTAGGAAGAGTTCGTGTCTCCAACACCAATGCACTTTATCTGTCACATCGAATCAAATAATTCATGGGTGGACAAATATTGTCAAATGTCCAATGCATAGGCGCTACATGCACACTCAGGTCATATCCGATGCATAAACGCTTAGGTAGACTCTTAGATATTAATTAAGAAAAAAGTAGCAAGAGTCCGTGTCTCCAACGCCAAGGCACTTTATCTGTTACATTGAACAAAATAATTCATGGGTGGATAAATATTGTCAACTGTCCAATGCATAGATGCTACATGCGCACTTAGGTCATATCCGATGCATAGCCGCTTAGGTAGACACTTAGGAATTAATTAAGAAAAAAGTAGCAAGAGTCCGTGGCTCCTACTCCAAGGCACTTTATCTGTCACATCGAACCAAATAATTCATGGTTGAACAAATATTGTCAAAATTCCAATGCATTGGCACTACATGCACACTCAGGTCATATCCGATGCATAGGCGCTTAGGTAGACTCTTATGAATTAATTAAGAAAAAATAGCAAAAATCCGTGTCTCCAATGCTAGGGCATTTTATCAGTCACATCGAACCAAATAATTCATGAGTGGACAAATATTGTCAAATGTCCAATGCATAGGCTCTACATGCGCACTCAGGTCACTATGCATAGGCGCTTAGGTAGACTCTTAGGAATTAATTAAAAAAAAGTAGCAAGAGCCCATGTCTCCAACGCCAAGGCACATTATCTGTGAGACTGCTATCCTCCCTTGCATGTCTCCTCACGCTTGTATCATGGTGGGCATGCAAATGATGATCATGCCGCTTAGCAAAACGAAGTGGGAAGGGGAACTGGTTCGTGCGAAAGAGTTAATCTGGCCTTAGCCTGCCTAATCTCTCATACTATCTCTAATTATTAAAGGGACTGTGCCGTTTTCATTCTAACTATTTTCTCCTGTCTTATTGTTGTGAAGGCAAAGTCAGCCAGTGAGGTAATGTGCTTTGTGACTTATAATGGGTATATTTATAACAAAAGATGGTATGTTTTATTTCTGGTTTAGTTGGTTTCCATGATATTCATTTGGTAATATAAATATAATGGATAATTGAGGGCTCTTATTTTCTATTGATTCGCTTATAATGGATAAAATACATGTGAGCAATGCATAAACTGTACTTTGTGTGTAGGGTTCATCCACGTAAGCACCAACAAATTTTGTACGTACGGACCATAAACTGTGCGTTGCTAATGTTAACTAAAATGATGTGATTTTCTCCTGAAAGATAAAATGATGTGCTTTGTCACTAATGATGCCAAGTTATAACAACTTTTTTAATTGCTATTTCACTTGGTCCTTGAAATTCGTTTCATATATAAATCTAATTGTTTTGCTGTTGCTTAAGAACTGCCATCCTAATAAATCATTGTTATGTGCCCGATCCCAAGATGTTAATCACTAGCTGTTAAACAGTGTAAGCATGCTGATTACATTGCCAGTAATTAATCAATTTCAGTGCTACTGGTCCGTGTCCATCCATGTATGCATCAAACCTTGTGGTGCACTGAGCCACTAACGCACCTGCCAGGATTCCTTCTTCTGAATGGAGTAGGAATTACGTCGAGATAGTAGATAGATGAGCTCGTGGTGCACGGTGCCTCCTCTCGTCAGTGCCATATTTGTGAACGGCGGCTTATTTGTGGCTCTGCTCCAAGGATATAGAGGGTGCGACAGGGTGCTTTAGCACCAGAGAGGACTCAGGGGAAATTTTGATCCCAACGAAAAATAAACCGCCCACCTTGCGTGCCTGCTACGGATCCGTCCGGTTGATCGTAGGCGGACTGTTACGGATCTGCCTACGGATCGTCCTATGAGTAGGGGGAGCGGAAAAGACTTCCTCGCATGCACCTTAGGACTCAGCCCCACAAATCTCTCCCCACTTCTACTTAATATATCTTCCCGTAATTTGAGTGTGGAGCCCATCCTAATTAATTTCTCGCCCTCATGATTTAATTGTGGGGCCAACCCTATTTAATCTCTTCCCTCTGAGTTTGATTGTGGGGCCTAGTTAATTAGTCTCTCCTCCGCGCTGATTCCAGCTGTGGCCCCGTTGATTATTACCTTTCCTTCCTAATTTAGTTATGGCGTCCACTTGATTACCAAAAGATTACTAGCATATGTGTTACTAGCAAAAGAGTCCGTGCGTTGCAACGGGAGAAAAAATATTAATGTGTTGGTTTGCTATAGAGGAAACACCAGTTGCCATGAACCAGAGATAACACCAAGGGAAAAATTTACATTATTCAGGCTTGTTTGTATAATGCATGTGACATAGTTAAAACTGAGATAGAGTCATGGACATACATGAAGTAGAGTAATGGAAGCGGCTGTTCGTCATTACAGTAACAATGCCAAAGAGAAACATGCAAAAAGTAATCACAAGAATTCTAGATGAAGACCAATAAACAATTTGGTAGTTTGACATTGTTGAAAATAAAAGAGATTGCTAGTACAGTACAACGATGGAAGTATATATCATGCATGCCGATCAAGCAAACGGTTTATAAAGTAGATGCCAGTGAATTTAAACAATGTTCTTTATGTATCAGTAAGAAATAAGAAATTGAAACCATTTGTAATAAGAAGTCAACCTAAATTTTACAACTCAACAAATTAAGTCTGTCTAGATGTGCCCTAGTTATCGCGTATCTAATTGACTCAATCAATCTAGAAAGAAAAGGAAAAAAGACAAAAGAAAATGCTTGCACGAATCTTAGCGTAAACTGTAAAAATAATAAACTTTGATTAGATGTACAATACTAAAACACATCTAGATGTGCTTTAGCAAAACTGTAAAAATAATAAACTGAAATTCAATGCAAAATAGAGAGATGTATTAAGAAACATTGCTATTTTCCAAGTTACTTATGTTCACATTTAGCACACCCTTTATATCAAATATTTTTTGCAAAAAAGCACACCCTTTAATAGGCACTTCTTTTTAGACTCATATTTAGAAGCACATGCATTCACAACCTTGGGATCAGGCTTGGGGTTATAAGAGAACAGACATTATTTGACAGTTGAGTAAAACTAAAATGGTGCTCTCGGCCAATAGCTGCATGCATATAAATCAGTTTGAAGTGTAAAAAAAATCAGATGGGTTTGCCTTTTAAATAACTCATACAGGTATGCATGCCATGAATGTTTTTATAAACAAGCTTATTTTGTCTACAACAAATACTACTTGAAACTTGAGGTAAAATAAGGGCAGAACAAAACGAACTCCTTAACTAATATATCTACCAAAAGTGGCCAAGGAAATCCTATGTCCTAAATAGGCTCACTTTAAGATTGTGATGAACCACTCCTATTCCATGAATAAGCACTTGGGAAGAGATAATTGTTTAATTATGGCATAAGAAACTCGGGACTCATCGAGTCAAAGAAAGAAATAACCTTGATCAGATTTGAACCATTGCTTGATAGTATGACGAGAGCAAGTAGCCACAAAGCACCATGTGCACGCGATTAAAGCATTTCTCGGATCGGCTCCTTCAGCACAAAGCACCATGTACTGACCGGCGATGGGTGTGACCTGCTGTGGCGGAACTTCTCCTCAGCAGTTCATATAGGCGAATTTTTGTGGACTGATTCTGCAGAATTTTTATCTGCTTTGCCCAGTTAAATAGTGCAGATACTCCAACTCCAACTACTATCAAGATACCATTCATGGTCAAAACAAAAGAGAACTGCGGTCTTGCACTCCAATATAGTGGTATGGGCAGATTCTGAATTCTAATGTCATTGGCAACCAAACTCACCTACAGTCACATGGCACATCGATTTGTCGGATATCCTTTTTATGTAACCAACTAATCCACCTGAAATACCAAAAGCAAAATATCAAACTGTAAAACGCTCTGCCTCACCTGCGTGTATTTCTTGATGGCCGAAGATCATCTCTGGCATGCAGGCGCCCACCTCTTGGTGGATCTCGACGGGTTTGCTGTCTCCATTGTTATTCGATGTTGCAATGGAGGGCTAAGCACCATTGATGTGGATCTCGTCGGTTTGGGGACAGTGTGTTGCTGCTGGAAGTCCGAGAGCTCGGCGGTCGCGGCCGTCGCCTCCGCGGAGTCTTCTGCGACCCATCGCACCACAGTTTCCCCTTCTCCTCCTTCCCCTCTCAGCCCACGGCGGGTTTTCTTGTGCCGGCTCTGGCTGCGGAGATGCCGCTAGCTTTGTGGCGGAACGGCGACGTGAAAGGCGGCCGGGGTGGGTGCACGGGCGGGCATAGCCAACGGTGGTGAATCCATCTCGAGCTACCACACGTAGGGAAGAAATCGCTCGAAGGAGCCTCAGGTGCCAAGAGGGCTACAGTGTTGTGGCCGAGAGATTGCGCCAGCCGTTGCGGCATCAGGCAGGTTCTGTGGGAGTATGGGGCAAGGTTCTTCACTCTCGCGAGAAGGAGGGGTAAGGAGCCGATTTTTTCACCGTATATAGGCTCCGTGTCGTGACCGAGGAGGAAGACGATGACCTAGGACATGAGAGATGAGGATTGGCGGGGAGATTTATCCCGGATTGGCGTGCACTGAGGTTTCCTTTCTTTTCGTGAGTTCGGTTCCGATTGCTTTCCGAACGTGCGTGGGATCGGGCATGTTTTTTTGGCTGCAAACGGGGTATGTGGGCCAGATTTACTGGGCCGAAGCTCACGGGCGGGCATCGTTTGATGCACAACAACGTGGTTCCACGAATTAGTACCACCTCGCTTATACGTTTAAATTCAAACTGAAAGTGTAAAATTACAGGAAGAAGCGTATTGTGCCGGTGAACCCGACAAAGTCAATCCGTGCATTATTATTAGGGAAAGATATGGTACAACTCTTTACACCTCTACCTGAAAAGTATGTATCTTTTTGTCTGCCACTTGACAAGTATATACTCCCTTCCCAAGAGGAAGTATACACTCCTTCTTTAATACTTGTACATATTTACATTCTAAAAAATATTTTACATATTTGCTGATGAGATGGTATATATTTTCTTTGTTCTAACTAGCAAATATGCCCGTGCGTTGTAATGGGAGATTATGCAGGTGTGATAGATATAAAAAATCTAAATCAAATGCCAGGATGAGATAAGGACTTTTAAAATATCATTTGACAAACTAATCATTTGACAAACTATGTCTAAGTGATGTCATGATGAAATAAGAGTTATTTAAAAGTCATGATGAAATAAGGGAATTCTAAAAAGTCATTTAAAAAACTAAACATGTGATGATTTGATCACGATTTGTTTTCTTAAGGCGTCACAACGGAAAAAAATTGGCTGAGCAAACTGCATTGATAGATCCTGCCTGAGCTAGAGTGATGAATGATGTGCCTCGTCTTGACCTAGCGTAGCGGTGTTTATCATAACCAGTACGGTAGTACCAGAATAAATATAGATGTGTATGAAGGCAAAATAGACATTTATCATTTTCGCATAGCTTACAAAAACTAACCTACAGGAAGATGCGTCAATGGTTTTGAGCTCAGCGTTGTATGAACCATGAAGACTATTTTTTAACCCGACGCAAGTAAATCTGAGAATGGTTTCATACTTAAACCATACTTGAACCATATCCGTACATGTATCTCTCAAAACCATACTTGAACCATACCCGTTTAATGCCATTTTCAGCCCAACCAAAACCAAACCCTCTAACTTTTCCACCCAAACCAATTTAAACCCAATACATAATCGTGGGTTTAAACCCAATACATAACTATGGGTTTGCTTCAATGTATATATGATTGCACAAATCGACATGTTAAAAAGCAAATGACATAGAAAAGGCATAAGTGCATCTACAATAGTTTGGGAACAAAGTTATCATTGAGATACGGTCAACACACAGCAAGAGTCAAAAAGACAATGCCCATGAATGAAAAGCTCACTGACAAGTGTATTAAAACCAATTGCTTAGCTAAAGCACAAGCAAACACATTCGATTTGCATGTGGTGTTTCCCCATAATACAGAATTACATAGTGCATCGCAGCATGTACGCGGATCAAAGATATTCGTTGTCGATGCGTCCTTGCTTATTGCACATAACCAATGCCCAGAAACCGGTTTGGACCCATAGTTTATAGCCGTTAATAACCAAATTGTTTAAGCCCATAACCAACTATACCCAAATTGGTTTCTTCACATACCCAAACCAAAACCAACTAAAAAAGATTCAGCCCAATAAAAGCTGAACCAATCAAACGCAAAGTAAGAACCAAACCGTTTCACCCAGTTTTTTAATAACCATTCTCAGGTTTAGACGCAAGGCACTAAATAAAATCATAAAACGACCTCCACGGATCCCCTAATAAAACTTCTTACGCAAGCGATGATTCGTTTTGTTCATTATTTACAGATATGTTTTAATTTTGGGACATTTTCTATAATTCATGTACCTTTTTTCTATTTCCATAACATGTTTTTAATACTGGATTATTTTTTAAAAATTATGATCATTTTTTTATTTCATGAACATTTATTGTGATTTGTGAATATTTTTATAACATATGCAAAAAAAATTAAATCATAAACATTCTATGATTTTCAAATATTTTTTGAATTCATAAAGAGTTTATGATTTCTCAATATATTTTTAAATCTCACATCATTTTTAAATTTGGTTCATTTTAAAATCTCAAATTAATTGAAAGAAGGAAAATGAAAAATAAAAATGAAGAGGTAAAAAGCAAAATAGAAAACAGGACGTACATGGGCCGGCCCATTAGTGAGAACAAGAGGAGGAGGGGTGCTTCGTATTGAGAAAAAGGGGGGGGGGAAGGATTGGGGAAGCAGGGATCGAACCGTGGTCGCCTGTGCGGTAGACCAACGCCTTAGCCATCAGGCTAGCTCTATTTTTGTATGACATGAGCATATCATCCTTTAAGAACCAAACTCGGCAGCGATTTTGAAATAACCCGAATCGTTTTACTTACGGATGGCAGAGTGGGTAATTTGTGCTAACTTCGAAGGCAATTCTAATGACGGACGACGGAAACAAAATTCTCTTTATTATTAGGTAAAGATAAAAAGTATGTATCTTTTTGTCTGCCACTTGACAAGTATATACTCCCTTCCCAACAGGAAGTATATACTCCTTCTTTAATACTTGTACATATTTACATTCTAAAAAATATTTTACATATTTGTTGATGAGGTGGTATATATTTTCTTTGTTCTAATAAGTATATACTTCCAATTCACCAAAATATAAAATAAGTATCTACTTCTTCAAAAAATACAACATTGTATGTATACCACCAGTGAAAAGTAAATTATTTGAGACCCCGCTAAACTATATACTGATTTCCAATCCATTGATGTATATACTACTAACCATCCTGTGAAGTATATATACTATTTTTAATACCTTATATACTGCTTTTCTAACAAGGAGGGAACAAACTACTTTTTTTAATCCAATGAAGTAGTATATATGCCATGTACCACCCAATAGAGCGCATAATGCTTTTTATACTTGGAGTACGTGTTTATTAAACTAGGAGAACATCTACTGCCAGCTTAACTACCAGCCAATGAAGCATGAAGTATATACGTCATCTAATGTAGTATATACTTCCCCGCTGATTTCAATTGTGGGTCCTGTTTCCCTTTAATTATGGATTGACTTTATCATTATTTGTCCGGCAATGCGGATCACTGAGCGATCCGTTCAAAGGAGCTGACCGCTTTTTTGGGAGCACCAGGTGGTCCGTGTGAGATGCGCTTGATGGATCCCATCCTTATTTCTCGTTGCTCCCTCACCTAATCATATCCTCCCCTTGATCTTTAGGGTGTGACCGCTATTTTGCGGAGCACCAGGTTGGCCGTGTGAGATGCGCTTGATGGATCATTTCCTTATTTCTTGTTGCTACCTCACCTAATCATATCCTCCCCTTGATCTTTAGGGTGTGACCGCTATTTTGCGGAGCACCAGGTTGGCCGTGTGAGATGCGCTTGATGGATCATTTCCTTATTTCTTGTTGCTCCCTCACCTAATCATATCCTCCCCTTGATCTTCAGGGTGTGACCGCTATTTTGGAGAGCACCAGGTGGGCCGTGTGAAATTTTGATCCCAGTGAAAAGTAAACCGCCCACCTGGCGTGCCCGCTACGGATTCGCCCGGTTGATCCTAGGCGGACAGCTGTGGATCCGCCTATGGAGCGTCCTATGAGAAGGCGGAGGAAAAAGATTACCTCGCGTCCGACCGCCTACGGATCATCCTATGAGTAGGGGGAGCGGAAAAGACTTCCTCGCGTGCACCCGAGGACTCAGCCCCGTAAATCTCTCCCCACTTCTACTTAATATATCTTTCCCTGATTTGAGAGTGGGGCCAACCATAATTAATTTCCCGCCCTCGTTATTTACTTGTGGGGCCAACCTTAATTAATCTCTTCCCTCTGAGTTTGATTGTGGGGCCTAGTTGGTTGGTCTCTTCTCCCCGTTGATTCCAACTGTGGGCCCTTGATTATTACTTTTCCTTTCTAATTTAATTATGGGGGTCCACTTGATTATCAAAAGATGGATGCATGCATGCATTCACAACGATACATAATAGTAGACGTAATAGCCCAATGAGGGAAACACTTTGGTCGGAAATCGACGAGCGCGGCGCGCGTGTTATATGATACAACTCTTTGCTCCTCTACCTGAAAAGTATGTATCTTTTTGTCTGCCACTTGACAAGTATATACTCCCTTCCCAAGAGGAAGTATATACTCCTTTAATACTTGTACATATTTACATTCTAAAAAATATTTTACATATTTCTTGATGAGGCGGTACCTATTTGCTTTGTTCTAATATAAGTATATACTTTCAATTCACCAAAATATAAAATAATTATATACTTCTTCAAAAAATACAACATTTTATGTATACCACCAGTGAACAATAAATTATCTGAGATCCCACTAAACTATATACTGCTTTCCAATCCGTATATACTACTAACCATCCCTAGTGTTGATTTGGGTGGGGCCGCCTCCCTCTTGCCTTACCTAGCCTTTGCATTTTTTTTTGAAGGTAACCTAGCCTTTGCATGTGTGTGCACTTGTCGGCTGATTAGTTGCGTTGGATTAGATCGCTCGCTGCAGCGGCCGAACGCTAGGAAGTCGTTGTTAATCATGTGGGCCCGTCCTACCTGCAAAGCCCACTGCACATTTGTACTACATCTGAAGGTACCTGACTCCCGACCGGAACAAGTGCACAGTGATTCCAGCAGCGAGCTCGTCCGCTCCTATAGATTTCACAGAATCTTTGAAACTTTTGTCTGCTTTGGCCTGAATTATTCGATGGAATGTGGACGCACAGTGTTGTCTCCGCCTACATACCTTAGGTGCATGTCTTGGTTTGTATGCTGGGGCCGGATTTATTTTGGATGGGACATGGACGACTAATCGGCAACAATGGCGAATGTACTCTAGGTGGGTGCGTGTCGTCAGACTAGATGGAGGCAAATAAACTAGAAATTAACTAACACATGCATGAGATTTGCATGAGTTCGTATCAGTTTTGCATGAGATTTTGCTGGCCCAAATCGCAGAAGGAAGATTTAGACGTCATTGTTAAGTTTCCTAATCATCTTCCAAAACAATTTCCTAATCATCTCCTCAAATCCCCGTGACTATTCCTTCAACCTCTCTCCTTTTACAGCTTCCTGTGTATAATCTCTAATGACCAGTTGGGCACTACGCCGTGGGGAGGAGCAGTGGAGCAAATCATGCATGGTACTCATGCTGCTCACCAACCGCCGAGGTCGCCGCTGCCCGGAACACCACCATGCTAAATTATCTGACAGTATGCGTCTGTACTGATGTACATGCCCTAGTGTTGATTTGGATGGGGCCGCCTCCCTCTTACCTTACCTAGCCTTTGCATTTTTTTTTTGAAGGTAACCTAGCCTTTGCATGTGTGTGCACTTGTCGGCTGATTAGTTGCGTTGGATTAGATCTCTCGCTGCAGCGGCCGAACGCTAGGAAGTCGTTGTTAATCATGTGGGCTTGTCCTACCTGCAAACCCCCTGCCCATTTCTACCGGCAGCAGATCCGGCGGCGGACGCAGCTCCGCTTGGCCCCACAATTAAATCACGTACGCAGCGGACGCGGCTCCGCTTGGCCCCACAATTGTCCGACCGGACGCGCCGCTCACGCTTGGGGTCACCTCCGCCGCCGGATCTGCTACCAGAGCAGCGTCCGGAGCTCCACATGCGGCCCCACATGACGGCTGGAGGCGGGGAGGTGGTCGCCGGCGGCGAGAAAATTGGAGAAGGGGGTGGGGGATTGCGTGGCTCGGCGGCGGTGGGGGATAGGGTTTCGACCCGCAAACGCGCCGCGGAACTAGATATAGCGGTCGGGGCGTGCGGTTTGCGGGCCGCGGCAAATTTTTTCACGGGCCGGGCGAGGTTGCGGGCTCTGTTTTAGCTAGAAAATTTGCGGTTCCGCGTGTTTGGTAGGGTCTGCTAGAATTGCTCTTATTCTGCATGTGTTAGTTAATTTCCAGTTTATTTGGCTCTTATTCTGCTCATGGTGGTGTTCCGGTCAGCGGCGACCTCCGCGGTTGGTGAGCAGCATGAGTATCCATGCATGATGTGCTCCACTGCTCCTCCCCACGGCGTATTGTCCAACTGGTCATAGAGATTATACACAGGAAGCTGTAAAAGGAGAGAGGTTGAAGGAATAGTCACTGGGATTTGAGGAGATGAGTAGGAAATTGTTTTGGAAGATGATTAGGAAACTTAACAATGACGTCTAAATCTTCCTTTTTCAATTTGGGCCAGAAAAATCTCATGCAAAACTGATACGAACTGGGCATGTGTTAGTTAATTTCCAGTTTATTTGGTGGAGGGGTATGCAGGTCCCAGACTCAAGGTAGTCTTGGATACCAAATTCCTGTGTAGTCGCTTGACTACACAATTATAGTGGGTTCGCCACTGCCATCCACCTTCATCCATCTCTCCATCCACCTTCATCTCCCATAAATACCCCCTCCCACGCAACCAGCAACAAGTGTTGTTGCCGCGGCCTTCCTCTTCCTCTCGCTCACTCTGTGACACAGCAAAGAAGAAGGAGGAAGAAGAAGGACGCAAGGACAAGAGTGGTTTTGCCGGAGCACGAACTCCGCCCGCCGCACGAACCGCGTCCTTTTTTTTCTTGAGCTCAGGCTCGATCTGGCGATATACAGCGGTGGAGGGAGCTGGCCTTTTATCCCCAGCACGCACGGACGCGCCGCACCACGCTCCCACTGCGCACACCCCCACGTCCACGCTCCCAGGAGCGCGTATCCGCCGCGCACGCACGCAGACGCCGCAGGCTGGGTCAAGCGCCCCAACGTGGTCGCCACTCCGTTTCTGTCGCCTACACACAACGGCCCACGCGCTCGAACGCGAGGACACACACGCACGCACACCTGGTCACGCACACACGCGACCCAGGCTGCCACGCAAAGTTCTTTTGTAGCCTGAGCTTCACGGTCCCCTCTATCTGGACCCTTGGTTTGCTATGGGATAGGTGCAGCTTAGAGCGTGTCGAGACCTGCTTCTGTTCGCTTGAGTGTTTGTATTAGGAGGTGCTGTCCTGTGTCTGACGACAAGTCATGACATATGGCACGTCATGTTGACAACAGTAGCATAGGTCACTGTTCATTGAGTGAGAGATCACATCATGTCTGCTCTGCGCATGTGAAGGGAGAGAGAATGGAGAGACCATTGTTTTACTAATCCCATGTGTGTGAGAGAGAGGACAAATGCCACCATGAGAGAACCATATTATTCTGGTTGTAGAGGCTGGGAGAGAGAAAAGGAGGAGTGAGAAAAATAATAAACTTTCTTCCTTGAGAGAGCAGTGGTGAAAATCTTAGAGGAGAGAGGGGGCTGTGAGAAAGACGAGAGAGAAAAAGCTCACGTGCCCACCGCCTTTAGCACTAGCGTCTGAAAAATCTTTTTGACTCAGTCAGTTTTTGATTCACGCGAGAGAGAATATGGCGATCAGAAAACAATGAGAGTGTGGTAAAACAGTGACACGTGATGTGATGCCTCAGTCAGTTTGCTGCATGTGAGCGAGGCCCATCACTCTGACGCTGACGCAGTGTATTAAGCATTGATCGACCTGACACGGCTGCAGTCTTTCAAAGCTATGCACATATCTCAACGCACTCGAGTCTAGTCTAAACGGCCACGATAGAGGGTACCATGGAGCTCGGCCTACAAAAAAAACTGCACTCCAGGCTGCCACGGCCGAGCCCGACGCGTTCACCGCCGCGCACGCACGCGCACCGCGTCCCGAGCTCTTCCACGGCTTATTCCCAACACACTCCCCCTAAGCCGTGAACTAGAGGAGGCCGCCGTCCTTGACGCCGGCGACGTCCGCCAGCAGCGCGCGCTCCGCCGCCGGCTCCCTCCGCAGCTTGGGGCAGTCCCTCTTGAAGTGGCCGCGCACGCCGCACTTGTAAAAGTGTCCACGCCGTATCCCGCCGCTGCTCGACGCCACGCTCTTGCCGTCGTCATCATCGTCCCGAGCACCGCCGTATTGACGCTCCCGCACTGCCCACTGCGCCGCCGTCATGAGCAGCTGCTCACCTCGCGCTCGCCGCCATCACGGCGCCGAACCCGCTCGTCGAACGCGCGCAGCCGCCCGAGCGCCTCGTCGAACGCCATGGTCGTCACATCGCAGAATTGCTCGATGCCGGCGACGACGGGAACAGCCGATCCGGGACGGTGTCCAGCAGCTTCTTCACGAGCGCCGCGTCGCCCAGCGTCTCCCTGAGGTTCGCGTACCTCGCCGTCATCCCGTCCAGCCTCCCGGCGTACGCGTCCAGCGCCTCGCCGTCCGCCATCTTCAGGCGGTCGAACTCCCCACGCGGCGTCGCCAGCCTCGCCACGTGGACCCGATCGGCGGCGACGAACCTCACCTTCAGGGAGTCCCATACCTCCCTGGCGGTGGGCTTTGTCGCCACCGAGAGCAGCACGTCCTCCGGCAACGCTCCGAGCAGCAACGTGCATGCCGTCTTGTCCTTCCTCGCGTTCACCACCGCATCGCCCGGCGCCACCGCCTCCCACACAGTGTGCACGTCGAGGATGGCCTGCGCCTTGATCGCCCAGACGGTGTAGTTGTCCACCGTGAGCATCGGCATCGCCATCGACACCAATCCGCCCGCGCCACCGTCGTGAGGAACCAACGCCATTGTCACGAGTGACCGCCCGAACCGAAGCTCTGTATACCAATTGTTGTTGCCGCGGCCTTCCTCTTCCTCTCGCTCACTCTGTGACACAGCAAAGAAGAAGGAGGAAGAAGAAGGACGCAAGGACAAGAGTGGTTTTGCCGGAGCACGAACTTCGCCCGCCGCACGAACGGCGTCCTTTTTTTTTCTTGAGCTCAGACTCGATCTCGCGATATACAACGGTGGAGGGAGCTGGCCTTTTATCCCCAGCACGCACGGACGCGCCGCACCACGCTCCCCCTGCGCACACCCGCACGTCCACACTCCCAGGCCCGCGTTTCCGCCGCGCACGCACGCAGACGCCGCAGGCCGGGTCAAGCGCCCCGACGTGGTCGCCACTCCGTTTCTGTCGCCTACACACAACGGCCCACGCGCTCGAACGCGAGGACACACACGCACGCACACCTGGTCACGCACACACGCGACCCAGGCTGCCACGGCCTAACCCGACGCGTTCACCGCCGCGCACGCACGCGCACCGCGTCCCGAGCTCTTCCATGACTTATTCCCAACAACAAGCAGTTCCTCTACTCACCCTTCCCACATCTGCAGCCAGAACGGCCGCGGCGACCGTGATGCAGCCGCGTGCGACGGTGGCCGCGCGGGAAGCAGCCGCCGCAGCGACGAACGCCCCGGTGGGGAGCTCAACTGCAGCCGCGGAGTTGCCAAATGGAGGAGCGGCTGCTACCACGACGGTTGCACCCCCGGATCCGCTGGCTGCGGCCGGTGGCAAGGCGGCAAGAGCTGCGTAAGCCGCTACTTCTCTTTCCCCGCGTCGCTCACGGAAGGTACTGACGTCGTTCTCTCTCTTGCACCTATTGCAGGGGTGCATGGCGCTGCCACTATGGCCGGGGGAACGTAGACAGATCCAGACCCCCTCAAGCTATCACAGGCCATACTGATACTAGTACTATTATACTAAATATATGGGCTAATGGCAATAGATAATGGCTACTTAATTAAAGTAATGAAGCCACATATCAGTGAGCTAGCCGCTCTGTCAATTCTGCCACAGAGCCATATCATTGAGTTCGTCGAGTATTTGTGCGTCATCTAGGGCTCAGTTTCAAAGTTGGGTTTAGGAGAAAAGTGATTCTACCATGGCCGAGCCTTCCATCTTTGTTAGAGATTCATGCACCCATGCCATGAGTAATTAAAGTCATCTGACAAGAAATGCTACTACTGCAGCGTACTATCCTAGGTCGATGTTATTCCTCTTTCCCAACTACTGTTTCTCTCTCCTACACACTAGTACATGGATTTTACTTTCATTCTTAAACTTCAAACAATATAACATTATTCCAAAACACGATTTCATTCATAGTTTTATAGTTTCATCAAGAGTCATTCATATTTCAGATGAAGTTAACATGTGGCCACTAGCGCTCATGAGATTAACTTCAGCTGTGATGGAAGAAATGGCAAGCGTTTTTATGAGTGAAAAAGAGGTGAACAGAAGCCATACAATGAAAACGACTTTGATTGCCAAACGGCAGGTAATAAAAATAAATGTTGGTTGCCATTGTAGCAACTTCATGAGCAAGCTTCGCAGTCTCCTCCTGCAAAAACGCTTACTGAGTTGTCTATTTTCTCTATTCTATCTAAAACTTCCTTGGTAGCTTTATTTCTCTCGCTGACCAGCACCGCCCCAGCTACCTCGGTGATCTGAGATAGTAACATACATTCTTCAAGAATGAGACACTAAAACAACACGAAACATGTTCGTACCGATGCCAGTGCACAGAAACAGGTTCTCACCTTGCGTTTGGGCTCATTTAATAAACCTAGTTGAAGTCAATGGAGTGGTAATGCTTGGTCCAGACTTGTCTCCGCCGGATGGATCAGAATCTGGGATCTCTGTCTTCTTGCCACGGTTCTTCGCCTGATGCATGCAAGAACATACACACAAAAAACAGTGCATTTATTATGTACGCATGGACAAAAATGCTCAACAATAAATTCATGTGGGACAAGATCTTTTCAAAGAGACTAACCATGAATATATTTCCATCATTTTTGAAATATGAATTTTGACTCTTGATGAAACTATAAAAACTATGAATGTTAGAATAACCAAATTTGTCTTGTTTCATCGTGTTTTGGAGCACTTTATAATGTTATATTCTGTGTCGGCATACTACCTTTGTTTTACATTGTTCTGGTATATTTAATAGTTTTGCACAACATTTAGTACACGATTCACTGTGTTTCAAAAATTCATAATTGAAAATTGCTAAAACATATTAAATATTGACCTTGTTTCAAAGATATCATCCATGGATATTTATTTTAAAATATATGGTTGTTTGAAGTTTAAGAATGAAAGTAAAATCCATGTACTAGTGTGTAGGAGAGAGCAACCGTAGTTGGGAAAGAGGAATAGCATCCACCTAGGATAGTACGCTGCAGTAGTAGCATTTCTTGTCAGATGACTTCAATTACTCATGGCATGGGTGCATGAATCTCTAACAAAGATGGAAGGCTCGGCCATGGTAGATCACTTTTCTCCTAAACCCAACTTTGAAACTGAGCCCTAGATGACGCACAAATACTCGACGAACTCAGTGATATGGCTCTGTGGCAGAATTGACAGAGCGGCTAGCTCACTGATATGTGGCTTAATTACTTTAATTAAGTAGCCATTATCTACTGCCATTAGCCCATATATTTAGTATAATAGTACTAGTATCAGTATGGCCTGTGATAGCTTGAGGGGGTCTGGATCTGTCTACGATCCCCCGGCCATAGTGGCAGCGCCATGCACCCCATGCAATAGGTGCAAGAGAGAGAACGACGTCAGTACCTTCCGTGAGCGACGCGGGGAAAGAGAAGTAGCGGCTGACGCAGCTCTTGCCCACCTTGCCACCGGCCGCAGCCGGCGTATCCGGGGCTGCAACCGTCGCGGTAACAGCCGCTCCTCCATTTGGCAACTCCGCGGCTGCAGATGAGCTCCCCACCGGGGCGTTCCTCGCTGCGGCGGCTGCTTCCGCGCGGCCGCCATCGCACGCGGCTGCATCACGGTCGCCGCGGCCGTTCTGGCTGCAGATGTGGGAAGGGTGAGTAGAGGAACTGCTTGTTGCTGGTTGCGTGGGAGGGGGTATTTATGGGAGATGAAGGTGGATGGCAGTGGCGAAGCTACACTATAATTGTGTTGTCAAGCGACTACACAGGAATTTGGTGTCGAAGAATACCTTGAGTCTGGGACTGCATACCCCTCCACCAAATCAACTGGAAATTAACTAACACATGCCCAGTTCGTATCAGTTTTGCATGAGATTTTGCTGGCCCAAATTGCAAAAGGAAGATTTAGACGTCATTGTTAAGTTTCCTAATCATCTTCCAAAACAATTTCCTACTCATCTCCTCAAATCCCAGTGACTATTCCTTCAACCTCTCTCCTTTTACAGCTTCCTGTGTATAATCTCTCTGACCAGTTGGGCAATACGCCGTGGGGAGGAGCAGTGGAGCACATCATGCATGGATACTCATGCTGCTCACCAACCGCCGAGGTCGCCGCTGCCCGGAACACCACCATGAGCAGAATAAGAGCCAAATAAACTGGAAATAAACTGGAAATTAACTTTGATTTTGAGAAAAACCTGGAAATTAACTAACACATGCAGAATAAGAGCAACTCTAGCAGACCCTAGAAAACACGCGGAACCGCAAAATTCTGGCGAGGATACGGGCTCAGCCCAATTTTCTAGCCAAAACAGAGCCCGCATACTCGCCCGGCCCGTGAAAAAATTTGTCACGGCTCGCAAACCGCACGCCCCAACCGGTATATCTAGTTCCGCGGCGCATTTGCGGGTCAAAACCCAATCCCCCACCGCCACTGAGCCACGCAATCCCCCACCCTCTTCTGCACATTTCTCGCCGCCGGCGACCACCTCCCTGCCTCCAGCCGTCATGTGGGGCTGCATGTGGAGCTCCGGATGCTGCTCCGGCAGCAGATCCAGCGGCGCAGGCGACCCCAAGCTTGAGCGGCGCGTCCGGTCAGACAATTGTGGGGCCAAGCGGAGCCGCGTCCGCTGCGTCCATGATTTAATTGTGGGGCCAAGCGAGCCGCGTCCGCCGACGGATCTTGTCGGTAGAAATGGGCAGTGGATTTTGCAGGTAGGACAGGCCCACATGATTAACAACGACTTCCTAGCGTTCGGCCGCTGCAGCGAGCGATCTAATCCAACACAACTAATCAGCCGACAAGTTCACACACATGCAAAGGCTAGGTTACCTTCAAAAAAATAAAAATAGAATGCAAAGGCTAGGTAAGGTAAGAGGGAGGCGGCCCCACCCAAATCAACACTAGGGCATGTACATCAGTGGATCCGGCTTGCCTGCTCCCTCCCCATGCTCCCATCCGTGCTCCCAATTCATCCTACGGTTATCTTTTTTTCCTTTTTCCTTTCTATTCTAATCATCTCCCCCCTGATTTTAAAGGGGTGGGGCCGGGCCTTATTTTGTTCCAATCAAATCATGCCACATATGCGGGAACACGGATGGGCACACACGTGGGGAGCAGGCAAGTCTCGTCCGTACATCAGTACAGATGCATACTGTCAGATAATTTAGCATGGTGGTGTTCCGGGCAGCGGCGACCTCGGCGGTTGGTGAGCAGCGTGATCATCCATGCATGATTTGCTCCACTGCTCCTCCTCACGGCGTAGTGCCCAACTGGTCATTAGAGATTATACACAGGAAGCTGTAAAAGGAGAGAGGTTGAAGGAATAGTCACGGGGATTTGAGGAAATGATTAGGAAATTGTTTTGGAAGATGATTAGGAAACTTAACAATGACGTCTAAATCTTCCTTTTGCAATTTGGGCCAGCAAAATCTCATGCAAAACTGATACGAACTGGGCATGTGTTAGTTAATTTCCAATTTATTTGCCTCCATCTAGTCCGACGAACACGGGACGCGGTTTTTTACCTTCGCGTTCCATCTGTAGCGTGAATCCAAGCCGACCATCATTCATGTGGTCTAATCGGGCCACACATGTGCAGCCATGCATCAACTACTAGTACAGCCTATGGATTCCTTTTCTTTCTAGGTCCTACTCCTATGCATGCATGCGCTGCCCTCTTTTCCCACCCATGCTCTTGTTTAGGTGACAGAACAAGGTTTTTAATTTTATATGGTATGCATAATTAATGTAGCTGATTACTGTGAGATGTTTACATGTTAATGCATGACACCACTAATTATGTAGTAAAAGGGCTAAAAAATCATCGTAAGTATAAATTCCAAAAGAACTCTACAATGATGTATGTGAACTTTGCAATAAAAATAGAAGGACTTTTGGAAAAAACATAAAAACCAAAAGTTCTTTGAGTTTTGGCGGTGAAGTTCCAAAAACGCGCACATAAAGTTCTCTAGCCTATTTTGCAAAAGTTGCGAGCTATATCAGAATTTTCCAAAAGTTCTTCTATTTTTCATGGGAAAGTTCATATACCAATTTAACAAAGTTTGGTTCTCTTTGAAACTATTTAAAGAATATTCAAATTTTAACTATCTCAGCACAATTTAAACAACATGATATTTTAATTTTATGGCGTTTGAATTACTTACAGCAGGAGAGATAATCACAGAATTAATACGATGGCTGGAGGGAAGCAGGAGAGATAATTATGAAATTATTCATGTGCAGTGTGCATGGCTCGCATGCGAGAGATAAAGCGAGCGAATCTAGCATAGCTCCAGCTACTAGCTAGTCCTAGCGGGGGCTCTTGTTAAGTGGGCTGTGGGTCCGGATGGTGTGGATCCGCATGCGAGCGTGGGCGGCCGAGATTGGCGCTGTGCATGGAGCGCGAACGTAAAAGACTTTTTCGGACGACACGCACCCACCTAGAGTACATTCGCCACTGTTGCCGAGCAGTCGTCCATGTCCCATCAAAAATAAATCCGACCCCAGCATACCGACCAAGACATGCACCTAACGTATGTAGGCAGAGACAACACTGTGCGTCCACATTCCATCGAATAATTCAGGCCAAAGCAGACAAAAGTTACAAAGATTCTGTGAAATCTATAGGAGCGGACGAGCTCGCGCTCCTGGAATCCCTGTGCACTTGTTTCGGTCGGGAGTCAGGTACTTTCGAGCAAAGCTAATAGAAGAGTCTGCAGCCGGCTATGTACTAGTGCCACGCAAGCTATATAGCCTGCTCATATACTAGCTGTACGTTAGCTATAGACTTTAATGCTATCGTGGAGAGAGATGCAACAAAGGGCATAGTGATTGGGTGGCACCTGCCTTTAGTCCTTGCGTAGGCTGCATGCAGCTCCATTTCATCGATGCTTGTGCTATCGCCGGGCGCTTGACGAAGCGCCGGCTCCCTTCTCTTTCTTATTTTCTCTTTCCTCCAGGTAAGATTTTGCTGCTGTGGAACATCTTATAGCCTGCTGACTAGGACCTATTATACTTGCTCTCAGATGTAGTACAAATGTGCAGTGGGCTTTGCAGGTAGGACGGGCCCACATGATTAACAACGACTTCCTAGCGTTGGGCCGCTGCTGCAAGCAATCTAATCCAACGTAACTAATCAGCAGACAAGTGCACACACATGCAAAGGCTAGGTTACCTTCAAAAAAAATTAAAAAGAAAATGCAAAGGCTACGTAAGGCAAGAGGGAGGCGGCACCACCCAAATCAACACTAGGGATGGTTAGTAGTATATACGTCAGTGGATTGGAAAGCAGTATATAGTTTAGCGGGATCTCAGATAATTTATTGTTCACTGGTGGTATACATAAAATGTTGTCTTTTTTGAAGAAGTATATACCTATTTTATATTTTGGTGAATTGGAAGTATATACTTATATTAGAACAAAGAAAATAGGTACCGCCCTCATCAAGAAATATGTAAAACATTTTTTAGAATGTAAATATGTACAACTATTAAAGGAGTATATACTTCCTCTTGGGAAGGGAGTATATACTTGTCAAGTGGCAAACAAAAAGATACATACTTTTCAGGTAGAGGAGCAAAGAGTTGTATCATATAACACGCGCGCCGCGTTCGTTGATTTCCGACCAAAGTGTTTCCCTCATTGGGCTATTACGTCTACTAGTGTGTATCGTTGTGAATGCATGCATGCATCCATCTTTTGATAATCAAGTGGACCCCCATAATTAAATTAGAAAGGAAAAGTTATAATCAACGGGCCCACAGTTGGAATCAACGGGGAGGAGAGACCAACCAACTAGGCCCCACAATCAAACTCAGAGGGAAGAGATTAATTAGGGTTGGCCCCACAATTAAATAACGAGGGCGAGAAATTAATTATGGTTGGCCCCACTCTCAAATCAGGGGAAGATATATTAAGTAGAAGTGGGGAGAGATTTACGGGGCTGAGTCCTGGGGTGCACGCGAGGAAGTCTTTTCCGCTCCCCCTACTCATAGGACGATCCGTAGGCGGTCGCACGCGAGGTAGTCTTTTTCCTCCGCCTTCTGATAGGACGCTCCATAGGTGGATCCATAGCAGTCTGCCTAGGATCAAAATTTCACACGGCCCACCTGGTGCTCTCCAAAAAAGCGGTCACACTCTGAAGATCAACGGGAGGATATGATTAGGTGAGGGACCAACGAGAAATACGAAAGAGATCCATCAAGCGCATCTAACACGGCCCACCTGATGCTCCCCAAAAAAGCGGTCACACCCTGAAAATCAAGGGGAGGATATGATTAGGTGAGGGAGCAACGAGAAATAAGAAGGGGTCCATCAAGCGCATCTCACACGACCCACCTGGTGCTCCCAAAAAAGCGGTTAGCTCCCTTGAATGGATCGCTCAGTGATTTGCATTACCGGACAAATAATGATAAAGTCAATCCATAATTAAAAGGAATATGACCCACAGTTAGAATCAGCGGGGGAGTATATACTACATTAGATGAAGTATATACTTCATGCTTCATTGGCTGATAGTTAAGCTGGCAGTAGATGTTCTCCTAGTTTAATAAACCCGTACTCCAAGTATAAAAAGCATTATGCGCTCTATTGGGTGGTACATGGTATATATACTACTTCATTGGATTGAAAACAAAGTAGTTTATTCCCTCCTTGTTAGAAAAGCAGTATAAAAGGTTATTAACAAAATAGTATATGTACTTCACCGGATGGTTAGTAGTATATACGTTAGTGGATTGGAAATCAGTATATAGTTTAGCGGGATCTCAGATAATTTATTGTTCACTGGTGGTATACATAAAATGTTGTATTTTTTGAAGAAGTATATACTTATTTTATATTTTGGTGAATTGGAAGTATATACTTATTAGAACAAATAAAATAGGTACCACCCTCATCAAGAAATATGTAAAATATTGTTTAGAAGGTAAATATGTACAAGTATTAAAGGAGTATATACTTCCTCCTGGGAAGGGAGAATATACTTGTCAAGTGGCAGACGAAAAGATACATACTTTTCAGGTAGAGGAGGAAAGAGTTGTATCATATAACACGCACGCCGCGATCGTCGATTTCCGACCAAAGTGTTTCCCTCATTGGGCTATTACGTCTACTAGTGTGTATCGTTGTGAATGCATGTATGCATCCATCTTTTGGTAATCAAGTGGACCCCCGTAATTAAACTAGAAAGGAAAAGTAATAATCAACGGGCCCACCGTTGGAATCAACGGGGAGGAGAGACCAATCAACTAGGCCCCACAATCAAACTCAGAGGGAAGATATTAATTAGGGTTGGCCCCACAATTAAATCACGAGGGCGAGAAATTAATTAGGGTTGGCCCCACTCTCAAATCAGGGGAAGATATATTAAGTAGAAGTGGGGAGAGATTTACGGGGCTGAGACCTGAGGTGCACGCGAGGAAGTCTTTTCCGCTCCCCCTACTCATAGGACGATCCGTAGGCGGTCGCCCGCGAGGTAGTCTTTTTTCCTCGCCTACTCATAGGACGCTCCATAGGCGGATCCATAGCAGTCCGCCTAGGATCAACCGGACGGATCCGTAGCGGGCACACCAGGTGGGCGGTTTATTTTTCGCTGGGATCAAAATTTCACACGGCCCACCTAGTGCTTCCCAAAAAAGCGGCCACACCCTGAAGATCAAGGGGAGGATATGATTAGGTGAGGGAGCAACGAGAAATAAGGAAATGATGCATCAAGGGCATCTCACACGGCCAACCTGGTGCTCCGCAAAATAGCGGTCACACCCTAAGGATCAAGGGGAGGATATTATTAGGTGAGGGAGCAACGAGAAATAAGGAAGGGATCCATCAAACGCATCTCACACGGACCACCTGGTGCTCCCAAAAAAGCGGTCAACTCCTTTGAACGGATCGCTCAGTGATCCGCATTGCCGGACAAATAATGATAAAGTCAATCCATAATTAAAGGGAACATGACCCACAATTGGAATCAGCGGGGAAGTATATACTACATTAGATGACGTATATACTTCATGCTTCATTGGCTGGTAGTTAAGCTGGCAGTAGATGTTCTCCTAGTTTAATAAACACGTACTCCAAGTATAAAAAGCATTATGCGCTCTATTGGGTGGTACATGGCATATATACTACTTCATTGGATTAAAAAAAGTAGTTTATTCCCTCCTTTTTAGAAAAGCAGTATATAAGGTTATTAAAAAAATAGTATATATACTTCACTGGTTATTAGTATATACATCAGTGGATTGGTGATTAGTATATAGTTTAGCGGGGTCCCAAATAATTTACTTTTAACTGGTGGTATACATACAATGTTGTATTTTTTGAAGTAGATACTTATTTTATATTTTGGTGAATTGAAAATATATACTTATTAGAACAAAGAAAATATGTACCACCTGATCAACAAATATGTAAAATATTTTTTAGAATGTAAATATGTACAAGTATTAAAGAAGGAGTATATACTTCCTCTTGGGAAGGGAGTATATACTTGTCAAGTGGCAGACAAAAAGATACATACTTTTCACGTAGAGGTGTAAAGAGTTGTACCATATAACAGATGCGTGTGCCGCGACTGTCGATTTCCGACAAAAGTGTTTCCCTCGTTGGACTATTACGTATACTGGTGTGTGTGGTTGTGAATGCATGTCTGCATCCATCTTTTGGTAATCAAGTGGACGCCATAAGTAAATTAGGAAGGAAAAGTAATAATCAACGGGGCCACAGCAGGAATCAGCGCGGAGGAGAGACTAATCAACTAGGCCCCACAATCAAACTCAGAGGGAAGAGATTAAATAGGGTTGGCCCCACAATTAAATCATGAGGGCGAGAAATTAATTAGGGTGGGCCCCACACTCAAATCAGGGGAAAATATATTTAGTAGAAGTGAGGAGAGATTTGTGGGGCTGAGTCCTAAGGTGCACGCGAGGAAGTCTTTTCCGCTCCCCCAACTCATAGGGCGATCTGTAGGCGGATCCGTAACAGTACGCCTACGATCAACCGGACGGATCCGTAGAAGGCACACAAGGTGGGCGGTTTATTTTTCGTTGGGATCAAAATTTCCCCTGAGTCCTCTCTGGTGCTAAAGCACCCTGTCGCACCCTCTATATCCTTGGATCAGAGCCACAAATAAGCCGCCGTTCACAAATATGGCCCTGACGAGAGGAGGCACCGTGCACCACGAGCTCATCTATCTACTATCTCGACGTAATTCCTACTCCATTCAGAAGAAGGAATCCTGGCAGGTGCGTTAGTGGCTCAGTGCACCACAAGGTTTGATGCATACGTGGATGGACACGGACCAGTAGCACTGAAATTGATTAATTACTGGCAATGTAATCAGCATGCTTACACTGTTTAACAGCTAGTGATTAACATCTTGGGTTCGGGCACATAACAATGATTTATTAGGATAGCAGTTCTTAAGCAACAGCAAACAATTTGATTTATATATGAAACGAATTTCAAGGACCAAGTGAAATAACAATTAAAAAAGTTGTTATAACTTGGCATCATTAGTGACAAAGCACATCATTTGATTTCTCAGGAGAAAATCACATCATTTTAGTTAACATTAGCAACGCACAGTTTATGGTGCGTACGTACCAAATTTTGTTTGTGCTTACGTGGATGAACCCTACACACAAAGTACAGTTTATGCATTGCTCACATGTATTTTATCCATTATAAGCGAATCAATAGAAAATAAGAGCCCTCAATTATCCATTATATTTATATTACCAAATGAATATCATGGAAACCAACTAAACCAGAAATAAAACATACCATCTTTTGTTATAAATATACCCATTATAAGTCATTTGCAGAGAGAGCCTCGACTCAGTGGTTGGGTATGTGGATGTGTAACCCAACGACCCGAGTTCAATTCCCAGAATTGACAGGTGATGCACAGGGGTTTTCCCCCGTTTATTGAGGATCAAGCTTGATGTGTGGTGGAACCACTCATCAAGAAATATCTTGATACTCATTTAAAAAAATATCTTGATACTCATTTAAAAAAATTCTGAGGATCATGTTTATCTTGGTACTCATACTAAAATGGCCGTATGCATCCTTAGTTGGTGCAGAGGCCGGGAAGTGAAAATCTCCCCATTTTTTAATGAGAAGCTGACCCCCGCGTCGTCCCCAGGACGGCTCGGGGGAACCCTAGAACGCCGCCGCCGTCCCCCCCCCCTCTACATCACGCCCCCCCTCCCGCCGCCGCCGGATGAGTCCGCCGGGCGAAGCCCGCGCCGGAGGACGGTGGCGGCGGGGATCTCCGTGCGCTCGGCGGCCTAGGTCGCCAGCGTGAGCCCGTGGTTGTGAGGGTCTCGTCCTCGGCGTCTCCGGCCGGCGTGGCGGCTGCTCGGCGCGGCATCCTCGTCCTCTCACGGGTGATGGGATGCCGGCTGCCCGTGGCTGCCTCGACGCGACGGCGTCCCGAGGTTTCAGATCTGGCCGTGGTGGGCTCAGCCGATCCGGCCCGTTGGCTTCGGCCGGCAGGTGAGGTTGGTGGTCGTGCGTGGTGATGGCGCCGCCGCCGCGCAAGAGGTGCTTGGGCCAGTGGGTTCGCATGCTGGCGGCGCTGGGGTTCGCCCATCCTCGTCCGGCAGCGTGAGGGTGCGGAGGTAGGGTTGCTCTGGGCGAAAGCCGACGGCGCGGTGTCTGCGGATGTCGCTCTCCTCCTGGGGGCCGTTGTGGAGTTCTCTGACCTCCTCCGCTCTCGGGTCACTTTCTTCGGGTGAAAGCCTAGGACCTGCGGTGCAGGACCAGATGATGGCATGACTCGCTTCCCCTCCTGAGGGCGTCGTCTTGAAGATCGTGATTCCTTGCGTGCTTTCCCAGAGCTGGACTTGCACGACATCGCGGCAGGTGGCCGGCGATGCGCCCAGAGGTGGAGCGGTGTTTCCTCGCCGCGATCGAAGACGACGGATCTCGGCGTGGCGCAGCGGAGACTCGGCGCCCGATGCGTGTAGATGGACTCGCGCAGGAGGAGGTGGCTGTCTGGCGTCATGGTGGCGTCGATGGCAGAGTGGCCTAACAAGGTAGAAGCCTCAATATCTGCTCTGAAGACGGACATGTGGAAGATGGCGGCGACGACACATGTGAGTGCGTCAGACTGGTTTGTGCCCCAGACCCGGTATGTGGCTCGGCTGGGGATTCCGGCTTTTGATGATAGGTTTAGGTGAGTGGTCCGGGTATTTGGCCCAGCTAGCATTCCTTTATCATATGGACAGGAGTAGTGGCATATGTTGCCAAGATTGCGGATTCAGGCATATTGTTGTAATACTTTGTAAGGTCAACGAGAATAATCAATAAAGTGGCCGTATGCATCTCCCAGATGTAGAGGCCGGGGGTCATCCTCCTTTTCTAAAAAAAAAACCATTATAAGTCACAAAGCACAATACCTCACTGGCTGACTTTGCCTTCACAACAATAAGACAGGAGAAAATAGTTAGAATGAAAACGACACAGTCCCTTTAATAATTAGAGATAGTATGAAAGATTAGGCAGGCTAAGGCGAGATTAACTCTTTCGCACGAACCAGTTCTCCTTCCCACTTCGTTTTACTAAGCGGCATGATCATCATTAGCATGCCCACCATGATACAAGTGTGAGGAGACATGCAAGGGAGGATAGCAGTCTCACAGATAAAGTGCCTTGGCGTTGGAGACATGGGCTCTTGCTACTTTTTTAATTAATTCCTAAGAGTCTACCTAAGCGCCTATGCATAATGACCTGAGTGCGCATGTAGAGCCTATGCATTGGACATTTGACAATATTTGTCCACTCATGAATTATTTGGTTCGATGTGACTGATAAAATGCCTTGGCATTGGAGACACGCACTCTTACTACTTTTTTCTTAATTAATTCATAAGAGTCTACCTAAGCGCCTATGCATCGGATATGACCTGAGTGTGCATGTAGCGCCAATGCATTGGAATTTTGACAATATTTGTTCACCCATGAATTATTTGGTTCGATGTGACAGATAAAGTGCCTTGGCGTTGGAGACACGGACTCTTGCTACTTTTTTCTTAATTAATTCCTAAAAGTCTACCTAAGCGGCTATGCATCGGTTATGACCTGAGTGCGCATGTAGCATCTATGCATTGAACATTTGACAATATTTGTCCACCCATGAATTATTTTGTTCAATGTAACAGATAAAGTGACTTGGCGTTGGAGACACGGACTCTTGCTACTTTTTTCTTAATTAATATCTAAGAGTCTACCTAAGCGCTTATGCATCGGATATAACCTGAGTGCGCATGTAGCGCCTATGCATTGGACATTTGAAAATATTTGTCCACCCATGAATTATTTGATTCGATGTGACAGATAAAGTGCATTGGTGTTGGAGACACGAACTCTTCCTACTTTTTTCTTAATTATTAATTTCTGAGAGTCTATCTAAGTGTCTATGCAATGGGAATGGACAGCTTGCAGAGACGTGAGGAATAAAGAGTGAAATCGGTACAGAGCCCTGACAGCGACGTTAGTGTGATGTCGCGCCATGGGCCTGTAGGTCATCCCTAGCAACCGACAACCGTGTTGGGGAAAGAGGGGAGGTGATTTGGGGAATGTGGAGCCACCGACCATCGCATCTTCACTGATTGCTGCTTTTGATTGAGGGTTAGGGACGAGGAGGGAGGGCTCCAGGATTTGATGGATATGTGGTGTCTCGGGGTGGGGCAGTTCTCTTTCCCACTTTGTTTTACTAAGAAGCATGGTCATCATTAGCACGCCCACCATGTGACAAGTGTGAGGAGGCATGCAAGGGATGGTAGCAGTCTCATGCAAGCATCAGGACCCACCACCTTCTCCCACTTTGAATTTATTCATGCATGCAAGTACACGGGCCCACACCTCCCCTAATCTCTCGCCCCCTAATTCAAGAGGGGTGGGGGCTAATCTATCTCTCTCTATCTAAAAAGGAGAGTCCATTAAGCGTCAATAATAGATGGACATCCCAAGCGTTAAAAAAAGGAAACTCCAACACTTAATCAGGGAAATGCAGCTGGTCGGAGCGCTCGTCCGCTCCGGTGGCATTGCTACCCCCCCTCGGGCCCCCATCCCGCCATACCCTGGAGCGGTTGACCACGAGATCTACCCCTTTCACTTTCCACATACGGGCTTTGACCAGTGGACCTGTCCACCCTGTTGTGGTAGGTCATTCCATGGGGACACATAGCAGCAACATCTGGGCCGAACCCACAGCAACATCCCCTCCGTGTAGACCCGACGCGTCCGCTTCCGCCTCCGATCTTTGGCGACGGCGCGTCGTCCGTGGGGGCCACACCCGTCGAGCCCGTGCATTGCTACCCCCCTAGGCCCCCGTCCCGCCTAACCCTAGAGCGATTGACCACGAGATCTAGCCCTTTGACTTCCCGTGGAAGGGCTTTGGCCATTGGACCTCTCCACCCGATTGTGTTAGGTCAGCCCATAGGGACACCTGGGAGCAACATCTGGGCCAAACCCACAGTTACATCCCTTCCGTGTAGACCCGATGTGTCCGTTTCCCCCTCTAGGTGCCGGCAACGGCGCCGTCCATGAGGGGGGCCACACCCCGGAGACGCGTGTCGCCTCTTCAGACATGCCACCACACCACCCGGTTATGGTAGGTCATCCCATATAAACACTTGGGAGCAACGTCCCCTCTGTATAGACCCGATGCAGTTGTTTCCCCCCTCCAGGTGTCGGCCGCCGGCGGTGGCGCCGTCCATGAGGGGGGTCACACCCCTCCATATAGAATTGAAAAGTAAGGTATGTATGCTTTTATTAACACATGCTGCATGTAAGTTAATTAAATAATAATACATAAAAGAACAAAAAAATTCTATATGAAATTCAAAAAAACTATGCCGGCGGCAAAGCCGCGGCATAGCTGAGGCCAGGGGCAGATGGCCAACTCGCTACGGATCGATGACGTGGCATCTATGCCGACGGCAGCCGTCAGCATAGGTGGTGGTCGGTGCGCCTAGGATCGATGATGTGGCATGCGCATCTATGTTGAGGGCCGCCTGTCTCGGCTGTCGGCATAGATCGGACGCCGTTAGCCGCACGTCACAAGTGGGCCGTCGGGCCCGCAACTATGCCGATGGCTTATATATGCCGATGGCGGCTGTAGGCGTAGTATGGGTCTAAGTCGACGGCAAGTATGTGCCGACGGAAGCCGTCGACATAGCTCGGGATAGCCCGACGGTCTGGGTCTGGCTATAGGCATATTCAGGAGTAGGCCGATAGTGGCCGTCGGCATACATATGGCCATCGGCACCAACCCCTGTTCCGGTAGTGCCACTCCGTTGCAACGGAACGGAACGGAGGGCATCCCATCCCCCTTCCTTGTGCAGCCAGCCAGCCACGCTCCACCTCCTTCTCCTAGGTAATGGCGTAGGGAGGGGCTCGGGAGGTACCGCCATAGGTGAGCGACTGAGCGGACATATACGACGCGACTGTATTCGGGCTGTATATCTGTGGGAAAAATGAAAATCAAGATTGCTGGATGGGACCCAGTGGGCCACGGCGATTGGCGTTGCGCGAACAACCGGTTGGGATAAGCCATATTCGCGTTGCCTCCCCCTTCCTTGTGTAGCCAGCCAGCCACACACCATGTTAACTTTTGAAGGAGGCGACGCAACATGTCATAAGTCGATGCCACCCTCACATTCTAGTTCACTGAGCTCTCTCTCCACTTTCTTCCACCATGGTTTTGCTTGATCTAAACCTTCCTTCGGATGAAGATTCTGATCAGTCCAGTATGGCGGGAGGAGGAGGAGAAGTAGGAAAAGGTGGAGGATATGGCAGAGGAGATGCCGGAGCATCCCGTGTCGGTGTTGATGAAGTCATGTACCTAGGGTAGGGTCATGAACCTGTCCAAAGTACCCTCCCCAAGGACATATTTAGAAGAAGCTGCCTTCCAGTCGACCAATAGGGATTCCACTCGACGGACTCGAAGACACTCGACCATGAAGACTCACTCGGCCACCAGGAGATCAAGAGCCACTCTGTATCCAAACGGTCTGTAATTAAGTAGTCTTTATGGCCATGATGACACTTTATGTAAGGCGTTACGTGTAACGCCAGGCCTTAATGTACTTTAAACCCTCCGCTACGTGGGCTGGCTGGGTCCTGGCAGACACTATATAAGCCACACCCCTCCACTGGCAGAAGGGTTCACACCCCTGTAATTCATACGCTTATAATCTAGTCGACCGCCTCCGGGCTCCGAGACGTAGGGATGCTACTTCCTCCGAGAAGCGCCTGAACTCGTAAATCCCTTGCGTATACAACTACTCCATAGCTAGGATCTGGCCTCTCCATACCTACCCCCCATTCTACTGTTAGTCTTAGCACCACGACAGTTGGCGCCCACCGTGGGGCAGGTGTCTTAGCTACTTATTGGAGAAGTTGCAATTGTTTCGATCGCCTTCATCATGGTTTCTGGCGGAGTTTTGGTGGAGGGCCGCGAGATCCGTCTCGGCGCGCTCATATTCATCGCCGACGACTCCGCTTGGCTCCAGGAGGCCCCACTCGACATCGACGCGCTTCTCGTCCGCGGGGCGACGCATTTTCGTGCATGTGTCCGCGGCGTCCTGTTGCGGCAACCATCGGCTCCGTATCTGTCGACTCCTGTGTCGTCCTCCCTCCCTATCTCCCACCAGCGCAAGCGCTCTAGTCGGTCGAGGCTTCAGCGGTGGGTGACACACGCGGTGGCTCGTCAATCGGCCATCACCCAAGTCGCGGCAATCGAGCCCGATGAATCTCTCTACGGCATGTTCGATCTGTCGACTGGCTCCGTAGAGACTGCATCCGAGTGCGACAGCAGTGATCCAGCGGCGGAGGTCCTGATGGTCAATGGACCTCGTAGTCCTCCCAGTTTCCCTCGCGCCGACGGAGCGGATGGCGGAGAAAGACCCCGCTCAGGTCCACGAGGAGTATCAACCCGAGCCACTCACTTCCCTGCAAAGGGAAGATCTTCGCCGCCGGAATATGGATGCTCTGCATACTGCCATCATGGGAGAAACCCCCGAGGCTCGTGCCTTGGAGGATGCATGTTTGGCCAACTTGGCTGAACGCACTCGACTGGAGAATCTCCAGCGAGCACTCGACGAACGCGTGCGGCAACGAGTACCCGACTCCAGTCGACGTCAACTCTTTCCGCAACCAACTCAGGTATATCGAACAACGATTCAGAATCTAGCAGCTGCTGCCCGTATAGCAGAGTCAATTCAGCCCTCTCAGTCGAAGGCTGGCAGAGGCTTGATGCAGATCCGAGATTTGCTTCGGGCAGCAGGTGATGATAGTATAAGATTTTAAATTTAATTATAATATATTCAATTCGTATATTTCCCTCTCAATCTTCGTGTCACAGTCGCGCAATAGGATTCACAGTCGATCCGTCGCTGCGAATACAGTCCAGTCGGCTCATAGCCCAAGATCGCCTCCGCGGCGTGAGGGACGTGGTGGTCGACGTGATCAGTATGATGACTGACTCTATCGTGATGATCGGCGTCGAGTGCCCACTCCTCCCCAAGGGGTGGGTCTTATGCCCCTCGACTGCAAGATGACAGGCGGTAGCATAGTGCTGGGCGGAGAGTTCCAGTCGACCTCAGGGAACCAGGCTTTGACGTGAGATCCATCATCGTGCAAGGTTTGGTCGACCGAAACAGAGCTCATCGAGAAGGCCACAACAGAGATGCGCCTACCAGCAGCCAAGTCCATGTTTCAGGACCAGAATGTTTCAGAGGAGCCATCAGAGCCGCGGTGATCCCTCCCAACTTCAGGTTGGCGACTGGGGTGAGTAAGTCCACTGGTGAGTCCAAGCCCGAAACTTGGCTCGAGGACTACCGAGTGGCTGTGCAGATCGGCGGTGGCAATGATGAGGTGGCTATGAAACACCTACCACTCATGCTGGAGGGTTCGGCCAGAGCCTGGTTGAATCAGTTGGCTCCTAGCAGCATTTACACTTGGGAAGATCTTGCCCGAGTGTTCGTCAAGACATTTGAGGGGACTTGCAAGCGACCAGCAGGACTGACAGAGCTGCAAGTATGCGTGCAAAAGTTGAATGAGACCTTGAGAGATTACATCCAGAGATGGATCACTTTGCATCACATGGTGGAGAACGTGTCTGATCATCAAGCAGTTTGTGCCTTCAAGGATGGTGTTAAGAACAGAGAGTTAAGTTTGAAGTTTGGTCGGACCGGAGATATGACCCTGAGTCGAATGATGGAGATTGCCACCAAATACGCCAACAGTGAAGAAGAGGATCGACTCTGGAGTGGCAAGTACAAGACGAGTCAGTCGGAAAAAGGAAACTCCAGTTGGAAGCAGAAGCGGAAAGCCGAGCCAGCTGCTCCTGGAGAGGCCCTAGCTGAGGCACAAGGCAAATTCAAGGGAAAGCCCAAAGGATCCTGGAACCCCAAGAAGGTAAAGGATAAGGAAGGAAATGACGTGATGGATCTGCCATGTCACATCCACACGAAGAAAGACAAAGAGGGTAATTTCATCCACCCAAAGCATACCACTCGCTAGTGCCGGCTCTTAATTCAGCAGTTTCAAGGGAAACAACCCAAGGATAAGGAAAAGGAGTCGGACAAGGCAGAGGACAAAGAGGACAGTGATGAAGGATACCCCCATGTCAATTCCACCCTGATGATTTTTGTTGATGTGGAGAGCAAAACTCAATTGAAAGTTATCAACCGTGAGGTAAATATGGTCGTTCCGGCGACACCAAGTTATCTGAAATGGTCTCAGACTGCCATTACATTCGACCAGTCTGATCATCCGACACACACAGCCACCCCTGGGAGGCAAGCTTTGGTGGTCGACCCGGTCGTTGAAGGAACTCGACTGACTAAGGTGCTGATGGACGGTGGAAGTGGATTGAATATATTGTATGCAGAGACGCTGAAAGGAATGGGCATTCCGATGTCCAGACTCAGTTCCAGCAACATGAGCTTCCATGGAGTCATTCCTGGAAAGAAGGCTGAGTCACTCGGCCAAATTGCTCTAGATGTGGTTTTCAGCGATCGAAGCATTTCCGCAAAGAGAAGCTAACATTTGAAGTTGTGGATTTCTAGAGTGCTTGTCATGCTATTTTGGGCAGGCCAGCTTATGCACGTTTCATGGCTCGACCATGTTACGTATACCTCAAACTGAAGATGCCTGGCCCCAAGGGTGTGATCACCATCACCGGCAATCGGAAAAGGGCAGGAGAGTGCTTTCAGAAGGGCTCAAAAATTGCCAATTCCCAGATAACGGTGGTGGAACTGGAAGAGTATAAGAAAAATGCAGATCCGAGTGATTTATTGCGGGCCAAGAAGCCCGCCACGGAGTCAGCATTCCAGTCGTCTAGTGAGACGAAGCTCGTTCACATTCACCCGACCGACCCCAGTGCTGCTCCGACTCATATTTCCACCACACTCGACTCTAAATAGGAAGAAGCGCTCATCCAGTTCCTCCGTGACAACTGGGACATTTTGCATGGAAGCCTGCTGACATGCCGGGTGTTCCCAGGGGGCTGGCTGAGCATCGTTTACGAGTCGACCCAAAGGCAAAACCTGTCAAAGAACATCTCCGACGGTCCGCCGTCCAGAAAAGAAAGGCCATTGGCGAGGAGGTGGCTCGGCTTATGGCAGCAGAGTTTATCCGAGAGATTTACCACTCCGAGTGGCTCGCCAATGTCGTCATGGTCCCCAAGAAGGACAAGTCACTTGCATGTGCATTGATTTCAAACATATCAATCGGGCCTGCCCGAAAGACCATTTTCCTCTCCCTCGCGTCGACCAAATAGTCGACTCGACTGTGGGATGTGAGATATTGTCATTTTTAGACGCCTATTTAGGGTATCATCAGATCCGTGTATGGACCCGACGAGATAAAAAGAGCTTTCATCACTCCGTTCGGGTGCTTCTGCTATGTCACCATGCCATTCAGTCTCAAGAATGCCGGAGCCACGTTTATGAGGATGATTCAGAAGTGTTTACTCACTCAAATCAGTCGGAACATGGAAGCGTACATGGATGATATTGTGGTCAAGTCACGGAAGGGTTCCGACCTGCTGACTGACCTCGCTGAAACATTTGCCAATCTCAGGAGATATGATATCAAGCTCAATCCATCAAAGTGCACATTCGGAGTTCCTGGCGGAAAGTTACTCGGTTTTCTCGTTTCCGAACGAGGAATCGACGCTAACCTAGAGAAAGTTGGCACTATACTCCGAATGAAATGCCCTGTGCGAGTGCACGATGTCCAGAAGCTTACTGGATGCTTGGCCGCATTAAGTCGATTCATCTCTCGCCTCGGTGAAAAGGCATTACCTCTTTACCGACTGATGAAGAAGTCAGACAAGTTCGAGTGGACTCGAAGCGATGCAGCGTTTGCCGAGCTAAAAGCTCTGCTCTCCACCCAGCCGGTGCTTGCTGCTCCAATCAGCAAAGAGCCTCTGTTGCTTTACATTGCAGCCACAGGACAAGTTGTTAGTACAGTATTTACGGTCGAGCGGGAAGAAGAAGGGAAAGCCTTCAAAGTTCAGCACCCAGTATATTATCTTTCCGAAGTTTTGACCCCATCAAATCAAAGATATCCTCATTATCAGAAGCTCGTGTATGGGATTTACATGACCACGAAAAAGGTTGCTCATTATTTCTCTGATCATTCCATTACGATCGTCACGACGCCTCATTGTCGAGATTACTGCACAAGAGATGCAACCGGTCGAGTGGCGAAATGGGCGATTGAACTCCTTCCCCTTGATATCAAGTTTGAGGCAAAGAAAGCCATTAAGTCCCAAGCAATAGCAGATTTCCTTGCCGAGTGGATTGAACAACAGCAGCCGACTCAAGTTCACTCGGAGCATTGGACCATGTTTTTTGATGGCTCTAAAATGTTAAATGGTTCGGGTGCTGGGGTAGTTTTGGTTTCCCCCCAAGGAGATAAGCTCAGATATGTGCTCCAGATCCACTTTGATTCCTCCAATAATGGAGCAGAATACGAAGCACTTTTATATGGGTTGCGCATGGCCATTTTACTCGGCGTCTGTCGCCTTATGGTTTATGGTGACTCAGATTTGGTGGTCAATCAGGTGATGAAGGAGTGGGGCGTTAGAAGCCCAGCCATATTTGGATCTCGCAATGCAAAGTGAGAAAGCTTGAAAAGAAATTCGAAGGGTTAGAGCTCCATCATATACCCCGATTGAAGAATCAAGCGGCTGATGATTTGGCGAAGATAGGTTCCAAGAGAGAAGTCATTCCCAGTGATGTGTTCTTAGAGCATATCCATACTCCATCAGTTAAAGAAGATCCTTTTACCAAAGAAGCTCCGCAGCCTAAAAGCGTCACAGATCCGACTGAGGTTGAAGTTCCAGCAGTGGTCGACTTAATCATGGAAGCATTGGTGATCACTCCCGATTGGACAGTGCCGTATATCGCGTATATCGTAAGGAAAGAGCTCCCGGAGGATGAAGAAGAGGCTCGACAGATCGTCCGCCGATCTAAGGCCTTTACCGTGATAAGGGACGGTTATGCGAGAAAGCACGATCGAGTTGGTCGAAATGTATAACGCCGAAGAAGGTCGATAATCCTTGGCGATATCCGATCGGGGACTGTGGCCATCATGCGTCCTCTCGGACCATTGTGGCCAAAGCATACCGAGCGGGATTTTACTGGCCAAGAGCGAATGAAATGGCAAAGGAGATAGTCGACAAGTGTGAAGGATGCCAGTTTTACTCCAACATGTCACACAAGCCCGCTTCAGCCTTGAAGACCATTCCACTCGTCTGGCCTTTCGCTGTATGGGGATTGGATATGGTTGGACCACTGAGAACAGGCAGAAGCGGCTTCACCCATGTGCTGGTAGCAGTCGACAAGTTCACCAAATGGATTGAGGCTAAACCCATCAAGAATCTTGATGCCGGCACAGCTGTCAGCTTCATTCGGGAGTTGATATTCAGATATGGAGTTCCGCACAGCATCATCACCGACACTGGGTCAAACTTCGATTCCGAGGAATTCAGAGCCTTATGCACATCTCAGGGCACACGAGTCGACTATGCATCAGTTGCTCACCCCCAGTCGAATGGGCAGGCAGAACGAGCAAATGGCTTGATTCTCAAAGGATTAAAACCCCGATTGAGGCGCGACCTCAAGCACGCTACTGGTGCATGGGTCGACGAACTTCCGTCAGTACTTTGGGGATTAAGGAACACACCTAATCGGTCGACTGGGAGAACTCCATTCTTCTTGGTCTACGGAGCTGAAGCGGTCTTGCCGAGTGATCTGCTTCACAACACACCCCGAGTCGAACTCTACACCGAAGCGGAAGCAGAACAAGCCCGGCAGGACGCAGTCGACCTTCTAGAAGAAGAAAGGGAGATGGCTTTAATCCGATCGACCATTTATCAGCAGGACTTGCACCGCTTCCACGCCAAAAATGTGAGGAGTCGAGCCTTCCAGGAAGAAGATTTGCTTCTCCGAGTGGATCAGCAGAAGCCACACAAGCTTGCTCCTTCTTGGGAAGGCCCCTTCATCGTCACCAAGGTTCTCCACAATGGAGCATACCGTCTTTACAATGTCGAGCACCAGATCGGCGAGCCCCGAAGCTTGGAGCGGAGCTACTCCGCCTTTGACATAAGTATGCACTCGAAATGTAATAAAAGTACTTCTGTAGTTCATTTTTCAAAGACAATAGTGTTATAATTTTCCCAGTGATTGTTGTTACTTTTGTTTGTTCAATAAAATCCCCCCCAGTGGGTGGCTTAGCTGTGAATCCGTTTCGCCTAAGTTTGTAAAAATCCTACTGAGTGGTGAGCCAGTCTCTCACTAGGAGGCTTAGCTACGAATCCGTTTTCGCCTAAGTTCAATAAAATCCAACCGAGTGGTGAGCCAGTCTCTCACTCGGAGGCTTAGCTGCGAATCCGTTTTCGCCTAAGCTCAATAAAATCCTACCGAGTGGTGAGCCAGTCTCTCACTCGGAGGCTTAGCTGCGAATCCGTTTTCGCCTAAGTTCAATAAAATCCTACCAAGTGGCGAGCCAGCCTCCCACTTGGGGGCTTAGCTGCAGTCCAAGTACTCGCCTAAGTTTAAATAAAATCCTACCAAGTGATGAGCCAGTCTCTCACTCGGAGGCTTAGCTGCAGTCTAAGTACTCGCCTAAGTTTCAACGAAATCCTACCGAGTGGTGAGCCAGCCTTCCACTCGGGGGCTTAGCTGGAGCATAGCGCTCGCCTAAGTACAAGTGTAACGTGCGCTCCGCAAGGAAGACGAGGTGCAGGTCGACTGCTACTCTCCTCTTCCGAGCTACGCCACAAGTATAATGTGCTCTCCGCAAAGAGTACGAGGTACAGGTCGACTGCCACTTTTCCCTCCGAGCTACGCCACAAGTATAATGTGCGCTCCGCAAGGAAGACGAGGTGCAGGTCGATTGATGCCTTCTTGTAGGACCTTGAAGTATGTCTAGAGGGGGGTGATTAGACTACTTGACCAATAAAAACTTAACCTTTTCCCAATTTTAGAGTTTGGCAGATTTTAGCTACTTTAGGACAAGTCAAGCAATCATCACACAATTCAAGCACGCATGCAAAGAGTATATAGGCAGCGGAAATTAAAGCATGCAACTTGCAAGAAAGTAAAGGGAAGGGTTTGGAGGATTCAAACGCAATTGGAGACACGGATGTTTTTGGCGTGGTTCCGATAGGTGGTCCTATCGTACATCCAGGTTGATGGAGACTTCAACCCACGAAGGGTAACGGCTGCGCGAGTCCACGGAGGGCTCCACCCAAGAAGGCTCCATGAAGAAGCAACCTTGTCTATCCCACCATGGTCGTCGCCCACGAAGGACTTGCCTCACTAGCGGTAGATCTTCAGGAAGTAGGCGATCTCCTTGCTTCAACTCCACAATCTTGTCGGAGGCTCCCAAGTGACACCTAGCCAATCTAGGAGACACCACTCTCCAAGAAGTAACAAATGGTGCATTGATGATGAACTCCTTGCTCTTGTCCTTCAAATGATAGTCTCCCCAACACTAAACTCCCTCTCAATGGGTTTGGATCTGGTGGAAAGAAGATTTGAGTGGAAAGCAACTTGGGGAAGGCTAGAGATCAAGATTCATATGGTAGGAATGGAATATCTTGGCCTCAACACATGAGTAGGTGGTTCTTTCTCAGCAATGGTAAGTGGGAAGTGTAGGTTCGTTCTGATGGCTCTCTCCATGAATGAAGAGGAGGTGGAGGGGTATATATAGCCTCTACACAAAATCTAACCATTACACACAATTTACCAAACTCAGTGGGACCGAATTGTTAAACTCGGTCGAACCGATTTAGTAAACCTAGTGACCGTTAGTGATTTCCGGTGGGACTGACATGCATCTCGGTGAGACCGATTCAGTTAGGGTTAGGGCATAACGTAATCTCGGTAAGACCGATTACACAAACTCGATGAGACCGATTTGGTAATAAGCTTTCCAGAGAGTTGGTCAGGTATACTAGGTGGGACCGATTTGCTCTTTTCGGTGAGACCGAAATGTTACAAAAAGGAAACAGAGAGTTTACATTGCAATCTCGGTGGGACCGATCACCACTTCGGTTAGACCGAAACGTTACGAAGGGAAACAGAGAGATTGCAACCCCATCTCGGTGAGACCGAGATCACTATCGGTAAGACCAATTTGCTTAGGGTTTGTGGCAGTGGCTATGACATGTGGAATCGGTGGCGCCGGATAGGAAGTTTCGGTGTGACCGATTTTGGCTTTGGGTTTAGGTCATATGTGGATGTGGGAAAGTAGTCGAGGGTTTTGGAGCATATCACTAAGCACATGAAGCAAGAGGCTCATTAAGCAACACCTCATCCCTCCTTGATAGTATTGGCTTTTCCTATAGACTCAATGTGATCCTGGATCACTAAAATGTAAAATGAAGATTCTTGAGCTTTTGAGCTTGAGCCAATCCTTTGTCCTTAGTATTTTGAGGGATCCACTTTCATCATCCATGCCATGCCATTCATTGAGCTTTCCTGAAATAATAGTCTTGGAATAGTATTCGCTCAATGAGCTATATGTTGTTATTAATTACCAAAACCACCTAGGGATAGTTGCACTTTCAATCTCCCCCTTTTTGGTAATTGATGACAACATATAGATCAAAGCTTCGACAAATGATAATAAGATTGAATAACATCGTCGCTTTGAGAAGTATGTGATAAGCAAGAGCTCCCCCTAAATTTGTGCATAGTTTAAGATTTGCTTTTGACTGCCAATGCACAATGAATTAGGCTCATGGGTTACTCTTCCATGTCACATACATCTTGGTGGAGCACGCAAAATAATAAACAATGAATACATGCACTCATCACCAAGCATATTGAATGATCAAATAAGATAGATAGGATAACATCAAGCATGCATATGTGTAGCTTATGATCAAACACATGATTATCAATGTCTCACAGGCATAGTATCTCAACCAAAAGCAAACAAAGTTTGAAAAACCACCAAATAAAGCAAGAGAGAATAAAAGCAACACTCTCTCTCGAAGCCTATGATCTATACATTTTTCTTTCCCTTTGGCAACAAGTTACCAAAAAGTTCATAGAAAATGCATAGTGCTAGATCGTCTCTCAGGCTTGATCTTCTGGTGGTGGTGTAGAGATGGCTCCTTGGACGAAGGCTTGATTGAAGTAGAGGTCTTTGTAGGAGTTGGTCTTTGGAGCTGGTTGCACTAGAACTATTGGGGCGATGGCTGGTCTTTGAAGTTGTAGCTCTAGTGTGCATCCTTGCACTGCTGCTGATCTCTGGGCTTTGGGCACTCTGGCAAACACATTGGTGGTTGTCTTGCCCTGCCTCTCCTGCATGTCATCCTGCAGCTGTTCTACAACTGACTGAATATCAGTTACCTTAACATCAAGGTCATGAAACTTGAGTTCCACGACTCTCTCCAGGCTCTCCTGGTTTTGAGTTACGGTGGCCAACCCTTTCTCAATCCTCAGTGTAGATGCTATCAAGTAACCAAGCTGCTCTTGTTTGGTCTTCAAGAAATACTCAGATGCCTCCTCTTGAGTTGGCATCTTGGCAGCCTTCTCCTTCTTCTCCTGAGCTTGGACTGATTGTGGATCATCTTCATTCATAACAACCTCATTGTCCTCAAAGTCTGGATAAATTGGAAAATGTTCCTTATCCAACTGATATTTCCCTATGCCCATCTTTGAGTTGATCAATTCTTGAATTTGAGGTGCATATCCACAGCTCCTCTTCTGATCTGCTGCAGTCCACTTGATTGTTTCAATGATCAGGCTCATGACTTTGAACTTCTGTGGCACATCAAACACATGCAGCATGTTGATGGCATGTCCTCTGATCATGTTGTGGTCACCGGACTTGGGCAACAAAGTATGCCTCAGAATCCAGTTTATGGTTGGCAAACCTGACAGCAGATAGTGAACTGATCCAAACTTGTGAGTCTCAACTGCTTTGTCAGGAATTTCCTTGTACATGTGAGCCATTGAATTGTGACCCAACTTCTTCTTTGCATATATGTCCAAGTCATCCTCTTCTTCCTTGGGGGCATTGATCAGACTTGCCCATTCTTCCACAGTGGACTGGTACCTAGTACCCTCAGACATCCAAACAATCCTACCATCTGGATAAAAGTGTGCTGTGGAGTAGAACTACATGATAAGCTCATCATTCCAGTTGGTGAACTTCTGTCCAACAAAATTTGCAACTCCACAAGCTATAAAGCTATCCTCAACTCCAGGGTAGTGCTGCTCATTCTCCCTGATGAATTTCCAGTCAACCCACCTCATATCACAGACTATGGGCTTCTTGTCCAATAGAATGGTTTCATAAAAGTCCTGCTGTTCCTTTGTGTGGAACCTGTAGTCAACAGCAGTTCTTCTTCTTGAAGCATATGGGTCTTCCATCCTCCACAGCCTCAGCCACAGAATCCTTCACGATTCTCATGTCCTCACCACAGGATGGGCATCATTGTGGTGCAGTATCTTGGGCTTGAGCTTTCGAGGACCTGTCCTTCTTCATCTTCATCTTCTGCAACATTTGGCATTGGGGCCTTGTTCTTCTCAGCAGCTGGAATACTCCTAGTATTCCTCTTTGGAGCTTGCTTGGCCTTGGAGGCAGCTTTGGGTGCATCTTTGGGCTTGGATGTTGTAGCCCCTGACTTGATTGCATCTCCCATAAGCTTAGCTGCCTTAGGTGCTGGTGCAGCATCCTCTTCCTCATCATCAGAATCCCTTCTCATTGAGGGCTTTCCAAGGACCTTGGCAGTTGTGGTTCTAGCTCTCTTCTTTTTCTTGTCCTGATCACCATCATTCTCTGATTCAAGTGTGAACTTCATGGTTGCACCAGTGGGGACTTTCTGAGGTTTTGATGGTGCCTCTTTCCTTGTAGGAGCCTGTTCGTGTTGTGACTGAGCTGACACTTGAGTGGACTGCCTGGCCTTTGGCATTGGAGTTCTCTTGGCAGGAACTTTCTACTTCAGGCCTGGCTTTGTGCTTTGTGCAGAGCCATACTCTTTCTTGAGCACCACTTTCTTGGAAGTGGCCTCATCCTCCTCAGCTTTGTAATCCTCATCCTCTGAGTCGGAGGTTCTCTTCCTCCTTTGCCTAGTTGCAGCCTTAGGCAAATTGCTAGGAGTGCTTCTGCTCCCTTCATCGAAGTTGAGGGACTAGTGCCCTCACTCAAGTCCATGTGCTCTTGAGACTGTTCAGCCGTCCTCACGATCGGACATCTTGCACAAGCTGATCTGCTGACCTGTGAAGAGTTATAGATGAGATAGAATAGATGAGCATCACAAAATGCAGAGATTTTTGCAAAAGGATGATTCAAAAGTTCAGTTTTAGTTTTCCACAGAAAGCATTTCGGATCAACCGATTTTCAAACTTGGTGATACCGAAGCAGTTTTGGAACCTAAGCGATAATCTCGGTTGGACGAGTTTGATTCGGTGGCACCGAGACTGCTAGGGTTTCTGAGAATCTTCAAATCGGTCGACGATTAGTAATTCTCGGTCAGACCGAGAGTCACTAGTGCAATGGCATATGCCAAATCGGTGAGACCGAGTTTTTCAACTCGGTGGGTCCGAGATGGTTTCGACGGAAACCTAACCCTAAAAATTTGAATTGCATCTAAACTATGGACTAATTTGGCTGGATAGGAGAATCTCAATCGTGGCAAGAATCAATATGAAAACAATGTGCTAGGAATCAGACGTGGATAGCACAAAGATCAAGTCCATACCCTAACTTGGCGGTGGACTTGCTACGGCGGCAACGGCGGGGACAATTTCCATTGTCGGCGGCGAAGACCAGCGATAGGAGGCTGCTGGCGGCGAGGAGACGATCCGGAGACCACGATGGCAGAGCGAGCTGTTGCGCGGGCAAAGGGTTTCGGAGAAATTTCCAAAATTTTGCCCGTGGCTATATATAGCCTGACCCTGTCGTTGTGACCGAGTGGAACAACTCGGTGGCACCGAGATGCATAACTGTGTTCAGTTATAGCAAATCGGTTAGACCGAAAAGTTCAAATCGGTTGCACCGAGATAGAAAACTCAGATCAACTTGTGATCTCGGTGGGACCGAAATGGAAGAATCGGTCAGACCGAGAATCACAAAGAGGTTTTGGAAGTTTAAGTCTATGACGAATCAGGGACTCCGAGTGCTCCTCACACAGAGTGGTTTGAATCTGACTTGATCAAATTTTGTGATAGCATGAATAGAGTTTGAGATGAGAAAAGCATAGATAGCTAAAGAAGGTTCTTAGGCATTCTTGTCCATCCACCTGGCACAAAGAAAATAAACCAAACAATCAAAACAACAAGTGGATGTCCTTGAATGAGTAAAATATGCACCAACATGCTCACACAATAAGATAGCAAATGAAATATGTGGCAAAGCATGCACAACCAATTCTAGCATCTATCAAACAATTGGCGATGACTAGGTCATCTATATATGAGTATATTGACTTAGGAGTCAAATGAGAACATTTGATCATAGGTCATACTCATCATTTAAGCTCAAGTGGGGTTACCACTTTTACATAATGCATTAATGTGTTCACATCATTAGAGTTGCTTTGACTCAATTCTTTAGAGTTAAGCTCCCCCTAGATGTGAGGTCCCCCCTTAGAGGGATGAACTAACCTTGGGTTTTGTCGATGATGACTTCATGTAGGTGTTGAAGATGTAGATGCTCAATGATGATGTAGATCATTTGGAGCAATCCTTTGGAGTGAGTTGCACTTTCAACTTACCTACATGGGTTAGTCCCACAAGGAACAAACAAGAATATCCATAGACATAGAGTGATGCACACACAAGATGATGTCCATGAAATCATTAGGTTACCTTGTCCCTTGTCTTACCAACATGAGGGTTTGTGACTCCTTGAACTAGTGCAAGATGTGGAAGTTGATTGCACTTGTTCTTGCCAAAATGATATGAGTGAAGAATGTTGGCGGAGTCACCCTCAAGAACTCTCTAGTTCTTCTTCTTCGGGATCCACATCATCTTGATGGGAATCCTTGGAGTTGTAGTTGTACTTGATGAAGTAGAACTTGACGTAGTCTTGGGGACCCACTTGAACGAGGCTTTGGGTGCTTCTTCAAATGCATCAATCTCTTCTTGAAGCTTGTCCTTGCCTTTGTTCTTGTGGCTTGTGGTGGAAGATCATCTTGAGCTTGTGTTCCTTTGAAGGAAGTAGGATCATACTTCTCTTGTTGAGGAACAAACTTTGTCTTGGGGTATTGATCTTGTTCCCGCTCAACTCCATTGGCATTGAACTTTCGCTCAAAACCAACACCTTGATTCTTCTGGTGCCTTCCTTCCTTGCGTACAATTTCCTCGAATTGCTTACTCCCGGCAAGGCTCTTGTAAACACCTTTCTCTATAATTCCCTTCAATAAGCTATTTTCTTGCTCAAGTGTAACTTGGCTAAGAGAATCATTAGTGGAATCAAGAGAACTACTAGAAGCAACAATATTGGATTTAACATTATTATTGTTACTCCTAGAGGAAGTATCTTTCTTGTACCTGTTACTAGACTTGACTTGAGGCATGTAAGTAGATAAGAGTAAACGCTTGGCAATGTAAGAAGAACTTTTCTTGCGAAGATCATCGTTGATTGCTTTTAAGAACTCATGCTCTTGCTCAAGATTGAGCTTTTCAAAGCGTAACTTCTCATGAGCCCTTAAAAGTTCTCGATGATCTTCGTAGATAGTTTCATGAGCTAACTTAAGAGAGTTTAGTTCTTTAGTTAGAAGCTCAATCTTCTCCTTATCATTGTCATTCGTTTTAGCATGATTAATTGACGTTTCATCATAGTATTCATCACTAGAGTTGTCAACAACTAAATCATCATCCACAAGCAAGTCATCTTCATCACTATTGAAATCAACATACTCGGGATGTGTTACCTTTGGACCTTTGGCCATGAAGCATCTTCCAACACCTTCATTTGGTGAATCAAATATGTCGTAGGAGTTGGTTGACACAAGTGCTAGACCGACAACACCTTCATCTTGAGTATATTCGGAGTCGGAGTGATAGCTTCTCTCAGAGTATTGTCGAAGTCGAAGCCGGAAACACATTCACCAACATGAGCTTGATGTCTTCGTTTTGTGTAGCTCCTTGAATACTTGCTACTACGTGAGGGTCTTCGTTCATAACGATCATCTCTACTCCTCCTCTCTCTTGGTGGTGATTCTTCTCTTTTGCTCCTTCTTCTTGGAGAATCTTCTCTTCTTTTGTAGGGTGTCATACACTCATTGGAGTAGTGTCCGGGTCTCCCACAATTGTAGCAATTGCGCTCTCGACTAGAATATCTCTTGTCATTGTAAGACCTTGATTTGGAGCTTCTTTCTTTGCTTCTACTCTTGTAGAATTTGTTGAAGTTCTTCACCATTAAGCTCAATTCTTCATTGAAGGTTGGTTTCTCACTTGATGATGTGGGGGCTTCACTTGAGGCTTTGTAAGCACCACTTGACTTGTTGTGAAGTTCCTCCTTATCCTTGAGTGACATCTCATGAGCAACAATTCTTCCCATGACTTCCGTTGGCTTGAGATCTTTGTAGTTTGGCATCATTTGAATCAATGTGCACACGGTATCATACTTTCCATCCAATGCTCTTAAGATCTTCTTGATGATGAATTTGTTGGTCATCTCTTCACTCCCTAAGCCGGCAATCTCATTTGTGATAAGAGCAAGCCTAGAGTACATTTCAGCGACACCTTCACCATCCTTCATTTTGAACTTGTCAAGCTGACTCTGGAGCACATCCAACTTGGATTCCTTGACGGATTTAGTACCTTCATGCATATCTATCAACGTATCCCATATTTCCTTTGCATTCTCAAGACGGCTGATTTTGTTGAATTCTTCGGGGCACAATCCGTTGAAGATGATATCACAAGCTTGAGCATTGTATTGCAGCATCTTCAATTCTTCCGCGTTAGCTTCACGGTTCGGTTCTCTCCCATCGAAAAATTCACCTTGCAAGTCAATACAAATAATTGCCCGAACGGCGGGGTTATGTCCAAGAATATGCATTTTCATCTTATGCTTCCAACTAGCAAAATTAGTACCATCAAAGTAAGGACCTCTACAGTGATAATTTCCCTTGCTAGACGCCATACTCTCCTAGGTTGTGAAACCAAGGCTATGACCACCAAAAGCTATGGAATCAAAGCAAATGGAGACCAAAGCTCTGATACCGCTTGTAGGACCTTGAAGTATGTCTAGAGGGGGGTGATTAGACTACTTGACCAATAAAAACTTAACCTTTTCCCAATTTTAGAGTTTGGCAGATTTTAGCTACTTTAGGACAAGTCAAGCAATCATCACACAATTCAAGCAAGCATGCAAAGAGTATATAGGCAGCGGAAATTAAAGCATGCAACTTGCAAGAAAGTAAAGGGAAGGGTTTGGAGGATTCAAACGCAATTGGAGACACAGATGTTTTTGGCGTGGTTCCGATAGGTGGTGCTATCGTACATCCACGTTGATGGAGACTTCAACCCACGAAGGGTAACGACTACGCGAGTCCACGGAGGGCTCCACCCAAGAAGGGTCCACGAAGAAGCAACCTTGTCTATTCCACCATGGCCGTCGCCCACGAAGGACTTGCCTCAATAGCGGTAGATCTTCACGAAGTAGACGATCTCCTTGCCCTTACAAATTCCTTGGTTCAACTCCACAATCTTGTCGGAGGCTCCCAAGTGACACCTAGCCAATCTAGGAGACACCACTCTCCAAGAAGTAACAAATGGTGCATTGATGATGAACTCCTTGCTCTTGTGCTTCAAATGATAGTCTCCCCAGCACTCAACTCTCTCTCAATGGGTTTGGATCTGGTGGAAAGAAGATTTGAGTGGAAAGCAACTTGGGGAAGGCTAGAGATCAAGATTCATATGGTAGGAATGGAATATCTTGGCCTCAACACATGAGTAGGTGGTTCTTTATCATAAATGGTAAGTTGGACGTGTAGGTTCGTTCTAATGGCTCTCTCCACGAATGAAGAGGAGTTGGAGGGGTATATATAGCCTCCACACAAAATCTAACCGTTACACACAATTTACCAAACTCGGTGGGACCGAATTGTTAAACTCGGTCGAACCGATTTAGTAAACCTATTGACCGTTAGTGATTTTCGGTGGGACTGACATGCATCTTGGTGAGACCGATTCGGTTAGGGTTAGGGCATAACGTAATCTCGGTAAGACCAATTACACAAACTCGGTGAGACCGATTTGGTAATAAGCTTTCCAGAGAGTTGGTCGGAGTAAACTTCGGTGGGACTGATTTGCTCTTTTGGTGAGACCGAAATGTTACAAAAAGGAAACAAAGAGTTTACATTGCAATCTCGGTGGGACCGACCGCTCACTTCGGTTTGACCGAAACGTTACGAAGGGAAACAGAGAGATTGCAACCCCATCTCGGTGAGACCGAGATCCCTATCGGTAAGACCGATTTGCTTAGGGTTTGTGGCAGTGGCTATGACTTGTGGAATCGGTGGCGCCGGATAGGAAGTTTCGGTGTGACCGATTTTCGCTTTGGGTTTAGGTCATATGTGGATGTGGGAAAGTAGTTGAGGGTTTTGGTGTTGGGGAACGTAGCAGAAATTCAAAATTTTCCTACGTGTCACCAAGATCCATCTATGGAGAAACCAGCAACGAGGGGGAGGAGAGTGCATCTACATACCCTTGTAGATCGCTAAGAGGAAGCGTTCAAGAGAACGGGTTTGAAGGAGTCATACTCATCGTGATCCAAATCACCGGAGATCCTAGTGCGAGCAGACGGCACCTCGCGTTCAACACACGTATAGCCGGTGGCGTCTCCCATGCCTTGATCCAGCAAGGAGAGAGGAGAGGTTGAGGAAGACTCCATCTAGCAGCAGCACAACGGCGTGGTGGTGATGGAGGCGTGGCAATCCTGCAGGCTTCGCCAAGCACCGCGGGAGAGGAGGAGGACTTGGGAGAGGGGGAGGGCTGCGCCAGAACTTGGGTAAAGCTCCCATCGCCTCCCACTATATATAGGGGTGGAGGGACTGGTTCCTTGCCCTCCAAGTCCATTGGGCGTTAGCAAAGGTGGGAGGAAAGAAATCCCATCATTTCCTTCCCACGATTGCTATCCCCACTAGTAGTGAGAAGCAGGCAATAGCACCGGTTCGTAAAACCCTTTAGTGCGGTTACATAACCGACACTAAATTGTGGTCACTAATGGCCCCCCCCCCCTTTAGTACCGATTCAGCACAAACCGGTGCTAAAGGGCAACCACGTGGCACGAGCCAGCTCGAGGGCACGAGGCCCTTTAGTACCGGTTGGTAAGACCAATCGGTACTATAAGGTTTGGGGGGTTTTTAGTTTTATGATTTCTTTTTCATTTAATTTTGTGTTTCCATTTTAATTCTTTTTCGTTTGCTGGTATTTTACGATACTACACATTGTACACGTTATATTTATATATATATATATATATATATATATAGATATATTTATATATATATATAAATAGAATTTCTAGTAGAACCAATCATCGAGTTCAACATGATTGTCATGATATTATAAGCGTTCATATATAACACCACAAAAGCAAATCACTTAAGTTCAGAACGAAGAACACGGACATGAAAGGACAAGTACTAATTAAGAGCAGTATGAAGAACTAGCTAAATCACTCCTGCTAGCTAGTCTCTCTCTGGTAAAATAGCATAGAACATGTATAGCTCTCCTGATTGATCAACTGGAGCATGCCGATGAACCTGTCTCCTAATCGTGGGCTGCGCTTCTCATTGCTGCCCCCTAGTACTTCTCTGCGATCATTAACAATTTTCCTCCAATCTTTCACTATTAAGCATTCATCGCTTCTAGAAATCCTGAATGCATTCATGTGCAATGCAGGATATCTTGGCCGTAAGCTAACAATTGACATCTAACCTTTAGTCTCGATCCCATGAGGCACAACTATCATCGGGAGTCCCTGTTGAAGAACATCGTATAATACTTAATTAATATACTTAGCAATGAAAGTTTAGCAAAAAAAATATATGCACTGAGGACAAATAGTAAATATCTTACCATCATTCCTAAATAGATGTGACCGTAGTTCAATACCATCACTATTGGTCGCACGTTTTGAGTACTAACATTTCTAAGTGCAGGAAGAAAATTTGTCTTGACAGTATGAAGATCCTCAAGCCATGAAACATAATGACTTATCTCCTCGCAGTTTAGTTCAGCTCCGGGATAGTAGTAGGTCCTGTCTACCAAGCGCCGGACATGTTTGGTTGAATGGAGATAAGCTTTCAATAGAAATTAGTTGTCAGTTATTTTTGAATAAGCAATATCAAAGACAAAAATATAGTTGAGAAGAACTCACATAATGGTAGAACTGGAGGAGTCTGCACATCGACCCATATGTCTCTATTACCTTCAATATCATCTTCCAGACGAATATCAAAGGTGATAACCATACCAAGCTCAAATGCATAAGCCTTGCATAGTGCTTGCCAAGTTTTGCATTCAAAATAGGTGTACATGTGTGCATTGTATACTTTGACGTTGAAAGTATAACCATCATGCTCAGTTTTCAGGTAAGCTCTCTTTACCCGCATAGTTTCCATATCTTTGAAACCTATCTTATCCAAGACAAAAAAAATTGCATGGCAGGGGATGCGCTAGTAGAATAGTGAAAATTAAAAATTATAAGTCAGGCAAATGAAGCATATATAAGTCATGCTTAATTACGAAAACAGACTTGTCGTTGTGACTTACTGTATCGAATTCGAAAGTCTCATCCAGCTTGATGTTGAATCGCCTACCATCAACAAGGAAATTTCTGTCGCATTGGCCGCGCTGGTCTTCAAAGTAGTCGCACATAATGAAATTTTTTCCGTCGTCAGACGACATTTCCTATGTTCATATTAGGCGAAACATTAAACACTTACTAATTCAATTAATTCAACTACTTCTATTAATTCAACTAAGCATTTACTAAAAATAAACTAGTTATATTAATTCAATTAGTTCAACTAAGCATTTATTAAAAATAAACTAGTTCTATATATTAATTCAATTAGTTCAACTAAACATTTACTAAAAATAAACTAGTTATATTAATTCAACTAGTTCAAAGTAAGCATTTACTAAAAATAAACTAGTTCTATATATATTAATTCAACTAGTTCAACTAAGCATTTACTAAAAATAAACTAGTTATATTAATTCAACTAGTTCAACTAAGCATTTACTAAAAATAAACTAGTTCTATATATTAATTCAACAAGTTCAACTAAGCATTTACTAAAAATAAACTAGTTCTATATATTAATTCAACTAGTTCAACTAAGCATTATATTTACTAAAATAAACTAGTTATTATATTAATTCAACTAGTTCAACTAAGCAATTACTAAAATAAACTATTATATATATTAATTCAACTAGTTCAACAAAGCATTTACTAAAAATAAACTAGTTATATTAATTCAATTAGTTCAACTAAGCATTTACTAAAAATAAACTAGTTCGTTCTATATATTAATTCAACTAGTTCAACTAAACATTAACATATTTCTAATTCATCGATGATAACATTTCTAACATTCTAAAAATAAACTAGATAGTTCTAATTCATCTAAACATTATAGAAAACAGAAAATAAGTAAAAAAATATGTGTGTGTGTAGTACGTGTGTGTGTATATGTGTGTACGTACATGTGTAGTGTACATGTAGTGTGTGTGTGTGTGTGTGTGTGTGTGTGTGTGTGTGTGTGTGTGTGTGTGTGTGTGTGTGTGTGTGTGTGTGTGTGTGTGTGTGTGTGTGTGTGTGTGTGTGTTTGTGTGTATGTGTGTGTGTGTGTGTGTGTGTGTATGGAGAGTGGGGCGGCGTCTGGTGGCGGGGGCGATGTGACGATGAGGGGGGGGCGAGAGGGCGGAGCAGGCGGCGGCGGGGGCGATGATGAGGCAGGTCGGCGGCGGGATGGATGACGACAGACAGGCGCGGCGGCGGCGGCGTGGCGGCGGCGGCAACGACAACGGCGGCGGCGGATCGTGGCGGCGGCGGCGGGCGGCGGCGAAGCGGCGGGCGGCGGCAGCGGCGTCGGCGGCGTCGAGATCGAGATCTCTCGCGAAGTGGGAGCGAAGTGGCGACGATAACTGATTTTTCGTAAGTGACATATATATAGGA